>JAUMJL010000389.1:0-1200000 GCA_033558185.1 Dromococcyx pavoninus | reverse complement strand
AAATTTCTATTAAATGTATAAACTGTTTTGGTTTTTTTTTGAGATGAGAAAATGAGTTGTGTGTCCAGTTGTTGGATCCAAATAGATTGCCGTTCTCTAACTCATTTATTAATTGTCTTCTATGTTTCCTAAACTAAAACATTGAAGTATTCACTCCAAAGAAATATTCACTACTAATCAGACTCTTCTGCTGATTATTCAAATCAATATTTGATGCAACATAGTCAGACAATGAGTAATGTTACTTTGAAATTTCAAAAGCAGTGAAATAATGCTTTTTGGTAACTTCTTGAACATAGGATATTGCAGTAGAAAAGATTTCTTAACTTAATTTCATGGCAAAATAAAATAATGCTTTACATCGAGGAGACCAACTACCACTAATTGTCAATGACTCAGAAGTACCTTTCTACTCATTTGAATCCAACTGCTGTCTTTCTCACTTGGCATAGAGAGCTAACTAAATGAGTCTGTAAAACTGTTGACTGGTGCATAGTAAACATATACAAAATCTAGAATAATTACAATAATTTAAGAGACCATTAAAAAACAAAGATGTCTTTATAGAGATGAGTAAAACAAATCACTGCAGAAGTGATGTAACAGTGGCATTGTAGAACTGGTTGTTAGTAATTTGATTTTTATATTGTTTTAAGTATGCAACTGATGTTTTTTAGGGGAAGAAAATAAATAGAATTATAGAACTATTTACACTGGAAAAGACCTTGAAGTTCGAGTCCAACCTTTAACCCATCACTGCCAAGTCTACCACTAAACCATGTCCCTAAGAACCACATCTATATGGTTTTTAAATACCTTTAGGGAAGTTGACTTAACCATTTCCTGGGCAGCCTCTGTCAGTGCTTGTCAACCCTTCCCATGAAAAAGTTTTTTCATAACCACTCACAACCTCCCCTGGTGCAACTTGAGGCAATTTCCTCTTGTCCTGTCACTCATTACTTTGGAGAAAAAAACAACACCTACCTCAGTACCATCTCCTTTCAGGTGGTTATAGAGAGTGATAAGGTCTCCCATCAGCCTTGTTTTCTCCAGACTACACATTCCCTTTTCTCTCAACTGCTCCTCATAACACTTGTGTTCCAGACCTTTCACCAGCTCCGTTGCCCTCCTCTGGGTGCACTCCAGCACCTCAATGTGTTTCTTGTAGTGAGGGGCCCAAAACGAAACACAGTATTTGAGGTGTGACCTCACCAGTGTTGAGTACAGTGGGACAGTCACTTTCCTATTCCTGCTGACCACACCATTTTTGATACAATCCAGGATGGGTACATTACTGGCTAACAGTGAGCTGGTTGTCGACCAACACACCCAGATCCTTTTCTGCCAGGCAGCTTTCCAGACATTCGTCCTCATGTCTGTAGCTTTGGCATGGGGTTGTCATGACCCAAGTGCAGAACCAAACACTGAACCTTGTTACTCTTAGTCTTGTATGTTTGCATGAATTGTCCATAAGATAATTAAGTAATCATAGTTCACAGCAGAATAAGAACAAGAAGCCATATTTATTTGCAGATTTTTTTTAATATTAGGAGAAAAATTTTTGTTTGTGTGAGTGGAGACCCACTGAAATAGAACCATTAGGGACACTGTGGAAACTTAAAGACAAGTTAGACACTGAGAAAGATTTAGTTATAATTAATTATTCCTAAGTAAAAGGAGTAAACGTAGCTGAATCTCAATAAGTTTCTGTCAGCCTTGTATTTTTATGATTTTGTGATCAAAGTAATTTTGAGTAAATGTGCAGAATAGATTACAAATTTCTGTGTCTAGCATATATTCACAGTTATTTCATGAAGGATTAAACAGTTTCAGAAAGGGTAGAAAGTCAGACCCCTCATACTCCAAGGCATAAGCCAACCTCTGAAGCTAAAAAGCTTTTCTTATCCATATTTCTTTTCCACACTAATGCTTTCACTTTCTAATTCCTTCTGAAGCTGATGGTATTCCTTCTGTTGAAACTAAGATACTGCACTAGTAAATATTCTTTTTCTCCTTAGTATTTTCTTGTTATTTCTACATATTGCTTTCTGTTAAATAGAGTTTAATAGGAAAAGTCATGTGTTTGCCCTTATTATAAACATGCTGCTATGTGATAAAAAATAGGATTGGGAACCAATTTATCATTCTCTATTTTCCATCTAAATATATTCTTTTTCCTCCTCTCTTTTAATTCTCTTATCTACAGTGTTGGTAATACAACAACATTTTAGCAGTGCAATGAGCTGGATACCATTTTATGTTCTCTGGGTTTCAACATACATTAAACCTCATGCCCCGCAAAAAAACTCTAATGTACAAAACCAAGAACTTTGAATCCCTGAATGACAAAATTGATGAGAGGTTTCACTGGGCCTTTTTGTCACCATTTTATTGCATCCATTTCTGCAAATGTCTTATATTTTTCTGGTAGAATTTCCAGTTTCTGAGGGGATAATTTCCATATCTAAGCTCCTTTTCCATTTTTCGTACTTGGCATTTGCTTTTCTTATTTTGGGTTCTTGGCTGACATTTCATTCTGGATAACAGAATTTTTCCTTGCATTGTTATTAGCTTCTCTAAGACCTTCATTTACCTCTCCAGTTCTGTCCTGTTGTTTTACTACTTCTTCCAGTATTTCTGCTTATTAATAGAGAACGTTATTTGTGTGTGCTAAGCTTTCAGATTAGAGGTTGAAGAAACAAGAACAGCAAACCTGTCTTCTTTCTGAGGTAATTACAGAATTATTGTTCTCCCATTCCTGTGTTCCTGGATAACAGTTTAAGGAATTTCCTCTTATGTGAAATATGGAAGAGCAAAACATGCAAAATCTCACACCAAGGAGAGCCTGCCAATGCCTAAGACACGTTTTTCCATACCAGAGTTTCTGGTAGACAGAAAACTACTTTATGTGCACATCTATCTCATATAAGTGGAGCTGTGATTGGACAGGACCATTGGAGTCACTCCATGTCCATTGTAGAAGGTATGATCCCTCTAAAATGCTAGTAGGATTAATAGTAGCTTAGCTTATAAAAGATCTCTGTTGCATTGGTAAAGAAGACATATACAGCATCCTGTTAGAAGTTTCGGCCTCTGTAAACAAAATGCTATTAAAAACAGTGGCAACCCTGTCACCACTCACTTTTCAAGCCAGATTTGCTGTATAGAGAAAACGTTCATTTGAGATGCCGGTCTTGCATATGATGTATTGATGATTAAGATGCCAGAGATGATAAATATTTAAATTTTCTTCTGATTTTCTCTAGAGTCCAGATAAGGAGTCATTTCACAAGAGTTTGAGATAATTCACAAGATGACTCAAACTGTATCAGAAATATCTTTGGCAGGCTCTCCAGCAATACAGCAGTCACTGTCAGTGTTTTTAAAGTTAGCTTTACTCCAGCAGACTCTTTTTCAAAACTTGCTGAAGCAAATGGAAACATTTAAAGTGATTTCAGTGGGAGCCGGATCTTGTCAATTCTGGTTATCATGTGCAGGCCTGATGGTTTCTGACTGCTACTGAACACTTTCCCTTGTAAATAAATCCCCTTATGGGTGTGATGGCACTTCAGCTCATGAATCATACGTGTTAGCCATTATCACTCTCTTCAGTGTGGTGAAAGCTGGTATTATGTAGCTGAGAGCACAGCTAAAGAGTTTCGAAGCAATATTTAAGTCTTGTCCCTTAGCCCCTTAAAGTAAATCAGTAACGCAATGAAATGAGACTGTATGGCTTAGACAGAGGGAAAGACCATTTTGTTTTCTTCCAAAGAAATTCAGTTACTATGACCGGGATACCCATGGTAATTCCGAACCTTCTAAATGTTTAAGTTCACCTTCGACAGTATCATCTAAAAGGGGGAGAGAGTTTCTAATGATTGTCTGAAATTAAGGAGTATGTTACAAAGGCCTTTCAGGCATTTCATCTCTGTGAGATCAGCATGTGTGTACAAAGTGCTCGTAATGTCAGGCAAAAGTACTGATCCATCCTTTAGAAAAGAAACAGAAAAGGCACACCAGAAAGTGACTGAGTAAAAAAAAAAAAAAAAAGATTTGGTTTTCAGAGGTGATTGTTTCTCTCTTCTGACTAAACAAGGATTGAAGGAGATCCATGTTCTATTTTAGGCATTGTAGTAGGTTCCAAAAATAAGTAGAATCCAACTGGATCTAGTTCTTCTGGAAGGAAATGGTAGGCCAACTCATCATGACCTTTCTCCTCAGTCATCGCAGAATTCCTTCATAGGAGATTCTCCTGAAAGCCTTAATCGAAATCCAAGCTATTAAAAAACATCAACCATTCTTCTCACCCAAATTTTATTAAGATGAATTGATTGTTGCTGCTATTTTGCATGCATTTCACTGGGAACAGCGCTAAATGGGGAAGATTTTAACTGTGTCAGCCTATTTTCTCACTAAGTATTTCAACTACTGAACTTTGGAAAGTATTGATTCTCCTGTCGGATCAGTCCACGCCTTAAAATCTCTCAAGTAGTTAAAAAAAAAAAGCAACTTGAATTATAGTTCATTTGTAATAATAGTGAAATCTATACCCCCTTTTTTATGTGAAATGTATGGCTTTTGCCTTTGCGAGATTTGATATTTCAGTCCTTCGTGATTCATTTTGTTTACTACTTTTGTAAATTTCTTAAAATATGAGAATTCAAGAGATTATTTAAAAGAAGTAAGCATTCTCTTGAGGAACTTCTTCTGTATTTCAATATTCAGCTTTTTCTAAAATCTACACTTCAAGAGTTTTGCTGGGAAGGGTATCACAGACAGTATCACAGTATCACAGTATGACAAGGTTGGAAAGGACCTCTGAGATCATCAAGTCCAACCTATAACCCAACACTAACACCAACCATCATCTAAACCATGGTATATTTGAGTTTGGAGTGCTATTAAGTTTCATTTTATTTCTTGAAAATTTCATGCATTTTAAAAGAGTAAGTTTGTTGCTGGGACTGTAATTGTGGTTCACAAGATCACCTATCTAAACATTAACCTAGTTATTATGAAGTTAGTGTTTTCAGTCTTCGTTTAGCTAAGTTAAAATCAATAGGAATGATGTGTTTACTCCAGTGGAATGGAAATGTTCACATAAATCTCTAAGGCACTGATTTATATCTGTGGAAATGTCAAAGGTTCAGCACATCTTTCATTGAAGTTTTCACAGAGCCTAGGTAGGTAACCTAAATAAAGATGTTTGATTTGGTTTTGGTCAGGTATTTGAGGAACACTGTACCGTGTTTCAAGTTACAAGGTGAGGAGAGTTCTGCCACTTTTGAAAAGCTTCTGTTGTAATATTAACCTTGATTTTTGTCATTAGAGGGAAGAAGAAGGGACAATGTTACCTTTGTATTTTGCCATATAACAGCATAATGTTCATATAAGGAGAAATAAAGCTAGTCTCTAGTTAAATGTTTCTACATAAAAAATTGTCAGTTCTATACTGGATTATTAATATGTTTATCACAAAGGCTTTCTTCCTGTCTTTGATATAAACACTGTGTCTCCTAAAACTGAAGAGCAGATTCATACATCTTATGGAAATACAGAATACCTAGAAAGAGAAACTGAAAACAAACGGAATACCACAAACAAACAAAAGCCTAGTCCTTGACCTTTTCCCCCATTTCTTGTATAGCATAACCTCTTATCACTGCTCTTCCTGAATTTGATGTGATCATAGTACAACTGTTTTGTTTTGATTCTCTGTTATCCAATATAGATCAAAGTATGCTGAATCATTTTACTTAAATGGGAACTAAACTGGAGCTCATTGTTATACTCAGTTGTTTTAGGGACTCTATGGAAATATGGGGGGGGGAACTTCCTATAGTATAATATCTTTGAGACCTTTATCATCTCTCAATTAGATGTAAATTGGTGGACAGATTTGAAAGCTGTTATGGAAGTTGGGGAGGTGGGAGAAAACGGTTAGCAGAGGTAGTTGAGTGCACTGGGAATGGCATTCCCTTCTTTGAGGAAGACTGCGGAAAACCTAATATTTGGAGTTACAGGCAAAATCCAGAATCAACAGGACTTAAATATGTGTAATAGAGTCAGTGAAAGAAGTTCATAAAAAAGAAACTGGAACAGGTATGTTGTGTTCCTTTTTGTTTAATAACATTTCTGTAAAATACAAGTCAGGTAGTTAGAGAAGACTTTTACCTTCACAAAAATTAGTTGCTTGGACTCAAATTCAGTGTTTTCCAAATGAAAGAACATGCATATATTTTCAGGCAGTATTTGAATGCCTTTGTTCAGAAAAAAAAGTCTTCCTATCCCATGGATTACTTTTTTTTCTGGGAAGTCTTGTTATAGAGCAGCTCACTAAAAGACTTTATGACAGTTGATGTCTCTGCACAGTGTGTAAGAGGTTCATCAACTTTGAGTTTGAGAAGAGAGGAAAGAATTCTTGAAGAGAATTCCTTTTTTTTTCCTCAGTTTTTAATTCATATGCATTAAATAGGGATACAGTTGCATTGTATCTACATTGCATTTTACATTGAAAACCTATACTGGTTTAAGCATAAAGCTCACCAAAAGAGAACCAAAAGCAAATACAGTTTTGTTCCACAAACTTTACCAAAAGTTCAGTCCTTCCTTAGAAAGCTCAAAATCAGTTGTATAACCTGCAGATTTTGCAATAGTCTATCCAAAAAAAGCAGCACTAAATCCAAGCCTTTATTCGCTTACTTATTCAACAGTAGGTCAGGACCTGTTCAAATGTTTTTCTTGAATTGGGATTACAGAAAAATAACCCCGAATTGTACAGTTTCTCAGAAAAGGAGAAATATGCTGTAGATGAAGGGCAAGAGAACTCTGCCTTGCTTTAATTAGTAAGCACTTCGCAGTTAGTAAGAAATTACAGAAAAATCAATTACTACATGGTAATCTGCATCATATCTCAGAGCAATAGCTCATTATTAAGAAGTTTATAAAAGTGTAATAGCACATGTTTACTGCCAGGTTTTAATTTCTATATGTTCTCCATAACTTCTTTATATTATGGAAAATGAAAGCACAGGAATGATATGAACTATTTCTTTAAATAATATCTATCTACACCGAAATCTCAGTTAACAAAACAATTGCAGAATAATACTGAGAATGAAGAGGGGAGAGTAATAAAAGCATCTTCTAAGACCTGACTAATTATTGAGGTTTAATTTAGATGATGAATGTTGCTCTTTTATTTGGAATGGTTTGGATTCTATATCTCATAGCTTGGTAAAAGACACTTGTATTTTTTAATATTTTTAAATAAATGTGACAGTAATAGGTTGCTCAAAACACGTTAGCCTTCCCAACACTGAATACCAAAAATATGCTTTTTGGATACTCATAATTAAAAAGAAAAAACTATTGTTTTTTTTTTTATTTCAAAGACTGAATTCTAAATTTCTGATTAAGAATGGTGATCTGATCCTGGGGAAAACACCCACCATATTAAATATGATTTCTTTCTTGTGTGCAGAGTGCAAATTCTTCAAATCTAACAGACCATCTCTTTCTTTGAATTTTGTTTTTGCACACTGAATCGACTGATCTCATTTACTCTTACGTTGTAACAAACTTTACTTGTCTTAGAGATGGTACAAATTACATTCAGGTCACTTTCCTACTATTAGAGCAGTAAAAGGTGGCATTAGTCTTTGTCTACACTAAATTGTTAGTAGTGGAGTGTAGCAAACGTGCATAATAAATTTCCTACAACTATCCCAATGTAGATGGAAGTAGGCTGGTAATAATAAAGTAAGTCCTTGTGCTGTAAAAGTTATTTAATGCAGGGAACTAGTTTCACTTATATTTTTAATTTTACTTTAACTTAATTTAAACAAAATGTCTACTCACCAGCACTTCTATATCAGCAATTCCTTAAAACTGAGTATGCCACTTCCTCTTCTTGTAACATTTTCCCAAGATTAAAATCATACCACTAAGTGAACTTCCTTGCCATGCCGGATTTTTGGTGAGAGTAATATCTGATGCTGCACTCTCTCAGAAGGATTTTGGGAATCATACGTTTGTGCTGGTTACATGAGAAGTAATTGCTTATGCTTTTGCCTAGCATAGCTGTGGCTCTTGGTAGAAGAATTACAGAGATAGTTTCAGTACTTTACAGTTTAATAGAGAGTGTCAGCTGCTTTAGGGTCACTTAGGTCCACAAGTGTTAATTCAAGTTCTGCTTAAGATTTATGCTATTTTCCATTCCAGCTGTATCTGTGTGAGTATTGACCACTGAGATAGGTGATTCAAATATGGCATATTGGTACCATTCACATGCAACACTTGCTTGTAGCTGGCTTTAGAAAACAGGGAAGTTTTATCAAACTACCCTGGTGAGTCACCAGGGTCCATGGAGCTTTTTGTCATTTCCTTATTAATTCCCAACTGTCAGTTTTCCCTGTCAGTTTTCCTTAGCCTTTAAAAATAACCTTTTTCTCCTCTCCTTTCTAGCTTTTGAAACCAGATAAATCATTAGTCATTTCCTCACTTAGAACAGGATGAATAAGTTAATCGCTTAATGATCCAGAAATTTTTATTTAATAAAAGTCACATATCAGAGAAAGACAGCAACGTTCACAAATTCTCTTTAATTGTAAATTTTTCTTTTTAAACCTGTAGACGCTTGTAAGTACCCCACCACGGTGATACTGAGTTTCCATGGTACTTCATAGCAAACCCAAGTAATAGGAGAAAAAAGAGATTTTAAAAGAGGGATCGCTTTTTATTAGCTGAAGTAAAGCAGATTTTACTGTCTAAATAGACAATCTTTACTTATTGTAAACTGTATAAAATAATAGTGTTTAAGACTTGCAAGGAGGTCTGGGTAGGATCTGAATTATTACTCAGAATTGATAACGTTGCAGAAAATTTTGAGACAAATTTAGGGAACAATTTTCATGTTAAGCTACCAAAATATACATCAAAGGAGTGAGGGGGAGGCAGTGGAGATACTGTATATGAACAGTGGCCATGACTGATGAAATGACAAGCAACTAACTTAAGGTCAGAGGCAGCTGTCAAGATGCCACTTTACCACTGAATTTTTTGCTATATCTTTGATTTAGTCATGGTGCCATTCAGGGATTATATGGAAATATCAACTTTTTCTTTAAAGGCCCTAGCACATATGCTTCTTGGAAGAAAATTGAAGGGCTTCCTCTTTACAGGGTCAAACAAAGAAAGGGAAATAGCCTGCTTGATACTTTTAGGTAAAAATATGACATCTTGTCTTAACGGGTGATTTGATTCATGAATTTTTTTAACACAGTTATTACATTGGGGTTTGCAATTCGCGTACTAACTTTAAAAGTAAATTTCCCAGAGAAGTAGCAACACAACTGCAGCAGGAAGGCAGTGGGCAGAGAAAAGATGAAAGCATTTCAATCTGATTTGTGAATATGTAATTTGCTGCTGAAGGAGACTTAGTTGTATTAATTTCCAAGGAATAGTATTTTGCCCATTAATCTAGAAATGATCTATTTCTAGAAAGGAACATTCATCTTTATATATAAATGCATGGCCATTCACAAGAAAGTGATCAGTTTTGCAGCAACATGCTAGAGCATATTTAATTACTTTAGTTCTAGCTAGATAGAATTGCCATACAGAATAATATACCAGAATGTCCCTGAAATACTTGTGCTCATCTATACTGTGCTTTACAGAGGAAAACTGTTAAATCAGAGTATGTGGAAAACAGAACCAAATTTTTATTAGTGACGTCTGTTTAATTTGAACCTGGTAGACACCAATTAAGTCACTCTATCTTTAAATTGTCATATGTGGAAACAAACTTTGTCCCCAAATCATTTTGACATTGTACAGACTCCTAACTTTCACTGAAAATAATAGGCAGTATTTTCTGTCTCTTTGGGACTGTTTTACTAAGTTTACTTAACTAAGAGGAATGGAAAAAGAATCATTTGGTAATTTTCATACAATATTCAGATTTAATTTATTGATATTTCATGTATATACTCTGTATATACTTTTAAATATATATTGCTGAGAATTGGAAACATTCTGTTTCTTTACTGTTTTTTTCTTTGAAGTCCATATGTTGTTGTGGTTGCTGCTAGGGTGATGTGTGTGGGGTTTTTTCTGGACCCTTGAAATGAGAAGCCTTTCCTGGAAGAACGTGTACCTGTATAAGGTTTTTTTTGTGATGCCATTTTTCTTTACGTGAATTTTGCTGCCAGAGGGTGGGGCACAGTATAGGAAGAGATGTTAACAAGGTGTTGATCCTAGAATAACATGACCTTGACTTCTGTTTCCCACTTTTTTTCTCTTTAGCACTTGGATAATAATGATAGTAAGATAACGGAGTTGTGCATCTCTTGCTGCGTATAAATACAGAACTTGTTACAGTGAGGGCTGATTTCATTTGGGCTCTCCAGGCACTAATATAATTCCAAATTATAACATGAACAAACCTGAGTTTCCAAAAAAAGTTCCCTGTCCTGCAATAAAAACTTTGCTTCAGGTTTTAGTAAAAGGTTCATTGATCTCAAAAGTGCCACAAACGTCAGTCATGAAAATTTCCATATTTGGAGCCAAATCTAACATTTTTTTCTTGTGAACCTATATTGGAAAGAATCTGATCAACCTTCACTGACGTACTGCTGCTCATTTATGATAGTTTATATAGCACTTGCAAGAATATTTATTTATAGTTTCGCTTACTGTGAGAATTATGTTCTCCAGAAGTCCCTAATAAAATAGAGTGTACTTCTGTTACAGTGAGATCAATCATATCCAGAATTAAAAAATACAAACACGTGCTTATAAATAAGAAGAACACCCTCTTGTATTACTGCTGCACTGAAGTTTGAGCTATTCCTGCGTAGTGGTGTAGAATATATAAAAAATTTTCCTTGACATATGATATCTGAAAAGCAAATGCCCTGTCACTGGGTGTTATTATAAACGAATAGTTTCCTTAAAGGAGCCAGCAGATGTAACCTATATTTGAATTTCTGTAAAGATAGTTGCATACTAACTATTCAGTAATGCAACTTGAGAATCTGTAGCCATCAGAGCTCTGATTTTATTTTTAATTTTTAATCGAGACAAGAAATTTTAGTGGTGTATTGTAGGAGAAATTATAAAAGTGTGTGTGTGACAAATCATGTGACTTGCTGTATCTCACTGTGCTTGCATCCCTAAAATACCACACATTAATAACTGTTCATGCACAAAACTAAAAATGCTGTTGGAATCCTAAAGAGGAAGTTCACAGAGATGTACTTTCCAGTTCTAGAAATCAAGATCAAAACTGAAGTGGTTTTGGCCTATGATAATTCTTTTGCAGATAGCTTAGTTTTGTTCTCATTTTTCTTTAGGTTTAGGCTCTTGATGAATCCAGTGTGTTTGGATTACATCAGCACAGGTAGCACTAGCAGTTAATAACCTGAAAGTCTGAGAGACTTTACAGAAAGTTCAGGAGAAAGAAGTTATTTTTAACTCTTTCAAGGTTTGAAAACATTCTTCATATTGTTACCAAAATATTTTTATAGTCCTGCTTGCAGGTACTAAAACTGAAGATTTTCAAAAAAAATCTAACAAGAAAGTTATGTGCTGCTCCTCTCTGATGGAGGGTTCCTCTTTCCAGCAGACAACAGTATATATCATACAATAACTGCATGTTGTGGAGTATCAATCATCAAGTCATATGTTCTGTACAGTGGTAGCACAGTATATATTTTATTTTTCCAGAAAGATAAATGGAGAGGCAGACAGATATAGAATGTGCAGTGAGTTATAATTAAATGTTAGCACAAGGCTAATATTGCTTTTGGTCACCTGGCTTTGTTATTTAGAAACTTGGATGAGAATTACCTAGATGAATTCTTTAAACTTCCTATATCTCCATTTTAAGATGGGAAGCAATTTGCTCCTGTGTTATAGGAGCAGTAAAGGACAAAATATTCAGTTAAAAGTCCTCGAAGGAAACAATTGTCTCAAAGCAAATACGAGTATTTAAATGTGCAATGGTCACTTTCCTTTTAAAACAGATTTCACACCATAACCCATTGAGAAACTTTACGTTTCTGCTTCTGTTTTTCAGCCAAGTAAGTAGCCTGACTGTGATTTGAAGGCAAATGTTAAACCTTTGCTTAAGGCAGAATCATCATGAGTTTGCACTGCTACAGTTTGTGGTACTGTTCTCCCTGAGTAATGAATAAAAGGGAAGTTTCCTTTGTCTGTAAATAAATTAGAAATGCTTAATTTATGCTTAAATGCGCCTTACTGATTAGAAATTTTGTAGTGGGAGAGAACCATTCTGTAGTTGACTTCCTGAATTTTGAAAATTAGGAAAATTATTCAGAGTGTTGTGGCAAAATTGAATTCCTTAATAGAAATGCCAACACCACAAAAGCCTGCAAGTGGTCATAATATTGTACTATGTATTTCTGGGAGGGATACCTGATCAATCTTGTCTATTTCAGAATTTGTGCAGTATTGGTGAAAAATTCTTCGCACTATAAACATGTTCTTATGGAGACAATTTATAAACCATATTGCATGCAGTCTCTTGTGGAAATAAATAGCCAACAATATTTTATTCCTAATGATGTCTGTATTAATTGTTTGATACAGTTAATGAATAACCTCCCACTCTGGAGGAAAACTTGCTGCTGCTGGTATTAAATGTTGATAGAGCCTGCAGTTAACCATAATATATTATCGAGAGAAAGCGGTGAGAAAGCTAAATCTTGACCCATTTTTGTCTTCATAATAACTGATAATTTAAAAATATGCATATCATAGTGTGTAATATGCAACAGGAGAGCCTGAACAAAATGAGTAACACGTAGCTTTATCTTCTTCAAGTGTCTCCCAGTGGTACCAGGTTTTGAGTAGGAACCTCATAGCATACACACCCACATAATTCTGAAACTCCAGCCATATTTTGTATTGAATGTTTTTATTTTCTTAATTTATATGGTGGAGGGGGGGTATTGTTGTTTCTTTGAATTTACTGTGGATTTACTTTTAAAAGGATCAAGATATCCTTTAGATAGCTTAGATAAGGTGTGATGCTTTTTTTATGAAAACTACTTTTTCCTTTGTCCAAACGTAATGAGAATTTAGAATGTCAGTTCTTCTGCGGTCATTTGAGGGTTTGTTTTTGAGGTAATGAATTGTAGTAGTATTTGTAGTATTTATCATAGTTAGCTCACTTGATTTTGTTTAAACAGGTCTGCACCTACGGATTTCTTAATATAGGTTGGCTTTTGACCAGTGTGCTAGCCTAATGAGAAGGCTGCATACTAGGGAAGAAACAATTCTGCAAGTGAAAGACAATGGCAGTGAGTATTGTGTTGTTTTCTGGCAAAATGTGAGATATTAATTTGAAGACTATTTGCTAGCTTATGAAGAATTGGAATAATAAATTTTTAAAAAACTTAAAAGCAAGAGCATGTGGTGTCTGTGGCTGCTAATTTCTTTCTCCGTCATATAGAGATGTTTTTTTGTATCATGACAGTATCTGGGAGTTTCTTCACACACAGAAATTCCTTTGCAAAGCTCTTTATAAAACCAGAGGTGATCCTTTCTCCTCTCTCATCTAAATTTATGGTAGAGGTTTGTACTCCTGTGGACCATTTTAGTGGTCACAGTGTGTTTTGTAATTCTGGTTCTCTCACTGTGTTGGTTTCCTCCCTTCAAAACTTACATTCACTTGTTTTTTCTTTAGTAGTTAATGTGAATGAATCCATCACCATTAGCAGTTCATTCTTCAATTAACTTTAAACGTGACCTACAACATGTCTTAGTTCTTGGGGAAGCAGATAATATTGTTCCCAAAGTGTAATTTTTCATGTCTGTCTTCTTCATTTTCATGACCAGGTTGGTGCAAGTACTTACACAATGATTAACAGCAGATATAAAATAGAAAAAAGGATATATTCTTTTTCCATTTTCCCAAAAAGATTTTTTTACCAATGGCTTGATACAAAGAATATTGACATCTGTGGCAATCTTTCCGTTTATCTTAAGTAGTCTCTGTTCTGGATCCCAAAACCAATAAAATGATGCATCTTAAAAAGAAAGAACGGCAATGGTGTAAATCAGGAAAAGATACTTACAGTCAGGTAAGTATAAATTAGTATAAATAGATCCTGCTAATTTGGAAAGGAAGTGAAAGAGTGCTATCATGAGGAACAAGGCTGGATAATGAGACTGTTGCTGTATTTCATATCTTCTTATAAAGAGTTTTCTCCAATTACACATTTTGTCTTACTGTTATCTGAGTCCAGTATTTGGAGTACTCACTGAATCTGACTGCGAAGAACAGTATTCAGCAAGGATTAATGCTGTCCAGTAGCAGGAAATTAGGCAGGCCAGCTAAAACTGCATTACATGATTTTGCTTTGCCAGATCATCTGTGACAGAGCCAGTAACCTGTAATGGAGATATCAGTCCCTTGTGTTGTGATAATTACATACCGGAACTCTCCAAAGGAGTTTTAGGGATACATACAATACAATGTGCATCAGAAACTTTACAACAAAGGATAAAACCAGCAAAATAATTACATCAACTTTTTATTGGGTTATCTTGAATACTCTGTTAAATAGCAAAATCCAGGTATGCTTTGAAGGAACAAAGGAAAGGGAGTGAAGAAGCATATCTCTGTTTGCAGCTTTACTTTGGGGAAATCTAATTCATGTTTGCTTAGATTTATAATAAGAAAAGACCTTGAAAATGAGACAATCTTTGTTCTAGTAGTCCTAGTTAATCCATACATGACTGGATTGAGATAAGTCTTGTACCTCACTGATTTATAGACTTCCTCCTCTATCCTTGTCACTTCTAAAGAGGAAAGACTTATCCTTTATGCAGAGAATATATAGCTACAAAATAAGCGTAAACTTGAAGAGTCACTTCGGACTGTAAGGTTTCTCACATGTAACTTTCAGGAAGATTTTCAGTATCATTCCATAAATCACATCCTTTTTCCCACATGATTTGGGTAGCGGGTGTTCACTGGAAAGTAGCACAATCCCAATCCTTATATAAGGTGAGGATGTGATAAATGTTGCCCACTATCTTGTTATAATTTTTTTATATCACATAATATTTATATTTTTACACCTTATTGCTTTGTATATAGTTTTTGGGCACTGGCTTTGTATGAAGTTATTACAGTAGTCAGGAGTTTTCTCCTTCCTTTTTGTACCCTGGGCTTTCTCATCAGGTATTTGCTTGAAAGCTGGACTTGCCTTTCAATACACCATCAAAATACTCTCAGGGTAAGTGACTTTTGTGAAGAACAGAATTTTCCATCAAACAGAAATAAGGAAAGTTTTGCTGTGCCTGCTTTCACTAGATCTATTTTGGGACATCTAGCAACTCTTTTTAAGAGAAGAATTAACAAATTTGGGCTTCCTTCTAATTTTACCAAAGTACAGAAGAACTATTATCACCTCCTTTCTTTTAGTCATTAATGGAACTGATACCTATTCTCATGGTATGTGGCAGAAGAGCTACAATTCTTTATTTTCTTATGTCTGTTTTTGTTACTCAGATGAATTAAGGTTAAAACAGTAAAACAGAGTAAAAATTCTGAATGAACTTAGTAATATTAGTTCTGAAATAGAAAAAAAGGAATGTCTTTTTACTTCTGATTCAGCGTATATAGTCTGATTCTAATTTAATTTTATCCAGTGTTCCTATGTGTTATACATTCATAATGGACCTTGAAAATAATTTACAGAACTTTTTTTTTAACAGTGGTTACATTTATATAGTGAAGTGTTGTTTCTGAGTTCCAGTTTACCTTTGCATTCGCTCTGCTACTGCCTCTCTTTTATCGTTTTTCCTACTGTCCTCAGAATGAGCTGTTTTGCTTCAGAAATGGATATATTCAGAAATTGTTTTTTATTAGCCAAGGTCTGTGCCTGTGTGTCACAACCACTTAGATTAGTAGTAGCCATATTAAATCCAATATATATTTATTTGTGTAAGAAATAGAAAGCTCTTAGTTGACGTTCTACGAAATTCTTAATAATGAAACCTTTTAATATAACTATTTTTATTATTAGATGACCTAAGGTTTTGTCAAGGAAGTTAGTGTCTTGTATGTAGTTTTGAAAGTGGAGAGAATTACATGCAGGAAGTTAAAGAAGCACATGAAAAGTCAACCTTTACTTACCACTTTTCAAGCAGCAGCTGAATAAGGATTAAGATATGGATATCCTTGTGCTCAGCTCCTCTTGAATTAACCTCCATTTTTCTTCTACCTCAAACTTGACCTAAGTTCACCTTTATATCTCTTGTTTTTAAACATTGATCTGTTTTCCATAAAGATTTTGAGTTGAGTGTGGTTGCTTAGGCCTCTGTGGATACATCAAAGAATGTTCCATATAAGTGAATTTTCTACCTGCCAGTGTTGGTAAAGAGAAAGAGATCTAATATTGTTCAGCGGAAAGGATAAACTGATGTGTTTTATAAGGTTGCATTTGTTTTTGTGTTCCAAGGTTATAGTCTGCAGAATTAGGTTGTAAATGTAGACAGCACTGAACACATTTGCTTGATTTTGGGCATCAGTCTTAGGGGAAGGAAGCTGAGATTGTTTTCTTATTAAGAACAACACAAAATTCTGCTTAGTATATGGTCCAGTAAATGAAAGAGGCATCAGAAAGACAGATTGTAAAAAGAAAAGGTATAATTATCCTAAATGTAATAAGGGATTTGGGTTATATAAGAGGTTTTCTTTTTCATAGAAGACTGTGACTTCAGAAGGTACTGTGTGTTACTAATATTACATCTAAGTGCATAGTGAACTGTAGGAGTGGGGAAGTGACCTTCATGGTGCCCTGCAAAGACATTTCATGCTTGTTAAGCATGCTATGTATAGCAAAGTTGTAGTCATAATGCTTAAGCAAGGGAGGAAACATAATTAATGGAAACAAGTGCATTTATGACTTGAACAGCAAATACTGACCAGCTCTTTTCTAAAAGGATTAACCTGATTTTCCCCCTACACTGCATTTTGACTTATAAATGGAAATGGTGGTTCTGCATTAATTCATCATGAAGAATTTTGGAATGAACTTTAGGAAGAAGAGAAAATTGATGAGGCGTTTGTGTTCTCTACATCTTAGACAATGCTAGGAACACGCATTTTAAATTTGGTTATCTTGATATTCATAAAAGGAAATGTTTAAAAATAATTACACATTTTTTAAAGCAAATAATATTTTGTAAATATTTATATTAGGCATGATTTTCCTTAGATTTAGAACTATAATCTTTCAAGGAGCGGAAGGAAAAAGTAGATGAAAGTAGAAAAGTTTTGATTACAAACTATTTTTAGTGGAGTAATTTCAGGTATTTAAGGAAAGTAATTTAACCTCCAACTTAAATCTCATCAATCAGAAAGACTGAGACTCCCATTATTCATGAAGAATTTTCTGGCAGTAGAGCCATTAACTCTCTAAACAGATACAGGACTCTATAAGCACAGTGTGTTGCATCCTAAACTTTGCTAGAAGGTATAAAAGAAAATAGTATTCCTGTCTTATTGAAAACCAAAGTCACTCAGCATACTCAGGAGTGTATAATACTAGTAATAATGTCAGTGGTGCTTTGAACACCTGGGAAGTAAAAACTGAGGGAAAAATAACTGAATTTGGTCCTCTTGTATTTTTTAATACATCTGAGTCTTATTTGGAGAATATTACCATCATCATTTTCTAGTAGGGAATAATATTGTCTTTCTTCTCATTTTCATCCTCTTTCTGCAGTCTACAGGTTTGGGTTTTTTTCCTATCTGAAAAACTATAGATCTTGCCTGATTTATATCAGTCTGGATGTTTTGATAATATGCTGAACTTGATGGCCAATTCCATATGTTAAGTAGCATGGTGAGTTTGAGGTTTGCTAATTAAAACCAAGCAAACCAAAAAATATTTTTCAGAGTTTAGCCTTATTTCCTTCTTGGATCTTGTGGAATGTGGCATATCTTGTTCTTGACTTTAATATAGAGCTATTCGGATATTTAAAGCAAAGAAAACATTCCCCTTTTCCAGTACCCTAAATCTTGATACTTGTTTCACTGAAATCAGCTGAATTTAGACACTGATTATGAAACACGGTAATACCAATTGTTACTGTGAATGTGTGAACCTAGGTGAAATGCCATTGGAGGGAAGTAAACATCAGTGACTTTCTTTATGTGTTGTCAGATAGCACTTCTATAAAGAAATATACTAAACAAGTGTGTTAGTGGTATGAATGGCATCATGCCGCTTTGATCTTGTTTTCCAACCTCTAGGAAGGTTGGGGAATAATGGGCAGAACTGTTTCTTGGAATTTGTCCTTGCAATCTCAGAATAGTCTTATATAGCAATTTAAAAAAAACACATTGCAATGCATAGAGTCAGATTATATCTTGTTAAATTAGCTGGTACATAGAGCAGTGCAGCCATGGCAACAAGGCTTTGAGCGGACACTAGATCCCTGAATGTAGGCAGGTTTCATGGCCTGGATTGACTCTAATGCTGCCATAGCAACACTCCTGTCTGTGGCAAAGATAGCTTATTTAAAATCAGCAACAGTATGTGTACATAAATTGATATTACGGCTTTGAATTTCGTAATAGACACGCTCTTAAAGATAGTGACGTCCCACAGTTATAAGAAGTGAGTCTGGAGCCTGGTCTTTCTGGTTTGCTACAGTTTTCAGCAGATATAACTGAGCTGCTTGTCAGGATAAAAAAAAGGGAACTTTGCTGGCATAAGTGTGCATGGAGATAATTTTGGCCAGACTAAACACATATTCTATATTTGTTAATGAATATTAGTTTTTACTTGGTGAAAACCACTGCTTGGATTGGTTGTTCTCTTTGAATAGATTGTATTGAATCTACTGACTCACCTGTCAGCTTTATCCTGTGATGAGGTAAATTTATTACAAACCCTTAAGCTATAGTTGTGCGTTTGTAAACTCACGTGTTCATATATATAGTTTACAGACTAACAAGGTTAAAAGACAATTTACAAAAAGTAATAAAACTTGGCTCTTTATATAAAAATGTCAAGGAGTAGTACTGGCTTATAAAACAACACAATTTTTTTCTAAAAGTTACCTGGATTTCCTAGTGACTATTGTGCTGCTCAAAATCTTACAACCACAGCAAGAACAAATGGCGCAGCTGTCACAGATAATAGATGAAAAATTAATGGAAAGGTTTAATCACAACTTTTGAGTTTGCAGGTTATGGAAATTGAAACCTGTGGTTTTCTTAGCTGCAGCCAGATTATTGAGTTCATTCATAGTAGGAGAAGGTGTAACTACAGCAGCCACCTCATGCCTCTTCTGAAATCTATCATGTTGCACTGTGGTCTAGCTGGAAGAGATTCTCATGGCCTCTCAGCAGTCACAATTGTTGAAATTCAGAGTGTATAATATTTTACTTTTCCGGAGCACTCGTACATCACAGTAATGTTCTTTGTCTTACATTCTCTGCTAATGCATTCCTGGGGTCATTCCAAAATATTTGACACTCTGAATACAGCACAACCCGAGTATCTTACGCTATTCCAACACATAAGCAGAAGTCCAAGTGCTTGGAGATTGGCCTTCATCATGAGGATTCTGGGACAGAAAAGTTTTTATGGTTATTGTGTTTTGAGCCTTGATATGTGGAGAAGGAATGTTGGCCATTTTCGTCTATAGACATGGTGATATCTATTGAATTTGAAATCCAAGTGGTTTATCAGTCTATGGCAAAGTGTACTCATGAAGAGAAAAAACTTCCAAAATCATACCTGGCACCACGCAGTTGGGGTCTTGTCATCCTTTATGTAATTTTGTAATGCGAAATATTACAAAATGATCACATGGCATTGATCTATCTGATATAGTTGATGATTGGCTTTCAGTGTTTCAAAAGAAACTTCATAAACGGCACAGAAAGTTGCATTTTCTTTGAGGTTACTACATTTTTCTGGGATAGAGGACAAAATGGAATAAGTAAAGACATGACAGAGATTTTTGGAGACACAGAATGCAATTCGTATGTGCAGTCCTTTTTCTCTTTGAAGAGCTTTCTCGTTCCATTTGCAGGTAGTCACAGAAAGTATCTTCAGCATGAAACTAAAATTATAGCAACATTTTCTGTGCATGAAATTAAATTACAGCAGTTGTAATTTTGAAAGGCATTTTAATCATTCAAGGAAAGATTAAAACAATCAAAATTAGCCAAAAAGTACCGTACATGACAGTTATTCATTATTAAAGTATGAATGACCAACTAGGAAAGTAAGTAGGATTTTAAAAAATGTTCCTAAGAAGCAAATTAAAATACTGTTGAATTTAATTGAAAGAAAAAAATAATATGAGACTGTGGTAATGTGTAATCTTGGAGGGCTAAAGGGTAAGTTGACAAGAGAAAACTAAAAAAGACTGATTAAAGTTCTATTATGACAAATATTTTATATGATAAAGTCTTAAATTATTATCTACTACTCCATGCCAAGGATAGATGTTTGATCGTGGTCAAGACCAGGTAAGAAATACTTAAGAAAAGTAACAGAATATTAAAGATTTCTTTGGCAGCTTTCCCTTCTGCTGTATGTAAACAGTTTGTCTATTTAATGGTTATACTGCACATCTTATTATTGCTTATAAATCCGGCAGTGTCCTTGTGTTGCTTTTGACCCTGCTCCCACAGTACTGTGAAGTCTTTTCATTTGTACAGAACAGAAGACATGGAATCTTTTCATTTGTGCTTTTTTAGAAATGATATTAAAAGCATTGTCTACATATTGTGTATTTGAATTTAAGTGATTCCACTATGCCAAGAATACACTATTGTGTAGAATCCAAGCGAGAAAAATTAACCCAATATGTTGTAGACTCTCGCTGTTATTTTGTAGAAGTCTAGTTTCAAAAATGTTTCTGCTTTTATTCCTTATTCAGATACGAAATATTGCCATGAAAAAATGTCTACATTTCCGTGATATATGAGGAATGAAGGTGTTATAATATATATATGTTTAAGAATTTTATATTTTCATTGCATTTATTTTTATGATATTCCTGCTCTTTCATTGTTATGTTGATTTGTAATACCAAACTAGTTTAGAATGGTTTGCAGTAACATTTCCTTACTGCACAGATCTAGAATTAGAAATGCTACTCTATGGCAGAGAAACTGATAAGTGTATTCGTTCAAATTTTAAAAAGTGGCTTCCCTCAAATATAGAATGTTAATCATGTGTAGTATTTCTTTTCTTCTCAAGTGCAGGATGTAAGTATCACTGGCTGATATTTCAAGGACATCACAAGATTTTCAGTCCAGGACAGAGTTTACTTTCAGTATGTTTTCCTTATAATAATTTACTGTCAATTGAAGAGAGCAATCTGTTTGTTAGTGATGCAATTGCAATATTTCAGCATAACTGGATAGCATTATGGGTCTATGAATCTCTTAAGCCTGGAAATTTTACAAGTTAGCCAAACTAATAAGTTAAGCAGTAGGATTTTATATGATTATTTTAAATAGGAATGGTTACCAAACTGATGATCTATGGTACTTAAAAGGTGTATGTTGAAATCTATATAGAAGTCAGTAGTGGAGACATTATACATAAATTGTATAAATAATTTGCATTAGGGAGTGTCCAAGGAATGTTTTAAAACAGCTAGTTTGAGACAGCTTAATTCTCCATTGAATTTTATATATTGTTTTCTCTTGTTAATAAAATCTATTATTTCATGAAACTCAAAAATGGTTTGTGCTTTTGAATGCTTCAGGGCTTCAACAAAAATTTTAACAAAAAGAAACTTGCCTTTTCAAAATTAATGAGATCACTTAATTCTGCCAGACTAGGGAACAAGAGGAAATTATTTGAGATACATTTTTTCCAAACACTTTATTGGTATAAATAAACATTGTTACCTCTATCTATGAAGCAGCATCTAAAGTAATATAAATGAAATTAGAATATTACACAAACTTAAAACTCAGGGTTTTTTCCAGATGATGATTTTTTTTTCCAACTTATAGCGAGATGAAATATGTCATTAGCACTTGAGATTCACATTTTAGGACTTCCACTTTAATATAAGATCAAAAATGTATTTTTATAACCGTAATTCATCTGTTGTTAGAGCCTTCCTATATTTAATCACCTAAACCATAAGGCAGATGTACAAAATTCATGTTATTTTGTCATTACTTTGCTGCAAATGAGTGCAAAATAATTGTTACAAATAAAAATAAGGTTATATGTTTCCTAATGATCTTGCTGCTCAGTCTTGTGAGCAACATCAAAGATTAATAATATGCTGATATATATGTGCGGATATTTTTTTTCCTCTGTTCTTGTATTTTTCTCAAGTTACTTTTTATTGTGCTTCTGCTCAAGTCAATTCAATCTCTCTGTAGACAAAAGGCATGAAACACAACCAATTTACTTTGGATCTACTTAAATATAAACTGGAAAACTCAATTTTCAAGTGAGATTTTTCAATCGGAAACACGAGAAGAACAATAAATCAATTTTAAAATGCCTTTATTTACAGAGATATACTTAAATATACATCAAAAGGGAAACTTTGAAATGTCAATCATACTTTTTTTAATTAAGTACATGCAAGCAGGGTAGGTTTTATCTGTAACCACAGTAGTACTGAAAAGATTAATTGAAATGCACATTGAGAAAATGAAAAATATAAGGGGTACATACACAGAAGCCTCATGGAGCTCTCTTCACCTTCTCTTGTAAATGACAGTGTGTTCTTCTTACCTGGCTTTGAACACATTCTTTGAATGACATTCTCCATTTGTGTAGTATTGCATGAAAAATGACTTTTACCCTGGCTGTAAAATTATGAGAAGTTTTGAAATAATGTTGATTGTAGGGATAGGAATAGTGTAAGCCTCTTCCTGCAGGTGCTTTAAGTTTTAGTGCTTCACAGTTAGAAACTATTTTTCATTGTCAGAATGTGCACTTTTTATCACTCTGTGAGAAAAATAGCCTGCCTGGAAAAGAGTAGCGGTCTCTAAAAAGGGGTTTGCCCTTGCAGCGAGTGGTACAGGTTGTTTTCCAACCCAGGTCCTTTACGGCTTTCACTGGCCAATAGTTGTCAGTCTCTAAGTCACAGAGGTGCAAGTCAGGAATAGGAATTTGCTGCTTTGTATTGTATGTACACTGTAAATTTGCTCATCTAAGAATGCTCTTCCTAAGACACAAGACAACTTCTAAATATTGAACATTAAAAGCTGGAGCTGATGAAGGCTTTTTTGCGGTGGGATTCTCCTGAAGAGTGTGTCAAATTGGGAGGACACATGGTTTGAATTGAAACCTTGTTTCTTATCAATCTGACAAACAGACTCACCAGCTCTGGTTCCTGGCAGCCTGTTTTGCCTTGGAGGCTGTTACTATATTGCCTTTGATAACTGTGCTGAACTGCTGGTTCATATTCACAGAGCCAAGATGCTCAAGCCAGGTGTCCCTCTCTACACTTCGCAGTAGAACCTGAATGTAAGCGAATCTCATCAACCCTTAGCTTTTTGACTGGAGAGCTTGTAGCCTTGCATGCGGCTACACCCTACTTATAGTCACTATGGACTGTCCAGGAGGTGGAGGAGCAGGCTGGAGCCATGAGCTTTAGAATACAAAAATCAGAATCACTAATTGTCTACTTTCAATAAATTTCCAGCTCCCTGGGCTGTGTGAACAGCTGGATAAAAGAAAGCTGCAACTACCTGGAAGCATGCTTTGCAAGGAGCAAGTTGGAAAATTTCTCCCTAAAGCTGATTTGTTTTTTTCTTTGTGATTTTTTTTGTAGTCACCTCATCTTCCTGCACTTGAAACAAAGCATTTCCCTCTATCCTTTTTTTGTGAGGGAGTTTTTCCAACTATTAATTATTGTGACTCATCCAGATATTCTGTAATGAAAAAAGAACATCTGGCCAGTGCAAAGGCATATAGACACCCCGTGCTGAATTGAATCTGGGCACCTGATCAACCTTTGCTAACCTGGACAACACCCTCTAAACATCTCCACGTGCTGTTTACTCAAGTCTTAAATTATACTATGGAGGAGAAACCCAAGGAACATGAAAAGCATGGAAAAAAAACCCCTTAAGTTGAGATTTCTGCTTGATTGGTGCTTAATAAAGAAAACCTCCAGAGAGTGTGCTGTGCTAAGAGCATGGGGTAGGAATTAGGCTTCTTCATTCATTAATTTCACATCAAATGTTTCTAGCAGTGCTTTGTGGATCTGAAATATAACATAAATTATGAGCTTTGGAACCTAATTATGCCAAATAAGAAAATATCAAACAAATTTCAGCTGCTGTTTATGAAGCTGGAATGATTACATTGCATTCTTTTTCTTTTAAGGCCACAACTAAAGCATAGTAAATATTGTCCTGTGTCACTTAGATCTGTTAGCAAGCTAACTTTAATTTCTATGGTGGTCTTACTGCTGAGGTCAAGAAGCCTTTAAAATAGGTTTTGTTCCTCCCTTTTACCAGAAAGAATGAAAATTAAAAAAAAAAGAGCTGTTTCTGACTGTGTAGAGTTCAAATTTAAATACGTGGAAAATTTCTGCAATAAAAACACAAGAGAAGCAACATCCTCACAATCACTTCAATAGCAATTAATTGAGGTAGAAAAAGATACATGAGTTATCTTCATGTATCTTGTTTGGATCTCTGTGACTAAAAGTATTCAGCCACCAAAGTGCAATGGAAAAATGTAAGGATCAGCTTAAAGAAGCAAACATATTCTTAACAGAATCAGATTTGTTGTTGTACGTGAGTTATCCCTACGAGTATTTAATGAATTTTCTTGAAATATTGGAAGAACTGATTCTGTTATTGACAGAAGTGAAAAAAAGAAAAGAGATGTCCTTCACTGCATTCATTACTTTTCTACATAATTAGCTAGACATATTCTACAGGAATAAGATAAGGT
The DNA here is from genome assembly GCA_033558185.1 of Dromococcyx pavoninus. Taxonomy (NCBI): domain Eukaryota; kingdom Metazoa; phylum Chordata; class Aves; order Cuculiformes; family Neomorphidae; genus Dromococcyx; species Dromococcyx pavoninus. Next base: position 1,175,044 of record JAUMJL010000389.1, on the reverse strand, counting down.
GACTGACTTCAGTTTTTAGATTGCTTCAGGTTGATCTGAAATGGTAAGTATGGGCTTATTAACCTTTTTCTATTTTCCCAGGAGCTCAGTGACAATTTTTAAACAAATGATATAAAGAAAAATATTTTAAATCAGTCTGAAATATTTTCTGTCATCAGTTTGATCTTTGTAGAACTAATTTGACATTTCTGATGTTTCAGGCTCTTACCTAATACTCATAATCAACTTCATTATATCTCTAAAAATATGCATCACCAGCAGCATGATTTTAATTTTTATTCTAATTGTTCTAAATTCTAAATTCAGTTCTAATCAGGAAAAAAGTGGATCTCGTTCATATAAAGCATCTTTAGTTACAGTAAAACTTCTGGTTTGCTTACAATTAAACGTCTGCACAAATGTTTTCATAACACAAAGTGAAAATTGCCTTCTTATAAATGTTAACACCTTTATTTTTTGTACGTACTGAATTTTGGGGAGACAGAAGACTTAAACTCATTCACAGAGTTATATTTGACCACCAGTGGTAGGATTTAAAAAACACTGAAATTGTGGATGCCAAGTTTGCAGTCAATGAGAAGTGAAAGACTGTAGAGTAAGATAACCTGACTGAAACACTTCAGCATGCGTAAGACGGAATGATTTACATAGCCTGGACATTTCTGTATGTGTTTGACAGTGTTCTTGGTATAACATAGTTTACTAGGCTAAGATTTTTTTTTCTCCTGTACAGAGGAATACGCAATGTATGAAACTTCTAGTAGAAAACAATTCTACTTGAAGAATCTGAGATATTAGTAACAGTTGAGGTGATATTACCTGAATATATGTTATTAGAGATTTAGACAGTAGGAAGAAAGTACAGAATTAACAATGCATGAATAAATAATGTGATTTAAACTAACAAAAAAATAAAGAAAAATCCACATCGGCTGAATCAACCTGTCTTTAATAATAGGGAACAGTTGTTCTCTCCTCCACTGTTATGATCAAAAAGGTGTAACAGGATATTTCATAACTGGTTTGGAGTTGTTTTTAAGAAAAAAAAATAGCACCCTCTATTTCAAATAACTTTTTGTGATTTTCATCTTTTCTTAGCATTTAAAGGTTTTGCACAGTCTGTGGGTTAAATAATTCTCAAGTTTGAAAATTCTATATTAAATCGTACGCCTTTATAACGAAGATACAATCTGAAATTGCTGCTTGGGTATGAGACGACTGAAAAGGAGAGTAGAGTTGGTTTGTCCATAGGAAGTGTTTATAAAGAGGCTCTGAAAGAATCTCTTGAAGATTCCGGGTAAGATGGGGAATGGATAAAGAGCACAGGCGCTTATCTAGAGGAAAAAGAGTAGCCTGATACTGTTGATTTTACTTTCTCCCTGGACACATTGGCAGAAGACAAGGTTTCCAAAGGCAGACATCCATTCAACAGACTTGGGTGATGGTTCTGCTGAGGAAATAGAGGCAGAGTCACTGCATCACATCAAGGATGTGTGTGTTGCTCTCCTTGGTCTGTATAAATTGCCATCTGAGTAGATGCTGTAAATAAACTTGTACACTGATATGGAATTATTTCCATTGATTTAATAACGTATTTTGTCAAAAATATTTTTATTTTGCCAGAGATTTTGTAGGAGAACTTCATGGGAGATCAAAGTTAAAAATGGCAGCAAAGGTACAATAGTAAGACTTGTATTTCCCCTCCATATTTCTCTAAGAAAAATATTTCTGACAACCTAGGAAAGTATACGGCAAAGAAACGTGTTTAGGAGATTGTGACCAGCCACAAAGGTTAATGTCCAGATAAATAGTTGCAGAAAAGAGAAAATTAGAGCAGCTTAATGGGTTGGAAATTGGTTGAAGGGCAAAAATCCCCAAGCGATCTTAAATGCAGCCTTGGGGAGAACTTGGTATTATGTGTTCAAGGGAAGTCCTGTTTCAGTAAAATTGGTATTTCATTGGAAAATTTAGTTTGAATGACTAAAGGTGTACATAAAACATTGGGAAAGATTTGTTTTTGGAAGTATGTTTTGATTCGGAAGGGAGCTTTCAGAGAAACTGTTTTGCAATTACGACTCTGGGTACGGTCATGATTCATGCAGTTCTTGAGGGAGGTGTATAGACAGAGTTTCATAATGTTTAAGCTTGGACTTGATAAGGAAAAATCCTATTAATTTGCAGAGTCAGAGTAATCCTATTAGTTATATAAGTACTGATCCAATTAGTTTAGAAGTCCTCAAGACATTCCACAAACATTTTCAACAACCTTCATAACATTGCCATCAGAAGTTTCTCATGTTCTATTTTAGCTTCACAAGAGCGAGACGATTATTAAAGTTATGATAGTGTTCTAAATGTTATACACCATGTAACCTAAAATGCTAATTTTAGTATGCTGTTACTGTTATTTTGATATCTGTCCTGACCCATTCCATCTTGTTAGTCTACATGCAACAGTGACAATAGATCAGAAGATACCATGACAATCCTCAGACATTTTTGATTCTCCACTCTTAGCTTGCCTCAGACTTAACAAGGATTAAACAGAGCAATAATTAGTAGATTGAATGGCACCACTTTTAATTGAGATTACCAATCAAAGACATAGAACTAGAGTAGGAAGGGTAAAATAGGCTTGAGCTTCTGAGCTGACTTTTGTTGTCAGACCTTCCAGTCAGGTAGCTAGGAGAAACAAACTTTGTACACATAGCTTTTTGATTGCAATGAATTCTGTATATAATGTTTCTTTCCAGTATGCCAGGTAGTTGTGGATGGCTCTTGTGATTGGTGTGACTATTAGTATTCTTATGACCCCTCTATGACCAGAGGTAAATATTTTCCTACTTTCTAAGGTTTGTTTAATTTTTAGATGATTTGGCTGAAATCAAAAGTTGAAATTACATTCAAAGTAAAGTGATGGTTGCTTTGGTGTATGGTAGAACATAGCACATTTTCTTTAATGATTTTTAGCTTCTTTAGAATTGAGGGACATATTTAAAACACTTCACAGTCCATGATTAGTGTTACTTGTTTGACCATCTCTGTCTCTGCTTATATGTGCTGTAACAGCTGTAACTATTATTTATGTGCCTTTTTGGGATGCTGCTTCCTGAGGGTGCCTCTTCTGTGAGTGACCTCTGATTGCCTGAGTATGATGTCTTTTTTTTGACAAGTTGACCACGTCCAGCGGGTGTAACCATTCCTGCCCCTACAAGTGACTTTACTCTTGTTTCCACATGCTATGATACTTCACACTGTACTCTCTTTGAGGTTATTATTTATGCTTTTAAAAGTCATGCAAGAAATATTTTAACTGTTGTACTTTTAATTTCGATTGCTTTGATTCAGGTATCTTTTATAGTGTCAAAGATTCAAAGAAGATTGTAGGTGCCCAGTGTCAATTTTACAGATTCCTTTCATTTGTCTCTCTCTCTCATTAGAGGAGTATATATGTAAAAGCAACTCAAAGAACAACAGTTTTATTTCTTGGCCCAATATAAGTACACAGGGTGAACAGTTGTTTACATTAACATTTAATTGAATGTATGACAGGCTACCACACGTTACATACATTAGTAATAAGAACTAACCAAAATAAAAGAAAACATTATTCATGTGCCCTAAGTAGCAGCATGACATGAGGAAGGGAAAAGGTCCCTCAGCAGTTGAAACTGTTACTATCAATGAGATGAGAGTGCAAACAAGCTGTGGCTGTTCATGCATTTTTCCCTTACTCTTCCAAGTAGAAAGGGAATTTGGCCCACTGAGGTTGACCTCAATGTCTGCTTGGGCCTGTTACAGGAAATCTGTAACCTTGGCAAAATGAGGAATAGTTACTATGAGTCTTGATATATTTTGGAGCTCTCGGTTTAGAATAAACCTTTTCAGAGATAGGGCTGGATCTGAAGGCTTTTGACGGTAACTGGAAATTCTCTGCTGGGGTTGCTTTGTTATGCATGGACCTCATTAGAGAAACATTTTCTCATGAGACATACAAGATAACTATGGATGAGGAAAAGATCACAGAGGATCCCATGCTGCTATTAACAATGGGGAGAATGGATTTTAGTGTCCTCTTTTGGTGTAGGTGCCATGGTTTTCAGACCATGATTTTCCTCTTAGCTGCATTTCAAATATATCCCATCTAAAATTCCTACTGGTATGAAGAAATTCCTCATCTACTGACTCCTTTTTTCAGTTTAATATTACACTCATAAATTGCCAGCAGGTCTCTAAGAGATAGAGTTAAGCTTCTCTTGTTTTCTCTATCTATATTGGAATGTTGTCTGTATACGCTCTCACCGTCTTTTTTTGTTTAAATCATCTTTAGGTTTAGCATTTAATAGGCCAAGATAATTGGTATACTCAATATTCAGTATCCCAAGGATTCCAAGGTTTACTCAACATCAATTAAGAGCCACCTTCCCACATTTTTCACTTCTGTCTTGTAGATTATTCTGCTTATTCTTAAAAAAGACAGTTTTCAAATAAGTTTCTGAATGAGTGTAACCAAATCCTAACGTCAGCCCATAAAATGTAATTATAAATGAAAATGTCAGAACCCTGCAGCTTCCTGTCTATACTTATTAGTGTTTTCAATGCTCAGAATGCTCTCAGAATGGTATGTCTTTTTATTAAAAGTAACAAAATGCATCATGTCAATAACAGTGGTGCCCTTATTTTAGCTAATGTATTTATTTACCTTTATTATCACGTTCATTTCTGTCAGTTGTCAATTTAGTCTTTCCTCTTCTTTGTCGCTTCTGAAGACTGAAAATAAATGTTAGTGATCCAGCTGGTGTGAAGGAGCTGCTGGTAATAAGAAAATTATTAGAATTATTGGGCTGTCCACAACATCCATGAGACCCATTTACCAGAATTATAGCTGTTTATGAGGGAACTTTCAGTAATACTTCACCCTTTTGTCAGCTGAGTATTATCTATCTACATGAAGGCATAAATAACTATCATGTTGGTAGCAAACCTTAAAAAGAGATTATGTTCCACAAATAAGTAGAGGGATGGTGTTTTATAATGGAGGTAATTCTAGGAACTATGAATTGCCTTTTCTCTCAGTGAATTGTTGAATCTCATATTTCAATATCACATGCTGAGCACCAAAGCTGTAAATCAAGCATGTTTGAAACTGAGGAAAATTCTTCCCCTACCATATTTATTTATGTGTTCTATTTGCTTGGTTTTCTTTCTATATTTTGTTTGAGTTACTTTTATGTCAGAGCAACCAAAATCATGAGTTTACTGAACAAATCTTTGCCCAAGTTATGAATTAACAAGGTACAGTAATTACAATAAATATAATTAATTCACTACCAGCAAATTTAAAACACAAAACATTTAAAAATAGATACACTCAAAAGTCTATTGTGGTTATATTGTTCAGTTGCACATCTTTTTGTCTTTGATAAAGTTAAGGACTCAGAGAGTATTTTACAGTCTGTTGTATACTTTTGTCATTATGAAGAATCCCATAAATTAGAACCTCAAAATCAAGCTGTTCCAAGTCTGATGTTTGATGATGCTATTTTTTTAAATATCTATTTCTGTTTATTAATTACAATGTTGTTCCCTGTGAAGTTCCCCAATATAAAGTATGTGATGCCCATAGTAAGTCCCTCTTTTGAACACTTTTTCCAAGAAATGTTCTTGCAAAATGCTCATTAAGAATTAGCCAATAATTACAGAGAATGTCAGAAAATTAACAATAGCTGAGATTATGATTTGTAATATTGAGAAAATGATATGCCTACATAAGATCTACATATATCTATTACCATCCAGTCTCCCATTTGGAAAGGGGTTGTCTTCCATTTTTGGCTTACTGAGAGAAGTATTATATCTTTATATTTTTTAATATTTTTACTTAGTGGAAAAAGATGTAATTTACTGAAAGCAAGAATCTTGTACTTGTTCAAAAAATATACACTTTGCTATGGCTTGAAGTTAATCTATGACATGAGTTGAAAGAGCTAGAAATATTCCCTAACTTTTGCGTTAGCTTTTATATAAGAAGTTATTAAGTTCAATGGAACTCCCTGTGCTCAAACCTAAATATGTTGTAGCCTATGGCTGGAGGTCATGAGTTTGACTCTAGGCTGAAGCTCTGTTAATGTTATTTTTTATTATCTTTCATGCTGGAAAAAAAGTCACGAAGAAATTACTAACAATAATGTTGTACAGAGGTGCTTTGGGAAAAAGCAGGTTATTGGATTGAATTTTCTTTGGAAAAGTGTTAATGATTTTCTTTTCTGTTAAAAATATGAAGAGTACAGCAGAAATTCATTGTAATATATAATATGTTTTAAATTGTTTCTTTGCAGCCCATGTAATTATTTTACTCTTATTTCCCATTACTTGTCCATATATAACTTTTTTTGTGGAGTTCTTGCATAAAACTATGTCAGTCAGAGCTTTTAGAAATCTTACTTCATCAAGTTCTATTGAATTGCAAAGATTTTATTTCTGTGTGGTTTTCAAGCTTTAGAAAAAACACTCGAGCTACTGATTTGCCTGCAATTCTCTGACATACTGCAAAGAAATAAGATGAAATGAAAATCTGCAAAGTAATTCTTCATTCAACAAAGCACAAGTTTTAAAATAGAAGTAGAGTATATTAATAAGCTTCCATATAAAACTGAAAAGACAGTGAAGATGCAACACAGCTAAACTTGTTCATTCAACTAATAACAATATGTATATGAAAAATAATCTAGGACCTAGAAAATGGACAACATTTTGTGGACTTTAAATTAGGCATCTAGAGAAATTATACCATGTAATGAGATACTTCATATAATTTTCTGGTTCTTGGGCCTTACACTATAAATCTATTTGCTTAATAATCATACATGCATACAATGTGATCACATTACTTGTTTTTTCCTAGAGATGGAGTAATTCAGCTACATTTCTGTGGCTTCTAATTATACCACTGGAATTAGAATTCAGATGAAAGCTGATGGCTGGAAAGAATACTTGTGTAACAGCAGTAGACCAAACAGTAGGAAAAATTAAATTACTTAAAGTTTTCAATACTGCACTAGTATGGCTAAGCACTGTTTCCCAGGGTTCTTATTTTTAATTAAAAAAGATGAACCAGCATCATTATTTTCTATAATTTGTCTTTTCAAGCACAACTAATAAAATAGTTGCTGCTGCTACTACTTACGTGATTAATTGAAGGTTGAAAATGACAAGCCCTTTCAGAGGATAACACAAGTTACAGAGTATCAGAAAAAATGATAGGAGACAGGAAAAGGTATGATGTTTGTATCAGAGAGAAGAATTCTTGGATGTAGAAAGGGAACTAAAATGAAAGGTAGTCCCCATATGTTTCAAACTTCAGTGAATTCAGGAGAGTTTAGAAAATAGAACTGTTGAATCAGTAAAAGCAATTTGTTACTGTTTGTTTTATTGATTCATTCTGAAGCTTTATCTTTCTGCTGATATTATGTTCCATAAGGAAATACAGTTTAGGTTCTAGAAACTCCTTCCTTTCTGTGATGATGTAGATGCCTTGACTAACCACCAAGTACAGAGGAGCTGCCAGCTTTTTCTTGTTGTCTTGCCAAATGTAGATTCCTGGGTGAGGAGGAAAAGGGAACATTATTCCTGGAGTTCTCAGTTTTTTTCTTTCTGTGCAATGGAAGAAGGCGAAAAACCTTGATGGATCTGAAAGAACAGGTCTCAGCTTTATTCTGACGGGAAGAAAAGGGCTGAGGCACTGCATACAGTGCAGGATCTGGCTAAGCAGCAGGGTAAAGTTACCTGGGCTGGGGCTGCTTCAGATACCATTGAAAGCTAATGAACTGCCTAAGTTGTATTAGGTAGATGGTTATGTTATGCTGCACATTATATTACATAGGTGAATAAGAAAGTGAAACTTCCCTTAGAAATGTAATAATAGGATGATTCTAGAGCATATTGCAGAAAGGAGCTAGGGGTGCACCCAGAGAAAAGGAAAGAAACATATTATTGCAATGTTTGATTTCTTTTCTAGTAAACAGAAGCCAAAACCAAAAAAGCCCAGCAGATTACAAGGAAGCAAATCATAGGGTCCCTCAAGACCTAGAAATTGGTATGTCAGTCACTAATGTGGAAAGGACAGTTTTGCTTGTAGGATTGACGCCACGTTCTTATTCCATCTGAGTTTCTATTGCAAAAAGCAGCTGTGTTCCTTTGCTCAGGAGACTTCCCAAATTGGTCTTTCCCCTGGAAAAAGCTGCCAATGTTGATCATGTCCAGGAAATGACATATTTATTTTTAACATAATTCAGAAGCTAGTTTTCCCTACATAATAGACACATAATGGTTCCTCCAAACACTTAACAAGGTTAGTTTAACTACTAGGTGAAAAGAAAGATTATCTGATCAACTTGAATTTTTCAAGTTTGAATGTTGGAGTTGTGATTGTGTAAATGAATCATAGAAACGAATTGCTTGGATTAAAATTACTATTAATTATTCATTTTCTGTCCCATATACTCCTGTCTGTTTCTTTCAAGGCAAATTTAAATGCTTTCTGTTTAAAAGAAAATGCTGATCTTTTTCATTACCGTTTCATTAAGCCACTGCATTCAATGATTAAGCAATAGAGAGTTTATCTATCGCTTTCAGTGCTGAGCCAGTGATTTTTGAGCTTTTGCTAAATGACCATTGAATATATATGTTGTCCATATCTGCATATACTATGTAACTCCACAATACACAAACTACATTCCTCAGGTATGTCAGTTATCCATCCCAAATTCAGTCTGCATTAGCACTAAGGGCTCAATGTAAGACTCGTGGAATTTATCACCATATTTTGAATCAATACATTTAATTAAAAGGGTTTAACATTTTTTTCTTGATCACAGGGTTCAATACAAAAATGAAAAGCGGATACAGAGGAAGTTCATGTACCTCTATATTGTCTGTTATCTGAGGAGAGTAGACAGGCAGAAAGGTCAGTGTATCCCTTGTTTTAAATCAGATATGTTTAGAGCTCATCCTATTTATAGTGACATCTAGAGCACTAGATACGTAACAGAGAATTCACATATTATGTGCAACAGAGGTATTTCATAGAATTTTCTTGGCAAAGCACTGTTCAGTTCATTCTGTTGCACCTGTGCTCTACCATAGGATACATGTGCTCTGACAACAGAAAAGAGCTCATGAAATGCCACACATTTTAATAATCAGAAAAAGTCCAATAATGATTTCTCCTTTATTGGTGAAATGTGTCTAGATGGAGAGTTCCTGTATGAATAGCTTAGTAACTGAGAGAAGTTTTGAATTATTGGTACATTTATGTCTCGGAATGATTACTGTTCCAACACTGTTTTATTACACTCACTTACTTAAAACATCTATGGTTTAGTTCCTATTTATGTTATATACTTGTGGTTCTCAGAATGATGTAGACTTTTTTCTTGAGTCTGAAACTACAGTTTGTGGACAAGATAAATATTTTGACATTTGTTATTATAAAATGTATAATGAAACTACCTTATTACCCAATATAAAATTAATTTCTTCTGTCCTTTTAAAATTACGTAGTAACATTTCATTATGCATTGCACAGGAACTTCTTGATTCTAATCCACTTCTGATAGCTGGTTGATTCACAATACTTGTTTTATTATAATAATTTCAATGATCAAATGCTTAGAAATTTACTTCCTGTAGTTGCACAGAGGAATTGTTAGACTTTACTGTGCAGTAATTCAAGATTTTTTTTAAATTAAAATTATTATCAGGATGTGCCCATTATTTTCTGACTTGACAATTATTAATGTATGTGCAGGTAATAATAATATTTTTTTACTTTGAAAAAATTAATCTGTTCATCTGAACAGTAATTTTGATGGATTTTTTTCCCATGTGTAAAAACAAAGTCGAAGAAAGCGTAGGATGATGGATTAGTTTATAGTCTCCTTTTCTGCAAAGAAAGGATTCTATAAATCCCTCACAGAGAGCTATTTTATAAGATCTTTTGTCTCAAGTCCACTATTGGACTTCGGGGATTCGATAACAGGTAATAAAATGGCATTCTGTGTCTACAGATTACTAAACACAAAGTCCTATACAGTCGGTGAAACCAAAGTATAGAGAGCTCAAAGAGCTGGACCCATTGCTGTGCATAGTAATGGGTCTGATGGCACAAGATCGGATCCTTATTGCTCTTCCTCCCTGCTTTTGCAGCAGTGTGGCATAGTGCTTCTTTGAAAACTTGCTTCACTGACTGTGGAAGAAGAATGAAACTTCTAGTGTGACATTACCTGAAAAGAATGATCTCAAGTGTCACAAGTACTGTTGCTAGAATGTTCCCACTAAACATCTCAGGGACACTGAGAAGCAGTATTGGGATGTTTCAGGCTACGCCACGCGCAGGGGAAGCAGCCACACCTGCCCTAAATGGCACACTGGGGAGATACGGAAGAAGGGGTCCAACAACCATGACTTACTTCTTTCACTGCTCCCCTACTGCAGAGAGAAGGTTGGGACTAAGGCAGTTAAACTTGCATTTGCCTGGAAAGGTGTAGCACGTGTAAGAGAGTCTTGTTGTACTGTCCCAACTGTAAGATTCATCTTCCCTCTGCAGTAAATGGCTTCCAGAAACCCTACTCACTTTTGAACTGAGAACTTTCTGGAGTACTAATTATGCTTTAAATTTGCCAACTTACACTTCCCTCTACTATTCCCTCCTTGTGATCAAAGCAATAAGCTATCCTGGTACCGTGATCTCCCAAAAAGTACTCCACTGTTTGACTCCACTGTTTCCACCTGGTGATTGGTCTGATTTTGGCTGAACGTCATAGTTCAGTTCACTACATTTGTTGAGTAGTCTGATAATTATTTTTCAAGGGTTTGTTTTCCTTCCAAAGAGAAAAGCTGTCCTCATTTCATCATGACACTCAAGCTGGTGAAAATTACTGGATTCACTACTGTTTGTACCAGCTGAAGCGATGACTCAGTGCTTGCACTTTTAAATGCTATTGAGAAATACAGTTCATTTATAGCATGACACAAAATGTTCATAAAGGATAATTATCAAATTGTAGTATTCTTTTATCCTTCAGCTGTATTACTGATATGAAATGTGTGGAAAATATTATCATTTTAAATCATATTTTACATAGAGAGTTATCTGATTACCACCAAAAGCCTTTGCAGCAGTTTTTAATTTAGCCTTATGCATTTTTAACATGACAGCTGGATCACAGCATGCATATGGCATACTAATAGAAAGATGGCTCATAGTCAGTTCTATCTATCTGTTCTTGCAAGGAAAAGAAACAGAAAATAAGCAAAAATGTTTAAATTGCATGTTGCTGGATAAAAGCAATTGACGCTGCACAGCACACTGAAGCAGTATTCAGAGATTATTTCATTATTCAACCTCTGGTTTGTTTTTCAGAGACCAGCTTCTTTATTTGTTTTCAATTGAACTGCTGTAGTGTACATTGAGAGATTTATGATTTACCTACCAAATAGAAAGTTATGCTGGAAATGAAGCTTTGCTGTCAACTCCATTTTCGGTAGCTCCTCACTTTGCAAACAAGAAGTCCTCTTGAGCTGAAATTTCCTCTATTTGATCATGACATTTTGATGCTTGTTTGTTTTGCAAAACTGAGTCTTGTTCAGTCTTTTTGAAGCTAATATTTAAAAACAAACATGCACTAGGTGATTAAGAAAAAATATTTCATTTTGTTATTCATTCATATTGGAAAAAGACGAGAAACAATGTTGAGAGCTCACTTTTTTTTCTTTAGAGAAAATAAGCTCACAAGCTTTAAAATAATATGTATTCACGTCCCCCACTGTCTCATGATATTCTCAGTGGGATTTTTCTGGTAGGTTTCTTTTTTCAAACTAAATTTTAAAATGTATGTCGTTTATAGGTGATCTGCTACATGGCATACTTTTTTTGCAGCTACTCTGATGAATAATAATGGATTCAAAACTCAGTTCCATTAAATATTGTTGAACTCCAAGGAAATGTTAAAGAAATAGTCTAAAACTATAAGAAAAATGACAATGTTTCTCATTGCTGTTATCTTTCTAAAGGAAAAATTAAACCTAATGTAAAATGCAAACAAAAAGCTTAAGAAATCTTGGTCAACAAAAACTTTAAATTTGGGGAATGCAGAGTTAATGTTAATAGTTATTAAGTTTCAATTATGGTTTATATTTAACATTATTTTTCCTCTTAATTTTTATTATTTCAAATAGGAAAAGAATGATTTTCAGAAACTAATTTTTTATTCAAATATTTGCATGGTTATCACTCTGGTAATCAAGGGTACGTCCTTGTCTTTTGATTTCCTCCCAAATTCACTCTTTTTCTACCATGTTGCAATTTTACATTTATCACTTATTTGGCTTATGTTATTCTACTCTTGGAGATCTGAGTGTGACCACATGCATTGAACTTGTGTTACGTTCCTTTCTTCAGTGCCAGTAAACTGGCCAGGTTTTGACAAGTTTCTTCTTTCTTACTAGAAATAATTATCCTGAACGGTATTTGTAAAGTTTCTTTGAATTACACAGATGTAAAATATTATATAGCAGTAGACATAATTTATTTTGACTTTGTAACAGAGTTCTTTTGCACAACTGTGGCAAACTATGGGAAAAACAGATTGAATAGATCTGTAGTGAAACATTGTCATTTGTTGAACAAGCCAGACTCCTAAAACATAAATACCTTAAATATCACTGTCATTAAATACACATCATGGAACTGTTACGGAGGATTGAAGAGCAATAGTCTTCACCTTACTTAAACAGCTCCTATTGGTCAGTGTGACTGGGACTCAGACTTTGGTTGAAGAAGGTAAGTAAAGAGAAAATTTTCCCTTCGTGGGTTCAAGTTGCCTGTCTTAAAGTTAACAACCTCTAAATCAAACACTTGATGATTTGGAACATGAGAAATTCAGGCAGAGGTGGAAATTTAAACACCTATTGACATTCTGAAGCAGTTTGCTTTCTGACCTTTCATGACAGAATGAGTTCAGCCAGCAAACAAGAGGGTGTCAGAATCTGCTGCAAAAACTGACTGCAATTATGAGACTAGAAAAAGAAACAAATACCTTAGGCAGTATTTTAGATTGCAGAATTGTGGGCAAATTATGGTTACAGTATTTAATAGTGAGGTGACACACAGGTACCATTTCAAAAGGTCATACCTGCCTGAGTGGGGAGCAGTTTGTTTTGTAATGATGGTAGAGTCATTTATCTGAAGTGTTTCCCACATGTGATGGAAGACAATGCCTGTGTAATATTCATGGAATATAGAGATCCAAATAATAGTATTTCTGGAAATTGGATTGCTGTTCATCATACTTGAGAAGGTTTTAAATGCAGTTCATAAAATGATTTTAAGTTCCAATTTGATTCCTTCTTAGACTCTACATCACATTTTCTAACTTTATCCTCAGCTGGTGGCAATTGTTTGTTAATGTGAACACGTTCAATCTGAATCACCTTGTTTATAACTTGCAACATGTTATCTTGAATATATATTTCAATATCTCTTGAGGTACTTGTTTCATCAAAAACAAAAAGCAATGAGGATTTGCTGAAAAGAATTGTGCAAGTATCCAAAATCTCCATGTGATTTCTTTTCTCCATACTCTTTGGGCCTTCTCTAAGCCTTGGAAAAACTCAGTAAATTTGCATCAGGCCCTTCACTGTCCTATTTCAAAGAGGATGATGCAGTCACCTTTCCTGTCAATTGCTGGTTTTGGGGAATCAGAAAACCAAGTGAACGTCATTTTCTAATTTCAGCACCGCTTTTATTTGATTTGTGTTCTGAGGAAAAAAAAGCCTTGTAAGAACTGTAGGAAATTTGTCAGATAAATGTTGCATCTTTCAAAATTTTTCAAGTGTTTTTTATATTAGTGGTGGTTTGGCAATGTAATAGAAAATGATGAGGCTCTGACAGTAATTCTGTAGGAATTTTTGTATCAGACAAGGAGAAATATGTCCTCTTTGATTTAACTGATACTTGCACAGTAGATTTGGGTCTGCCTACCACGTGATTAGAAGCTAAATTATTTCTCTGCTAAGTTTTGCTGTTGTAGGACAGCTGGGATTACTCCTGACTAGGAGCTGCCCTGAAGGAGAGTTCCATTAGGTGTGCAGGTGAAGCGCCACAGAAGTTTAGTTAAACAGTTTTTCACTAAAATAATTTGGACATGCAGAACAAATCTTCTAAGAGCATTCATGTATACAAAATAATCCCTCATCTCCTTAACTTGCATCAAGCGTATTTTACACAGTATTCCTCGAGGATATGAAAGACAGACCGCAGCACTGTATCTTCTGTTCCAGACATATCTGTCAACTTTAGCAGTCATTCTACTGTAGCAACCTCAATCTTATTCATACAGGCAGCAGACGCATGCAGACTTTTACAGTCTTTTGAATTTTTAAACAATATTGGTTTAATGTAATCAGCTAAAACAAATCCACAGTGCTACCCTAGTGGTATGAATAATATCTGAACTCCAGAAAGAGAATATGTTGAGAACAGCTGAAATATTTTACTTTTCTGGCTGGCTTTAGACTATATTATATTTATTGAATTAATCTCTGAAAAAGTTTGGGCTCTGGATTTTTTGCCTTATTTTTTTTTCCTTAATAATTTGTATTTCAGAATAATAGGTCTCTGCAGGCAAGGTACTTCTGGAGGATTGTTTCACTGATCAGATGGTTGTATGTACTTGATCTTGAGTCCCATGTGACGACACATCTGAAGAATAGACTTAATCCTCTAAAAATAAGTGATTTGTTGGGTCTAATTCTTTGAATATCATCTGCCTCCTTGCTTTTCACATCATAAGTCATTCGTATGCTTGCTAGGTTGAATACATTTAACTCTTATTTTGCAGAATGACAATACAGTTATTTTTTGATTCAGTACAGTAGTGAGGATAGCAGTTTTAGGGTAGACAGAATGAAGATAGGATAAGGCAAGGAAAAGAGTTCTCGAGGTCAGAGCGAGAATCTCCACGACTGCTGCTTTATGGTGCCAGAGGAACCACTGGCATCTGGAGGCATCCTTTCCTGCTCCACATGGGTAAGTCCCACTAACTTTATTCAGGTCAGTCTGCCTCTTGGGCAAGAACTTTTGAGTGTGAGTTCAGCCACAATGGGAAATCATGGGGAAATATTTGGGTTGGAAGGCAAAAGGCAGTGATTTTTTTTCTAACTAGAAAGTTTGCATAGTCGATTCTTATTCACAAGGTCATTTTTTCTGTCTCTGTGTGACTCAAATGCTGTATCAAGCTGGCTCAGAGGAGAGTAGATGTCAGAGTTAAAGCTGAATTTCAGAGCCTGGAATACTAAAGTTCTGTATAATATTTGCTGAGGGACACTGGTGCTTTGATTATACGTTACGGGAGGGTTATGCATACTGGCAGCCTTGAGGGTTGTGACACACATCTTCCCCAAACAGGCTCTGTGTGCAAAGATCCTGTAAAGGGAAGGATGACTCCCCAGCTGCCTGTGGACATTAGCTGATAGTTTTAAAGCATTCTTCCCTACCCAGAGTGCAGCAGTGCAGAACAACGTATCAAATCCTCTAGCACAGAATCTCTGTCTTTGGAGCGAAGTGGGTACAGAAATGTGAAACCAAGTGAACAGCGTGAGCAGTTGAACATTTCCTGCTATTTCTCAATAACAAAGTGTGCAGGTTTTTTTCCCCCTGTGTGATTCTCCTAAGAGAGGTGTGTGTGATGCAGAGCAAGAGTGTTTTTTTAAAAAAACGAAATACCAAAATGCTGCAGTGAACTGCTAACTTGCCCAGCTTGCTAATATTTGGAACAAGCACCAAAGAACTTTTAGTGATATTGATGCTTTTATTGCTGTCATCAATGTGTGTGTATTGTAAGCAACAAGCTTGCTATGTCCCATTAGCCTCTACAAGACTAAACCAATTTCACTGAATTATAGCCTATGCCAAATGATAACAGGTTGACAAAAGGGAGTGTTTTGAAGTTTGAAAGGACAGAAGGCTTTCTCATGCACTGAATGGCTTCAATGCACAGCTTATAAGCAAAATAAAACAAGGTTTTTCTCTTAGCTTGTCTTTGGGGTGAGAGAGGAAGAAGAACAGAAAGTTATGTTTTGTAGGTTGGTTCACTCACTGCTCACTGTTCTGGAGAGTCTATACCTGCTCCCTCTGTTGCTGACTCGCTAAGGAATCTTGGTGGAGACAACTGCAGCTCCCAGGGAAAGGCCCAGCTTCACAAAGAAGCACAACTCCCCTTGAAGCCAATTTAGCTAAAGAAAGGGAAAAGTAAAAATGCTCCTGAAGATGTTGGCTGTACATCGTTACCCTTAAATTATTGAACCACATTCATCTCACTGCAGTCCAGGGCTCTTTTTTCAGTAGCAGCCTTTTCTCACCTTAGCCCACTAGTTAAACATCCTTGCTCACACGTTGAACAGCAGCCTACTAATTAAGAATAGAAGTAAAAGTCTGTGGAGGATTGGAAAAGGGAACATTAAACTAGAATTCAAACTTTATAAAAGATTGCCTGCACATACAGAACTTCACAGATCATTGAGCGCAGGTTTCTGCCCTCTGATGCAGGAGAACCCTACAAGATGAGTTTGCTGCTAGTTGTTCTAAATTTTGCCAGATTTTATCTAGCATTATTTGCTTTCTTTACAACATGTGCTAAAAAAATATTTTATGCAATATATGATTTTACAAAAAAAAAATAATAATAGCAGAGAGGTGGTGTGTTGCAGCATTCTTATACCTATTACTGCTACTTTATTAATGCATAAAGACAAAAATTAAATATTTATAAGGTTTACTCTGACTTGGTGTGCTGATATTAATCACATGGTCATGTGATAAACCTGGAGAAGAAAATGCACATATCTATACACACACTGCTCTCTAAAATTCTAATTTACTTTCCCTAATTGCTTAGTAAATATAATAAATTACATATGAAAAATTGAAAGAGGAAACCTTGTGACTGGAAAACGAAAAAGCAGAACTTTCTTTACCAATGTTGTACCAGGATCTTCTTCAGATAAGCAGCAGCATTGATCAGCTGTGGTGTCCTTAACCCTGGGGGACAATATATACTTCTCTTCCTATGGAGGTTGTGACTCACATTTATACCTTCTTGTTATCATCTTTGTGCTTCTACCATGACTCATTTTACATATTCTGGATAGTGCTGCTTTTTCTTCTTTGTTATGCCCTAAAATCAGTTCTAGCCAACTCTCAAAGTTATATTCCTTTAGTAATTGACTATTTGTATTTAGATGCTGGAGGCCTTTGGCTTCATCCTGCGCATTACATTTTCAAGGTCTCTAGTATCACCTTGTGCTTATACTCTCAGGATCCCTACTTTGAGTTGTGGAAAACTTGTCATCTGTCTTATTGAAATGCTAGTGACCCTGCAAAGATTCAACGTGCTGGTTTAGGTGATATGCTGGAATAATGGTCAGCTGGTACAAAAGAGTGCGGCCAACTAAATACATGGTTGTCTTTTTAGATATTACTCTATCCCATCAGATGAGCAATTTAGTTAAGTTTTTCTCTTAAAGAGTGGTATAGTTTTGCACACTTGTACTCATTGAATTTAGTACACTTGTTAGAGTGAATAATTTCAATTCATTCATAATCCAGTCTTAATGTGGAATTGTTACTGATTGTGTCCTGTTTCTTCTGGATTCCCTACTGCACTGTGTGAGATTCACAGTGTTACGTTTTACCAGTGCCTTTGTCATACTTCCATAGTAATTTTTCATTTTCTGACAATTATTTAACACCCTGTTTGGTGTCTGTGGGTAATGAGAACAGTGATATGATATCTGTGAAGACATGGTTTGAAGAGCACTTCCCTGCTTGGACAAATAGTTCGTGTCAGATTGTTTTACGTAAGAGGCCACAGAGCACCTAGCCAGAACTGCTGTTCTCATCCAGACTAGAAGGGTATAGTGCACATTACTGATAACCTCTTATCACTCTGACTTTGAAGATGTTGTTTTATGTTTTACTTTGATCAGGAACATTTAATTACAGTAGAGATCCAGTTCTGCTACAGTCAGTGAAAACTTCTTAAGTCAAAATGTTGATTTTCTAAACTGTCTAAAATCTGCACATTAATTTTCAAATCACCCTGTGAATTACTGTGCCAGATGGAGGAACAACGTTAAGATTTGAATTTACTGGAACAAGGGGCTCCTTAAATACATTCCCTTCAAATCAGTATTTTTTAACATTCTTTCAAATTTATTTGTACTTTACTAGGGATCAAATAACTTTATTATCTCCCCTCCCATCCATTTATCTTGCTTGATTTTAGAGCTTTCCTAGGACACATGGCAGCTACTGGAGTAGCTGTTGTTTTGATATCCCCTGGCTGAAGCTAGGCAAGATAGAGTTTTTTGTATATTGAGTTAGAAGAAGTAGTTAACCTCAATTAGCTTAATCAGAACAAATATTGGTACTTGAGAACAAGCTCTGGTGCAGCTGTCCATTTTGCCAGTTGGTGACTGCTAAATTAGAGCTGTCTCCAACTCTGAACTGTGCCTAAGGGTTCCTACAGGCGAAATGCATACAGTGGCAGGCCAGTGTACTCAATAAAGTAATCCCTTCCTATGTACTTTTGAACAGTAAATTATTCCCATCATTCATTTGGAAAGCAAGGTAAGCCTTAAAGTTTGTTTTTCATCTCAGTTGCAATGTGGTTTTAAAACTAATCTGCCTCAAACTAATACTGTTCTGTAAGTAGAGTCTTCTGAGATTTTCTTCTCGGTTTATAATCTTCCCTTCTTAGTGTGCTTGTCAGAGATTCAGTATAGTTTATTGCACTCTTACACAGGCCCCGCTCCAGGCTTTGCCTCAAGACTGCTGGATGGGCATCAGGATATCTCTTGTATTCCAGCAACTTGGCTTTTCTTTCTGTTAATGAGAGTATCAAAGCTGAAACTGCTGTAAGATCTCCCGGAAAAAATAGGAGTTTTATTCGATAAGGGAATTTTTACTAATCTGACATTCTATACATCTCAGCAAATCCATCTCTATTATACTTTTCCTTCTACACTCTGACTTTGTTCCACTGTATGCATGACACTGAATCTGAGAGGACTGTAAGAAGCTATGAGTAGCTCCTGACAGGCAGCCATCAGTGCTGATCTGGAGTCCTGGTGTGATATAAACCTCTGGTTCTTGTATTCCTCAGAAGTTAATATCAGTAGCCTCTTCCCAAAGAGAGGATCAGATAACAAAGATGCATTTATTGTTGTCCTGAAATCTTCTCAAAGGAACGGTTTATCAAACTGACACCTTGATATCATTTATCTACAAAGAAGGATCTACAACTTTTATAATACCTTAGTCTCCCAAAATTCTTAATTATGTTTACACTGAGACAACTCATAAGCTCAGGGCTAAGGATGTGCTCAAATGTTGTGTTGGCTCACTTCCTGAGTCCTCTTGTTATTCTTGAAATCAAGTAAAGGTCACTACAGAAGGTTAGCATTTGTCCCCCAGTCTTTTGTTTATCTATATGTTCTTGTATTTTGTTACAGTAAATATTCACAGTAATTCTGCCTTCTGAGGAAATAGTATTCACTTCATGATTGTCTAAGAATACGCAGATGCGTTATGTATAATCACATTTGGGAGAACATAATTTGAGTTTAAGGGAGTTATTTTTTCCCACAGCAGGTGTATAATTCAATTAACATTAATGTTAGATCTAGATATCACTTTACCTGTGTGGTGCAGCAAAGGTAATTACTTTCTGGTTAACTTAAATTCCTTTATAGCTTCAATGATGAAGTTATTCTTAATGTGTCTGGAGTACTGTGTTTCATTTGTAGGACTAGTGAATCCTGTGTCATTCTGTACATCCTAGCACTGGGCTGCTTATGAAAATGATGTGATTCCCTCTACTGTAAGTACTCATTTTAAAAACACTGTTAAAATGAATGAATTGGAACATATAGAGCTAAGGAGCTGTGGCACAATATTGGAATCTATGAACAATTTTGCCTGTCCCTAAACAGGATGTCTACAGCTCCAAACACAAGGAATCTCACAGCAGTTTTGGGACGTTACACTGGAGCTAAGAGCAGGTGTGTCTTCAAGACCAGGTTGATGTTCATAGTAGTCCTCAGAAATCAATTAAAATCAAGCATTTGATCTTTATGCTGTTAGAGACTTCTAACTGGAAAATGGCTATGCAAGGCTTTTTGTTACAGTACTGTGTTTTGAAGGGAAAAAATTGTTTCCATGTATCAGTGAGCTTGGCAGGATACTGTGAAATGTCTTCCACCTGCTCTGACAGAGGGAAAAGAGGGTTTGTACCTTTATTTTAAAGCATAGACCTTACATGAACTATCATCTCCTTGTGCATAGATTTAAGCAAGATCTTTTGGGGCCCTTTCTTTGCCTAGACAACTTGTTAGTTGAGTCTAGTTCTTCTCGAAAGTTAAACTTCCAGATGATAAGCTTTTTCTGGAATGATGTGTTGACAAAAAGCCAGGGACTTTTGCCTGATGTTTGGGCTTCTTTTGGTGGTGTTTTTTTTTCCTTCTTTATTCCACATACCCCCCTTCCTCCCCACCGGTATTCTCAGAACTGGTTTTGGAATGGAGGCCTTCTTTTAAAATACCAATTGATATGTAAAAGCCACAAAATATAACCTTCAAGGTCCAAACCTAGTTTATTCTCTGATAAATGATCCTTTAGGTAAAATCAATTACAATGCCAAGATATGGAGTTTAATCACATCTTTTGAAAGGTCAAATGAAAATGAAAGGTCATACTCAGATTTATCCCTTCTCAAAGAAGAAAATGTTTTGTGTCTAAAACTATCTTGGCTCTGTACCTCTCTCTATGTGTGTGTATGTGTTTGTGTATATGTATGCAAACACACAAACACAGGTAACACAAAAATGCACTGTTTGATGCATTCTTGTCATGGCAGCTACTCAGATTTATGATTAGTGACATATTGAAGGGTATATAGATGTGTTACTGTGAGGGCATAACAGGACGGTAGATCTACTCAGGCCTCTTATTTTTGTCTCACCCCACCCCCCCCTCTAAAATTCTCTTTGAGGAAGAGAAATAAGAACAAGGAGGGAAAGCAGCCTTGGAGCAGATTTTTAACAGCAGTTGCAAATAATGCAAAATAAGTTAATTAACTAAGAAGAACTAGAAGAGCTAGATTAATCTAAAATTGCTCCTGAGAATCCTTATTCCCTATAACCCTACATTGTATGTGCTGTGTAATTAAATTCTGGTATCTCTGTCCTTTACCATATGAAAAAACATAAGGTTGTTCTTAATTGTTGCTCTAGGGGTAGGTTTGCAAATTTTCCTCTCAAATTTAAATTTCAGCTATTCCTGCATGAAAAATGAAACCATTCTGAAAAATGTGGAGCCTTCACATTTCTTGGTATAAAAATCTCAGTATGCAAGTCTTCATCTTAATTTTTAAGGTCTCTAGCTTCAATTTTATACTGCAGAGAATTTTCTTCAGTGGGGGGGTGGCTATGTGAAATTGAATGGTCTGTGAGTAAGATGGCAAATACTAAACATAGTAGTCCCCTGTGGCCTTGAATTTATGAGTTCCTTAAGGTCTATAACATTGTGTAGTCTTTGAGTGTTTACTGTGTTCACTGCCCCTGGAAGTTAATCTACTGATGAATTTGTGCAGAATGGAGGGGAAAGCTGTGCAACTGATGGTATGCAGGCTCTTACAGATCTTCAGTGAAAATCCACCTGTTTTTCCTAGACTGTCAATTTCTTAATTTTAAGTAGCTTCTGAGAGTTTAAATTTTATGCCTAAAATTCTCTTTACATTATTAATACGACTGCCACTTATTCACAGTTTTTGTTTTGTTGTGTTGTTGGTTTTTTTGTATGGTTGGGGACTTTTTAGGGTTTTTTTGGTTGGTTGGTTGGGGTTTTTGGGAGGGGTTTTTTGGGTTTGTTTTTTTTTTTTTAGTGGATATCTCGTCCTTTACAGGTCTGTCCTGATTAAACTTTGCCCTCAGTGCCTCAGGGCACTTGAAGTCTAAAGTGTGTGGATCTATTCCTGGCTTTATTTACAGAGTTGTTACTTGTACTTGGGAATAGCGTGGGCATCATTTTGAAGACTGTGTGTGGTCCATAGGCGAGGCATGGCAATTTGGAATGTTGGTTTTATTAATTCATTTTTTATTTTGTTTATCTCTGTAATTATTCATCTGCACTGATTCTTAGGCAGGAATGCAGAGTGATTTAGATCCTGTTTTCGGGTGGTTTTCCTCCCCTCGTATACCAACATGGACTGAGACCAAGTGGTCTAGGAAAGACATCATGGTGGTGCCAGTCAAATTACATCATCGTAAGAAGAGGGAATGAAGCTGTGGTACATAGAGGGAGGTGAAAGGGATTCTGTTCAGTGAAACCTCAGCAGAACACTAAACTACAGTTCAACCATTTAAAAATCGTTTTCCTTTGTAATAGCTTCAGTAGTGACTCTGTGAGTACTCTTCTCAAGCTCTGGAACAGAAAAGCCTGTAGAAGAATCAGCAAACCTTTTATTTCTTCCCTGACTCTGAAGATGAGTAGAGTTTCACAGGATCAAACCCAGTGTGGTAGGAAGTAGAAAGTCTGACTGCAATAGAAGACTGATTTCTTTTATTACTAGATTATTTTATTTAACGTAAATATTCCCTGACTAGTCAGGAAATTATTAAGGTATCTCAGATCAACTGAAAAGTTTTGTCATCATTATCATTTGTAAAACTTAACTGGATATATTTTTACAGAGAAATCTTTTTTCCTTCACATAAAAAAGAAGCAACAGAGAACTCATCAAATAATCCAGCTAACACTTCATATTTCACTTCTAGACTCTTCTAATAATCAGTTATCATGCCGTGCTTCATCCTCATGTAACCTAACACCCGGGCAAAGAAAAAGAAACCATTTCAATTCTGAAATCCTCCTCTTGATACAAAGACTAGTGAAATAATTAAAAAGGCTTCCTTTAGCCTTGATGTGGGTTTTGGATTAGCCTTTTTTTAAGAAATAAAGTATTTCATCTGGTGAGTAGACTAGATCTTTCTTACAGCATATAATTTAAGATAGAAGTGAAAGAACTTAATTGCAATTATTAAAGAATATCAAATATCAAGACTTTCAGAGGTTTTGCTGGGCCAAATTTGCCTGGGAAAATTTTCAAGACTCTTATTATTTTTAACACCTTTACAAATATCCCTAAGCATGCTATGCAGTGTCACACTTTTCAGTTCTCTCAGGTGAGGTTGCTTACTACCTTTGCTCCCTTGCAGAGTGAAAGGTAAAGGTGGATATTAAAAAACTGGCCTTTCACCAAGCTGACATAACATAGCACTTTGGGGATACAGTGCATGTTGGACACTTTATATGTGCCTTAACTGCAGAAGAGGAAATAGCTACAGATGTTAAAAAGTTAATTACTATGAATGAAACAAAACAGCAAAGATATTTTCCAATTAGCCTACCTGACTATTTCTCTTGAGTAACTGAAACACTGACAGGGTTTGTGGAAAATAGTTAAGTTTTAATCAGTCATTGTAAATAATATGTTAATGATTTTAATTATTACGTTTAACCCAATGGTACTAATTAGATACTTTTTAAGATTTTGTTTTATCAGAGGGTATCATATCAAGAATCACAATGCTCTCAATGTCTCCTGTTTAATGAAAGAGGGACTCAGAAGCTAAGCCAGATCCACAAAGTGAGCCTGGTAGAATCATATTTAATTTAAAAGACGTGATCCTGTATGCTATGGCATAACCGATTCCACAGATGACTAAAACACAGATGACTAGAATTTCCTATTAAATTCTTAATATGTTTATAGTTGTGCTGAGAACTGCTTCACTTTTCTTGGAGTTAATTAGACAGAAACTCAGACAGTGTTCTGCTTAAATCACCATGGAGGTTTCCTGATGGAAGTTGTCAGAGTGAATCTAGTGAAGGATCACAGATTTGAGCTCCAACTGCTCATTCTTTAATTTGAACCCCAAGGAAGAACTGCTGCTCTCCTTCCATTTACTGATGTAGTGGCTAGATAATTTGTCCAGGAAGTGGGAGATTTTGATTTGTTGCCATGTCATATCTGCCATGAGAATTTAAAACCATTGCTTCTTAGGACAGAACTATATTTAGTAAGGTTTGCTTGACGTTTCGAAAGAAATATGTATGCTCCTGTCCATAGGGCAGGATGGGCAGAGCTTCCAAAGTGAAGATACAATTGCTTGTAGCACTTAGTGAAGGCCATCTTCTCCTGTATCTCTCTGCAATCAGTTTTGTCAAGAGCCTTTCTTTATTTGATAGTTTCCAGCAGCTTCCAACTTTTGGTTTTGGATGTTGTTCAAGGAGTTTAACTCTGCATAAAGAACAACTTGGTGCCTAACAGAACTTAACTACACCTTAGTCTAAACATCTACACCAGACATAAAGACGCGACTAGCTCAGGTGACTTGGATCCATTACTAGATCTGACCTGCAGCACTTAGGAAAAGGGGAGTATTCTTAGTGAAGATATCAGATTGCTGTGTACATGATGCACATCCTAACAGTTACAAGGAGCTAAGATGACCCATGCATTCTAGCCTTATGTTGGTTCCAGCCTCGGATTCCTCCAGTTGATTTCACAACATGCATGTTGGAAATTGCAGAGCAAAGCTCTGCTCTTACTTTGTATCTGTCCTTTCTACAAGCTGTAAGAGTTAGCTGACCTTTTCAATTCATGGGTGGCAGACATCCAACTGTCCATCTCAGATGCATTGTTTCTTTTATGTGACACGGATAAATGCATGCCAAGAGAATCTTAATCTCAGAGGATGAGTCTTGACTAACTGTTGTCTCAACAAAAGCTTAGCAAAGACTGGAGATTTATAACTGGACTGCATTGCTGACTTCATTAGAAAAGATGTATGAACCTCTTGCAATCTTGTAAACTGTGTGCAGTGAAACCAAGGCACTAGGAATTACTTTGCTATGTGGCAGGTCTTCAGAATATCATTATCATGGGTGCTTTTTTGTTTGAAAGATTCAAGGTGCCCTAGATATTTGTGAAAATTAAGGTAGATTGGGAAAATCCTTTTAAGAATCCAATAGCAAAATGGATGTGTAACAGAAAGTCAGATATTTCTTTGCCTAAATTTGATATGCTTGGACTTTTGCATGCAGATACTTAATTGCAGGCCTTTCCATTCTGGCTGAGATGCAGCATGGAGAATCTGAGCATTGGGTTAATGGAATTATGGGCTTTTTGAAACATAGATACTGTTTGCGGTTTTCTGCTTAAAGTATATTGCGCAGACAGATTTTCCTTGTGACTAGTCATCCTCCATTAAATAAAAAGCATTTTGAAATGTCTAGACTCTACAGTATTTTATATTTATTACTCTTTTGTCACTTTGTTGAGAAGAATTCTGGAACGCACTCCTCAAAGCTCTCTTTCCACTCAACCAGTGAAATCACCTAATTGTCTGATAATGTGATATATTTTGCTACATGTATTTCCCTTTCATCAAGGTTTAATTCTGTTAGGCTACGCTCACACATTTCTGACTAATTGGACAAGATATCCTAATAGTCAGAGTTTTGCAGAACTCAAGGTATAATTTAGGTCTGGAAAAAAGGTTGCTTTATCTCAATTTGTGATTCATTAAAATGATGGAATTGTGAAAACTTGCTTAAATCCCCTTTCAGTCTTTGCATCAAAATTAATTGAAGAGGATGGGTTTTGATATTGTTAATAAGTCTATATAGAAAGATGTGGTGAGACCCTGGTGCCACTGTATGCTAAGGTAATATGACCCAGTCTAGTCTGCCACAACGTAAGAGATGATGAGAGACAATAATTATACCAATTCATGTGAATGTTTCAGTTCTGTGAATTGAAGCTTTATAGTCACTGGAGCTTGAGCAGTAGCACAGTAAAAGAGATTCTCAGTATTGACTCTTCTGTGTCTTCAGATCTGGCATCTTGTACATCCATTTTTGCTGCTAAGATTCTGACATAGAGGTATCTTGGGCTTTTTCTGCTGACGTTGAAAGCAATGGAGAACTGCTGGAAATCTGTTAAAGAAAATGCAACACAACTGAAAAATAGTGCTAGGTTGTGTTGCAGTAGTGTGATCCCACATATGACTGAAGGCAAGAGAAAGAGGCTGTTAAAATAACTATCATACTTTCGGCTGAACAACTGAAAGTAGCCTGTCTATTCAGAACAAGTTAAGTTAACAGTGCAAAACCTGAGGAAACATTTGCCTGGAATGACGCATTCCAGAATGAGATCACTGTTGTTTGTGAAGGAACTTACAAAAAGTCTGGATATAATTTACCCCAGATTTTCAAAGGTATATAGATAGTAACTTCAGTGGAATTTGAGCTGTCTGCCCTTTGTCATCAGTCTGTCACATATTGCCAAAATGACTATTCTACAAGATAGTCTAATAATCCATATTTTAAATTCATATGTTCGGGACAATGTGAAAATGGGAGATGGTAAATAAAAGGACAAAATAGGAGAGGTATTTTATTTGAGGAGGAGTTAAGATTATAGCACTGCTGTGTTTCACTGCTCAGTATGTAAAACATCTGTTTAATTCCGTTATATCTTAAGCGTCCTTGTGGCAAAAGGTTTAATATTCATTTAATTCTATTAGACAAGTCCATGCTAGTAAAATGTTCTTTTTTAGTACTGTATACTGTAACTCAGTGTTTCCATTTGTTTTAGCAGCTGGCATAATAGAATAATATCTTCAGTGACGTCCTCCTGTTGTCCTCTGCTGCAATCTAAGCTATTATACTGGGAGGCGGAGCCCAAAAGGTAATTTTCAGACAGACTTAGAATAAAAACTAGTTTGGAGTAGAATGTGTGCTTGCTGGACTTGTAACCTCGAAACTTAGCCGTATTTCACAATGAATGAAGTTATTTCTATTTGTGATGTATTACTGTAAGTAAGTATATGAAAAGTCATTTTTAGAATATTGATCTTCTTCTAGGTAAAATGGAGGGCATCATTTCAACCTTCAGTATGCTGCGTATTTATATCTGCCTTTGTAAGAGTGTTTGTATGTATACATACACTCTCTCTTCTCTCTCCCCCTACACTCCTCACAATGTGATCATTCAGACTGTAGAGAAAGAAATGCAAATCTGCCATTCTGATGTATGCTTTGGCTTAATTTACCTGTAACTGTCATTTTGTGCTCTGAGGTGATTATAATGAAAAATTCATAACATTTTGTAAAAGAATAAGGTGTTTCTTATTATTTTAAGAGTAGGATAATATTGCTGCTACTATTATTACAAAAGTCAAGCCATGAAAAGGTGTTGAATAGATAACTGTGGAGATAGGGAGCCTTTGCTTTTCAGGAGATGAGATTATACTTCCCACATAACACCCATTTCACATTGCTGAAACCTGTTCCATCACCGCAAATCACATCAGAGTCCTTCCTCACCTTCTTTTGTAAAACTATGCTTATGAGTCAGAGTTCAGAGAGCCAAGGAAACCTAGTGGGATGTTCTTGCTTGTTAATATGAGGAGCACTCAAGTACCATCTTGGCATGCTATTGGTATAAACCCTAGAGTAGACAGAATTCCCCCTTTCCCCCTAGACAGAATTCTCTTTCCTGTTTGTGTATTCTTTTAAAAAAAAAAAAAATCACAGTCATTATTCAGGATAATACTTTTGTCAATATATTGGAATACATAGGTATTCCAGATCAGACAAAGTAGGGACAAACACACAGATTATTTCCAGTATCTATGCTAAAATGTTATTTTTAATATATTAAAAGTTTTTTTCCTTCTGGACTTTATACTACAAAGATTTTTTTAACATCTTTTGGTTTTGAAAGACATGGTGAATTTACACAAATATGAAGGGCTTTTTATCAGATTCCAAGGCCACCTGTAAACAATTAGGAGTCTCTTCATTCCTGTGGATTTGGTGTCAAGTTGTTTGTAAGCATCTGAGTCCTCTGCATGCAAACATATGTTGCTTATGACACTCAGTGTTACTATTGTAACTTGTCCACATAACGATGACTATTTGTCTTTCACTCCATCATTTCTTAGCTTTTCCCCTATTATTTTATTCATTTTTGGTTTTAGTGACATTTTTGTCAAAGTGCCTTCCCAAAAAGATGGAAGGTGGATATCTGTCATATCTAAAATATGGTGTTTGCAGGTTCACGTCCCTCTATATTGCCTACAAGAGGCAGTCTAAGCGAAAGAGTAGTGAAGCTTAGAAATTGCTCGTAGAATCATTAGAGCAAAAGCATACACTTCAAGTGATTGCATTGACTCCTATACTTTGGGAAGTAGCTAACAGAATTCCAGTGCACTTCTTGTCAAATGGTAATATAGAGAAAATGTATTTGTATCATACTGTGCTTGCTATAGTCAGTGTCACTGTCAGCCTACATAGCTCTGTGCAGATTACTGGTCTAGCTGAACATTTTTTGATACACATTACTCTTCCTCAGTACAATACACACACTCAAAAAAAGTACGTTGATTACATTCCTAGAATATGATGTTTGTTTCCAAGTTCCTTTTAATAGAATTATGGAGGAGAAAAGAACCATTTCAACTAAGTAGAAAGTATCAAAGATGAGGCTCAATTTAGCATATGAGTGACAAATAAATCAATACAACAAGTTTTTTTAACTAGATTCCTAGAAGCAACAAAAACATGATATTTGACAGAGCTACATTTCTAATTAATTACACAAAGCATTTGTGTTTATTTTTTTTTAACTTTCTTGAAAGATCTATGTTGGAAGAGCCAGATTGTTTTTTTCAGTGAGCAGAATCTGAGTAGAGTAGGCATCTTTGTGTCTTTTCTTTTAGAAAGTAAAATAACTTTGAATTCTCAGAACTTAAGTGGCACTGTGACACTGAGAGACCACACACAGTTTCTGAAGATACCAAAAGAAAAGACAGACAGGACATATTCTATGGTGCAAAAGAAGGGAACTACTCCTCTATTTTTTGTGCAGAAGGTACCTCAAGGACCCAGCCTCAGATCCAGGCCTCTTTTCACTGAAGTCACAGGCAAAAATGTAGTTTATACCCTACTTTGAACATTCTTACAGCTTTCATGGTTATACAGTGGGGGCAAAAGAAGTGAGGAAAGAGTGCAAAAAGTTTCCTCTGTTTGTTCCTAGTGTAGTAACTACCTGCTTTGACTTTTCACTAGGATTAATGCCACTAAACAGGATAATTTTGCCACCTGGTTCTCCAGGTGATTTTGTGCATGAACCATCAAAGTTTGTTTTCTGATGTTCAGAAGTGTGTAGGGTTTTTTTCTTTCTATTCATTCTTTAATTTTGAGCTCTTACAATCAAAATCAGAAAAGATAGATGAGTCCACAGAAAATGCAGGATCAGAAGCACAAGAAATTTGAAATCAATCTTTAACCAAGAATTATTTCAAAAACATTGCAAATAGCAGTTACAGCTGAGTAAAAAGAGGTTGCTTGTGCAGGGGAATGTGTGTGATTCCATTTTGAGTCCAGACTTTCACAAAGGTATGCTGGAAGAAATGCTGCCAGCCAGCCAAGGAAATTGATACTGATATACTGTACAAAAGGAGAAATGCTAGATATCTGGGAGAAAAATGTTTCCCAGGAACAAATAGAAACAGCAAATATAAACTGAAAAAGATTTATTGAATGAAGTATTCACTGTGGAGTGGTTGTCCAGTGTTACTATGACTGCCCTTTGTCTTTGTTACTACAGCCTGTTTCTGCTAAGCTTGCAAATAAGTAAAAACAGCATCTACAGGGTTGGTAAACTTGCTGCCACATAAAGCTTTCTCTGATGTATTCAAAATGGCAACAAGATAAGCACATTGACTTTATTTTCAGTTTTGAAGTGTGACAAAGAAAACCAAATGAAGAAAGCAACCAACAGAGAAGCAGACATTAGTCAATGTTTTTTTGTCTTGGCTCAGAAAAATATGAAGTGTAGAATTCAAAAGGGAGAAAGATTTGTGAACATTTCTGAGGTGGTGAGGTCATGCTTATACTTCCCTCTTTTCATAACATGCACTTTGAACGTCTCCATAAATTTGAGTCTGCCCTTACAGAACAGATGGCTAAAAGAGATTTGCACCAAAAGCTCTAGATTTATGCTTACCAGTAGCTGAACCCAGAAGCATTGAAAGATTTGCCGTTGTAGTTTGACTTGAATGGTTATGTCAGTTCCCATCAATATAAGTAATGTTTGTGCAGTGTGAGCTTTGGCATGAACAAGAATAAAGTTGTTTATTGGAGCTATCTGAAAGCCATTATTGTGGAGCAAGAGAAAAAAAACAGCTGTTACCTCTCACAGAGAACTTCTGTTACTGTGCATCCATGTCATGGGACAAGGAACTCTCCTCAATTTGTTTGCTTGAGCATAATCAGTGGCACAGAGGCGCGGGGGAATAGTGTGAGAGTGGGGGAATGAATGGGCTGGGGCCTCATTTTTATTCTTGCCAGAACATTGGCAATTGCGTTGGGTTTGCGTGGCAAGGGTTTTGATAGCAGGGGGAGGCTGTTGGAGGTTGCTAGAAACTGGGGCCAGCTGGCTCCAGGGTGGACCCACCTCTGGTTAAGGCGAAACCAACCAGCAATGATGGTAACACCTCTGTGAGAATGTATTTAAGAAGGAGAAAAAATAGAGAGAAGGTAGCAGCAGCAGAAAGAGAGGAAAAGACATGGGGGCAGGCACTGGTATTCCCCTCACAGCCTGCAGCTGGGCTGCTAGGGCTCAGTGGACCAGTTACGCTGGGCAGCAGAGAGAGAGATAAGCAAGATTTGTGTGAAAAACCCTTGCAGACACCAGATGCAAGTAAAACAGTGTGACAGAGAACGCTAATGTCAGTGGAGAAGGAGGGGAAGGAGGTGCTTCAGATGCCTGAGCAGAGATGCCCCTGCAGCCTATGGAGGAGTCTAAGGTCAAGCAGGCTGACCCCTGCAGCCCATGAGGAGTCCCTGTGGATATCCACCTGCAGCCACGGAGGACCCCATGCTAGAGCAGGTAGGTGGAAGCACCTGAAGGAGTCTGTGACTCCATGGAAACCCACACTGGAGCAGGGCGTGAAGAACCGCAGCCCATGGGAAGGACTCATGACGGAGAATTTCATGGAGGACTGCCTCCTGTGGGAGGGTCCATGTTCTGAAGAAGAGGAAGAGTGTGAAGAGTCCTCCCCCTGAGGGGGAAGGAGCAGCAGAGACAATGTGTGATGAACTGACCACAATCCACCCTCCTCATCCCCCTACACCACTCAGGGAGAAGCTGTAGAGACTATCAGGAGTGAAAATTAAGCCTGGGAATAAGACAAGAGTAGGAGAAAGGTGTTCTCTTTAGGATTTGGTTTTGTTTCTCAGTATCTTGCTCTAGTTTGATTGGAAATAAATTAACAGTCTGTTTTACCCGTGACGATAATGGGTGAATGATCCCTCCCTGTCCTTAACCCAACTTTTTCTTTGTTTCTTTCGATTCTCCTCCTCAGAAGAAGGGGGAGAGAGTGAGCAACGATGTGGTTCTGTGTTGCCCACTGGGACTAATAGCTACATGTTCTTTGTTGCCAGCTGGGGAGCTCAAAACTGCGACAACATTAAAGATAAGTGAAGTCACCAATTTCTGGGCTGCTCTTCCCTTTCCATTGGGGACACTTGGTGGATTTACACTGAGGTGTGAAAAGGCAGAGGCACTCATCAGGGTGTATTTCAGCTCCATGCTATGGAAAGAGACACCTGAAACTGTTAGATGCCTATGGTATCTGCTGATGTGTATATATGGATGTGATCCTGGATTCTGTTCCATTACACACAAATCAGATTAAAGCTGATATGTAACCAGTATGGAATGATTACTAAATAGCAAAGTTTTCACTCTGCTAATCTGAGTATAGTCAACTTGACTGTTTTGTTCCTGTAGCCTCTGGTAATTAAGATGGTTTATTTTAGTTCTTGGATATTCAGTATCCTTAAAAGCCATGCAGTCATTTTCTCTAGTTATCTGTTATGAGCCATCAAGCGATGATGACAACAGGGACTCTAGCAAGTTGCCTTGGGACTGCAGTCGATATAAGGCTGATATAGGTCTGTGTTTCAGATCATCAGGGCACAGACCCTGTAAAAGGGTCAGAAATTGCAGTGGAGACTGAGAGTATTTCGGAGGGTGAAGACCTCTGAACAGAAATTAAGATAATATTTACCATCTTACTATCAAGTAAAAACAAAATCTAGCAAACCGATTTTAAAAAGGTACATACATTTTTCATCTAAATTACTTTTACTGACTCTCTGTGTGGTATGCTTACTGATTCTTTGCTGGCATTCACCCAATTAGTACGTAGAAATTATCACTAATTAGAGGTATGCAAGAGACTGACCTTGCTGTTATTCACAGAGCAATCTCTACTCCATTTAAGCAACATGTTAAAGAGGTGTGTGTGGAGCTGAACAACCATAGCCTGGTTGCAGTAATGTGGAAGTCAAAGGTGGCTACTCTGAGCTGCATACAATACTCGACCTTTGTGAAACATGTTTTTTAATGGACAGGCATGTTGATGAATTTCCAAGAACTGATGCAAGATTTTCTGTTAAAAATGTAATGGACAGTGAACTTGTGGAAAGTGCACTCATTGGATGATGGGGCAAACTTCGTTTCAGGTCTAAGATCTGTCTCCAATATACATAGTGAACTTAAAAGAGATTGTGTCTTGGTTTGCACATGCCACTTTTTCTTTTGAAGAGCTTAAAAAAAGCACTTAACTATCTAAGAGGTAGATATGTTGTGTATTTGGAACATGGCAAACGTGATGCTTTGAACAATTTGAGCTACAGGCTGTTTCTCTTCATTTCTAGGGTTTGTTTTTTATTATTCTGACGGCTAACATGTAAAAATGTAATTTTTGTATTACTTTTTAGACTTTAAATTAGTACCCACATAGATATTTTTTTTTATTATGCATAGGTCACTGCTTAAAGATTTTTTTTTTATGTCTGTAAGATGGAATGATCTAGTTTAATTAGAGATGAAGTTTAGAGAGAGAGCCTTTTGTGGAGCACGGTGATTAAATGCTTTGAATTTCTCGGACGTGTGCTGCCCTTTAGAAGGAGTGTACACTGTCTTAATGACGATTAGGATACCAGAACATACTATGGAGACTTTTTTCCTCCCCACAGACAGAGTATTGCATGCAAAATTCTGAAGCCATGAAGCATAGTTTAGGTGTAATTCTTTCAAGCTTTGTCTTTTTGTCACAAAAAAAATGGCACTTGCCTTTAGTACATTTTGTACCTGAATGCATTTGCAACTGCTTAAGAACATTTAGTGTTCTGCAGTGACACCAGTTTGTACCTACTGCTGCATCCAACCTTAGCAATAATGTCAGTCATTTGAAATGTCACTTGTGGGTGAATTAGGAGGCATTAAAGGAAAGTTTATGTCCTTGTAGGTGTGAGAGTTTATGAAGGAAATGTTATATGTTTGCCCTGTTCTTGTCCTCTTTCCTTGCAATCCCAGGTAGCCGCTGTTGGAGGTGAGGGACAGAGCTAAATTAAAACTGCTGTGACATGGTGCTGCTGCTCTGTTACGTTGTTGTGTTCCAGGTGTCACTGCAGAGATGGTTACAGACAGCCATGCATTCGTGCTGCTGACTAACACTGATTTGGGAGCCCACCAACCGCTGTGCCTAGCACAGTTCAATGCTGTGTCTAAATTAATTAGTCATGCTAAATTCAGAGGGCAGAGAGCCACACTGATGTGGCTGTGCAGTTTCCAGACAGAAGCTGGGTCTCGATCCACCAGATTTGAGCACTGGCAGAGCTAATGTGTGATTGTCTGCATCCATTTGTCTCCATTGTTTGGCTCGTGGCAAACTGAGGAAGAGAAGATAGTACTGGATCAGCAATGCTTGGTTTACATTTGGAAGATTCTTTTTCCAATGTGTCACATTTAGAGATGCTTATTTCCTCTATCTCCCTCCTTCTCAAAGGAAAAAAGAAAAAGAGGTTCTGCATGATCCTGAAAACCCACGTAAATACATCAAGTTGTCTGCTGTTTATCCATAGGATATCTGAGATGCCAGATCTATATGAAGATGAATTATTAGAAGAGTTGTTTAAGGTGATCTAAGGATATAAAAGGGGTGCAATTAAAGGTAGAAATTAGCATGCAATGTGGTTGAAAAAGGCTGGCCATCTTCTGCAAATAAACCCTTTATCAGTTTGGATATCTGTTTCTATTTCAGACCTGGCAATGATTCATGTGCTCCAAAATGTGTCTATGTTTCTGTAAAAATATCAGCCAGTTCAAGGTGCAATCACATCTTCTATCATTTTCAAAGTGTACCTGGGTCAGGGATGGCTTTAAGAATAACTTCTGTCTTTTGTCTCACTATCCTTCTGCCAACATGCAGCCCCTTTACATGTGCTTCTGAAACTATTCTAACTTCTACTGAAATAATCCATTATAAAAGCAAAAGAAATATTACACTTTTGATGCTTTTACTGTAATTCACAAATCACAAAACTTCTAATTAGAAATTAGAGCAGAAATTAATAGAAATTTAATTGTTTCATAAAACTTCTCTAAGTCACTAATTTTTAAAGACAAAAAAAATGCTTTTATTTTAAGAATATTCAAAACCTTCTGTGCAGAATAAGCCATTTTAATCTAAAATACAGCTGTCTGGAGCACCAACCTTCTAGGACAATTTGCACAAGCCAAACAATTGTATTTTTGAATACTTGGAATTAAATTTTCTGGTTCATGCTGCAGAATGAGTTAAGCACGAACCATAGAAATTTTACCTGTTTCTACGACCACTGCCTGATGAAAGATAAAACACTTGAATTCTGATCTTCAGAAAATGACCATGTGGTTGCTTCTGTCTTGAATCTGTTAACTTTGCATCAGCTGGGTTCAGCTGTGTTCTTATAATCACTTTATGTTCAACACTTTCACTAGATTCAATGACAAAACTATTGGTATTTTATAAAAGTTTGCAAGAAACAAATGAAAAATAAGCACCTGCATTTGCACACACCCTTGATAGAGACATGATACATCATTTAGTGAACAGAGTCTACACACTTTCCTCATTCTGCACCCCCTTCTGACATGATCTGACAACATGAGAGAAGCCTGCTAGTGACATCACTGATGGTCATACGTGACTTAACTATATTCCTTTATAAGGGTTGAAAGACAGGTGTGTTGAAACAGAACTGATAAGGCAATATTCTTTATAGTACTAGTTACCCATGGGAGTAGTCTACCACGGATTTCGCTCATCGAGAAGATGTCATTGCAGTAAGTTCAACCCTATTTAACTCCACTGACTCCTATGATATTTTCAACAAATATGGATGTGGGAAGGTCTGAAGAAGGTATGCTTCTTTTGGGGATTTGTGTCACTAAGTGCTCTAGTCATATATTTTTTTTCTTAGCTCATGTCTATTAGAGAAGGTGCAGGCTTTTCTTGAGTCATCCCTATTAAACCGAGAATATATGTGGGTTAACTAGATCATGAACACAGATCGCTATTAAATGAAAGGATAGAAACTAGACTGCCTGTTTGTGTGTAAGAAATTACTGTGAAGACTTTTTTTCTCAAGGCAAATTCTCCTTTGCATGCGAAAAATTAATTATTGTGGTCTCAGTTCCAGGATTCTGACTGTTACACTGTGTCCATGTGAGACATGAAACTGTCAAATGTAGAAGGAAAATACCTATAATTCCAGTCTTACATGGAATAATTGATGACTTTTCCAGTGAATATAACATAGAGAGTGCCTTTATTGAATCAAGAACATGGTGACATTCACAAATCTGCCGGTAGGGGCTACCATATGACTCATGAAATAAATGCATTAAGAAAAAATTAATTAACTGTCTCACAGAAAAGCACATGTTGTGGAATTACCCCAAGGGACCTAAGTATAGTGTTCTACCAGATGGACTGCAGGAGAAACACCATCTGATTAGAACAATGTTGACTTTTCTATATGACTGTTGCTGTGTATTAACTCACCGGAATATTTTTACCTTTCTCCCACTAGCTTGTTTAGGAAAACTCTTCCTTATGCATTTCAGTTTCCCCTCTGTTTTTAGTTCAATGCTCACTGCTTTGGAAAGCTTGGGGAAAACTTCATTAAATTTGATGGAGCAGTTGCAAGACAGGGGAAAAGAAAAATTAACCACTGAAGCATACTGGTTTATTTTGTTTCTTTTTCTTTCTTTGTGATTAGTGTCACTGTCAAATAAAATTGAATTTCTCAGATATAAATATTGGCATCCTTCAGGTTTTACACCCTCTTCCAAAACCCGCTGGCCGAACAGTAGATATTGATTATAGTCTTCTTCAAGGCAGTCTGAGTGCTTTCTTCATAAGAGTTCAAATCTCTGTCCAAAAGCACAGTGTGTAGACTACCCACAATACTTTTTGCTTTATAAGAAATATGTTTTAATTGTATGGTTTAGATTTTCAGTCTACTAATCTTTAAATGTTTGCTTGTGGAAACCTTGTGAAAACCAACAAGAACAAGTGCACGGTCCTGAACATGGGTAGGGTCAATCTCAATCACTGTTGCTGGGCAGACAGTGGATTAAAAGCAGTCCTCAGGAAAAGGACTTGGGGGTGCTGGCTGATGAGAAGATCAACGTGACCTGACAATGTGTGCCTGCAGCCAAGAAAGGAACTGTATCCTGGGCTCTATCAAAAGAAACAAGACCAACAGTCTGCCCCTCTACTCTGCTCTTGTGAGACCCCACCTTTGGTACTGCATTCAGTTCTGGGGCCCTCAGCACAAGAAGGACATGGACAAGTTTGAGTGTGTCTAGAAGAGGGCCACAAAAATGATCAAAGGGCTGGATCACCTCTCCTATGAGCACAGACTGAGAGAGTCAGGGTTGTTCAGCCTGGAGAAGAGAAGGCTCTGGAGAGACCTTAGAGCAGCCTCCCAGTACTGAAAGGGGTAAGCTGGAGAGGGACATTTTACAAGGCCGTTTAGAGACAGAACAAGGGGTAATGGCTTTAAACTGAAGGACGGTAGATTTAGATTAGATGTAAGGAAGAAATTCTTCACTCTGAGAGTGATGAGGCACTGGAACAAGTTGCTCAGGGAAGCTGTGAATGCCCCATCTCTGGAAATGTTCAAGGCCAGGTTGGATGGGGCTTTTAGCAACATAATCTAGTTAAAGATGCCCCTGCCCAAGTCAGGGGATTTGGAATGAGATGAACTTAGAGGTCCCTTCCAACCCAACCCATTCTATGATCTATTCTGTTCAACACTGCAAAAAACAAGTGCAGAAAATTACATACCTATTATCATCAAATTTGACTCTGCCTAAATTACTGGACTAAATTAGCTGCATTTAATCTAATCTTTTTAAGTTCCTAGAACTGCTTAAAATACGAGTGTTTATCATACATAATTGTTTCTCCTTTGTAGTGCTCTTCATTACTTCTATTTGTATTCTACTTTTTACATGGTCTAAATTCCCTTCTGAGTATCAAATTTCATTTCGACAAGGCAGGAAAGCAGCAATAAGAAATATAGGTTTGTTTTAGGATGCCTACTTCTACAAGCCTTAATTCTTTATGAAAATCTGTCAGTGAAATCAACAGAAGCCCTTAATGTTCAGAAAATTAAAGACCTCAAACTCTTGTGGGGTTTTTTTTGAAGCCATTTGTGTTTGAAAGACTAAAATTTTATTGCGTCTGCTTTTACGGTCATGGATATTGAGAGCTCTTCTGTACTGTCTGGTCTATCAATCATCTACCTGTGAACCTCCAGTTTACTCCATTTGGCTTCAATCAGAGCAGCCCTCTGAAATGCTCCCCATGAAGCATGAGATTGCTGGTACCTGCGCTTGGACAGCCCAGCCAGGTACTGGCTAGTGCAAAACTCGTAGGGCTGCTGCAGGCAGCGTGGTTTGCAGGCACCATTGGTTACAGCCCCTTGCCAGTGTGGTAGCAGTGATGATTGCTGTGGTTTAATGCTTTGCATTTGGTTTGTTTTGAAATGTTTGACATTACATGGCTAGTTTTAATTAAACCACTGGCACAGTGAGGAAAATTCACCCTTTGGCACTAGATTACTCTCAAAGATACTGTAAAAGTAAATAAACATTAATCTTCCCTAGCAAGAAGAGCTGAACAATTAACATCCTAAGAGAGAGATGCAGACCAGGAGTCACTGGCAAGGAGTTCTTCACTGGTGAGGTTTAATATGTATAACTGTTTTGCAGGAGGCTTTTCTTTAACTGGGAAGGGGTTTTGCTGAGCAATAGGTTGAGGACTTTTTGGTTCTGGGGAGCAGAGGACACTGCCAACACACTCTGTTACAGAGGTTAATGAAGGCATTCCTAAGCCTACATACCAGCCTCCAAGTTTGTGGCTGGGCCACTGTTGTTTTCATTGTCATCGCCATATTATAGTACTTTTTCTTTTGGAAGAAAACATTTTTGAGTGTGATTGGGACTTTCGTTTAACTGTAGAATATAGATGTGTGCAGTCTGAATTCATGCAGAGGTAGAATAGAACATTTGTACTAAATCTTAAATAGACAAGAAATTGCAGAATGAACCCTGTTAATGCACAATACTATAACCATTACATATCTCAAAAGAAAGAAATGGGAAAAGGGTGATTACTGAGTTGAAATCAAGCTTCTGACCACTGATGTGATATTCAGGACTTCAACACTCAGATGAATTGAGATACCTGAGACTTTTAACGTGAGCACTCGATTCCTGCTGGAGCCAGCGGGACCTGAACGTGCTCATGTGCAGGAAGAGTGGCAAAGGTTCAAAGTTGGAATTTATTATAGGCTTGGATAGATTTGAATTTAAGAAAGAAATTTTGTGTGTTTTTTTGCATATGGAAGTGAAAGACTTTAAGACTCTCTCTATAATCGTATATGTAATCACCTCTAAATTGAAAGAAGTGGTAAGAGTTTGTCATCTCTGAAAAGTATTGGAGAGACCAGGCATAAGATCTTTGGTTGGTACAATTCCACTGAAGAGAAATACAAAAATCTAAACCAGTAGAAAAATGCGGTATTCCAAAGACATCTTGACCATGCCTTAGTGTAAAGTTAGAATATTTTCTTTCTGTCTTTCGAATATATAACCTCTGTCTCAGACATAACATTTCTTTTGGCTGCTGCTTTCTTTTTATTATTTTTTTCTAAGTCTTCTGAATCCATTTCCTTTCTCAAAAGCAATATCATGACAAAGATTTAGAGTGTTTTGGTGGTGCCTAGTTATAAGACAAAAATCAAAAAATGACTGCTTTGAATATACATTCCACCCAGGTTTTCTGAGAGAGACATTAATAGCTTGCTAAAAAAAATAAAGGACTTTTATAGCTCTGTAGGGTTGTATGCAAGAACTAACTTTCTTGACGTAGAAGATGAAATATAAAATCTATTCTAGAAATGTATAGCCAGAAAATTTTAAAATTAGCTGCAATTTAATAAAGCACACCTGTGTTTCTTTTATAGAATCAAATATTTTTAAAATTAATTACATGTTGAAAGTATGTTTGTTATGTTTTATGTGATATGATTCAAAACTTCTACATACATTGTAGATTTCTTAGATATGTGACCACCTATGGTACAATATTGTAACAATGCTGCTGTTTAGAACATTCTGGGAGCTTGTCTATTTTTTCCCTTTTTTTCCTTTTTTTTCTTTTTATCTTTTATAATGTATCTTATTTGAACTAGGATTATCTGAAAAACTCAGTTCTAATGTTTAGCTAAAATAGTCTATGCTTGATAGAGAACCTGTAGAAAGGTGTCTGCTATTAACTACCTTTTATGAAATGAGAATAAATTTCTGGAATAATTCTGCTTATATTTCCCATTATTGGAATTTGTTATGTTACCTCAAAAAAATTACAGATACTTAAAAAAATTCACTGGAAAAAATATTAGCAGAATTATGGCCAAAATTTTACTTAGAAATATCCCAAGTAGTCATGTATATACCACGTGTCTGGAACAAGAGGAGGCCCTGAACTTCATTTAACCAGGTACTATTTTGCTATCTGACAGTGATCTACTCCTTCTAGCTCATGAGGTTATTGATTCAAGTTAGAAATGTTCTGGTCGATTTTCAGTTCTTCTTGACCTGTGTAAAATCCCAATCAGTCACCTAGAGGTGATAGGTCCATACTTAGTTAGAAAAACGTGTTAGCATCAATGAATCAGTATGGAGACCTTTTACCATGTAACTGTGAAGGTTAATATGATGAATATTCTTGAGCACCAATGTAAATCTAACCCTGCAAAACACAAGTGGGAAGATTCTTAAAGAAGTTGCAATCGGGTGTATCATCCATCATTTTTTTAGATCAACATTATATGGATCATGGTTTAATTCATTGCTATTCTCTGTTCTGCTTCTCAAAGTCTGCAGTTACAGATATCTACAGATAGATTGGAGTCCTCCTGTGATAATTAGTTTTTCTTTCAAGGACCACGCATTACCCTTCAGGAATAAATTGTGTGAAGATGACTGCAATCCCTCTAATGATTGATAGCAAGCTTCTCACAGTTACAGTGGATTAATAAAGAGTAACATGAGTAATTGTGGTCATAGCCAGTGAGTGTATTATAAGCTCATCTTCGAGGAACCAACAGGGTACTAAGGAGAAATGCCCTTGTTGTGGTTTAGCCCCAGCCATAGGGCTGCTCACTCACTCTTTCTACCATGGTAGGATTGGGAGGAAAATTAGAAAGAAAAACTTAAAACTCATGGTTTGAGATAAAGGCAGTTTAATAGAACAGCAAAGGAAGAGAAAAAATAATAACAAGAATAACAAATAGAGAGTATACAAAGTGAATAACGCACAGTGCAATTGTTCACTCTTTGGAAATTGATGCCCAGCCTGTTCCCAAGCAGCAATTTCCCCACCCTCTGGCCAACTCTCCCAGTTATATACTGAGCATAACATCCTACATTATCAAACACTCTTTTGGCCAGTCTGGGTCAGCTGTCCCTGCTGTGTTCCCTCCCAGCTTCTTGTGCACTCCCCGTCCTCTCATAGGCAAGCTACTGTGAGAATCTGAAGAAAAACTCTATCCAAACCTAACCCTGGACACCCTTAAGGTCACCTAGGCAGCCTTCCTTTATTTTTTTCTAACTTATTCTGCAAATTTTGAATTTTGACAAAAAAAACCCTCAAACAGTATGAGAGACGGGCAAGGAGGGGAGAGGAGAGACAAGAGGGGAAGGGAGGGAAGGAAAAAGGATGGGAGAGGAAAGGAGGGGATAGGAGGAAGTGCGTGCCACAATTCCCTTAGGAAGTTCTTGGACCAGTTCATCAGAATGGAAACGTTTGGATGGAGTACAGGGTCTTGTGCAAGCATGTGTAGCATATCCACTGAAGTACATGTCATGAGTTGCCAGTTAGAATTTAACCTGCTTGATAATTGTAACGGTGAGGTGATTTATATGCTCCTGTGGTTGCAGATAAGCAATAGTTAATGGAATAACCACTTTCCCTCCACCTTCATTGAGTCCCTCACTGTGATTACAAAGCTAACTAGTGGCAACTCTCCCGCAGCCCAGTCAAGAAGAGACAGCCTGGCA
Organism: Dromococcyx pavoninus; assembly: GCA_033558185.1. Taxonomy (NCBI): domain Eukaryota; kingdom Metazoa; phylum Chordata; class Aves; order Cuculiformes; family Neomorphidae; genus Dromococcyx; species Dromococcyx pavoninus. The sequence goes on along the minus strand of JAUMJL010000389.1, from coordinate 1,133,381 downwards.
TTTGGCCAGAGAAATTTCTCAGGCAGAAAAGGTCTAGAGCCACATAGTGTCATATTTTTCTGTGAGAGATGATGGGAGACAGAGGCATTAAGAGCAGCGTTTGGCTGCCTGTCCCCGACCCTTTAGCCTTGCCCTGCAGAAAAGCCCAGGTTTGGATTCTCTCTTTCTCCCTTAGGGGCGGAGGGAACAATCCCAACACAAATGAAGTGAAAATCACTGGGGGGGAAGCCTGAAAACCGTGTGTGGATTTAGAGATTTTATTTTGTGACTTTTTTTTTTTTTTAACCCGGAAAGGTTACAGAAATCTACAGAGAAGATCAATTGTTGAGACTTTTTTTAGATGCTGCTATGGGAAATGTGGACAGCAGGGGGTGCAGTGACCACTGGCTGAAGCGCTGAGGACTCTTAAGATGCAATTACATTCTCCCTCTTATGTAGGTTAAACAGAGGAGAGATTATTCTGTGAGATGTGTTGTAACAGAACACTCTCTGTAATAATTGCATTGCCAACAATACACTTAGAAAACTTAATTTTTTATTATACATCTTCAAGCATACTCTTCTGAGTATCTGGCAACACGAGTGGGACTGACAAGCCAGGAGAGCTGAGAGACATTCTGAAACATCATGGTCAATTCCTACACCTAAATTGTTTGTGACATTGCCTCTATAATAGTTCATGGCAGAACTAAGCTATGCAGAGGAGTTGCTGAAAACTTGCATGATGATATAGAATAAAATTAATTTTAAAAAGTTCTTAAATCTATGTTAACATTACATATTATAGGATTATTCTCCTCTTGTGCTAATTTTGCTGAAGTGAGAAATCCTTTCACATTATTTTCAGGATGCAGCTTTCCATGCAGAATCAATTCTGATGATAACACCAACACTTAGCTGATCTCAGAAGGCTGTTCCGTTGTTCTTCTGAAGTCAATTCCTTATTATTTGTCTATAAAAATTCATATACAATGTGTTGAAAAGCTTGTGGATAACTAGCTCAATGTACATCATTGCATCTCTCATTATGGAAATTGCTGTGATTGTTTAGATGTAATAGATTTGGGATAGATTTAGCAACAGAGTTTCTATGGAATAAATGAAAGAAAAAATATTGACAGGTAAACTTGATTCAGCAAAATAAGAATAATGCAAAGCTGTTCAATTAAAAAGCTAACAGTAAGGGACATATCTGTTTGTGGAAAAACCCACAAAACAAACTGCAGAGAATTTCGACAGTAAATGCTGACAGACAAATTAAGTAATAAATGGGTTGAAAGGATTTGTGTTACTTATCTTGATCTAAAGAAGCAAGTACGTAATTGTAATTGACCACAGTTTAACCCATTTGCACCTCGTTGTTTAGTGAATGTTTTAAGATACCTAATTTCAGTTGTAAAAGCAAAATTAAATGAATGTTAGATGGCTTGCCTTAGTGATATCTGAAGCAGAAATTGTCTGCGACATATAACGTTTTAAAAACAGAGCTAATGTAAGTGAATGTGGTGCCATTCATTAACATGTCAATGGTGATTCTCTACCACGGTGCTATTAAATTATTGTGGTGATAATTGAGACATTAAAAAAAGACAGATGCTAAGTCTGTTTCTAGGCTCTTATAACCCTTTAGCAATTAAATTTCAATGAGCTAACATAACACAGCTACAGCAAAAATTTACAATTGGGAATATTTTTCTGTAAGAGTGACTTTCTCTAACCAAATTAATATATTTAAAGGGCCAGATTTTCAGTGCAGCTTCTGCTTGGTTGTTGTGATTTCAGCATTGTTGAATAAACCAGCAGCTGGCCTAAAGGAGCTGATCAGGATTCTCATTCTCATGAGAGATGAAAGGGATGTGGGTGGGGAAGGTTGTTAGATGCTGTAGATTCAGTGTATTCTCTGCCTGAAAAACACGGGAAGTGGCAGAATGTTCCAGGGCTAAACTTTCAGTTAAACAGAAGGTTCAGCTGAAAGCAAGTATGAACAGAGTGAGCGGTACAGATAGAGGCATGGAAGGGAAAACAGACGTTTTCAATTTGTGTCACCATAGAGTAAATGTGATGGAGAGGTGGTGTGGACCCTGCCCCTGTCAGTCCCGCTCTCTGGCAGTAATGACACCTTGGCCAGCCTGGTGATATGCTGATGGCTGCCAAACCAGAGCTGGCCTAAGGGGTCAGTGCTTGGGAAAAAGCTTCTCCATCACGTTCTGTACATGTTGGGGCGGGGGGGGGGGGGCAAGACTGATTAATAAAAATCCCAGAGCAAAAGCAAAACAAGCATATGTGAATCCCATGGACCCTCTGGAATCTGAATGTTTTGTTTAAGTAATTTCATAAATTCTTATTTTCATCACGTATTTGAAGGATTATTTTTCCTTTCCACCTCTGGCTTTTCACACCATGACATAATAGTCAAAATTTTCCATATTTATTAACTTCAAGGACAGGGGCTACTAAGCACCAACTGAAATAACTTGTTTTCTCAGTTAGACCAGCATCTGCCCTTTGCCTTATAATGAACCAGTCTGATGCATTGACACAGAGCTGTTGAATGTGGTAGTGCAAATATAGCACAGTTAGAAGCACTGACTGCTGGCTAAAACCACCTGCTGGTGGTGCAGTTGGCCCCAGGCATCCCTGTTGACTTCCAAATTCCTTCCCAAATGGTGCTGGGAATCTAAATGCTGGATATGATACTCAGGGATCCGAAAACTATGCAATGCAGCGTACAGTGTGACACATCACTGTGTTCCTAAAACAGCTTTTCATGTAAATCTCGTGCAACTGTCAAATCTTGTGGCATGTACTTCAGTTTACAGGCAAAATTGCCTGTGTCTGAATGGCCAAGAAAATTAAAGAGAACGTCCTGTTTCTTTCTCTGTCACATTTGATTGCGAACATATGTAAACTCCTTAGCCTCCTTATGACCTTGCAGAATCTTGGGGGTGGTGAATTCCAGGAATGTTCTAGAGAAGTGAGCAAGGCAGGACTGGAGACCAAGGCAGTAAGATGTCTTCCCCAGTCCCCTTTTTCTCCCAGGTAATGCGCTAAATTCTGAAATTCACTTATTAGAGGCTACTCATGACATTGTATATGAGGGCTGGTCACAATCCACACATTAGGAAAATCTAGCATTTCTTTCCCGTCACTGGAATGTTTGCTTTATCATACAAGGTGCACTGAGTAAAGCTGATATTTCCTGGGTGTCTCAGAAGTGGCAGTGGTCTATCAGATGGCTGTGTGTTATGATGTGTTCTAATATCCAATATTAGAAATCATTCATGCAGATTTTATAAAGAGTTTTCTAATAGTTGAGGTCTCCCACTTGTAGTCAAATGAAACTTCAGGAGATGAGAGCCACTTCCACAGGTTAATAATTTTCTATTCATCAGGAAGAAATTGCAGACTACGTGTCATAGTAATGTAAATCATCTTATTCCCTTGGTTTTCTTAGAGGTATGCCTATATACACCAATCTGAATCGTTGCCCTTATCTGTGTAACAGTGATAGCATATGGCTTTTAAAAACTTCATGCTGCTGTACTTTAAATCAGAGTGATCATTAGTATCTCAAAAGCATCATAGCATGGATTGAATTATCTGTAATAGCTTCAATATGGCAACACCTGGCTCAACAGGTGCCTGAAGTCACAGCAGGCCATCTGTTAGTGGTCCAGTTGGATGCTTTCTAAATGCATCTAGCAAGAAAGCAAGGACACTAGGGAATAGAGTTGGAGAGAGGGAATCCAGCAACTTGCACTCAGAATGTCAGGTACAGAAGAAAAGGAGGAATGAATATTCTAAGTAAGGCTTTTCATTCTGTGTTTCAGTCAGCTGGGAAGATTGGAGGCACTGTGAAATTTTTAAATAAAAGCTAGATATAAACTTGGAGACAATCACCAGCTGTTCATTTCTCTTCTGCAGCATTTGGAGGAACAAAGGCATATTAAAGACCAACAAAAGGATTGAAACAGCACAGAGCAGCATCTGTGTGGCATGATTCCCACTACCACAGGGCCTTCTGTCTTTACAGATGAATTTCACAACAGGGATAAGAGACAACTTGGTAATTTTATTGCCCAGCGTTCAAGATCTGTCTGGTATAAAAGTCCTTGTGTATGTGTATACTAAGTCATGTAATGCTCTGATCATATGTGACTACATCCAGTAGGATGGCTTGCTTTGTGCTGCAATCGGACTGTGCCGTCGGTCTATGAGAAATGAGCCTTCACTCAGGCAACATTGGCTGTAAATCATGTAATGCATAAAAGCTGCTGCTTGTAGTGTTAAAACTTAACTCTGTTGTCTTTTCTGTGTTCTTGTGGATTCGTAGCATGGCCCCTGGCAGGCAATATTGTGCCAGTTGGACTTACTGCGCTGGCAAGAAGAGAACCTGGGCAGAATACTGAGCACCAAAAATCTCAAAGTCCTGAATGGCCATCACTACTCACAGAAGCAGATATGGCAGACACTCGTCTATCCTGTTTGTTTCTAATGCTAGGGGATTTTTTTTGAGTTTGTTAATTTCTTTATTTGGTTGGGTTTTAATGCAGATGATAGCAGAAGGAGGATTATCTGTTTGCCTCATCTGGGCTTATCCAGCACTCTGGTTCAGGCCATGTCTTCTAGATGATGTACTCCCTAAACATGCATCCCACATAAGAAATAGTCTACTGCATAATACCATCTTGTGTGGAACTGATTCACTCAGCACAGACCCTGTAGCAGAAGGACAAATTAAGATACTCTTGAGGAAGCTCAGAAGCAGACATGCTGCCAGGCTCCTGAGGGTAGGAAGGAAAGAAACTTTTTATAGAGAACCTATGATATCACACAAAGTTTTTGTCTCCACAGGTGGTACTGAAAGCTGATTGATCTAAGAGAAGGCCCAGAGGAGGTTTGTCCAGTGAGGACATGAGCAAAGAGACCATTTTTATCTTTGTCTTTCTAAACTTACAGGACAGAACTTTTGTGATATAGGAATTTTGTTTAGTTTATGTTCAAATGAAATATGATCACAGAGATTCAGTTCTTTCTACAGCTGAGTTACTGCACCACCTGGCATCAGCAAGCAATTCAGCCCTTGTTTGTCATTTAGTGAGTAGTCTTCCCTTGTCTAGCAAGTTCAGCTCTGGAGAGCACTAATTTGGTTTCACAGAGAGTAGAACAAAACTCATATCTGTCTCCCTGCATGTAAGAGATCTGGACTTGGAGGGATGAGACTGTTAGGATTTCTGTCCTTGCAGTGTTCCTGCTGGTTTCAGGTCCCCAAGAAATGATATGGTGGTGTGTTGCCTGGAAAGTGATTTGCTCTTTGTTACTTCTGGCTCCACAGTGATTTAAGTGAATCATTCACAATTAGCAAGATTTAAGAACCCGTTTCTCTGTGAGGTGATACCATGGGGAGTGGATATTATTAATTCACAAAACAATTTATTATTCATATTCTTAAATGCCCTTAATATTATAGGCAAAGGAAAACCATCTTGAACATGCTGATTTCATATATGTTCTCTTCATAGAAAATGAATGCAGTAATGTCAATTTTAGTATCATTAAGAAAGACTGAACTGTAAGATTTTCTACCCATTTATCTCTATTATCTGTATAAAAATATATTGCATTGGAAATCATTCCCTTCTGTGAGGAAGGAAATGGGAATTGCATGTGAAAAAAAGGCAGGACAGCTTATCATTTATCTATCCTATATTAATAGGGGTTCATCAGGATTTTCTTGTTTTTTTCTGAGATATTTCAAATGCTAGTCCTGTACCAGTCTTGCCTTTTGAGTGCTACTCTTGCTACTTTAAGGTTCTGCATACTGTTTTTTTTCCTTTGTGTGGGATATAGCAGGCCCCTGATTATATTATTTTCAATTAATACTGAAAATACCAGGGTATCAAAGTTTTAACCTTCATAGCCTTTGTTACTTGCTCTCTGTGGAACATGTAGACCTTTTTTTGTGGTCTTTTGATGTCTTGTGTGAGAATTTCTTGACTTTCAGAATCTAATAAATATATTTAGGTAACAGTTGATAGATTAATATTTGGATTTTTTTTCATTATAAAGAGTTAACAAAAAGTAAATACACGGTATAGGGAAATTTAAATATAAAGTAAACCTGTGGATTCTGTTTTGATCAAGAGTTTGCAAGAAATATTTCCATGCAGGCTAGGGCTGATCTACACATCTCCACAAAAGCAATGGAAGCCAGATTTGATTGAATGTGCAAGTGTGTTTCAAACCTGAGAGTAATCACAGATGATAGGTAAAGGCTGTCCATGTACCAGAGACATGTGTAGTCTATCTTACCCAACAGTGATGGTGTCAAGACTCAAAGCAGTCACCTTGCATAAAAACTACAAATGGCATACAAATCTCTCCAGTCTGACAAATGTGAAGGAGAACAGTTCCAGGAGTTATATTTGGTAGGTCTCCTGAGCTGGTACAGACCAACCATATCTTTACTCAAGTTTCATTTTTATGGAAAGCTCTCATGGTACCATGAAAGATAACCAAGGTATCTTTCCTGAAAACATCGATTCTTTGGCTGCTGTTTGTCAGAGATATGTTACAGGAGAAAATGACAAGCATTGGTGTCAAGTATATGTAGAGTAATCCTGTCAGCTTCTAGGTGTCAAAATCATAAGGAAGTAAAACTGTTATTCACACGTTTCTTAAACCATTTGACCTGCCTCTGAATGGTCTGAGGAAAAAACTCCTCTACCTTTAAGGCTATAACTTGTTTTGATAAAGAAAATATAGGGGTTTCCCTTCTTGGTATTTGTATTTTGAAAATAAAATACAGATGTTACATTATTTTTAAGACTGATTATCATTTAAACCTTTATTTTGTATATTATTCTGCCCTTCATGTTATCATTTATGCTATCCTGATCACGTACATGCTGTTAACGTTCCAGTATAAGAGCAGTTCCAGTTCGTTAATGAAGCATTAATGTGCAAGGTAGTAAAAAATGCCTCCAATACTTGCTTAATTATCTTTTTCTCTACCAACATGCCTCTGCTACTTAAGGCAACTGTAACTTAAAAACTAGATCTACTGACATTTTCATTACAATATTGCTGATAACTTGAGAAGAGCGTCCCAATTTACTACCCAGATGCACCCGTACTCCACGGTATGGGAGTGATTGTCACTGCACTCATGGCACAGACAGTGACTGTGATAACTTCATGTCATTCCCCAGGGGTGCCAAGGTCACTGATTTCGAAGCCGAGCTTATCGCAATGAATACCTAAGTGGGAATGAATTTGGATATCCAAACTTGTCCTCTTCTACATCAGTAATTCAGGAGAAAATGAACCCAGATCCAAACCACCTTGCTTTCTGGGGCCAGAGGGGATAAAAACTAGCGGCCGACTGACACGGTTTTGCAGTGACTACAGATTTACTGATTTCATAGTGGAGACGAGAAGTCAGATGCAGCCGGAGGCAGGAAGGAGCATGAGTAGCAGGTTAATCTGTTGTGCTGAGAAACACTGCTGCTGGCTTTACAAGGGTCAAGAGAGCAGTGTTGAGGATGTTCTGCCCCCTGGATTGCTTGAATGACAGGAGTTGTGAGTTTTAGAGTGCAACTGCTTGAGTGGCAGCTGGAGATAGGGGATTTGATATTTGGCTGAGAGGAAGAATGTGTTTTCCTGATGCAGAAAGCATAACATGGCTTTGATTATGGCAGTAGAAGTTTGAAAACAATGAAATATAAGGAGTTTTATGGTTCGGAATCAGATTAAAAATACATTTGTATAAAAGCCAGAGCATTATAGAGGAGAAGAACATTTGAAGTTTCGGTGTTTGCTGAGTGTTCGTATCAGAGTAGCTTGTGAGTGGCTGCTTATTCAAATGAATAGGAAAATGCTAGCAGAAAATAGGGGAACAACAACAATAGAACCCCTCTGTCACAAAATCATGGTATTGGAGTTCTTCCTGGAAACATACTGAGTAATTTTTTCTTCTATTCTGGCTTGAGTTTAAATATACATGTCAAATCTCAAATGGGAAAGGGGAAGACTGGAAGGTCAAATAGGGATTGAATATAAAAACAGACGTCAAAGCCTTCTAGTAATACTCCCTTCACCACAAGAAAGACCTTGAGTTGCTGAGAGAAGGGCTACAAAGTTGGTGAAGGGTCTGAAGCACAAGTTTTATGAGGAGCAGCTGAGGGGACTGGGGTTGTTTGGTCTGGAGAAGAGGAGGCTGAGGGGTAGACCTTACCACTCTCTACTACCTGAAAGGACGTTGAAGTGAGGTGGGTGTTGGTCTCTTCTCCCAAGTAACAAGTGATGGGTCAAAAGGAAATGGCCTCAAGTGTCATCAGGGGAGTTTTAGATTGGATATTAGGAAAGAGTGCTGAATCATTGGAACATGCTGCCCAGGGAAGTGGTAGATTCACCATTGCTGGAGGTGAAATTGTGTAGATATGGCACTTAAGGACATGGTTTAGTAGACATGATGGTGTTGGGCTAGTAGTTGGACTTGATGGTCTTAGAGGTCTCTTCCAGCCTTAATAATTTATAATTCCAGTTTTTGTAGGTATTGTAATAAAAGAGTTTCTTTGTACCTCTCTCTTGGTAAAGACTGAAGGAGTCCATTGTGAGCCTGCTGGCATATATGCACCCTAAACATGTTTTTTCCTGGAGGGTGTTTTTTTCACATACAATTGCAGGAGGAGGAGTATTTATTAATTACTGTAATTTATTAAAAACTGTCATATTCTTGTGCAAAGAGAAATGCACTGAATTATATTCCACCTGGAAAGAACAGTGTCATAAATATGTACTGTAATTAATACCTGTTCAATCAGTATCTGCTGGGCAGAGAAAGCACCAGGGCCTCAAAACCACCATTTTTGGCTCTGAATGGGAAGCTAGTTTTGTGTCAACATTAGCATAGTTATACATAGTTGGGGGCTTCTTAATCAGTGTTAGTAACTCACAATATCCTGAGAAGATTGCTAGAGTATTGTGCTGCCTGTTAATGAAGGGCAAGAGACCTCCATGTGAGGACTATGATTTTCTTCTCCATCTGTTCTGGGTAAGGTTGGAATTGGGAAATGACTTTAATGTTTGTTCGGTTTGTGGCTCTTTTGGCTTATAACCCTCTAGTATTGTTAAGATATAAGGAAAGGTTCTTCTATAGGGTCCTCAGTCTAAAATAAAAATGCAGGTACAGGATTTAATAAGAAATAGGGGATTTATGTATATCTGTGTATGTGTACTCACCTTGAAGTTTTAGTATTAAATATTTTATGTTTTCTATTCTTGTCTCTAGTGTATTCAGGTGTATGCTAGAGGCATAGCAATTACAGGGAACAGAACAAAGAACATATGTCAACAAGGAAGAGAACTTCAGTAGGCTTTTGTAGTTGGTCTACACCAACATAGGGGGTGATTCTTAAATTATCTGCAGAAAAAAGTCAAGGACTTTTCCCATATTTGATTATATAGGACCACTGATGACTACAGTGCTAATTAATTAGTATTTTTTAACAGAATTTTAGCCAGGTTGCCCATGCACTGGGCACCATTCGGTTAAAATAAATGCTTCCTTAAACTTTCAAGTAAATCTGCATTTTTTAATCTAACCTCAACATCTTCAGTGAGATAGCCTGTCACAATAACACAGCATCACTCATGCTGAAAGACAGTTATTTGATATTGTGTACTAATTAGGGGTATATTCAAATAACTGCAAGTTACTGGCTGTAAATTAAAATATAATTTCATAAACATGTTGAGATAGTCTTTATGCAAAATATAATGCTGTCAAGGAATCAGGATTTTTTTCCCTTCTCCCTCTGCTAATAAAAAACAAATGAGGATGCTGTTTCTAAACATGCTACGGCTCTATGCTACTGTATCTATAAAGTGTTCTTTCACTTGCATCTTTAAGTATGAAATTTGTGGTACATAGGTATTCATTGACCTCTTTGGTGAAAGAAAACTGTTTCTAAGATTTCTAAAATATAAGAAATAATAATCCCCACTCTGAGTGTGTGATGGCAGTGTTCTCATTGCATGTTTCTATGTTTGTAAGCCTAATACTAAACCAAGGTGAAATCTTCAGGAATCCCCAGCTCCTGGATAATCCACTAGTCCATTCTCAACAGGAAATCAGGCTGGAGGCAACACTATCCTTTACCAGAGCCTATTGAAACCAGTAGGAGACTTTCTACTTGTTTCAGTGGGGTTTGGATTAGATCCAAGTAGCTTCTGAAAACAATATATACTGTATGTTTTCTGAGAAACCAAACCAATATCCAGACAATCTCCTTACTTACGCTGTTTTGCTTTCGCAAACACATTAAAAGCCTACATTTCATTGACAAGGATGTAGTCACCTAAATGCTTTGTGATTCTGGCTCATACATACCAAGGACTTTGTCTTGCTTTTCTCTCCTTGGTAAAACAGTACAACAAAACAGATGAAACCGTGATTACCAACAAGTATTGAGACTACATGATTCATTCTACACACACGTTTTGGCCATAAGGAAAAAATGCTTGGCTTCAGAGCCTGAATGCTCACATCACCTAATCTGATGCTATTACATTTTGACACCAATAGGCTGCTTTACAAAAAAGCATGTGAAGCACAACTTGAAAAAAAACACTGTTAAGAACTGCAGCAGAGAAATGAATGAACAGTCTGAGGGGAATTTAGGTTCCACTCTTCTCCCTTAACTTCAGAAAAAGCCATTATTCCACCTGTTTTTCTCTTGTAGTTTTCCATCAAGCTTATGAAAGGTAAGAAACCAGTAAACTAAATAAAATACTCTTCCTATTACCCATCTTTCATAAAGAGATCTTAGGTCAAGAAAACTCTAAGAAACTTTAAGGGTAAACCCCATATTTCTCATTCTCTCATGTAGGCTTGTCAGGCTTTGATGGTAAAGGAGAACATGTCTGTTCTTTTGTTGTTGTTTGTTTTATTCTTTCCCCTGAGGAAAAAGAAGGAAAATCTGGAAATCTGGGGAGGAAAAAAGATTTTTTTTTAAGTAATTTAAACAAGTACTGAAAGAAACCTCAATGTTGAAAATAATATTGCTGCTACACTTCAGTTCTTCCAGATGCATTCTAAAACTAATTAGGATTTCAAATTATGTGACTTTTTCCACATTTATACCAGTATACATGTCCAATGCCTATATTCTATTTATATCTGTATCCCCTGGAGCTACTTTTCAATGAATATGTAGGAATGCCACATTCATTTTCCAGTTTTTACCTCCACATGTGATACTTTTTGTCTGCATCTGCATTAAAGTGCTGTGTTTTAAGTATGGGGTAGGGCTCTGAAGCAGTAGGTAAATATCTTTCTGCTAAAAAGTAAATAATATTGATGTTTTGTATTTCTGCTCTTATTTTTCTTTACAAATGCCTACAGGCAAGCAGTAAATGTAAATACCTTAGTATGCAGAACAGCTCCATGTTAAATATTGCATATATTTGTCATTATTCTAAAATAAACAACATATAGTTATTTATTACATAAACCTGCTCAGCAGTACTTTCTGTTTCATAAAAAACTTATGCATAATACATTTTTCACTCTTAAAAAAAGGTAATTAAATCTTACTTTCAAAGAGAAAAATAACTAATGTAGATATATTTATAATTTAGTTTCTTCCTCTTTCTCTTAATCTGATAAAAATGGAGCTGTTGTATTTTTGTGTGTTTTTTTTCCAGAATTTCATATTTTCTGTAAACTTTGTCTTTCTACATAACTGCCTTATTGTATCTATGCAAGGGATACCACACCTACATGTAATGCACAATAGTACAACTACAGTTCCTCCTCTGATTTATTTGCATGACATGCTTTTCGTTTGTGGTAACACCTTTCTGTGATGATGAGAACTCTGCTCTAAACTTCAGGATGAACTTTTCATTCTTCTTACTCTTCCTTTTCTTAACAGCTCACTCTTGGCAAAACAGCTATTATGGAACATGTTTTTACTTTCCTCTTGACTTTGTCTTGGCTAGTATGAAATATTTGTTCACTTAATTTCCTCCTTCTCTCTCACCTTTGTTTCCTTACTCTGCCTCTCTTATCATTGTTTTTTATTTTTCCATCAAAGTATCAAGTTTCCAAACTTATGAATAAGCCTCCAGAATGTGACCCTTTCAGCCTTCTCCAACCACAAGCAATATAAACAAGAGTCCAAATTTTATGAATGGTCTTACACCATGCTTTCACTTAGAGAATTGAATTAGTGACAGAACCCAAATCCCTATATCAAACCTTAGACTGAAAACTAATGTTTCTGCCTTTGCTTTTTAATAACATTACTTGTCTGAACAACAATCATCTGCATCTATATGTGTCCCCATATCTTTGTGTCAAATAACATATTGCCACTAGAATAAATTATTGACCAAGCTAGACACCAGCAAATACCTTTTTGTGGCAGCCTTTTACTGCAAGAGATGGCTTCTGTCTTATGCAATGGTGAGTTAACCTCGACAGAGCTAATTTTATGTTGAAGCTGACCTAGTTCACAGTGTGGTTAGTGAAAGGAAAAGTGATCAAAAGGCAGGTAGTGAAAATGATTATCCCGAACCATGAGAGAAGACTTCAGGTTTTACTGATTTCATCCCTCCTCTGCTTAAACCAGCTAGATTCTGGCACACCAAAGATGGAATGTTACTTAACATTAGCCTCCTAAACTTCATCTGTCTAGTCCAAGCTGGCCATGCAGACTGTTTCTTGCTGATGGAGACAAAGAAGGGCCACTGGTTTGCAGGAGTTGTCCATACTCCAGGTGGCCTGGGATAAACGAGATGAATCTCCCTTTGTGAAGTGGAAGTGAGTATGTCTTGCAACTGGGGTGGCTAAACTCAGATTTCGGCAAAGATTACGGAGTTATCACCCTAAATAACTTGTTATGATGAGTGATGTTTGTTTTTTCAGCTGCCACAGTTCACAGTCCAGTATATTGAGTAAAATATTTCTAGCTCTATTTTATTTAAATACTTTGGTAATGCACCATTGACAGATACGGCATTGTTTCCAGGGTGGAAACTTTCCTCTATGCATTAGGGTAGATAACCAAGATAGTAATATTCAGACTAATACTAATGTGCAGTTCTCTGCAAAGTCCTGATACTTTGTGTAACCCCATCGAAAATACTGAATACCAGATTAAAGTAATGCTCAGTGGGAAATTATGCGAGAGAACCGTGACACTTTGAGAATTCATCTATATTTAAAAAATCTTATTGAAAAGAAAAATAATTCAACAGACAAATGACTGGCATTTTCCCTTCTTTTCTAACCTATGTAAATAATTAGCATTCTTCTTTCAGCTGGAGACTAGTTCTTATGGCAGCAATGTTTCATCACTGTTGCTTGTGTAATGGATGTGTGTTGAATAAACCTTAGCTATACAGCAGTAATGTGAGAAATAGTAAAAGTGGATACATATATATATTAGGCTAAATAAACAGTAATTAAACCACTATGGGCCTAGATCCATCTTTTGTCCTATTTTTGTTTTGGAAGAAGACGGTGAAAGGAGAGGATAGAAATATTTTTGTGTGAGAGGTTGTATCTGATTACCTTGCTCATCTAAACCTATATAGGGAGGTCAGTGCTTCATACTGATTTGTTCCTGATTATCCTTCACTTTCAGGTATATAACTGGTGTGGTGCAATGAGATATGGGGAAGGGTGGATGGCACAGGCTTTATATCAGCTGGGAGCTGCATGTAGAAAGGATATTGTCTTATAAAGCAGAAGAGCGGACTGTATTTCATAATCTGACTTTTTTTTTGGAAACACCTAAAGCCTGCAACAATCACTGGAAACATTCCCATAGCCTTCTATGAGCTGCAGGCTGGATCAGGTCTCAGCTAGCAAGGAGATATTCAGAGCAGTGGACTAGTCTTGTTCTCCATAGCTCTCAGTCTTGTGTCTGTGTTTGTGAGTACAGTAAAGAAAAGGAAGAGGAGGACTCACAGACACAGGAGGCTGTTTGAGAAGCCAGTGCCTGGCTAGTTTTGAGCAAGCATTTGCTTTTTAAGGGCTTGCATTACAGAATTTGGGAAAGGGACTGGGAATAGAGAGAGGAGATTTATTTGTTTGACAAGCATTTCCAGTGTGTCCATCTTTATAATTCAACCTGATGTCTCAATCTGAACACATTTTATTGTTGGTATTTGGGAGTAAGCTGTCACTCAGTGCCTGCTAGGAATTTCCTAATTAACATGTAAGATTCACCTCAAGGTGTTCTTTAGACTCATTAGTAATACAAAAGTATAGCTAGCATATATGTGTGGTAACGAATGTATCCAGAGAATACTGTCTGCTTGTACCAAAACAATCAAGGATATGAAAATAACAAATTAATTAAAGTGGGTTATAGTGAGTCACAAGGCCACATTAAGTGTCCAGTCTTAATGAGTTAGTCTTGAATTGTCCTTTGAGGAGAGAGAGTGGTAAGGAGCTACCCTGAGAGAGTGCCTTAGGGAAGTTCTGGTTTGGAAATTTCATCTTGTGACAAAGGAAAACAGTCTTGAATAGCTGGACTCTGCGAGTTACTGATTTGCACTGCCTTCAGAGAGAGTAGGCTCCCAGAGTGCTTCAGTTGTGCTATTCTCTGCTGGCACTCAAAGCCATATCACTCAAGGTTGATAACATCATCAGTCCCCCTGTAGCATAATGTCACCAGCTATCAGGTACCTTCAGACAGGACTGAGCACCAGGGCCTTTCACATTTGGTGTAAGTTCTGTGTTTAAACATGGTGCTGGCAAGTTAGTCTGGAGGAAAGAGAACTTCCTGTGGAGGAGGCCAAGTAGCTGAACCACAGTTTTGCAAAATTCGGGGTCCTCTACTGTGTAACAAGATATTACCTAAACAACAGGGTCCTAAAGTGAGACAGCACAACCTGGTGGGCTGTGAGTACACAGATGGGAACAAGCAGACAACCAGAAGCACTGGCACTTGCCTCTGTGGAGGTACAAAATGTTTGTAATATCTTCTACATGTTAGGACAAGAGACACCTTAGAAACAAGAATGATAAATGACTGCAGCACAAATTAGTTTCATTATAGGGAAAAGCTTTTGTAGGCAATAATTCTGGCACCTCTATCTGTTAGCAACAGATTAGTGGGAAGCTTGAAAATAAGACAAGGTGGCATAATTAGGTTAATGGTCTCACCATGAACCCAAATGCATTCATCAGGGTAGAATTTGTATTGCTAATTGACTTGATAAGAAATCCTTCAGTTGGTCACTGTGGACTTAAGGTGAATATAGCTTTCTATTCCGTTACCTGGGAAAGAACTGAGGATTAATCTTGAGCTTAGTCCGTATTTAGGTTATGAAAATGATAGCCTTAAGGCTATAAGGAGTTCCTTAGGGAAGGTAGTCATCTGCCATTTAAGATTTAAGGCTAAACTTAATATCTAGTGTGCATATTACAATGAATAACCTGACAACATTGTAAAATAGTGAAGTCTTCCTTGTGGTTATTACACTAGATTACATGGGTTTGCTACAAGTGTCAGTCTGTTATTCCGAAATGGTATAGAATGTAAACATTTAAAAAAACCAAAAAAAGTTTCTTAAAACCAAGCTGTTTGACCTGTAGTATTTAAGTTATTAAATCTTGTCAACCACCTTGAATGCAGTTTCCTGAGGTTTAGAAGCACATTAAATTACCAATAAGATATGTGAATAAAAACAGATGTGCATGTGTTCTCATTGTTATGGTCCATTACAATTTAACTAGAATATCATAATATATTAGATAAAACCTTGTGTAGTATGGTTGGTTTGCATGATTTTCTTTGCTGTGCAGTCTCTTTCTTACATCAACAGGAGATGACAGGCTGTAGCAATCAGTGTGCAGAAGGGGACTGTGCGTGGCCTTGAAAGAACAATTGCTTTGTTCTTGGTCTATACTTAACTGTTCCTCATTGTAGAAGCAGGGTTTTATATTTTGTTGGTTTGCCTAAGAAATGTTAAAAGGAAGTCACAGACTCAATGCCTGTGTAACTGTGTGGCTGTTAAAGGTTTTTTGCAAATTACAACTATTTGCTTTGAAAGAATAATACTGGCATGAACTCATCTTACTGGCTTGTGTTTGAGTAACAGTGAGTCACCAAGGTCATTGGCATTTTGCCTTATCAAATAGTTTTTGAGGAAACTAAAAAATAGTAACTCTGTGTGTGTAGATGGGAAGAGAAGGAAGTAGGGGGAAGCTATGGAAGAAATTATATTTGCATCCTGTGACCTGTCTTTGCTTCTGTTAACAGGCATGTGGTGATAGATAATCAACATATGTTTACCTTGCTTTGTCAAATTATATAAGTGGAATGAAATTACACTTAAAACTAAAAGCTCCAAAGTTGAGGCCATGCCTGTGGGTCAGAAAACTTCATAAATATGTATCTATAATTTAAACTCAGAGGATTAGAATATGGGTGGATTTACGGATTTACAATTTCTTTTGCTTGCCTTGCTGTGCAGAGCGAGTTGTAGTCTTGATGATTTTACTTGTGAGTTTACTGCTTGTGAGTCTAGGAGTAACACCAGATTGGGCAATACAGCCTATGAGAGTGTTATGTTAGAAAAAGTTATAATTACAGGTTAGAATTGACATGGTAGCAACAGACTTCATTGAAGACGTTAGGCATGTTAACCACGTGCCTTGTATGTCTGTTCAAAAGAAAGCCCAAATTATACTTTTCTTTTCTCAGTATCCTGGATGTCGCAGATAGAGTGATAGAAAGATGCACTTCACTTGTAAGAAAGAATCAGCAATATGTTTATTGGTATAAAACAGCAATTTAACCAAGTTTGGTAGTAAATGCGACAGTGGTTTAACAAGATTTGATGTCAATGTAAACTGGTTAATTTACTGCATTAAGGACAGGGTCAGACAAAAATGTCAGGAAGACCATCCCATTGAGTCATGAAGTTCAGAAAAGATGTGCTGCTTTCTAAACTCCTTCTTACATCAGGCATTTATTCCATTATGTGACAGAGAGTACTTCTGAAGATGTGTTTTCAGGTTCACCTTTAATCCCTCTGTCCTATTCCCTCATCTCTTTCCGTTCATTATTTCAAATACTGTTTGGGTTATTAAGCTATTTCTTAAGTGAGTGGGTTAGAAGAGTTACCTTTGCATTCAGATGATGCAGATAGCATAATACAGTCTATGAAGGCCATTTTCTCCAAGATATTGGAAAAAAAAATATTCAAGTTTCCTAACAATCAAGTGTCAGCATTACAAAGTCTTTAATCAAAGACCAAGAGCTTTAGTACTTCTGATTCATTTGTCCGTATCACATGTAGGAATATGTCCAAACCAAATCCAGTAGAAAGAAGGATCAGCTAAAGTTCTATTGTTACACAAGACTATGAAAGGAGTTTGATGTGATTCAAATGGGATAACAGAATATGGAAATCTCTTTTGATTAAGAGCATAAATAAATAGTTTGGAATTATTCTCATCTTTAATAAATACAAAGACAGAAATATGACTTGCTGCAAAATATTACAGTTTTAAAGTAAATGATTTATCAATTGACAGACTGCTGGCTCTATAAACTTACAGATCTAGGTTTATCATTGGGTGTCTTATTGTGTGTTATGCTAGAAATGTCATTAGCTATGCCAAAAATGCAACTACTTGTAACTAAATATAAAATTATTTTAAGAGTTATCTGGTTATTTGGATTTTTTTGTTTGTTTCTCCTTGTGGTGTTGGGGATACTTTATAAATCCCAGATACTTTGGATAAATAAGTACTTTGCTTTTTTTTCTTGCTTTCTGTGTATGAAAATTTAGAAAACTTTACGAGACAATGCAATATTTTTATTCATTCCATGGTTGGAAAATTATAATTATTTCAATTTTACTATAGAGTTTTAATATAGTTTAACTTTCTTTTAATGTTGCTGTCCGAGTGATGTATCTGCGCAACATTTTTATTTGAGACTTTCAAAATTTGCCAGACATGATTCCACCAAGTATATTTTATCATATTCTTCCAGTATTCATCACTTTCATTAATTTGCAAAGTAGTTATCAGAAAATAGCTTTTCTTTCCAGCAGAAGCAATCTGTGAATTGTTTCATTGTTCTTATTAAACAG
The DNA here is from genome assembly GCA_033558185.1 of Dromococcyx pavoninus. Lineage (NCBI taxonomy): Eukaryota > Metazoa > Chordata > Aves > Cuculiformes > Neomorphidae > Dromococcyx > Dromococcyx pavoninus. Next base: position 1,115,255 of record JAUMJL010000389.1, on the reverse strand, counting down.
GAAGAAGAACATTCTCAAAACTACTCCAACATTTAAGATAATGTCTCTTGCTGTTCACATAGAAAGAAAAATGGCTCCATAAAACCAGGACTATTGCAGGAATCTTCCCACTAAGCAGGGAAAGAAAATATGGACTATTTGTAAGAATTGTATTATTTAAACTCTAATGCACCTAACAGAACACTAAACTTCTCCTAATTTACAGCCAATCAGATTTGTCCAACACCATTGTGTGAAGTTATTGATGTCTAGTAAGGTAATTACCTTTTTCTTTTTATCTTATCATTGTGAACGATGTGTTACTTGGTTTCCTTATTTGTTGAGTTTTGGCCTTGTGAAAAGAGATAATTTAAGCATGCTTGCTCTGACTGGATACTTTTATATGTACTTATTTTTATGCTTCAGGTGAATAGGAATGCTAAAATATTATTTCTTCAGTAAATCTTGAAAATACTGACTGAGGAGATCAGTTACATCATTTGTATTAACAGAGAACTGGCAGATCACTAGCAGTGTTTTTTATTCACTACTTGCCAAAAGATCACTGGATTAACTGTTTTGCAACTGCATACTTGGTTACAATAGCACATTAACTGCACAAAACTGCATTGTATGTTAAGTGCATAAACTAAACCAGAAGTGTGATAGACACAAACCTTATCTGCAATTGTTTAAAGTACATCAGTGCTGTATTGTGTGAACTGTGAAACTGTAAACTCAGTTGCTGCCAGTTCATCTTTCTTTCACAGTCATGACTCATGGGATTTTATACCTTCTGCATTTAAGTGTAAGTTCCAGAATAACACTGAAGGTATTGGGGAAAAAAGGTCAATATTTCTGTATTTTACAATCTTGGTTGACACCGAAGATTCATTGTACTTTATAAAAGTTTTTAAAAATTCATCATACTTTACCTATTTGGATCATTCATTGTCTTGGCTCTTTTTGAATTTGCAATTCTAGCAAGTGCCAAGTAAGGGTATTGCAGTTAATATGATTGATTACTGAACTGTCAAGAGTGGTCTTGGAATTTCTTTGAAAATCCTGTTCTGTTTAAACTAATTTCAGGAAAATAATCTGCTAATCTCTTCAATTGTTTTCAAAATCAAAAAATAACAGGGTCTAATTTCAGTTAAATCTTAAAATGTCAAAAACACCTGTAAAAAACTCCATACAAGTATTTTTAATCCTTAGCATTTTCCTACAAACTCAAAGTTTAGTTTGAATAAATGATGTGCCCTTAAAACATAGCTTGCAGCTTAATCACGTAGTGACTGACTTCCTTTGGGAAATTATTGTGTCTTAGGGTAAGTGGCAAAATCTTTTGTTGCATAGTGCCCCTTCCTCCCTACACAGTGCCATCAGCTGATAGAGCTCTTGTTGTTGTTCTCTGTCCTTCTTGAAAGCAATCTGTTGAAGCTGTTGCATTGTTAATGAAACCACAATGTGTAGTGCCCAAGATACTCTCATTTGAAAAAGGAAATTAAATTTTAAAATCTTAATTAAGATAATGCTCAAGATCTAGTTTACCTGCAAACAAATGGTATCAGAGTTAAGGGAGTGAATGCTGCTATGCCAAAGAGATTCCAAGACCGATATCTTTAGGCTGATCTTGTGCTGGTTTATTTGTAAGCAATTGTGTAGCTTTCTTATTTATTGCTCATCACTAGTGAGGTAGCAGATAATTTTATTTGTGGTATCACTGTCAAAGAGGCTTCCTCATTACCATCAAGTTAATTTGTGTATTTAAATGTGTCTTTTACCTTCCCACTCATGTTGTGAGCCATTGTAGGCTGTGTCCTGTAGCAGAGCAGCATGTTCTGTGAACACTTGTTAATTAGAGAACTGCAGTCCAACCTGTGATTAAAACATTTAAATTTCAGAATGTTGTGACGACCTGGTGTGAATTAAGAAAATGCTGAGTGAGCTTCCTTTATAGGAATTTTGATTAGTATTCACAATTCCACTGAGGGCTTCTGTTGAGATTTGGTCTGGTGTGCACATACTGATTTGCTATTAGTGGTTTGTTTATGAAGCAAACGATGCCTAGAGTCGTATCAGTAGACATTTAGTTTTAGAGTCATGAAAAGAAATTCAGGCCTTGCTCCAGGCTTTCATATTTAACTTCCCTATAGATGAGTGTCTTAGTCCAAAAAGTCAATTAAGCTTCATGACAGTTCCACTATTTTTTCACCCGTTGATTACAGAACTAGGGTTGTCTGACAGTTACCTGATGAAACTCTTGCATTCCGAAGGATGTGAGAACCCAAACTTCTTTTGCTCATTAAAATAATGTGGGAAGTGTAGAGATTATTTCTTTTTGAGACCATCTTCAAATACAAACTATTTTTTTCATCTTGGAAGTATTTTGGCTCATAATAAAAATATTGCTTGCTCTGCCCTTACAGGACGTCTTAGTTCTTGTAAGTAGTATTAAAAGGTTGGGCAAAAGAAGTTTTGGGTATTTGATGTTATTTGCCAAAATCGAAATATAAAGCTAGGACGCACATCATTATATTGAAGGATGTACAGTTTGTGTGAATGGATGTTAAAGATACATAAATTGCGAGGCTGGAACAGAATTCAGAATTATCACTGTTTTCTGTCCAGAAGAAAAATGTCAGTAGCATGGAGACTGCCAAGGGTGATTCCATGGAACAGAAAACAAATACAAGTTGATTGGGGAAGACGGACAGCAAGGAGTGGGGAACAATGGGCACTTTCTGCCTTTCACCCCCGCATGCTATGTTCAACATAAGCACAGAAATGTTTAGGGCTCCATTCTCTGCTTGCAAAGACTTGTAGTCCTTCTCTTTAAGTCTCTTACCATCTGATATCTATTACAACATACTCTTGAAGAGGAGTTAGTCACAAAACAGCTCCCTGAAATAGAAGTAGTAGTGGGTGGGGATAGTTAGGCCTGCCACAGCAAGCAAGGAAAAACTTATGTTAGAAAGATGCAAACCATTTTATGTGACACTTCTGAAGTCTGGCAAAAGACTTGTCTCTGTGGAAGCAGATACAGAACTGGGAAGCTGAGTCTTAAGACTCCTGAGCACATTATTATGAATCTCACCTGTGCTGTGTCAGTTAGATAGTGAAGCTTCTTCAGGGAATATGTCAGAGTGACATTCAGTAACAACGCCTGGAAATATACCACATTATTAATGGTGGGCAATTCTCCCAGGCTGCCTTCTTTCCCTGCCCGCTTTCAGCCGAAAGATATAGGAATCCTCTCTGGCAGTGGTCACAAATAGGAGTCTAAATCTTCTTATACTGAAAAAAGTTCCATGTCAATGTGTCTTAGCTAGATAAACAGTATCAAACAGAATTAACTTTAACATGAGGGAATGCTGCAGTCTCTTGCTGTAGGAATCAATGCTAGCTCTTAGGTTTCTGCTCAGAGACACCCCTTGTTTACTAAGCACAACTCTGCTCCATTGGACATATTCCTTTCTGTGGGGAAAGCCAAGGTTCCAGACCTATTAAGCCTTAAGTCTCCAGTGAAATGAGATTTTCCCCAAAAAGAAATATTCTGTCTTACTTGTCTTTTTAATTCAGGCTATATTTAAAGTCACAATTCATTTCTCTGTCACTCAATCACTCTTATGAGGTCAAAACAGTCTCTCAGTTGTAAATGCCTGTCTCTAACATACTATAGCAGATGTTTTTCTTGATTAAAATATTTCAAAATTTGGCCCTTTAGGAGCACACAGAGTAACCTGAAAAATCCAAAGCTAGTGCTGAAGGGGAAAAAAACCCCAAAACCATAAAGTTTGATATGAGTCATAGTTCATGACTGTCTGAGGCTGTATATTCATAGCACTCAGTAGATATATGAAGAAAGGAATTTACTTGTAGCAGCAATGAATCAAGTAGGAAGCTTTATTTACAAGTGTAGCTGCGCACGCGCACAGTCATACCTTTTCCTGCAGGTTTACTGTAGCAGCTTGTCTTCCAGGTGATGTTCATTTCCACTATATCCTACAGTTCAAGGATACCTAAGATCAGAACTCTTTTTTGGGCCTTCTGAGCCCTCTTCTACTCTGTCCTCCCCTGGACTCCTTCCAGTAGCAGCTTTACAGATGTGCACCCTATTCTTGGAGAGCTGCACAAGACAGCTGAGCATGGTGGGTCCCACACAGGCACTATTTCAGAAACCACCATTGCTGTAGCTTTGGCCTGGAGATGCTTTCAGTGATAGTCACCTTCCTTCTTGTACTTCAGCACGAGATTTAAACAGATTTTTGTTTACCTAATCTTTGTGAGTGATGGAACTCGCTGGCTCTCCGCATACCCTCTGAAGGGAAATCTCTTGTGGTAAACAATAATAATTTATTTTATAGTCATGAAACAGCATACTCTCTTGAACTTGTGCTTATGAAATACTGTTGGAATTTTGCTTTGTTCACAAGTTTTGGAGGCTAGGGAAGAATTTCTTACACAAGTTAGACTGACAAGAGGCTCTGTGGACTCTCTCACTTTAGGTTAATTAATTGGGGACTATGGGCAAGATAAAAGCACGGTATGCCTGGCTGTGATTTATTTCTAGCTTTTGACTGGTATGCAATCAAACTGAGGGTCAGAAAACAACCAGTTCCCACAAGTAAGTGTAAGGCCTTTGTCCTATTTAATATCCTGGAGGAGCAGGAAACCCAAGGTTCTTTACACACAGAGCCTTCAGAATACACATACAGCCCTTTGCAAGAAAGTGAAAGAAAATTTTCAGTGGCTTAGGGTGGCCAATGTAGACAATTTGGTCATTGTGAGCTGTTAAACATCATGCAAAATAAAGGAAGCAGGGTTTTAGCTGTCTCCCTCAAAAACAGAGTTTTGTTTTTCATTTTGAATGTATCCATCTGTCTAATTCTCTTCAATCCAGTGTTCTCCATTATATACTTTACTCAATTTGAAACATTTCAGTTTACCTTTTAAAGTCTAATTCTGAGTCATTCACCAGTGCTTTATTATGAATATTCTTTTAAAGAAGGTATGTGGCAACTTTCCTGTCCTCTCGTCAAATGACTTATAATAAAAGCAATGTGAATCACATATTTGAGTGTACAATTCCTCATTTGCAATTTAAACATACCAAATTAAATCTTTGCAAAGAGTTGTTCTAGGAAAGCTTTTTCACTGGAGTATTCGGGGAATGCAAACAAAAAGGAATATGAACAAAGTAAATGTATATTCACATAATATTTTTGATGTGTTCTGCAGACTGTCTGCAGAGAATCTTTTTTTTTCTGTTTCATCAATTTTGTATGTATGATAAGCACCAAAAGTAATGTTTGACATCAGATCAGGGTTTTTTTATGCCTAGCCGCTCTTCCAGGCCTTGTGGGTGGATTTTTCCACTTTTGCTAGTTCCAGCTAAGGATTCTCTTAAAGTGGAGAAATCCCAAGTGACCAGGAGCAGAAAAGATTGTTCTTTATATCTTTTCTTCTGGTGGTACTAGTACAAGTAATGCCAAAATACATGTTTATGACCAGTCATGGAGAACTAGGCACATGCTTCAATAAGTTAGATGGTGAGCTGCTGTGGGAATTACACTTGAAGCTACATGAGTTGCTGACTGGATATGTAAAACTTTGTCACAATAAGAACAGTGAATGGATTGCCAAAATGGGTTGTGCAAATCTCCATTCTTTGAGATTTTCATGCCCAAACTGGACAAAGCTCTAGGTAACCTGATCTGACCTTGTAGCTCACCTTGTTGGAGTAGGAGGTCAGATTAGAGGCCAGATGAGGGTCCATAATGCAATTTGTTGATGAAGCCAGAGGGAGGAAGAAACAGGGAGGAAGTCAAAGGTAAAAGATGTACCAACAAACAGAGTTGTTAACCTAAGAAGGAAAAGATGGACAGTGCCTATCACTCTGGAAATTTTTGTAGCAATTATTATGGTGGATCTCACTGAGTTTTTGGGAACCTGACTGAACGTAGGCAAAATAGGAAACAATAATATTGAGTACTTTTCTCCATCTCTGGTTGAACTGTAGGAGATCCAGGTTTAAATTAAATTTGACTCATTTACATCTTGATCACATCTTTTACTGAAAACTTTGACATGAATTTTGATGGAAACAGGAAGGAATCATAGCTCAGTAGATAGAGTATATAGAGTTAATAATGGACCATATGGCTAAACAGAACTATTTAGTACCTCTTTTCCGTTTCATATTGTCCACAGCCCTGATGTCTGATGACAGAGGAATCACAGGTGGAAATTAACTCCCTTGAATCAGAAGGACGCAGGAATGTTTTTGAGCTGGGTGTCATCAGTTCTACAGTTAAAATTACTGCTGTCTTTTATACAAACAAAAATGTTGTACAAGAAGATGTTACCCACGTGTGTTTATAGTTGGCCAATGGAAAAAACATTTAGTATTACTGATGAATGTCAGCTGTAATGTCTGGAAATGGGTTTATTTTCATTATCTTTTATCCCATTCCTAAGTTTGAGATCAAATATGGAATATCTGTTGATGCTTGCTAAAAGTACCCATTTGCTCTGTGAGCTTCCCTTTTTCAGTCTATAATTCTGCAATTGTCCCCTTTGAACAGGCAGAAACATCACTGTGGGGAAATCCAAGATACTGCTGCTGACAGCAACACTGATGTACTTTTAGTTGCTGCTGTCAAGTGATAACAAATTACCTTGATTTTTTTTTTTAATGGCAATTCCACTTACCTGGAGGTGGATGAGAGGAGAAATGACACGCTATTTTCACTTGCATGTCATTTGTCATTTTAAAATGCACAGTCAGATGATATCTGAGAACCCATGAGCCAAGAGCTTGCACCATTTCTGTGGTGTTTTTCCACTGCTTTCTTCGTGTGGCTTTTCAATAAAAGATAAATTTAAGGCAGAAAAAAAACAACATATAAACCTTTAATGCCCTTACCTGAAAAGAAAATGTTTCTGTAGAGCCTTAGGAAACACAGGCTTAACAGCAAACTCTGAAAGAAGATAAAGATGAAAACAAAATAAAACAAGCCTATAAATACATTGATGATGACGATGATTATTATTATTATGATTATACTTATTGCACAAATAAATAATTTAGTAAGCTTTATCTGGGTAGCTTGAGAAGTCTGAGAAATATATGACTGACATCACTCAAGAAAAGCATATATTTAATTTGAGATCTGCTGCTGAGAGTTTCGCTGATGGCTTATAAAGCACAAGGAAAATAATGTTCGTGCCATTTTGTGACCATCACAGTGCTATGAAGAAGGCCTTGCTGGGAATACACAAAGTAGATTCCAAAAGGAAGTTTTACTTTTCAACTGTCAATTTTTAGGACCCCACTGAAGTTAGTGGCAGAGTTCAGAGCCTATAAATCGCTGTGGTAGGAAAGTTAATGGCTATGAAGAGAAATACATAAGGCACCGTGGAAAGCCTACTTAGCCAGTAGGATGTGAAAAGAAGAAGTAAGAAAGGGAAGAATCATTCAAAGGACTTCAGGAATACTTTGCAAATTCCCTTTCCTGGAGCCAAGGCATTCTTGCCAAGACAAAAAGTTAGCAAGCAGGAGAACTTGATAAGACTTTAGGAGATCCTCTGGTTTGTCTGAGAATTTCATTCTGGATAATTTTAAATTGGATCAGCTCTGCCTTGTGCCTAGAATGTTCAGAGAAAAGATAATATGAATGCTTGGCATTCTCACACATCTTTGAGGAGTCCGAATCACAGAGGTTTAAAACAAGTAAGGATTTAGCCGCAGGATTTTCTAGTTGCAATGTGGTCTGTGCCAGCTAGCAGTGACATGAGAATCCAGATTCTCTTGCAGGAGGTCTTAGAGGAAGTTCTGCTGCAAAGTAGGGAGAGACAGAACAGCCTCAGGAGTTTATTATTCTTGTATTGCTCCTTATAAAATTTTAGAATAAAATTACAGTTTCCTTGCTTCTTGTATGATAATTAAGAGAAGCTGCTCTGCTCTGCTACGTTCAGCTATCAGTTGGAAGGCTCAGCTAGCTACAGAAGTGCAGTATTATTTATATAGAAGTGGACCGCCAGTGTTTAGAGGGATTTAAGAGGACCTTAATGCTAGGAATTAAAATGACAGTTGATGACCTGCAAGTGAAAGAATGTGGCGTTATCCCCCAAGATATAAGCTACATTTATGTATTGGTTCATTATTTATGATGAATCTGTCATGTACATTTGAGAAATTACACATCAGGATCTATAATAATCTTAAGTATTTTATAACTTGTGGCTGCAAAAATGGTAACCTTGGGTTCTTTACTGACTCAGCTTTGATTGTACACACCATCCCATCCTTTTATTCACCAATTCTTCTTTGGAAATAAGGAGGTTTGTCTCTTAAAATTACCTTTTCTGAAAGACAGCATACTCTCTGATTCATCTAATGAAAGCAAGGCACTTTTTTTCCCCTCCTTTGCCTCATTTAGGCATTCCTTGTCAAACACCAAGTCCAAGCCTAAGTGACTGCTGGCCTGGGAGGTCTGTTTCTTTCATGCGCTCTGCCAAACTTTGGCATGCAGCCCAGAAGAGGCTTCAAACAAAGTTATCTCATTTCCACTGAGGTCTAATAGGTGTGGGAATTCCCCTGAGGTATTACAGAAGTAATTTTCTCCTCAGCTGTCAATGGTCCCAATTCAGGTGGCACAGATAATTTAAACATCTCAAAAGGGTAGCTTTCATTTAACATTAGCTCAGATTTAGTCCATAACCTTGAACAAGAACATATGGTTTGTGGAATTCTGTTGTATTCTATAGACCTCCTGTTTATACGATATTTTCTAATGAAAGTGATCTCTTTCATAGAAGATACATATGAGTTTTCTGTGAATTCTTGCAGTACTGTTATTCTTGGAGGCCAGATTACATGTGTAGAACAACTCTGTCATTGCACTGAGACTGACTGAGGGAAGACTATCCTACAGAAAATCATGTCATCACCTAATAGGAAAAAAGGTATTCTATTTTTGCCTTAGCTTCAACTTTGCCCGTCAAATGACAAATCCAGCCATTAGAGACTGCCAGGTGAGGAGCTTTTACAGAAAATGATGTGTGCCATATGTTTATAGGTGACATCCCTGGGATAATATGTAGAATCATGTGATAACTGTTCAGTGTGCTCTGCCTCTGGCCAAGGTTATTTGGAATATTCAGTTTAGTAACTGAACAAAAGAACAGGGAAAGGAAAAACAAAAGCTCGAGTTGTCTGGACCTGAATTGTTCTTCATTTGTTGGATTTTACTTTGCCTGGGGAAGTGCTTTCTTGGGAAGGAGGAGGAAGAATATGATTTTAATAACTTTTTATTTTGAAACATTTTGAACAATTTTGTAAGTGAAGAATAGAAAGCAAAAGAATTTGAACAGGGATTTTAACCATTGTTCACAAAACATTTAAAGCATGAAAATGGTTTGATAATTTGAGATGGGAAGAACAATGCTGAGCTGCAGTGAAGTTTACAGCAAAAATGTAAAGGGGACCACTAATCAAAATACACTTATTGGGAACTGGAAGAGCATTGCATTCTTAATGAACAAATTCTAGTGTAAGATAAGGTAGGACTAGATGTGTGAAGGGAACAATTATAGCTGGATCAAGTCCACTCTTATTTTAAGCAAAGGAATGGTTGGGTAAGTAGCAGTCATACAGAAAACACACAGAGAGCAGCACAATGGTTTTATTCAATGTCTTCTTATTCTATGTTGTAAATAGATATCATACTCTTTTTCTTCTGTGTTTACCTCATTATAGCTAGAGGGGCTTTTCTAGAGAAAGACAAAAAACAATGTCTTTTAAAATACTCTAAAATGTTATTTTCTACAAGAAGTACATACAGAACACAAAGCAATGTGGAAAGTTGTAAAGGATTTTGTTGGAATTTAGTTCCCCTTTCCTGAATAATATAGTAATCCCAAACTCGTAAAAGTCTTTGTGCCTCACAGCACTGCCATGTATTTTCATTCTAAGGGGTCATAAATGTCAACTTTCATACATTTGTATTCCAGAACGTGTATTATTAAACTCAAATATTTTGTTGGTTCTGCTCTAATTTTTTTTGTGTTTCAAGATTCACTGGTGAATTTTTTCAAGTAGGAGCACTTGACTGTCTCTGGGGACTGAAGGAGGAGAAAAACAAATCAAATTGATTTTAAGACAGAGTTTGTCTGGTTTCTGCTAGGTGTCAGTAGAGTTACCTGTGAGAGGAGGAGACCAAACACCCAAAGTCTGTTCTGGTCAGGTGATTGTAGTACCTGGACTTGATTTTTGGTGGAATGAACTCACTCCAGTAAAGTCTGTTTTTTTCTGGAAAAAGTAAGCATCCTTGTTTCAATTCAAGCTAGGAGTTCAGCTCCAATAAATCTCAAATATTTCTGATGTTCAGGATGGTGACTTTTTGATTGACAAATTTGGATTTTCAAAAAATGTATGTTTTTTATTAAAATACACTAGAAATGAAATTTACTTTTCTGTACCAAATTCCTACCAAAATATTCTGTATGGAAATTTTTAAACCAAATTTTTAGTTTTAGTTTTTGGAGTCAGTGTCACCAATGTAGGATTTAAAACTTTAAGACCTGTTTTCAGTTTCTAGACTGAGTTCAATTGCTGACTTTCCTTCATAAAGAAATCAATCTCTGCAGAAGGGAACAACTTACTTTCTGTACAGAAGCTTTCAGGAAAGAACAGCAACCACCTAGAAACAGAATTTTACATTCATTTCAGGACTTTCATTCGTGTTTTCTCAAAATTTTAAATTGTGCTGCTTTTGATTTGAAAACATTCTGCATGAGCTTTCAGTTTCCAGAAAGCCTCTCATCTGCCTCAATAATTTTCCTCTCACTCATTTCAGCGTGGAGTATTGTTTTTCTAAGCTATTTCATATAGCTGAAAGAGTCATACGAATTTCTTATGACTTTAATATAAAGTTTTGGGGTTTTTATTAAGAAGAAAGCTGAATTTGAAAACAATTATTTGTTTATTTCCTTAAAAATAAATTAGAAGTAACTACGTTTCCAGTTCTTGGAACTCATAAGGTAATTGACTCTGGATAACAGGATCAAAGGTATGCATATGTGTTGATACCTTACAGCTCTAAATAAGTAGTCCTTGTTTAATTTGTTCTCTAAAATTGTGATGATGAATCCCTGTCTTGCAGCAGCTCACAGCCAAGACTGGCAGTTGCTAGGATGTGCAACCCTCTTCATCAGGGTTGGTGAGCCACAAGAGATCCAGTCTGAGTCGTTGGCCTTGAGCTACAGTTAAATATGGAGATACAATGCCTTGCTCAATGTTGTTCCTTTCTTGCCAAGTGAATCTTAGTGCTGATATTGTGCAAGAAATTGTATTGAGAGGTTTTATTTATTGCCAGAAGCAGGAAACTGGTGTGATTTCTCAAACTGATTTTAATGTCCTATATCCAAATTTGAGTCCCACATTTGCCTTGATGCAGCTGAACTCAAATATGAGTTAAGAGAGGGGATAGGGACACCAACTGAACAGGGTAGGACATTTAAAGGGACATTTCTAACGCTGACTGTTGTGGTTTGGATTGATTAAGGGCTAGTAGAAAGAAGTTAGCCCACAACTTTCCTATGACAGAATAATTCACTTAGACGTGTTAAGGTAATTTATTTATAAAATATTTGCATGTTAAAGCCAATTGTTCTCCTTTAAACTAAACTTACATTAAGATTTTAACTAAGTTTCAGAATGATGTATTGAGCGAGCTAAGCTTCTGTAAGTTCCAGTATTCTGTTTCATGAATAAAACTGTCAGAGTAAAGCAACCAATAACTCTCTGTCTTGACATTATGTTCAGTATAACAAATAAATCTTTAGAATCTCAACAGACCTGGCAACTTCATTAACAGTTACGCCTGCAGCAGAGAATGAAAGAAAATCAATTCACGTGGTCTGATATTTTAGGGTTTACAGCAGAGAGGGGTTAGTGGATTGCTGATGAATCTCCTGTGTTTTATTTCAATCTTCTTACTGTGGGGAACAAAAATTGTAAGAGAATACTTCCCTGCAAGGAGCAGAATATGAAACAAGGGGAAGAGTGTAAATTATACGGAATAGAAGCCAAAACAGTATATCTGGGTTCTCAGGCCTGTGAATCCTAATTCCCTCTCATAAAAAAAACCTATATCCTATAAAGTTTCTCAAGTGCAGCTATGACACTTAGGAATTCACTGCTGCAGCAGACAATAATTAGGAGATTAATTTAATTTCAGTTTAAAATCTATTAAGAATTGGTAGTGAATATGTTGTATCTCCCTTGGTTCTCATTGCAGTCAGTACCCCTTCGATACTTGATATTTAGTGATGGTCCAATCCTTCTTCAACGAAAGCAACAAGAATAACTCCCTGATCTCAAAGCTGTAAGGACTATCTCCTTCATAAGAGAGTAACCACTGAAAGCCTTGACCATAAAATGTTATGCTGAGATATTTGAGTTGTTCTCCCCTCAATATAATTCTGCCTTATAGATATATCGAACTGTCTCCTGAGCATGATGCACTCTTAAAACTCTAGCTTTACAGGAGTAAATTACATATGGGTAATTTGTGTCACACTTTCATCACTTTGAAACAATGAAGTCCTAAACCCTTGGATGCAGCCACATTAGATTCTGGTGTTTATTATTATGTCATGGTTTTACTTGCCCATAGCCCTTTCTTTTTCATTGTTAATATAAGTGCTGTCTTTATAGTAGAGAATAATGGGTATATTTGCCATGTTGTTAAACTGTAAATTGGTATGACTATGCTCTACTCCTAACTATCTATAGAGTTTGGGATTTGGTCAATTTTAGGGAACTTATAATGTGGGTGAAAAATAAAAAGGTAAATATTATTGGATAAAGTTGAATTTTGTAAATTCTAAATTTACTTCCACTTGCAGAATACGTTAAGTATGCCTGGGGCTATAAAATCAGAAATAATCTTTGGGGTTAGGGGCTAATTTGAAGTATAACTATTATATAAAATATTAATCTATTGGCTATCTGCTTAACTGAAAATTACGCATGTAAATGAGTAATTCCACTATTTTAATTCCTCTAAATCATAAGGGATATTTAATTATTTCATCAGCACTATCAAAATGGGATTGGATATAAATTAACTGACTTAAATGCCACTTGATTTCCTGTTACATAGTATGAAATTCACATAGTAAAATTGATGGTTTTAGCCTTCTCAATATCCAGGCAGATTAGGCATGAGGGAATACTGCAAAATCTCCAAAGTCTGCATCAAAACCAACATACTGGTTTTGTTTTGACTTCAAAGTTATTGAGGAAAAATAGAGAGATTGAGGAAGGAAAACTCTTCCATATTTGTGTCTCTCAAACTATCCTGAAAATGCTCTTATTGTTATTTTACAGTATACACTGAAGAACTTAAAATATAAATAATTTCTCAACACAAGGAGGCTTGTGATAAATCCTCAAAAGCACTCCAGATACCTGTCTCTTTTCTTGTTTATGATCTCATTTTGTTTAATGGAAAATAAGATTAATGAGATGTGTGCTCATCTTGGCTAAAGGTTCAGCATTGCAGATGGCCGTATAAAAAAAGCAATACTACCTGCTTACATAGTCAAATTGAAATCCTTGGAATGACATGGTAGAAACAGGGGCAGTAAACATTCTGGCCAGCAATAGCTGTGGGCTTGTTTTCTCTATGGTTTTGTATTGTGCATTCAATTCTGATTGTCACTGGAGAGAAAGAAGAACAGTACAAATTATCCCACTGCCTTGTCCCTATTTCTGCTAACCATGTGGCTTCACTCCTCTAAATGCACTGCCTGTGTTTTGAATACATGGTGATAAAAGATTTGCCCACCTTCAACTGAATGAAAAAACATCCACTCAGAGTCATGGAAATAAATGTCTTTCCTTATTCTCTACCACATGATCCTGTGCCATTAAGGTAGCAGAAATTTTAACATTGATTTCAGTGGTAGTAGGACAGTGCTGGAAAGTTTTAAGCTTTTTGAAAGTAAGTCAGTATCCAACATAATGGTCAGATGCCCAGGACAAGCTTCCAGGAGTGGTGTCAGAGTTGAACAAGCTGGTAGCATGGGTGTCAGCTACCGAGCTCCCAACGGACTGTAAGGTATGACGGCTGCGTCTGCGAAAGCAGGTGCCTCTGGCAGTGGCATTGCATGCTCCACTGTCCCACATCCACTAAAAGAGAACAGGGACAACAATCTGGGGTCCTCGGAGCTAGCTCCAGCTGCTCCAGCTCCCCATTGTTTTCCTTTCTATTCCCCTCGTGTAGCTGGGATGACTGGCCCTTCACACTTGGAGCACCTAACTTGAGTTTTTGTCTATCTTACCGATGAGGCTTGAACCAGATCTGATGCACAGAGAAAACGCTATGCAATATTTTCTTATGAAGAGTTACTCAGTGCTGTTCAAACACTTCTACTCTCTCCCTATCTTAACTGCAGTCCTTTCAGTTTAACACATCCTTCCCTGTATATGTGGCACTTCGGAAAAGATTCCTTTCTTCCCCACCTATAAACTGTGCTGACATTTCTTCACCTGTTGCCACATAAATAAGAACAAGTTGTGTATATTTCAGGAAATAACAAATGCTAATCTATTGTCGCTTACTTTTTTATATGGCTACTTTCATCTGAGCATATTAAATCACTTTAGAACTATCAGTTATCTGAGAACAATTTCTACAGCGTCTCTGAAGTTAAGAAGTAGTGAAGTGAGAAGATATTTCAAATTGTTATCTGTATTTTTGTTGCTTTTTTAAAAAAAAATAGGAGTTGCAGAGCTCAGTGAACTCTCTCAGACTTTGCCATATGTAATCTGATCATCACAGATAAAAAGGGGAGCTTCAAGCCAGGATCGTGTTTAATACTCCTCTGCAGTCAGTGGTCTACAGCTTTGCAATGGAATCACAGAATGGTTGAGGTTGGAAATGACCTCTGGAGATCATCTAGTCCAGGGCTGTCAAACTCACGGCCCACAGGCTGAATCTGGCCCTCCACCTTGTTTTCTGGCCCAGCAACTTATTTCTACCTGGTGGCAGCACTGAGCTCCTTGTCCCTACGCTGCTGCCAGTGCTGGTCACGTGTGCAGTGCGTGACGCGTATTACAGAGCAGGAGAACAGCAGGAACTGTGAGTTTGACACCACTGATCTAGTTCAACCCCGCTCTTAAAACAGGTTCACCTCGAGCAGGTTGCGCAGGAAAACGTCCAGCCAGGTTTTTAATATTTCCAGAGAAGGAGACTCCACAACCAATCTTTTCAAGTACTTCATCATCCTCAGAATAAAGAAGCTTTTCCTCATGTAGGTGTGGAACTTCCTGGGCTCCAGTTTGTGCCTGTTGCCCCTTGTCCTGCTGCTGGGCACCACTGAAAAGAATCTGGCCCCATGCTCCTGACACCTGCCCTTCAGATATTTGTAAGCGTTGATAAGATCCACTCTCAGCCTTCTCCATGCTAAACAGACCCAAGTATCTCAGCCTTTCCTCATAGGAGAGATGCTCCTGTCTCCTCATCATCTTTGTGGCCCTCCACTGGACTCTTTCCAGTAATACCTGGTCTTTCTTGAGCTGTGACATTCCAGGTGCAGCCTCATTAAGGCAGAGCACAAGGGGAAGAGAACCTCCCTCAACCTGCTGGCCACACTCTTCTTAATACACTCCAGGATACCATTGGCCTTCTTGGCCACAAGGGCTCATTGCTGGTCAAGCTGGGTCACAGTGGCACATGCCTTTCTACAATAAGAATGTGTTCCTGTGAACAAGATGGTTGCATGAAACTGCAGCATAATTCTTTTTTTTTTTGTATTCTAGAGAGCCTTAAATGGTTTCCTGTTTCTTAAACTCGTATATTCAACTCTTCACACTACCAGGAACACAGCCATTTCCAAGATACGTGATGGGAGTGGGGTGAAGGGATTAAGATCACTTATTTTAAATCCTGTTCTTGCCATTTAGTTTAACTACAGAAAACCAATATTTTGAGCTTCAATTAAAAGTTCCTAGACATGACTCTGGTACTTTGGTTATGCCCTTATGTATTCCAAGAACTTTGTTTTCAGGCGGAAAAGTTACATAGAAATTATATTAATATTTGAAGTTCATATTTAGTAGAATTTGCAAAGACACAATTGTCCACTGTCCAGCAAATCGAAGAGTATCTTCTCGTCTTTAAGAATATGCTTAAAATCATTGTTCCGTGTATTTTCTGTGCTTTGTTGGATTAAGAGAAAGTACTCAGTACTGCTAAGTGCTCAGTACTGCTCTAGGGAATTTCCTCATGAAGGATATCAAATAGGTGAATGTCATGAACTTGCTGAAAAATCATCATCATTATGTTGTGGGTACCTTCCTTATGGGTAGGTT
The DNA here is from genome assembly GCA_033558185.1 of Dromococcyx pavoninus. Lineage (NCBI taxonomy): Eukaryota > Metazoa > Chordata > Aves > Cuculiformes > Neomorphidae > Dromococcyx > Dromococcyx pavoninus. The sequence continues at coordinate 1,098,889 of JAUMJL010000389.1, read as the reverse complement.
TATCTCAATGGAAGTCTCCGTACTGTCATTTTGATACCTTTCTCATTACCATCATTCACGTGTTCAATGCAAAAAAACCCTGATATTTTCTCTTCTGTCTGAGTGATAGGGTTATCTAAATTGTTCTCCTCCTTGGTTTAGCACTGCAATTCATAATACTATGAGGAAAACAATTTGTTTCCTGTTTCACCACAAATTAAACCTCTGTATTTTTTTTCCAGTAGATTTATTTGAAACAGTCAAAAACTTTTAATGGGAGTTGGGTGCTTATTTGTCCCTCTGTCTTTGAAAATCTTTCCCTTATGTCATTTAACTTTTAAATGCTCTCAGAAGAATATGGATAATATTTGCAATGTCAGTGGGCTGGCTTTCAACTTCCATTCATTTTCAGTTTTTCCTTCTTAATTTCTTTGGTGTTTTAAAATGCATATCTTATCTTCATCATTGTTTTTAGAGAAGTATTGACCAACCACCCCATATCGTTAGGGAGTTGTGCATCTTCCTTAACTTTCTTGCCGTTCTTTCTGTACCCTTTTTTACCTTGAGGTAATTGAGATTTTTGGAAATTTAATTTACCAATGGAAATAATAGCATTCGTGAATGCAAGCTCATTATCACAGGAATCCCTTTGCAGCATCTTAAATTAAAATGTTTCATAGTTATCACTAGTATAGAAACACAAATATTCAGCAATAATTCTTCTGTTTCTAAAATGACACTTGATTTCTTAATTTGTGTTTGATTAGCTGTGAATTGTTAGCTATATTAGATTAGTATCTTAAATTCTTATGATAATTTTGGTCAATTGCGGAAAAGAAATCATGCATGCTTTCATAAACTTACATTTAAGTGGTTTACATTAGTAATAAATCATTCTGCATAGACAGCTTGTAGGAGGATTCTGGGGTCAAAGTCAGTATAAAATTCACATCAATATTAACATAGAAGGTAAATTTGGGTGTGTTATTTAGTAACTTGAACATTTCCAATGTTCAGCAATGCCATGCTGTAGTAAAAGGGATGATTTATCAAAATCTACTGCTTGATCAATTTATAACAACAAAATAGATTACTTTATTTGCCTGGCTTCAGTGCTATTGAATTATCTATGCAAAACAGTGTAACTATGTAAAATAATCTGCTTCATAGGAGGCATTTGCTAAAAAATATTAATATTACTATCTACTTTCCCCAGATTTATGCAGAAGGTATCAATTCAAGAAAGCATATACATTTTAATTGGGAATTCTAAACTATTTGGATACTAATTGGAGGCCCCAAGGTCACTGTAGTTTTATTCTTGATATATTTTCAAACCTTCAGTCATAAGAGGTGAGATTTCCAGAAGTGTTTAAAGTGATTCTCTGATAAGGGGCTAAAGTGTATGCAGACCTGATTCTTCAACTCACAGTCTGGAAGTCTGGAAATGTACAACCACCAGTGGCAAGAGGTGGAGGGGATGTCCTACAGAAAGGTTCTAGAGATGGCCTAGACATATCCTAGGTTCCCTGCACTTCTGCCTTGTTTTGTGATGTCTGAAACATGTCCCACTGGTCCCTGTCAAGGAAGATAGATCTGGCTTTCTTCTAATCTCTTCTAAAAAGTTTGATGTTCCTCCTAAAATGTAAAAGTACAAACCTCATAAAATACCTAAGTAAATGGCTGTTGTGGTTTGAGATAAAGTAAAACCAATTATCTGACTTTTCAGCTAAGCTTTCTCTAAGTATGTTAAATTTCTGAAAGTTAACATGTTTTCAGACACTGTCTCTAGAAGTGACAATGTTTAATATTTATAGTTATCACCAAAGTGACAGGACCCTGGTAGGCAGAAAGGCCATTGCTTATACTTATTCCTATAGAAACCAAGGGCATTTTTTGAGTTGGTGGGATGCTGTAAGTCAAAGGATGAAAAAGGGTCACACCCACAGGGAGGAGTGGACAGAACAGGTGACCTAGAACTAATCAATGAGTATTCCATTCCACATATGTCATACTCGGGTACAAAGCTGAGGGATTATGAGGGTCAAGTCCTCCTTTTTGATGGCCGGCATCCAGCGAGGACCTCATCCACCGTCTGCTCCCAGTGCATTCCTGGATTGAGTTCCTGAATCCAGTTCCTGAATCCAGCTCCTGTCTGCCACTGAGTCCAGCCTGGGCCATTACCTCATGCCTGTCCTGCAGTGTCAGGTGTGACGTATAGACATTGGGGGGGTCAATTTTGTATATTTTTATATATATATTATTTTCTTATTACTATTTTTATTGTTTCATTACAACTATTTTAGTTTTAGTTTCCAGCCCATAAGTATCTCTCTCTCTCTTTCCCTGTTCCCTTCTCCCTGGGGGAGGCAAACTGGGATCACAAGTGTTAAGCCAATGACAAGGCCAAGGGAGCTAAATCCTGACAATGGCAAAAAGAAATGTTACAAAAAATGTATTTTTTAAGTATATGTTATAATCTGTTTCATGGGAAGTTAAAACAGCACATGAATGATGCATTTTGACGTTATTTATCTGTTGCAACAGAAATTCACTCTTTCTGGCAGATTAGAGAATGTGAATGCAAAACCGCTCTGTCAAAACATTTTCTATCAGACTGACTTAGGATCACATGCAATTGAATGAGATACACATTTGCAGGTAATGTACTGGATTTGCAGAGTTTCTAGGAAGGTGACTGAAGGTCATGGAAGCTGGGCATCTAACCAGGGGGCAGGTTTGTAAATCCTAATAAATGTTTAGCTGTGTTGTTAGTACTTACACTTTTATGTCACAGGAGAAAAGATGTTCAGACAGACTGAGACTGAAATCAGAAATGAAACTGCCACATTAGGTGAGTTGTGAAGAAAAATAAACTTCAAGTTCTGATTTGGTACTAGCTTGGCTTGTTTGCATGGTGCTTTATCATCCAGATGTACCTAACATTGGAGAAGTAATTCTGATAATACCAGTGGATTATTACCTTTTTTTTCCCAGTTGCCAAAATAAATGCATTAAATAATCATTAGAATGACAGGAAAGGGAGAGGAGCATCAAATCAGAATATGGGTATGTTTGCTAACAGTGTCTCCTGGCTTTAGCTTGAAGGTCTAGCACAGTAACCATAAGATACTTGTTATTGATTAAAGTTCTGTTAAAACTGAAATAAATAGATAAAACCCCACACTTTCATGGATCTATATTCTGGGAATTCATTTTACTGTGTATACTTATGAAATTCTACCTATTGCCTACCTGCCCCAAAGGCAGGAAGTTATTGTAATTCTTTGATTTACAGACCATGTGAGGGTTAAGCATGTGTGTTTTGTGATAGGTGTAAATTATAAAGAAGTGTGAAATACTATATGAATATTCAAATTTGAACAAAGGCAGTCATGCTCTAACACTCGTATCTGTTGTTGTTCACTACTTTTTACATACTGTTGTCTATTTTCTTGATTATGATGATTCAAGCACCTGTTTGAACAGCAGGAAAAAAAGAGAAGTCAGTTGGCTTAGATCACAGATCGCATATGATGAATAACAGCTAGCAGGCAGTCAAAGGAAACAGTTTGGAATTCCTCAGGAGCACTGAAATGTGTTCACCAAATCTTTACGTTTAACACTGAGTCTAACAGAAACATCTGTTTGCCAGTGTTACACAAACAAAAAAATGTTACGTTCCCTTATTGAGTGATTATCAACACTTCCCCAATACAGTGATTTTATCAACTCCCTGCAAAATGGTTTGAGACTAATGTGAAGCATAATTACCAAACCTTTTGAAACTTAATTTATATATGTATATATCTTCCAGCAGATCTATTTTAAACCAGGAAATCAAGACAAACCCAGAAACAGAATCTAAGACTTTTGATTCCAAGTCTCCAGATCTAAGTAATAGGTTTTGATGTCTATTCTGTAATTTTCCAAAGAAAACAGAATTACATTAAAGGGAATATTAAGTGCAAAATATTGCAAGATTTTTATGATACTGTAGTCTCTTTTAGTACAGAAATATTTTTAAAATAAGGCTTTCAAAAAGTACTAGTATGCAAATGTTTTTCATAAGTTGACTTGACATTTTCCTTTGTAGCCCTTTGTACCTCTTGAAAGTCTAATGCATACTTTTTGGTAACAGATACCAGCCTTGTGCTGCCTGGAACATCTTTCATGATTGAATGCAATTGCATAGAAAGCAGAGAACACAGTAACTGGATAGGCTTTCTTAGATGTTGAAAAGACATAGTTTAGTCTTTGCATTTATGAATTGGAGTAGTAAGTACAACGTGATATTTCCTGAGTATCTGACTCACAGTAGAAGTTTCCTTGTTTCCCCTTTTTCCCTCTAATAAAATTAGAGGCCCCATATTCATGTTTGCATCTGCTGAAGAAAGCATACAATCAAAAAAAGATTTATAAATCCTCAGTTGTTATGTGCAAAGTGTCAAGTTATATTGGTAGTAAAAATATCTCATCATACAGCTTTTTATGCAAAGCCTGGATCATTTTAAAAATACCTTAATCTAACTACAACATTCCTTCAGCTGGTACTTATGTGTACAATGATAAAAAAGGTTATAAAGACTCCATAAATACCTTTTGATAACAGGTTTTCTTTCCCACCTTCCCCTTTACCTATTGTGAAATGAGATATCCTGATACCTTTTCCATCTAAAACTGCTTGTGGAAAATGTGTGAGCTGGGCTTTGTTAAAACAAAAGGAGCTGGATGGCATGACCCAAGAAATCGCATCTAGTCTCCTTGACCCATGAAATGTTTTGGCTAAACTACAAGGAATACGTCAGAATAATTACCGAAGAAGAGAAAAAGCCAAATTACTTTCAGTCATTGCACTGCCATGAATCCTTTCTAAAGCAAGGTATAATTGACTAAAGCATTATTTATTTTCAAGTCTTGTAATCGTTCCATTGTCACGGAATCTTATCAGAAGGACCAAAGCTGACTGTTTGTACAAAATGAACCTGCTTTATGTTAAGTCCCCGATGAGTCAGTCTGTTCATAACAAATATCACTACCAGATAAAGGTGAGCAAGGCTGAACCTCTTAGAAAAGAATCATCTCTTTCTCCGGGGTAAGGAAGAGAGATGGCTTTTTTTCTTATATGAGTTTTGTGGAAAACGTGTCCAATGTAGAATTCTATAATTCCTGGTTTCTTCAGGTAATAATTTTCTAGGTTATAAGAAACTTCTAGAATTGGGTCAGTCCCTTTAGATTTGTTTTTTGTGTGCCCAGTTGGATTTTTAAATGTACTTAGAAATCTAGTCTTTAAAATGTTCCTAGGAGGAGAGCTAGTGATGAACTAAAACAAGGAGCCTTGAAAAACACTAGGAAATAGAATTAGGTCAAAAATTTCACATGGAAAAGAGAAGTAGAAGCACTTTTTCCGTAGTTAACTTTGAGTACATTTTGGCTAAAATTTCAGAGAGGCTACAGATGAGGCAGACATATTGGCTGTACAGCTGTTGTTTTTTAAACATCCCACCCCTGCACTTCCCCTGTAGCCCCTTTCATAGAAGATTTTGTACTTGGACATTTTTAATGCCACTATAATGTAATGCTTTGTCCTCCTCTATTTAGCTGCAGTTGCCAATTGCAGCAAGCTGTTTGATGCTTTCAACATGTGAAATAAACCGGCTTTAGAGATGAGGTTGGCGATATCAAATCCTTTTAGACAGTAACTTGTGCCAAATTTGAACCACAAAGCTGAAATGCTGTGTGACGACTACGCAGTGGTAGGAGTACAAAAATGCCCGGTTGCTTTTATTGTAAATGGGAGATTATTTTCATTGTTGTTTGTTGGTGAGAGCAAAAGTTGTCTAATGCAAATAAAATACTAGTGTCCTGTCCCCTGTGTATTTTCTCCTGTTGGGCCTATAAAATGGTTCTGCAGGAAGGAACACAGCTGTTTCTCTGATTTTGAACTCCACACAGATGCCTGTGTTGACCTCTTTTGCACTGTGGAAGACATTTGGACAAGATGGAAATTTGAGGTTTGAGACAGGGGAGACAGTCTTATTTCTCGTGATGTACATACAAAGTTAAATTAAATATAAGAGACTGTGACACAATATAGTACATAGACTGGAGACACTGACAGTCCATCAAAATATCCTTAATCATTGTAGTCTGTAATTTTGAGTGGTAGTGGTGTGTTAATTTAAATAGCTGAATCTAATTTTTACCTTTAATTTCATATTACCATCTATTTAAGGATTAACCTAATCATCTTTCAAGCTACCTACTTGTCTGTTTCCACAAATGTAAACGTGGCAAACCATGTCCAAACACTTGTGTGTACAAGACAGACCCAACTGCGCTGACTTTCCAAGGAGCCTGACATCTAAAAGAAAGGGACAATTTGGCAGCACAGAAGCTGGAGAAACACACTGACATATGTTTGCTCAAACAGGTATGGATCAGGCATAGCCTCACCAATAGTCCTGTCTTCTAGACACTGCTTGAGGAATCCCAGAGGTTGCAGAGCCACCTGCATTTAACCCTTCTCCAACATCCTCTGCAATTTCACTTGAAAGACCATCACTCTGCCTGGGTTGTCTGATTCTCAATGAGAGCTGCAGATGTACAGAAGAGCATCAAGGTCCTTCACAAGGAAATCTTTCTTACTGTCAGCTTTACTCAAAGCACAGATTTGTTAACTATCCTTCTGGAGGAGCTTCCAAGGATGATAATGTTGCTGGAGACTGGCTGATTATGAAAGGTATGATTATGTCTGCTCTGCTTTTGTGTTCTAGCTACTGACTGTTCTCCTTCCTTTCCTCTATGATTCAACATAGAACTGCAGGAACTCACTTAGGAAAAGAAAGTTGCTGGAGTTTGTTGTTATTTAAAACAGAAGCATTTTGTAGTGACAGGTAATTAAAGAGATGGTATTTTCTGAACATGGTATATTGCCTAGTGATGTTGTTGCACATAGTGAAGGCACCGCTCTGTGATGGTTTGTGATGTGTCACGGGGAAGTTTGGTTAGAAATTAACTTGTGTCGAATCTGATAAGAAGGTTGTTTCAGGTGATTCAGTCAAAACAAAAGCATGCACAGAGGCATGATTTTTTTCAGGCAGGTGAGGTGATTTAATTTGAATTTTGAAAGCTAGAGGTAACAAATTTGTTGGTTTTCTCTTGAAAATGTGTTTAAGTAAGAGTTCTAATTGTTGAACTTTTCCTTGAAGAGAAGAAAAATAAAACAGAAATAAATACTTGAACTGTTACATACACCAAACTATCACCTACAGGACAGTAAGGGCATACCTTGAATAACGTAAATGAGCATAGCTGTACTATTTTTTTATGTGGTTTCATTGTTTCATTGTTCTGAATGTTTGAATTCCAGGTTCTTATTTATATTTCATAACCACTTTGAGTGAATATAATGTTTCAGTCTTCAAATTTACTGTCTCGACAATTTTGATCAGGTGAAACAGGGGTAAATACAGCCAGAGATTTAATTTCTGCTGGTTATTTGGAAGATGTATGTATGACATATCAATAGAGATGTTTCTGTATATTCTTTCTGTCCTTGTCCTAGATGCATGACTTATGTGGTTTTCTTAATCTATTACCCTTTCAAATTTTTTATTTAAAATCTGATGAAATATACCTAGAATTTCTATAGACCTAGAATGTTCTTAAAATTTAAAAAGTAGAAACAATAATTGTGTTTAAGTCTGCAGATACCGATTTTTAGAAAAATGTTTGAACGAACCATAAAATTAATTCAGCTGGCTTTGTGACCTTTTACAACTCCAAAGAAAGGAGCTGATGCTTTGGAACTTAATGCTATATTGCTCTTTGTAGGCTGGACATTTCAAGGTGGCTCATACCCAGAGATACAAATACATAAGCAGTTACGTGTATATTGAAAGAAACTGAGGGGGTTTTCCCATTTCCAAATGAGAAGTGGAAGACGAAAATAGCCTGAATGAGGAAATATCTAGAAAACAGAAAAAGACAATCGAATTAGAATGTTTAAAATGCAGCAACTTCAAGTTTTGATATATAAAATAACCATGCATAAAAGAATCTTTTTTAAGTGTGTGTCAGTGTTAATCTGGCAGTATTTCTAGCACTGACTTGGCTCTATTTATCAGGAAAATATGAGGGTGTTGATACTTAGATCACATTCATGTTCTGTAGGTCTGCTGATAAAATAGTTTAGTTTAGTGTCTAAGACTCTAAACCAATATTTGTACTGAGTATTATCTTCCTCCACAAGTGTTCTTATATAATTCAATGAGACCTTTACTGGAGCAAGATGTTCCCACAGCTGAAGGGTAATCACACAATTATCAGTTCCTTCCTCTAAAATTAAGATCTAATTATGTGTTTCCTTTACTTGATCAGTCTTGTTTACAGAGCTCAGTTCTTAATTTTTAACATGGAAAAGGGAAATAGGTTGTAATTTTACACTGGAATTAAGATATTTCTTTTAGTAAAAAAATTATATTTTTCAGAGCCTACATTTTAATGTACCGTGAGAAACTTCCCTGCTTTTGCACTTGTAAATTATCATTGAGTGTGTATGGCACTATCAGAATGATAGTGTCAACTTCTGTTAATTTCTGCACTGAAAAAAATGACCATTTTCCTTGTTATGCCAAGGAGAAGACAGAGACCACTCATCTGTTTTGCCACTGATGGTTATTAGTAGCTAATAGCTTTCAATACCCATTGTGGTCATTAACCGTATCAAATAACTGTCAGCTGCAGGAGACAAAGATGCTGCAAAAAAATGATTCTGACTGTTTTGGAGAAATGAATGCAGAGGGTTGGATGACTTTCCAAATCATGAAAGCTTTGCTGAGATCTTAAGCCACACTGAGTTTGCAAACCTTGATGCTCCTTTTGAAGATTAATGTTTTCTCATTGTGCCCTTCTGAAAGAAATGTTGCTTCCATTAATAACAGTACCAGTAAATCTAAACAGATAATCATAAATAGTTTTGGACTTTTCTCTGTTTCATCTTGTTTCTAGGTTTCTTGTAAGATTCTGAGCTTTAGAAGCAGAAATGTCCATTTCCCGCTAGTGGCCAGTTCAGGTTTTTCCTTCTGAGGAAAAACTATCATGGACAGTGCTTGTAGATACATATGTAAATTGCCCTTTATAGAACTATAAAAGTATATTATATATATTTTTTAATTGTTTAAACATGTTTGGCAAAGACACAGAGATGGTACAGATACAAAGAGAGAGGGGAGTAGGAGAAATGAGGACCAGTTTATGAATTGAACAACTATTTCATTGAGCTCACATAAATAAGTCTTCCAAGCTTTCCAGAGCTTCTTTACACAATTATATCTTCTATCAAATAGTTTTTAGTTGAGATTTTTCTTTTGTCTCCTGCCAGTGCTTTACATCTGGCTTATGGAGAGATCTTTATCATTTAACAGCTACCATTACGCCGTGATCCTTGTTCATTTGATTCAGCACAGTCCTGATTTCTGAAGCAAGAAGCTAGGTTTATGTATATTAACAACTGTCTCGTTAAAAGGTCAACAAACTATTAATTTCATCGCATGTAAGCACACTTTACAGCAGGTAACAAACTCCTATCCAACTCTACTGTCCCTCTGAAACCACCAGTGAAAAGCAAATACTATTTAGTTCTTCCTCTGGTACATTTTTTACTGTCTTCTCCTCAGACCTATTCACAAAGTTTTCTACTTCTTTCCTTTATTTTTTATTCAGTTCATAATTCCACCCATTTTGCATTAATTTGTCATTAGAACTTTATTTTTAAGCCCAATCAGTTCTTTTTTCCACTTCCCGACTAGAAGACAAACTCCAAAAGCCTTTTGTTTAACCTATTTATTTATATATGGGTAGACTTGGTAAAGAGCATTTAAAAATGTATTAGCTCGTGCATTTCAATTGACTTGGTTTTAAGTATCATTATAGGTTTATTGAATGCTTTTTAGGATACAGAATCTGTCCGTACTGAAAGTTTAAAGGTATGGAGTCCTATATACCTCCAGTGTCTAAAATAATGTTAAAATCTCTGTGCTGGTTTGGTTTTAACTGTAATGTAGTGCAGTTTCACCAGTCTTTTACAGGCAGCTCTAAGATGCTGTGTGACCTCTGAACCAACTAGAAGTCATATTGTTAGGGTTAATGAGGCACTCAACCCAAGCTAATCAACTCAGCTGGGAAGCAGGAGACATTAACTGAGGTTCAGATTCTAGCTACAAGCCTATTGCTTCTGGTCAGCTGAAAGGAGGGGCAGGACACATCTGCTTAGTGTGCATAGAGAATATGTTCAAGGCTACATAAAAAGATCACGTATGTCAACCTTTTTGGGGAAACTCATAGACATGGCAGTAAAGACTCAAATTTTCGGTGTTCTAAATAGTTTGAAACATGCAAAGCACATTTATCTGTCTATTAACATAGCAGTGAAGTCTGTAACGCTTGTCACAAAGGAAGAACTATTTGTTATCTCAGCATTCTTCTCATATTGCAAAGGATTTTAGTTGCACACCAGTTTAAGGCCATGTGTTTTAATTTTTAAGCATGACAATTCCCCATCAATCATAGATGCTGAGTGAGCAGTGAACCATATTCTATTTAGTTTCTCCTCCCTAAGGCAGAGTAACTCCGTCAGCGTTAGTCAAGTTACTTTTGATGCGTATGTGGGTGAATGCAGGAAAGTGAAAGTTAATCAAGCTGTTCCATTTAAATGAAATCTCAAATCACACCCCTACTTTCAATATTTGTTTTCTGCTCTTTTGTATCCATATACTTTAAAAAAAACCCACAGAAAATACCAACAGAATTAAATTTGTAAGATTAACCATTGTATTTCTTGCAATACTGTAAAGTCGTAACTATAATCCTTACTCTGACTGACAACAGTAGTGAATCTTTTTGATCAGTAGGTGAAAAGCTATATTATGTAAATTGCTATGAGAACAAAAAGAGAGGACAACACTATTGAAAACTGATTGAAAGGCCACAGTTCTTTCATCAGGCTACTCAGCCTACAGAGCCTGGAAGTTAAAACCCCTCTGGGACATGCAGCTGTGAGGAGAAAGGTATTTAAGAAGAAGTATTATTTACAAATAATAAAAAAAACCCCAGTCATCAATGACTATTCTTTTAGATGAGTTCTGGTACAAAGGACAACATATCTGTTATGGATGTACCAGATTAGAAACATAGAATCATTCTGGCTGGGAAAGATCCTTAAGATCATCAAGTCCCACTGTAAACCTAGAACTGCCAAGTCCATGAATCAACCATGTCTCTAAGTGTCAGATCTATGCATCTTTTAAACACCTCCAGGGATGGTAACTCCACCACTTCCCTGGGCAGCTTGTTCCAATGCTTCACCACTCTTTCAGTGAAGAAATATTTCCTAATACCGAAACTAAACCTTCCCTGGCACAACTTAGGACCAATTCCTCTTTCCCTATCACTTGTTACTTGGGAGAAGAGACCAAGACTCACCTTGCTACAACCTCCTTTCAGGTAGCTGTAGAGAGCCATAAGGTCTCCCCTCAGCCTTGTCTTTTCCAGACTTAACAGTCCCAGTTCCCTCAGTCAGTCCTCATAAATCTTGTGCTTCAGACCCTTCACTAGCTTTGTTGCTCTTTTTTCGACACACTCCAACACTTCAGTCTCTTTCTTGTAGTGAGGAGACCAAAACTGAACGCAGGATTCGAGGTGTGGCCTCACAGCACTGAGTACAGGGGCACAATCACTTCTCTGCTCCTGCTGGCTGCACTATTACTGATACAGCCAGGATGATGTTGGCCTTCTTGACCACTTGGGCACACTGTTCACTCATATTCAGCCAACACGCCCAAGTCCTTCTGTGACAGGCAGCTTTCCAGCAACTTTTCCCCAAACCTGTAGGGTTGCATGGGGTTGTTGTGACCCAAGTGCAGGACCCAGCACTCAGCCTTGTTGAGCTTCATAAAATCGGTCTCAGCCCACCATTCCAGCCTGTCCTGATCCCTCTGTTGAGCTTTCCTTCTCTTAAGCAGATCAACACTCCTGGTAACTTAAAGTTGTCTGAAAACTTACTGAGACTACACTTGATACTCTCATCTAGGTCATTGATAACGTAACTAAACAGAACTGGCCTCAGTACTGAGCCCTCTGAACTGTACTTGTGACTGACCACCAATTGGCTTTAACTCCACTCACCACAATTCTTTGTGTCCAGCCACCCAGAAACAGAATAATTGTGCTGTCAAATACTGAATACTTATGAGAGCTCATTGTGGCCTCTTTGCTGCATCTCAAGAGGTCAGGCAATTATTATCATCTTTTATCATCTTGCTGGACTTGTAGCTGAACTGTATAAGACGTGCAGTTGCTAAATGGTCATCACAGGGCCACTTTGGTAAGTTGCCTGCTTTCTTCTTTTCACAGCTCTCACCAACCATTGCAGTTTTGCGTTTATTTACTGTATTTTTTCTCTCCCAAGGGTATCTCATTTGGTCTAACTGGTCTTCATCTTCATCCAGTTTATTTCTGTCCATGTTTGTCCACATGATGGTGTTTGTCTGGGAGGGATTTTCAGTCTGTTCCCAAGAAGAATTTCATTTAAATTTTACACCTGTTTCTGTTTCTCTTTCTTGCTGTATTGCAGCATAAAACTGTAATTCTCCCTTCTGTAAATTCTGTAGCAATACCTCTGCTGAGTTCTGTTTGATTAGTGAGACAAAATCATTTACACATCTACATTTCTTAAAAATTCTTTGTGTCACTTTCAAACCAGTACAGTTTGGTCGTTGGTTGTCATATGAGCCACAAATCTGCCCAATAAATTCATGATCTGTTTTGCAAATCAGTAAATTCCTGTTCCTTAGGATTTATTTTGGCTTGCAAATCCACCTCCATTTTATCACTTAATCATATCTGGACTAAGTAGCAATTTCCTCCTGCTACTTGTCAAGGTGTATATATTCCAGGTTGTATTTAATAACGCAGCTTCTTAAGGTGACCTCTTTTCTGCATGAATGTTGGCTCCGACCTTCTTTTTGTTGAGCTCAGTTCATTACATATTCTCTCTTGCTTGTTCTATACTCTCTAGGGAATACTCTCATTTCAGCACACAAGAGGTTTCACTGCTAATGAAAATCTCTAAGCATCACAATTAAAATTTACTGTGCTGCACTCAGTCTATGAAAAAGAACAATATATATTGCAGCTAATAATCTAGATTTAATTAAAACCAACTTGAGTTATTTATTTCCATTTCAACTCAATGTCATTTGCATGCATATAATAAACTTATATGTAAAGGGTTAAACAAAATGAACCAGAGTCTTGCTTTACTTTCACTGGAAACATGGACATCTGTTCCAATATATACTTAGCAAAAGACACTGCTCCAAGATAAGCAACCCCAGTGTTCCTTTCTTCAGATAGTCAAAACAAGCTAGTGTCACCATTACAGAAAAAGAAGGCTTACTCCGTTGTTGAACATCTCAGTTTCCTTATGTTGTTTGATCACTTCCCATGCTAAGAACACCATCTGACATGAACAATTTAGAGATGGGTTAGAGTAAAAGCCTTTCCTCAGAAAATCTGTTATGGCTATTTCTTACACTGCTCTGATAGAATTGAATGAGTTTCCAAAACAAGTTTTTATTAGAATAAGTAAATACAAGCTCCACATACGATGGAGAGAAATGGTACAGAGGGGTTATCTGTGTCCATTCTGGGTAAATATGAATAATAATTTCTGATAAGAGTTACCTCTGATGTAAATACTTCAGTATTTCACATCTCTGCATCTCTCTCTCTTTCATTCTTCCTCTCTGTTGAAAACATTTCTATGAATCAATGACAGTTTAGTAGAAGTAGAGGTCCAGCTTATCTCAGTTTATATCTTGTCAACCTGCAACCTGGCATGCAGTCCACATAAGCTGTAGAGAAAGTACCTGTCACTGCCTTCTGAGTCACTTACATGGAGCTCCTATACAAGGCTCCTCTGATGCTGGAAAGGAAGCCAAAATGTGCCTTTAGGCCAACACTTCCGCACTTCTTTTCTGTTCCAAGAAGCCTGAGCTTCTTCCCACTCACAGAATCTCAGGCAAGGATCTACTTCAGTGACATTTCCTGAGGCACCCCACCAGGCACTCTGCAGCAGTGACGGCTGTGACCTTCCAGTTAGTATTTATTCTTCCCTTACAAATGTATCCATGAGTCAAATACCCATCTTTGCCCAAACATGAATTCTTGGCATCATTGCTGATGCCTTGACCATTTCAATTCAAGCTTCTGTGTGGGCAGCAGTCACAATACCAGTAACATTTATCGGCTGGTTTTCACCATCACTGTGTTATAACTACACTGTAATTTTAAATTAATGGAAAGATAACCAAATTCCACATATTTAAAGGGAAAATCCTTAATTGATCACAGTCTATGAGATTTTTCTCCATATTTTTATTTATAGCATAAGTAAAATATAAAAATTTTTGAATTAGAATTAGAATGGGAATTGAGATAATCAAGTTGAGTCTTAAATAAAATTAACAGTAATTGTAAACTATAATGAAAGTGAGATGTGTGTCTCATGAGTCTTTATCCAGCACGGTATTAACTCCTTTTAGTTTTTCATTTTAACTTTAGTTCTTCATTATAACTTTACGTATAGATGATATTTTCTCTTACAAACATCCATAAGAAGTCACATTGTGTTTATGAGATATACTCAAAAAGTTTGCTCAATTTCTTAGCAATAGATACCCCTTGACTAAATTAATAAATATCCTTCCCTTAGGAGGACTTTCAGGGTTCTTCGAATCAGACATTAACCCAGGACTCTCAAACTTGCAGAATAAGCAGAGTTAGTGAGGTTCAGTGTTGGTAGAAATACCAGGAAAATCAACATTCGACTTTCCAAATTTCAATTTCAGTTTTCCTTCAGGAGCAATGAAAGTACTAGAAATTTTCAAGTTAAATATATCCAGTGGAGTCATTTCAATCTGTGACTTTGATAATAAAGCAATTTTTAAAAAAACCTTAACAAAACATGAAAACTGAAAGTAGAATCTCTATTTTCTTAAATTCATATGAGAATTATACCGGGGGTTGTCACTGAAATTTTCATATGCAGGTAATTATTTGCTTATTTATTAATAGAGTTTGAAGTTTAAAAATCTTTTCATTTAATATTAATCATCTTAACTAATTTTTTTGATCTGAGGTCTTTTCCTTCAATGTTAAAAATATATTAGGATGTAAATCACAGTGCAAATTTTTAAAACTACAGAAAGACTAATGCTTTAAATTTTTAAAAGGCAGAGTTTACTACTCTTATTGAACTAAGGAATTTTGAATTACTGTTTTCCTATTTCTGAGGAAAATTTGAAACTGGTATAGTAGCAATGCATTATCTCCACTGGTTTTCTGCAAAAGACCCATTGTGTGAATAAAAGAAGACATATTGGCATATAATTGTATGGCAATATCTCACAAGGCACAGAAGTTCTGCTATACGGGAGCATAAGATGAAATCTCCTTTGTGAAATAAATTGCATGTTGTAGTGCATACTTATAAGGAGAAACCAGGCAAATAAAAAGAGATTAACTAGAGCATTTCGCATACATTTAGGAAGGGAAAGTATTCTGCACGTACTAGTGAAAACATGGAATTTGCTGGTTAAATAATGACCATAGGGTTGGGGGTGTGAACATAACAGAATGCAGCATTCATATCTCAATGATTAACAAAAGAGTTCTTTAAAAGGTTTACTTTGGTTTTAGGCAGCCATTTTTAGGCCCATTGCTGAGAATGTATATCCACCTTTAAAAACTGACCAGTGTTTTATCATCAAATGGTAAAGTGATCACCTCAAAGACATTAACAGCATAGTACATGTGTATGCAGTAGCTTTGTCACAGAAGGCAGCAAACAATTCAGATTTAAATTAGAAACTAGGATGTTTATGGTAATCTTTCAGAAATAAGGGAGATAGGAATTTTCTACATTTGCAAGCAGAAGGCAGATCTTCTGACATGAATTCATAACTGCATCTCTTCTGGTCAGCTTTTCTCATTGTGCTCTACAGTGAAAAGCATCCAAGCTGTGCTGAGTTTAAGCAGAATCTTTTATGTGTGCATTTTTGATTTGTAACAAACTTAGGCCTCTGAGGAGGTGTTAGAGCAAAGAAAAATTTTAAAGAAAACAAAATCTAAAGGCTTTAAAATTAATTTTATTTTTCAAATATGACTGTGAGGATAAGTGACTAAAAGGACCATGATGCTCAATTACAAGTTCCCTACATTAGTGAAAAACCCAAAATACTTATTTCATTAAAAATATTGCATCATGGAAGGCAGGAAACAGCCTCCTGAAAGTGCTCTGCAATGCACACAAAGCACTTTTACTTATTTCAATTCCATTTGAAACTTAAGCATTGTAAAACCACCAAGTTAAATTTTTCTTATTGGCATAACTTATGAGGTAGAATCTCTGGAACTGTTTGTTTAGTTTCCATTTTCTCCCCTACCCTTAGTGAAATAATCATGTTCATTCCTCACTAGCAGCAGAATAAAAAAAGAACTCTTCTTCCATAGCCACCTACAAAGTGTGTTCAACTCAGATTTCCTACACATTAATACTCCTTGGTAACTCCAAACACTTTCTGTTTGTGTATAAAAGTGTTTGTACTTAAATTGTCTCGGTCTTGAGTAAATAAGTGCAATATCTTCTAATGCCATCAGGACCACAATGTAAAAAAAACTTAAAGAGATGCTGTCACTAGCTGATTCAGTTAAATTTTTCATATCCAATTTTAACCCTAGGGACCGTAAACTGTGTCATACTATAGTCTCCAATTCTTATAAATCAGTGAGCATGATTCAGACCTAGCAGGAACCTCATAGCCATCTGGCTGTAGCTTGGGGTCTCTCTCCAGAGAGCAAATCAAGTGTCAGAGTACATCTTTATGTTAGAGTGAAGCAAGTATAACTTACTATTTCCAAACTTGAGGTTTTGAAATAACAATAGTGAACTTGCAGATAACCACATGATTTCAAACTCAGAATTATGCTCCCTGTAACTGCACTGGCATTGATGGGATCCATGAGCAGAGCTAAGCCCTCAACTATGGGATGTGTAACCAACACCAACTTCATTTTTACAGAGAATTTTTTGAGTGCATTATGAAGGTGTGTGGAGTGGTAAAAGACCCATCACATAACTGGAGTCACCGTGACAGTCAGTAGCAACAACTTCACATTTCCAGTAACCTTTACTCACAGAGATGCTCTTTGCAATGACTGAAAGATCATTGGCAAGTGGGAAAATGGGTACCAGATATTGAATCTTTCTGGGCTGCAGAGATAATGAAATACTTTTGAGAACAGAGACCTACAAGACTGCAATTAATAGAGCAGATTTTATTCTTTGTAACATAAAGTTTGTCATCTTAGAAGAGGATATTACAGACCATGCTTGCTCTATGATTCCCAAAATAGCCTGAGCTTCCAACTGTAGATAAACCAATATGAGCTTAGACTTGTGCTTTACTTTCTATGAAAGCACAATACCTGACCACTAAGGCAACTGCCAGACTAGTATGGAACAGAGGAATGTCACTGATGTGTAACAGCAGAGGATTGCTATACAAGTCCTGTATAATCTCCAGAATCTAGTTCTCAGTCTAAGATTAATAATGACCACATCTAATAAAGAGATAGAAGCATCTCTTCAAAGATAAGGTTGCTGGAACCTTTTGCAGCTGAACAGCAGGGTGGTTTCTAAGCCAGGTAGGGTGGTCAGAGTCTGGCAGAAGGATCTTTCCTCATGGTATTGGCTTTGGGGTTGCTTACAGACTGGCAGAGATTTTATATTACTTTTAGAAACATTATCAAAGTAATTAAGTGTGAATGATTGTGTTTGTCTCTCCATTCTTACCAGCTATAGTTTTTAAATAGGATGTCTTAGAGGTCTCCCCATAAACTATGGTGTGAAATCCTTCCCATTGTAATCTACAGCCCAGTGCTGCATTGTTATGCCAGTCAATGATTCTCAAACTGGGACTCCCTAAGTGGGTTAAGAAAATTTCTATGAAGAAAGGGTGAGCACACAGGTTGCATGAGAGAGGTGAATACTTCTGTCATTTCTTTTAGCCTTCAAAGTAAATTAAAATGCACAAACAGCTGGTGCACACCTGCTCTTGGACTCAAATCCTACTTTCCTCATAGCCTCAGCTCAGAAGATTGACGCTTTTCTCTGTTTGTTAAATATTACCTTTTAGTATTTTTCTAGATAAATTTATATTTCATGCTTTTGGGACATGTAAGCTTTTCAAAAATAATTTGTTTACCAGAAAAAGATAAGAGGCTGAAGAGGAAAATGATAAGAAATTTTAAATATTCTGTATGCCTTGTTTATACAAATTGTGAGTATATGGATATTAGAAGTATGAAATCTAGTGCTGCTGAGAAAGTGAAATTTCTGTCTCAGGAGGAATTTCAATATTCAGTGTTGATTTTATCTTTGATTAAAATGATAATCAAAATATTGTTATGGCTTTCAGAACCAAACTTTTAAACTATCCCTAAATTAAAAAAAAACCCACACATTTATATGAAAGTATTTGATAAAAATTATATGGATTATCAGCATACTATTTCTACAAAAATATGGAAAAATTGTACGAGAAAGTAACTAGAGTGGGTATCAATCTAAGATTATTTTTTCTCATTACTTTTAATATCAAACTTCGTATTTCATTACTATTCTTTAAATAAAACATCAATAAATTATAAATGGCTGGGGGTTTTGTGCTCTCCTGGAAGAAATCTGAAAGGTAATATATAAAATCATTTACTGCAGAAGTTGTGGTGCACTCATATAGTTTGTATAAAAATGACTTAATGACTTGAAACAGCATAAAACTTTCCAGCCTGTAGATACAAGCTCCCCACTACCTCTGCTTTTCATGCACTTCGTTTCTTTTGTTTTATGATTGTAATCCTAGAAACTAAGTCCAGGTTTTTCTGCGGGATTTCGATTCAAGGGCAAAAAACCTACCCAAAGCAGTATGTTCACAGTCCAGCTTTGACTGCAATCATATTGCACAAAACCTTATTTCAATAAACTACTTAAAAAGACGTACATTCATTTGCTCACTGTATTCTAAGCAACAAGCTGGACATTTCTTTATTTTGATCATACACAGTCATTCAGTCATTTCAAATTAATTTTAGCCTTGTAAGACCATTACGGTGAAATGTTTGATAAGATGATTATTCTGTGACACATGGACAGTGAAAGCAGTTCCTATATTCTTTGTTATTTACAGTAAAATCTAAATGAACAACAGAGAAGCCGAAGGCAGAAGAAGAAGAGTGTACAACTGTATATGATGAGATTGGAATAAAGCAATAAATTTCGTAAGGTCTTCATTACATTCCAAATGTGAACAAAATGAGATGTGAATGGAGACACATGGCTCAATATCCCCAAGGTACTGCTGTAGGCATCTTTAACTTATTTGCACATTTTGAAGTCTTATGACAAATAAATAAAATAATAGAGATTACTTACAACAAAGAGAGGTGAAGCACAAATGCCAAAAGTTGTTTACTTGTTTGTTCAGACTGAGACTCATTCATCTACAGTCTGGCATATGCCATGATTGATTTTCAGATGTTAAGAGCTGCTGTTCTCCTTGAGCAAAGGCAAAGCTTCACATTCTTCTTCTGGAGATTAGGTTAGATACTGAGACCTGGAAACTGCTAAAGCCTGTACTTTATTATCTGTCCAACAGCATATGTAAATATATACTTAATATAAACTGACTGAAATATTTACCTATATCCTGAGATATTGTTGCTTAGATGTGGTCTTTGTGTTTTAACTTCAGGCACTAATTTTATTCTTAATTAACTTAATTAAACTATTTAAACATCAACAAGTGAGTTTAGCTGTTATGTGTGAAGAAAGCAACATGACAAAAAAGCCCAGAACATGTTAAACCAGGAATATACATCTGCCTTTTACATTAGATAGCAACTTTTCACTGATTTTTTCTTAATTTTTCTCTGAGTTGCCTCCAGCTGCGCAATTTGTTTCATGCTGGTTTTATTCCAGAGAACTATCATGAATAATTACCAGGCACCTGAGATTTCATGGTGAGGTGTGTTTACAAGATGTCTTCTTTTTTTTTATATAGAAAACCTCAATGATTACTGATGTTTGGGTCAGTTCTTTCTAAAGTTCGTCAACTTTTCTGAATTAGGAGTTTATTCTCTGTCTCCAAAATGAGCAATAAAATACTATAAGTGCAGATGTCAAGGAATTTTCAGTCTTTTTTGGAGCTGTGTTTTCCCTACGTGTTCTATGACTAAGTTCAGAATCTCTGCATAAGTGTAAATTTAGTCAGTAACAGTTAAGAATGTCAGTTTTTATGTCATTGCTGCCTCCCTCACTGAGAAGCCAACCTCTAAGGCTCTGAACATCTGCTGTCATGTAGCAGAATGGCAATGTTGGTGTCAAAGTGTAACCCTGGTGCTGGAATTAGGGACAACTATATTCTCGTTTAGCATATGGCAACATGTGTTCTCATCAGTCATTTATCTGCTAATATGTGCCTACATCTGAATCTTAATGAGAAGGAGAGAGTCATGTGAAAGCCTGCCCTTGGATACATAGAGTTCTCTAGAATCATCACATACAAGGTTAAACAAAGATCAGTTGAAATGAGTTGCTCCCAAAAGTCCACACTGCATATTTTCTACTAATTTCTGCAATTAATTGGAAATCTTCTAACTTTTGTAAGAGTCATTTTCTATGGACAATACGTACAGTTTCTGCCATCACAAGGGGCATTTTCAATTTACTGGTAGCAATCAGGATTATGTCTACAATATATTGACTAGAAACTGTCTCCAACTGAACGAACTGTGTATTAGAAAAAAACCCTACATTTTACTTTAATAATGGAAAAGGAACAGTGTTCTTTCTCTGGTAACTACTTAAATCTGTATAGAGGCTGATGAAAGAATTCACTTTACCGATAATTGTTCCACATTTATGAGAAATAAGATGATGGAATAAATCAGAACATCACCGTGAAAGAGTTTGGCTCAGATGCAATGACTGAAAAATAAATATGAGATAGTCATAAAGTCAAAATGTTTCACTATGACAACGCTAAAATCTTTTCATATTGCTTTGTTTTTTTCCTTTCAAGACTGAACAGCATGTACAGGATTTGTTTGCATTTCTAATAGGAATTTTATTGTTTCAGAAGGTTATTTCCCAAAGAAGAGTTAAATATTTGATTATTGAGCAAAATCCAAGTAATAGTCTGAATAGACTTCGGGCAGCAAAGATCTGTACAAAAATGTCACAGAAAGACTATACTTTAAGGAGTGAACTCCCCACACATGTTCTCTTGGTGGCAGCTCTAGTTAAGAACTTTCTCCAGCTTCAGCATCTTTCCAGTGACTCCTCAGTAGTGCCAATACAACATACGGGGCCTGGTGACAATAATTCAGTGACCTGAATTAGTAATGACCCACTACTTTGGTTTTAATTACTCTTGTCCCTCAAAATGGAATAAAGGCAATATTGGTAGTTAGTGATGAAGGGTGTAGGGTGCAGGAAAGGAAAGCTACATGTGTTGAAACAAAAGTCCTTAGTATAACTAAATGGGTTAAGTTTTGCATTATTTTTCTGTTTATTTATTGCATTGTTATCTACCTTCCATTCAAAAGCATTTCTACGTAAATCAGGCTTTCTTGTGTCAGTTCCACAGGACAAAGAGTAGTGGCAACTACTAGCTGGAGTAAATATGTTACAAGTAAATGTGGCTGTTGGAGGCCAGACTGCCTTTGTCTGATTTTGTTCTGCTGTGCTCTGTTGGCAAAGGGTAAGTTGAGCTGTGCTGAGAACAGATTTTGGAAGCTCTTTAGCATAGGAGAGCATTTTGATTTAGCCAAGTCATTCAGTGCTGCCAGAAGAGGAATTCCTATCTCCACTTGTTCATTCCAGCCATGCCTTTTCTTGACACAAGTGCCTTCCATGTTGCAAAGCAAAAAAATCCAAACTCAACTAAGTCTGGGAACCAATCTTTACTTATTTTGCCAGGTGAGTTTTAACTGAGACTGGTTCCTGGAGCAGTCAGAACTTTTCTTCAGGCTGAAGTAAAAGGATGGTTTTGTTGGGATATGGAGGGCTTTCAGCAGCAACATTGGCTTACAACAGCTTTCAATGCTCAAAGAACCATGACTACAATTCCCAAGGAGGGACTGGCAACTTTCTTTAAAACTAGGGGCCAGAGAGAGAAATGGCTACCCTAACCTTGATGTTGGTCTCGCTATAGCTCTTGTATTTGTAAATCAATACTACATAGCATAGTACACATATTGCTAAGCCCACAAAGAAGATATAGGAGTGCATTCTCTCTGCAAAGCACTGAGCTTTGTGGAACTTCCATTAAAACTGAGTTAAAAATATAGCCCAAAGCATGAATCCAGGATAAATACAAGATGTGGAGAATAAAAGACATGCTTTAGTCTATCCTTTATCTGGACACTCGCAGTTTCATGACTCTTTCACAGCTTATTTGTCTTTACCTGACTTTATATCACACTCAGCTTATTTTCTTGCTTATCCATTGATGCTTCCTCTGGGGCAGATTGTTCCTGGCTGTGTTGGGAGAGCTCATAGTCTGTGCTACACTAGGATATGATTGCAGTTCCTGCTTTTTCCTGTGACTGTTGTCTGTGTTCACTCCTTGAAATTAAAGATCCATTAAAGGAATGGGTACTATATGCGGTCATGTCTTCAGTTCATATCCTTATATCAGGTACAGAGAAGACAGTAAAGAAAAATAGATTACCTGTTTTCCTGGTCCTCACATTTATCATTTAGTCATCTGTCATTAAAAAATGCTAATTTAATGGGACAAGTGGTCAGTTCCAGTGGTACCTTTCCAGCTTCTCTAACGTCATTATATTCCCGCATGGGAAAACTAGTCAAATTCTTTTCTACAATTACTTATTTCAAAGAAGAACATTCTTGCCTGGGCTGAGACTTTGTATAAGTTTCAGTGCCATGTGAGTTCTTTATGCCTGAGCTATAAACCAAGACAGGGAGGGAAGATTTTTCATAATAGAAATGCTCACATGCCACGTTAATTTTATCAGCATGAACTGTGGCACTACAATAAATGTTGGTTTAATTTGACTAAAAATGAATAGATTGCTGTGAATCAATTGCGATTCAATAAGGGTCTTTTTGTAAAACATGCTGATAAGAAGGAGTGGCATTGTCCAGAACTGTGCTTCCTGGGAATGAGCTTTCAAAAGAACTCAATGCTGACTTTTATGACTATTTGACCAGTGATACTAATGGAAATATAGAAACACTGATCTCCCAATTTTTCCACATTTCAATACACTGTAGTCAAATTATTATTAAGAGAATTCTCTTCCTTAATATTTTAGTCTGAAAGGGACTGAACTGTTCCTGAGTAGAGTTGTATCCTCTTAACACCTGTTGTCTGTATGGAAAGTTGAGGGTACTTAGCAGTCCGCGGAATTTGGCCCACGGACACACAAAAGAATGCAAGGAAGTTGTCTAAGAGGTCTAAGATATATGTCTAAGACAAGAGTGATTCATCCTAGTTCTAAACAGTTGTTTTTAAGTCAACTCTAAAATCTCTCTGCTTTACCTAAACTGTAATTCCATGAGCCAGCAATGTACCTTTGTGGCCAAGAAGGCCAATTGTATCCTGGCGTGTATTAAGAAGAGTGTTGTTAGCAGGTCGAGGGAGGTTCTCCTTCACCTTGACTCTGCCCTAGCGAGGCCTCATCTAGAGTGTTGTGTCCAGTTCTGGGCTCCCCAGCTCAAGAAAGACAAGGCACTAATAGAAAGAGTCCAGCAGAGGACCACAAAGATGATGAGGGGACGGGAGCATCTCTCCTATAAGGAAAGGCTGAGCAACTTAGGTCTGTTTAGTGTGGATCCACTGAGAGTGGATCTTATGAAGCTTACAACTATCTAAAGGGCAGGTGTCAGGAGGATGGGGCCAGACCCTTCAGTGGTGCCCAAGCAGAAGGACAAGGGGCAACAGGCACAAATTAGAATGCAGAAAGTTTCGTCTGAATATGAGGAAAAACTTTTTTACTGTGAAGGTCACAGAGCACTGGAATGGGCTGCCCAGGGAGGTCACGGAATCTCCTTCAAAACCTGCCTGGATGTGTTCCTGTGGAACCTGTTCAAGGTGAACCTCCTTTAGCAGCAGGGTTGGACCAGTTAATCTCCAGAGGTCCCTTCCAACGCCTACCATTCTGTGATTTTGTGAAATGCCTAATTTTTTGCATGGCAAAAATTAGGAGGGAATAAGAATCACAGTACATCTTAGTGGAAATACTTTTACTCAAATTATTTGGAATCTGAGCCTAAAACTGCTTCATGATTTCCAAGGTAAAAGACGACATGGTGAAGGATAAGCAGCACTAATCAAACCTTTCCTGTGTGTTAATTCCCCTCCAAGAAACAATCTACAAAATCTATAAACTCAAACCTGCTCAGAAGAAATGTAAAACATTTTTGTGTCTCTTTTAAAAAAGAAAAGAAAACCAAAACAGAGAAAGTTTTTTTTATTAATGCTGTTACTGCTTATTAGGAGTCCAAAGTTTCTATCTCATGACTAGAAATAGCACATCTATTTTCCTGGTACTTTTATATACATATGTAGTTGTTTGGATAGCTTAGCTTTTCTATGTTCCTGAATGTATTGATCCTGAAAGTTTGGTAAACAGCTGTTTGACTGTTTGACTAAAGATTCGTGCCAAAACATCTGTATTTGTCATTTGCTATTATGAAAGAAAAAACCCCAAACAACTAATTGATACGTATAAAGTATGAGGAATATTCACAGATGGAATGAATAATGATGATAGCACTAGAAAGAATTTTGATTCCTGCTTCAATATGTTAGTCAGTCTCTAACTGGCAGAGTTCAGGCAAAGAACAACGTGAGTTGTCTGACTATTTTCCCTCTGCTGTTACAGATTACTTCTGCTTTCTTTTGAAGGATCCAGTACTGACGGCGGTCAGATGCAAAGTATTGGTCTGTATGCCACACAGTTTATTTCAGAATGGCAGATTCTATGATCCTGGAGGCTTTTCCTCATTTGTGATTCTCATATATTTCTTTTATCTCTTTTTTCCCCCAAGCCTCAGTCACAGTGTCAAGGAGAAGAAATAACTCTGTGTGATTTAGCTGACTGAATATGTCAGAACTCATGAAAAATGACTAGTCCTACCGTAAATGGTCAAAGAAAAGGAAAGAGTAGAAGGAAAATTATATACCTAGACTATATGACTAACACTTAGTGATAGCAATTGCATTTGTGGAGCTTTGGAATGACTTATGAATGATTCATAAACAGAATGGTGATAGATTTTGCAGCAAATAAAATCAGTAGCAAATAATTTGAAAAACCTTGAAAACACACTGTACGATATTCTCAGATTAATCATTTGGCTGTAGCTTTATAGTTTGAATCAGTAATTGCTACAATCCAGACAATCATATTTATCTGAATAACCTTCACCTAATTGTAGATTTCTTACCTGCACAGCAAGGCAGGATGCTAAGGAACAGGAGTTTCTTCTCTACCCTTGGGTTTTAGAAATATTAAGTTGTTTTTCTCAGATACCTTGTCATTTCTGATCTTTATCAGATCCAGAAGAACAAAAGGTGTTCAAAAACGCAGTCAAATTTAAAATCATTTACATCTTAGCTGAGTCAAGATACGATTATGTTTTATTTTAAATGATCATGGTTTTTTTAATCCTATTTGTAACGTCTTTCAATGACAGTCTTAAAGACTGGCAGTCTATGACACCATTATCCTAAAACTTTGTATAGACAACCACTAAAACACATATACAGTTTTTAGCCTTCTAAGGGAGAAATATGCATTCACTATCAGAAGTTCCTTCGCACAATGAAGTTTGTTAAAAATGTCTTCCTCTTATATTTCCTTATTAGCGATCTCTGAAGCAGAGGGACATCGGGTTAGATTGATAATATTAGTTGTCTTTGCTCTATGTGCCAGGAGAGACATTCTGTTCTTTGTTTCAAAGCAAATTTCATGGACAACTTAAAGCACATTGAGAAGGCTGGCAGATGTGATCCTCCACTCATTTAGGGAAGGCACAAAACACAGCTGTCTTCATAGAGGACCCTTCCAGACTGTGCAGCCTCTGGAAATGCTACCTGAACATTGAGTGAATGGACTCTCACTCTGTTTCCACTGACTCTCCAGTCACATTGAGCTGAAAGTAAAAATCCATTTGGAGTTGATTTTCTCAACTTATGTCCAAGAGTTTAGGGGCTGAATTACTCATCTGAGTAATTTTCTCTGGAGAGAAAAATTCCATCTATATTATGTGTATTGTTCAATGATCTACCACACTATGAATGTCAGTGAAATGATTATATCGTTACATATTTGGTATTATACATCGGGTTTTGTTTTATTTGACAGATACCAAGTTTGTTTACTGTGGCAGCTGTCATACCTTCAGAAAGAATGAAGAACCTTGCTTTGAATTTAAGAACAATCAAGTAAACACTGGGAGCTAAAAGCTATTTCTAGGTAAGTGAGTGTGATTTTCTGAAAAGAGCAGGAGTGGGTCTTTAACAAGGACTTATATGGGGGCTAAAAAGCATAAGCAGATCTTGCAAGTTAAATGGAGAAGACTTGTTTTCTGCATGGTGAGGGCTATCCAGAAGAAAGTCTGGGGGTGAGGTTAGGAGATAAGGGAAAAAAGAGCAGGTGTGGCTGGAAATAACAGCAAAGCAGAAAGATGATAGGAGAGTAATGAGGCGCTTAACCAAAAAGGATGAAAATAAGGTGATTAATGATCAGCCTGGTTTCAGCTCACATGTGGTTCCAAGACTGTATTAAACCTTTATAAGAGGCATTCAAGGGTTGACACTACTAAGGAATTTTCTAAGTGGTCACCCAAATCTAGCAAGCGCCTGAGTCTCTTCTCTGTCCTACAAGCCAGAAATGACTTGGACTTTGCGTTTCTATTTGTGCTCCTTGACTGTGGTTCAAAGCCCTAATTCAGTAAGGTATTCTGATCAAAATCATGCCCTTTTTTTTCAACAACCTTCCCCAAACACAATCATTGTATTTTTCATAATGGCTATTTAAAAAAAAGGAAAAGAAAAAAAGAAATAAAAGGAATGCATTAAAGTCTATACTCTCTGCCTAGTGCTAAAAGTAAAACCACAATGGTTGCTAGGCTTTGAACTCGATATCTTTTGCTACAAGTGTTGTTCCTTAACTCTAGTTCCAGCTAAGCATATGTATTAGTGGTCACGGAGCTGCAGTCAGTGACATTCCTCCCAGCAGTTCTGGAGTTATTTCATGTGTTTCCTAGCTACCCTGGAAGTGCTGCATATAGTGCTCCCAGCCCCCCTTCCTCTGGGAATATGTTTGTCTTTTCAGATCTCTGATGACTGTTGCAGAACACTCAGTTATTCAAGAAGGTAGTCATGAAGTGATAGCTCTGTCTTCATAATTAACTTATTTATTCTTTATCCATAATAGCTGCTCTTTTCAAACATTTCTTATTCATTGAGAAAGCTAAACCACTCAGAGATGCTGTATAGATTTTTAATTTTGTCCTGTAAATTTTACACGATGCCTGCCAATTGCCACTTTAGACTAAGGGTTCAGGAATTAGATCAGCCACATTAAAGCAGGACAAAGTAATTTCAAAGTAAACTGTGAATATCATGCACTGAGTAACTGAAAAAACCTATAATAATCTAAAATCGCTATTTTCATATTGATAGAATCATCCAGGCTTTCTTTACTTGAAAAGCTACATAATGTGTTTCCATTCAAAATTTGTGTGGCCATCACCACTGTGCTAGAGAGTGAAAACCAGCACTTTGTAACTATTAATGTGTAACAGACAGTTTGATACTAAACCCTGACCTTGACATCTGTGACTAGCTTAGCACTCCAGTTCTGAAGTAATCCTGCATTTGAGGGTATGTACTCATTGGTCTCTTTTCAGAGTCCTCCTTCATATTCATGGTAAGAATTTAAACAAATGTATCACTGAGCACATGTGAAAGCCCATGAGAGCAAGAAAGTTTTGGGTTAAATGCGAGTGCTATTAAAGTTAAGCACATGTTAATGTTTTGCTGAATAAAGATTTAACTGTTGCTTAAATATTTCCCTGAGTCAGTGATTTGCTTTGGTCCATTACAGTAGAAGGCCATCTGTGAGTTTTAGATACAAATCTGAAGTCTGGGAATCTTTGGAATGGAAGAGATATGTGTTGTGGTGTTTAAGACTGAATGTGAAAACTTTAGGATAATGTTGTTAACATTGTTTGCAAAATAACTGCAGTAGCTATATATTCTATCTAGTCCAGATGGATAAAATCTCCAAGGAACATTTGTTTTTATGGCCTTTAGCTTATTATTTTAGCGCCTAACTTTTATGAGGCAAATTCATTATTTTTAGCAGTCTTTTACTGTCTCTTAAATGCAGTGAAAGGGAAAAGAGGACCGCAAATCTGTTATATTTAAAGCTACTGAACTACATTTCAACAATCATCATAGGCCTTGTATATTTCTTAACTAAAAATAAGGGTAGCTGTCTCTTGACCAAAGCTTTTTCCTCGCTGAATAAAACCCAGACATTATATCCAAGGATTTGTCTGTATTATCGACTCAGTGATGTTTAGTGATAATGTTTCATCAGATTGTGTTAAAATCAGTGTAATTTGGTTCAGTGTTCAGCTCATGCAAAGCGTAGTAAGCAGTCTGTGTTTTAGAGTTGTTAACAAAAATCTGAAGAAAGTCACAGAACTATAAGAACTGGAATAAAGTGACATCTGGAGTTACTGATTTCCTTTACCAATCCAAGACAGGCTGAGCTTTATCTGAATAATGCTTGACAGCCATTTGTCCAACCTGTTTTTAAAATAGCCCGGTGATGCAGAATACCCAGCTTCTCTTGACAGTTGTGTTTTAGCACTTAACTCTCTTGCCATTCAGTATGTTCTTAATGTGTAGGTTAAATATCCCTTGTGGCAATTTAAATCCATTAGTTATTGTCCTGGAGAATACATTAGTGCTTTCCTCTCTTTGCTAACCTTTTGATGACATCAGCTGTCATCTGAAGTCCGTACTCATTTCTCTACTTAATCTTCTCTCAGCTAAATAAAGCCAGTACTTTCCAGTTTTCTTCACAGGTTTTGTTGGAAAAATCTCAGTGTTTCTTGCTCTTTTCTGGACTTTCTGGAGTTGATCCAGCCATAATGTGCCCAAATCTGATGAAGTACTCCAGCTAAGCCACACCGGTGTTAGACTTGAGGTGTCTTATACACAGCATGCCTACACATATCTCCCAGTAAATTATGGCCCTGTGGACATGTGTTCCATTTTTGGTCCATTAATTCTCAGAACATCTTTTGTAGAAACATTTCTATTATTCTGCCTTTCTCTGTCTTGTAGCTTTGTGTCATTTTGTATTTAATGCCTCTGAATTACTTATTATTTTTCTGATTTCATCACATCACTTCAATTTTCATTCCTGTCATCTAAAGTGCTTCTCACCCCTCCCAGCTTGTTATCATCTTCAACTTAAAATCACTTTCTATTCCATCATCTAAATCATCAATAATGAATCTAACAGCTAGAGTACAGGATGGATTTATGATCACAGAGTTCTGCTAATGGCAAACTTGAACAAGTACTTCATGGGATCCAGTTTGCTTCTAAAATGATTCACTCATTCCACTTTTACCTTTATTTTTGGAGTGGCAGTGTTCAGTCTTCTGGCATGTCCTGAGAAGTCCCCTGTTGCACCAGACCAGAAGAAGGAAACATTTTAAGCTGACTAGAGCCTAAAGATTTCTAATCCTAAGGAATGTGGAACAGACTGTGGAGGTCTGGCAGGGTAAATACTGAGTGAAGAAACAGGTGGTACTGAACATGAGCGACTGGCTTTCTCAGACCTGTTAATATGAGACTGGCACGAATCATCTCTGAACCAATTTTGTTGTGGTTTAACCCATCCACCGTTTCACTGCCTACTTACAAGTGCTATCAGACATTTTATGTCTTCTCTTAGAGAACTGAAAGGGGGTTTTGTTTAGTAAATAATGTACATAATTTAACTAAACTGCAGTTTTAAACAACTTCATAGCACTTCCTGTTGAATAATATGAAGGAGTGGGGGTGCATGTTCATATGTGTGCGTGGAATTTTAAACAGTTTTTTCATATTGACCAAAACTTTGCCTCAAAATAATTTCCTTTTCAGTTTCCCAAAAATTTAAAAATATAAGTTTTTTGAGATTTGAATCTTTCTGGCCAAATCAACTTTCTCATTTTTACCTCCTAAACAAATGTTCCAGTAAGTATACAACAAAAATGTAAACCGACAAAGTTTAATCAGATTTTATTTACTATACAAAAAGATAATATTTACAATTTTTATTATTATTTCTATCAAAATATTGAAAGACTATAAAATACTTCATATTTTTATGAAAATTATGCAATCCAGGATATTTACATCCTTCTAAATAATCTAGACCATCATATCAATGAAGAACACTGAAAATACTTACAAAAATATGTTTCTAGACAGTTGTACAAAAATAATATTTCAGATACAGTTTTATTCAAACTTGAAGAAAACAGATTTAATCACTTTTTCACAAATATTCAGTACTGAGTACCACTGATGCTGTCTCAGCAATTTGTTGTGAAACAACATTAAATGTGAAAGCAAACCAATGTAAAACTAAGAAATCCTCTTATGGAAATTTCTGTTTGGGTGGCAAAAAAAGTTTTTGTTAAATTTACCTTATCAATCAAAAAAAAAATTGCTTAGTTTTACATTATTTGTAGCCCTATATAATTAGATCTTGAGTAATGTGCAACTGATTTTATTGAAAGAGCAAACGATACCCAAACGTGAGTCTGTAAATCAGAATATTGATGATTTCATGTTGAAAGATAGATTAAAGACACAGATGGCTTAAGAGACTATGCTGACACTACACCTTTCTGAAACACTGCAGCATGCTAGGAGTATAACCCTGAGCTTTTGTGGTCAATATGTGACACTGAAAGGTGGCCAATATGTGACACTGGGTTTCCATTAATTATGGGAAAGTACAAAGGCATCCATAAACCAGGCATCCTGTACCTTATGTAGATATCGGAGAAAGTCAGGGCAAAGGGGTCAGCTTTTCATTCCTTGATGTCAGCACAGTGCTCACTCTTTGCTGAGGACAGCACTGTGCAAAATGCTACTATTTATTCCACAGAGCAGCTCTGAGCCATCTAATCCTTAATCTCTGGGTTGATGACTTTTGTCATAAACTCTCAAAACCCAGAATAAATGTCAGAATATTTTTGTATTTGCATTCTTGTGAAAAATGTTTTCTTTGCATACTCATCATAGACTTTGACATTAAATGTGCCTTGAGCATTTGGAGACACATCCAGACTGAATTCACTTGACAGCTGGATCATAAATGAAAGAGAATCTCGATCTTTTGCTTCATAAACATGCTGATGCACTTTTGTTGATCGCTATCAGCTTAACTCAGTGTACCAAGCCACCTTTGTGTACAAGGTTGTGCAAGTCCTTTATAAAAAATGTAACAAGGAAAAGGAAGAATTCTTTTAGACATTTACAAGTTCATGTTCAAATATTAACGAATGAAGTGCAACCAATAAATAACATGAATATATTAAAGAACATCTGTGATCATATTTGCTTAAGTACTTATCACTCAGTGATATGATGCACTGTGAATTTGCACAACTGTTAAGGAAGAGGTTAAAGATGTGACAAATTTTTATTTCAGGAAGAGATAACAAACAAATACAGTGGAAATTTAATTAAGTGAGCAGGATGATGCATTTTAAAAATGGTTTTGGCAAAGTGCAGAGGAATGGGAAATGAACTTTCTTATGTAAGCACAAAATTGATGGGCCTACTCTGAGATTATATTAAGAAAGTGTTCTTTGGAGGTATGTTTAGTTCTTTAGGGAATGAAAAAGACAATTAGAAAATATTCCAAGATATACAGCTGGGTAGCCCTGGTGATCATTTGGACTCATTGAGAATTCTCAAGAATGAGCTTTGTGTAAAATATAAAAATCAGACATCATCAATAGTTACTTAACTGTAAAATTAGAAGGATTTAGAGGAGATGAAATGCTTCAAAGAACTTATTGAAATACGAGTTGGTTTGGTATAGGCAGCTTTTTAGTAAATATTTAATGAATCCATCATCTTAAATGATTAATATTTTCACAAACAGATTTTTTTGATCTATTTGATGAAAGCATAGAGGAAACTAATGTCTGGGTCTTGAAGCTAGCAAAATTGAAATAAAAAATTTCAAATAAAGAGAATATATATAAGAGGATATAATTCATTATTGGAATTATTTACATTTGCACTATTTGCTGACTTTATCTTATACTGCCTTCCACTAGTTCTACCTGACATTCTAGAGGAAGGCTATCATTAATAAACTAATCTGAGGCTCCAAAGCTTCTTGATACAACAAGAAAAAAAAATGTCCTGATGTTTATTCTTGATCCTTCTGTCTCAGAAAGCTATGACCTACGCCATGTATTCTGAAAGATCATTTGTGCTTCCATAATAAATCTGACACAAACAACACCTTGAATTGCACACATTTCTCTTGGCTATTTGAGTACCTGGTATTGGATGGTCGGAGCTGCCACATTCTGGAAATTCTGCATGCAAATAAAAAAAAATCTTCCCAGGCAAAAAACCTATTTTTAGGGTTAAGGTAAGCTTCTATAAAGCAGTCTCTAGAAAGAGCATGTTTAAATTTCTTTTTTTTTTTTTAATGTAAACCACACTCATTGATCTAAAAAGTCATGGAGTTGAAAGGGTGTCGCTAGCATGGTAACACTGCCCAGTTCACTCAACTGATGCTGTTTCCTACGCTGAGCTGAGCAAGAGCTTACTAAGTGAAACATTGTTTTGTTGAGATTCTCACCTGAGTTTGTTGTTCAGACTTCACCTTGTTCTGACAACTCCATGGAAATGTTTTAAATTCTAGCAATGTGATATCCAACCATCCCAGTGTTATGCTTCAGCAGAGGTCTCTCCCAGCTTCTGTAATAATGGACACTGCTCAAAAAGGTAATTTCAAATAGGGACAAATCAATCTTGTATTATGCTGCTCCTTTACAGTCCAGACTAAGTCTTTAATTTCTTGTAATTTTCTGTCAGCCTGGTAATATTTGCCCTCTGGGTTAGAACTGCAGGAAATCAATGTTTTCAGGTCAGCTTAAGGTCACTTGTACTGCTGCAGCATTACAAGAGGACTGAGGATCTGCCACAATCATAGCACCATTGGTTTTCCATTAGAGCAGGCTATTGGAAAGGACTTACACATTACTTGTTTAATCCACTGCTCTCTCCCTTTCCTCTTCCTGACAGATTACTTGCCCTAATGCTTAATACAATATTCAGTCTTCCTTAATGCTGTTCTGCTGAAATGTTCAAAACTCCAAGATTTCACAGACTTTGGTATTAAAGCCCCTTATACATTTTTGCTAAATGAAGCCTCTTATAAAGAGGCTTCTGCCAAAAAGACATGCCCAAGGTATGGCGCTAGACTTCAGTTTTACTTTTAAGTAAAGGATTTTGATGAAAGCATTTATGTTATAACAACAACAAAAAAAAAATACCAAAAAAGTCTGTGGATAACACTAGGTTTGCTTTAATTTTACAACTCAGAGTTGGGCTACCACGGCAGTGCATAGCAAAGATACAAAGTTGCAAGCTGATTTATACAGCATTCTTATACGGATTACATAAGGTAAAACACCTTTCAGATTTTCCATGGGGTCTTCATGTCCTCAGAATTCATCACTTCTTAAGTCCTCTCAATTCTTCTTTCTTAAGAAACTCCCTTCTTCTTGTTCCACTTCAGTACATCTCACTTTGCCTCCAACTGGTTCCATCCTTACACAAACACACCTGCTTAAATTAATGTTTCATCTTTTGTCTAACATGTTCTTTTATTTGGTCAGCATGACTAGGTTTTAAACCAGCCCTGGAAGGGCCTGTACAGGGGACAGAACTACGAACTCTGTCTACATTCTTGGCAGTTCTCAGCAGCAGGTTATAAAACTTCCAGTACTAAATTTCTCTTAACAAGGTAACCACAATGAACTTTCTCATATTTTAATTGTATTTGAATTCAAGCTTTATACACGTTCACTGGTTTTGGCTGGCACAGTGTTCATTTTCTTCATAGTAGCTTGTACGGTGCTATGTTTCAGTGTTGTGTTCAAAACAGCCTTGACAACACACCCAAGTTTCAGCTGTTGCTGCTCAGCACTTACACAGCATCAAGGACTTTTATTCTCACCCCACCCCACTAGTGGGTAGGCTGGGGTTGCACAAGGGGTAGGGAGCAGACACAGCTGGGAAAGTTGACCCCAACTGACCAAAGGGCTATCCCAGACCATATGACATTTCATCAATAAAAGCTGAGGCAAGAAGGAGAAAGGGGTCATATTTGGAGTTACAGTGTTCATCTTTGCAAGTAACCGTTATGCGGGAAGAAGTCCTGCTTCTCTGGAAATGGCTAAACATCTGCCTGCTGATGGGAAGTAGTGAATTAATTCCTTATTTTGCCTTGCTTGCAATTTTGGCTTTACCAATTAAAGTGTCCTTATATCACTGCACAATTTTTCTCACTTTTGCACTTCTGATTTGCTTCCCCATCTCACTGCCAGGGAGTGAGTGAGCGGCTGTGTGTGCCTTAGCTGCCTACCAGGGTTAACCCACAACAACATGTCCTTAAGGACTCTCTAAAAAAAACAGTTATTTTCTTTATCTGCTTGTGTTAAAAAGACTGAAGAGAGCCAGTAATGTAACCATTTATGTTTCCATTGCCTGTAGAGTTAAAACTCTATAGATGATGGCATAATTCAGTGTTAAAAAAATCTATAAGCATTTGACCTTACATCATAACATACTAAAAAAAAAAAGAAACATACTTAATTGAATAGTATTTCATTGTCTTCTCTTTCCAACCAATACTCATTAGAAAGCTAGCTCATGCATACAGTTTCTTAAAGGTGCATTTCTAGTCTTCAGAGTATGTATGTCCTCCTGGACTACTCTGGTGGAGTTCCGGAGATCAATCCCATTTGTCAGGAACTGTAAAATCATATTAAATGTGAAAGTTGAATTTATTTTTCATTTATCTTTCATTTTGAAGTTGACCAAAGTGTCAGACCAACATTCAAAGAAGAAAATCTTGATATAGGCCTAGTACAAAAATTCTTATTCACAAACCTCCTTGAAGACATGATTTAGAGTTTAGATACAGATTTATCTGCAGGTCAAGTCCAAAGAGCACACAATTTCAATTAATAATGTGGCTTCAAAAATGCTACTCAGCCTCACTACAAGTAGTTTCATGCCAAGTATTTTATAGCAGGCTGAGATGGTCAAATTACTTTAAGCTGTTGTTTTTCTTGTGAAAGGAAATGGAGAGAAGCATCTCCTTTTCATAGTGATGGGTAATGTAATGTACAATACACAAATACACCTCACCTAAAACTTCTTTAAAGAGGTTTTGGGTTCTCTTCATACCAGCAGGTATGTGTGAAGCTGTGGCAGGAAGGCAAGGACAGAACGTGTAACAATTCTTGGGTGTAAAACAAGACACAATATGAATGAAAATGAAAGAAAATACAAAACGTGATGTAATTTTCCTGATGGCCTTTCATTTTTTGAATATGCTATGAGACTATGGAATATGCATGGCTAATGATCTTGTTAATTAGCTGGCCTTAAGCAAGTTGTACACACATACATTATTTGTTAATTTCCACTTTCGTTTTATATTTCTAGGAATATTGTTTTTGGAAGAAAACCTTGCTCTCTATCTTCATAGCAAAGTGATAAGTAATCAACAGTATTTGGGGGAATGGAATTATCCTGAAATCTTCAATTTCTTTCTTCCTACAGGGATGAACACCGCTGAAATAAACAGGAAAAAGTGAGAAAGAGTGTGCAAAAAGAATAAATACACCTAGGTCAATCCATTGTGCCCTATTGTGGTATAAAACATAGGAGAAGTAGAAAGAATACAAGAAAAATAAATCCTGTTTTATTTAAGCAGAGTTTTTCTGTGAACACTTTAAGTGTAAAAGATTTGATGAATAGTGAAAGACAAAATACCACCTTCAAATCCCAGGAAGAAAGCATACCTTTGTTTTATATAAAGGCAATTGTAAACCCAGTTGGTTATGTTTATCTACACTCTGTTTTAGCATTAAAGCCTCACCTGTAGCCACTGTGACCTTGATGCCTGTCACCAAGCCTGATTTGGAAAATACACAAAAAGCTTCTTCAACAATATATGTGAAGAAACTAGGATAATACAAATCCAGCTACCTCTAATTTCTTCCTTTCTCTACTACAGAAATGAAGCCATGTAGTTGTGAAATTTAGTAAGTAAGTCCAGTTTCCTCAGGCAACCATGCTAATATTATCAGGAAGAATTGTCCTTGCCTATCTGCAGAATACCTTTCTTAAGAGTATCTACACCAATTCTTCACTGGTTCTCAGCATTACCATGGCTCTTCTGGATCCCATTACATTGGTCAGATCAGGTTTTCTCAATTGCAAAAAGTCTTTAGAACTAAAAGCAATATTTTTCAGAGTAACTTTCCACATTAGCCTAGATTTGGTGTCTTGCCTAGTATATAGTTTGTTTGCTAGTTTGACAGGTCTGTAATTTTTTTTCTTCCTGCCAATCCAAAACTGTTACATTTTAAGCTCCCTCTTTCACCTAAGTTTCTCTTTTCAGAGACTTTTCAGGTTTGAAACTGATACCAAGTATTTTGCTTATTTATTTCCTGAAATTCTTTACCTAAATACTTCCTTTCATCAAAATACTTGCATTTTTTTTCAACAGGCTTAAAGTCCACGTGTATATGTTCTTGTTCATGTTAGACTGGAGAATCTAGCCGACCTCTCTGTCCTTAATCTTTGTCAAGGTGGAAAAGGCATCACTCAGTCTCTTTTGCACGAGTGGGAGAGATGGGTGTGTTTCTTTATCTTGAGGGCTGGCTCCTGCAATATTAAAAGGCTAATCTAAACAATGAGACACATCTGTGGGTTATCTATTCTTTGGTTTTATCTTCTTGGCATTTAGGTCTTCTCTAGAAAGGTTATATGTAGCAGAAAATATTAATAGTAGCAACTGTTATTGAGCATTTGTTGCATGCTATGCTAATATGTATGTTAGCATCATAGCACAACAGTGAGTTCCACTCTGCATACTTGTGGTCAGCTTTGCATACGGATCATATTCAAATATGCTTCTGAGAGAAGTTTTG
This sequence comes from Dromococcyx pavoninus, assembly GCA_033558185.1. Classification (NCBI taxonomy): domain Eukaryota; kingdom Metazoa; phylum Chordata; class Aves; order Cuculiformes; family Neomorphidae; genus Dromococcyx; species Dromococcyx pavoninus. Next base: position 1,061,475 of record JAUMJL010000389.1, on the reverse strand, counting down.
AAGGAAAGCAATTCATCCTTTGTATGAATATTTGCAAGGTCGGTCATCCTAGCACAGAGAGGAACGCAGGAACCAGCATTAAGATGCTGAACTGACAGTGCTTCTCTGGCAGTGTTCTCGTGAGTAATGGATGCTAATGCTGGGGTGAAAGGAGGAAAGAGGCAGTAGGTGTTATATCACAAATATCTCAGCCAGAGAAAGCAATCTTCTTACTGTTGTTTTGGATGGACCACCACCCCAGAATACCTCTGAAGACCCTTCTTACAGTCCTTCCTGCATTGCACTAGTCTAGTTTTTTGTGAGGAAACCTGTATTGAGGCAAGTATTGCCTGACAACCTGAAGGCTTCCAGCAAGGTTCTTCATGTCCCTAAATATTTATACTACAAGTGAAGAGAGGAAAGCTGCGGATGATGATGCTTTGCAGACAAAAATTTGCAGTTACTATGGTGAGTTGGTTTGCAAAGCTGCAAAAGGGTCATACAACAACACGTCAGATGTCCAGACAGACTGCTGTATATGTCCAACTACCAGCATCATAGTACTGAAAGATGTTTTATTCAAAATGATCTATTAGAAACTCAGAGCCAGCTATATAGTTGGAGCTGCAGCTACAGTTATTGTTTACAATTCAATCTCTTAGAAGTTTTTATTTACAAAAGCCTTTTACTCCGTAGGCTAGACAGTTCCCAAGAAAGATAAAATAAACCAAAGAGGTATTTCCTGGTGCAGGAAATCTCTGTGATCCATAATTTTGGTTTCGTTGTTATAAAAATTATTTTCCACTTTTTCTTTTTCAGTGTTGTAACTCCTTGAAGATTTTTCAACAGTGATGCTGCACAGAACTCCTAAAATTAAGACATCCTCAGAGTAAATTGTTGGAAGCCAGTTCAAAGAGTAGCACGCAGGGTGATACCCTCTGTGTTACATCTCATTTAATGAATGCCTGCAAATGCAGTAAGAAAGACCTTTCAAATTAAATTTCATAATTGGGCTTAGAACCTGAAATCAACTTACCTCCACAGAAATCAACAATTCAGTAACCACAGTAGTACAGAGCCTGAGAGTGGGTGAAAACGCGTAGGCGGAAACAGAACATAATTTTATTCTGCTTCCTTGGTGCTAGGAATGTCACAAACATCCTGCCATTCTGATATTATTGTGTTAATGTTAAAATATTTGGTTGATGCAAATAGGAGTTGAGATGTAATATTCTTTATATGGCATTGCCCAGAGCAAAGTAAGAACACCATGACAACAAGTAGCCTGCAAGCTGTCATGTTATTTGTGTTCAGCTTGCAGAACAGCTTATAAAAAGCTATCAGCTGACAGGCATCCTGAACATCAATAGTAATTGAGAGGGAAAGAATAGAAGAATAGCAAATGGTGAACATGAAAAGAAAAAAATATACAATAATACACTCTAGGAACTATAGTTTTCCATACACTTTGAGTTTTCTTAAATGACAATCATTTATTAAAAAATACAACTTCTCAAGTGAAACCTGTGAACGCAATCACTTTAGTCTCCAGACATCACCATCCCCCCTATAGAGAACTTTGCTAATGAAAGGTGACAGCACACAAGAAACCATTCTAACATTCTACTGAACAAAACTATCAAGCAATTACAAAATTGACAAAGATGACTACAGGGATATGAAGAAATTTCTTCCATAGGCACATATATTACATCATAGAAAAATATCCACAAATAACAACAAACTATATGAGCAGTAACACATTGTCCATGGTGTTGTCAGTGTCTTTATAGATATATCTTTTAAAATTAAGCATCACAACAGTTATTAATCTATACTTTTTATTCTAGAATAATCTTTCACTGTTACTTTTGTTGCCACATACTGAAGTACCAAATGATTATGAAGCAATGCACCTTTTTGTATTCGTGAAAATTATCACACAGGTCTCTGTCCTGGGGAAATTCAGTTCTAGGAAACAAACAATAAGCAAGAGACCACATATTACACAGCTGGCTTAGTTTCAGTGGGACTGTTTATGAGAGTAAAGTGAGTAATATTCTATCCCTTAATTCTTATTGTTTCATCTGGAATTAGAAGTATGTGAAACTGCAGCCAGTTGTTTTAAAATCTGTATTTTTACACACAAAATTCCACTGACTATAATTTTAGGTTGTCCCCTAATAAACAGACTTTTCTAGAAGTAGGAAAAATGAAAAAAAAAGGTGATAAAAAGCTAAAAAGACCTACTGATTAGCAATTCTAGCTGTCCTAGGTTTTTCTGTATCCCCTGACACCTAACAATGGCATATGTCAGGAAATACAGAGATACACTGCTACTACTGGAGATGCAAAGCAGTATTTTAGCGCTAATTCACCTGTGGAAAAATAAATTTGTCAGAAAGAATGCAGGACTCCATTAACATACATTGCTGGAGAAGGCTGATTTTTTTTCCGTGTCACAGATTCAGCATAACTCGTTTTCTTGAATGACACATGGGATCTAATAAACTACTTTTACAGTGTGCTGCACCACGTTTTTAATACCACGGAGCTGAAAACGTAAGCTCGTATTTGGCTTCATTAATGATGTACCTTACTAAAAGTATGAACAATTTTGCTGACAGGCCATCTGTTTGCTGTCAGCTAGGAATCGATTGCATGGCCCTCAACTCCATCAGCTGCATGGGAACTTCTCGAAGAACTCAGTGAGGAATCCCTAGAAAGTAAAGCGCTTAATTGTGCTTGTCTTAGCTGCCACTGTAAGAAATTAACATCTCCATTTTTCTCTAGCTGTTAAGTGGAAAAAAATCAAAACCCAAACCCAAACCAAACCAAAAAAAACCACCCAACAACTGAAAAACCCCATTGATACATTATTCATGACAGGGAAAGAGAGAGGCAATGATGGAGAAAGTAAATAAACAGTCAATCAGGGATGAGTTTTCTGGTTTGGGGCCTAATAAATATAATGTTGAAGTTCATAGTGCTACTTCTCTGAGTTTTCCAAAATGCAAACTGTAAATCATCTTGGGAAACACTGCTTTGAAAGCACAGGACCATTGATATAATTATGATTCACGGAGTAAAATCAAAATTTTATTACGTCTGTACACATTTTTATCATATCTGAGTTTAGATGAGGGTTAACAGAAGGTAATGACCCATTTTGCTTAGGTATCAAGGGATTTCAAAAAATGAAGGCTGAGTGTGTTCAAACAGAGGAATAAACTGAACCCACATTGCATAGTTCTGGATAAGTGCTCTAAACATGTTTACCACAGAAGAGGGTCCTCCTGCCATGAAATTTGCGCTTCATTTTAGATAGAATACAAGGCTTCTCCTTCCAGAAGGATGTTCCAACTGTGAAACCCTGCAGGTGATGATTTTCTGAGACTCGATTAACTTTGTACACCAGAGAAGAGTAGCAACATTTCCCTGTTATCTAGGTAAGCCAGTCTACTGCCTTCAAATGGCTTTAAGGGGATCATGTCTTCATTGTACAGGTATTCCACTAACACTGGGAATTAGATTCCATTCCAAGACCCAGATAGCTCAAACCAGGTGTGAGAGCATCCATGTCTCTGTTTGGATTCAGCTCCAATGTGTTGTGCAGTGCCTATAACAGAATTGGGGCCAGAAGTGGGGATTTCATCATCCTGGGTGAGGATGCTAAGCACTGAGTCATTACATTGCAGAGCTGAACTTGTTGTCCACATCACAGCCAGAAACTGAAACTGTCACTGCTCATCTGGCTAACTGTTATGGTTTCAGTTGGGAAAACAGGTGGTGTAATGCTGTGTCTTGTATTTAGTGTGAGAATAACGTCAATAATACACTGATGGGTTTTGTTGTTGCTAAGTGGTGTTTATACTACGAAGTCAAGGACGTTTCATTCTCCCATGCTCTGCCACCAGGGAGGTGCACGAGAAGCTGGGACCGAAGCATAGCCAGAACAGCTAACCCAAGCTGGCCAAAGGGGCATTAAATACCATATAACACCGTACTCGTTATATGAACTGGGGAGTTGGCTGGCAAGGGGGGCCCTCACTGCTTGGGGGTGGGCTGGGCATCAGTCACTGGGTGGTGAGCGACAGGATTGTGTATCACTGGTTTATTATGATTACGATCTTGGTTATGATTATTATTACCATAATTACTACCATTAACGTTGTTGTTGTTATTCCTATTAAACTGTCTTTATCTCAACCCATGCATTTAAAATTTTTTTCATTCTCCCTCTCCAGCTGTGGGACCAGGCGGAGGAGGTGAATGAGCAGCTGCATGGTGCTTAGTTGCTGGCTGAGCTTAAAGCACAACACTAACTCAGAATGCGACAGACAAGAAGTCATTTGGGCCTCCTGTACTGGGTTCTTTAATGTCTGCAAAGAAAGGCTGGCCTTTCTTTCTCCCATCTCCAAGAAAATTCACCTTAAATAAAATCAGTTTCATAGAATTTAATTTATCTGCTACAGAAATATAAACAGCTGAGTCAAGCCTGCTGGCATTTGCAATATGAACATTGATGCAATTATTGAAATTGTCAGCTGCTAACACCTTGCTATAATAATAAAATAATGATTTACCCAGGGCTTTATGAGAGCACCTTTCATTCCAGGCAATCCTCAAGTGTGCTATGAACCCATGTACAAGCTATATATAGGAAGTGCTTCACCCACCCGTGACAGGCAGCCACCTACGGGATGAATCACTGAGCATCCTCACAGCTCCCACCATTGGTACCCAGCAGATCAGAACATGAAGCAAACAAGGATGGTACAGTGCTGATCCTTACCTCCCTCATGCTTATTTTTCTGCACATTTATTCAGGCTCTATGCCAAAGGAAAGCAGTTTGTATTTTTTTTGCCCATTATGTAACTCCCAGGCTAATATTTATTCATTTATTATTAACACCCATGTTCTTTTGAAAACAAACAAAAAAAACCCCACACTGAATGTCTCCTGATCACATTTGGTGAGGTTGTAAATCTTTATCAAATCTTTAGATTATATATATGATCTCATTGTTAATATATCTCATAGCTATTAATGATTTTTATATTAATTTGATAATAAATGGTTTCTGTCACAGACAAAAAACATGTCACCTCACTGTCACTGGTACTATCTCCAGAACTCTTTCTTTGACTTCTTCCATCTCACTCCACTTAGCCTGCAAAATGTTAACACTGTTGCACTGTGGGATTTGTCAGCCCAGAGAAGGTACTTTTCCATTGCGATTACAGTTGTGTTTTAAAGAAATAATGTACACAACCGAGCCATTGTCATTTGTAAGAGTGAAGAAAAGCCCTGCGTGTGCTGTGCTGACACTAGCTGGGTACTGGAGTGATATGATTGAGTCTGCTGAGCCCCAGCATATCCCCAGTACCTTCTGAGTGTTTTCACTCAGCAGGAGCCAGAGACAGATAACTTGCCATCCTGCAATAACCATGAAGGAGTCCTACTGAAAGCTGGAGGCATCACTGTCATGAGATTCATACTTTTTTAAACCTAAAACAAGATTATATTCCGTGTGGGAAATCTTGTGGAAGCAGTATAGCCTTAACTTTCAAAATCAAATGCTTTACTAAAGAGACCTTTAAATCTTGCAGAATAAGATTTTTACAAGCTACTGCATTTTTTTTCAACTTTTTAGCACAAAGAGTCTCTTACATTTTTGATAGAAAAGGAAAGTGAGAACAGGTTGAAAGTATATGCTGAGCTCTGGAAACAGCTGGAATTCAACCCTTCTTTTGGCATATGCGAACTCAAAATAAAGTGCATAATTTTCAAAGTGTTTTCTCAGAGGAAACAGTGTTGCTGTTTGATTCAAAAGAGAGCATTACTCAAAACTTACTTGTTTGAGGATCTTTCCCTCATTCTGAAATTCAGCCTAATACTCTGTCACTAAAGATGCTACATTTGAAAAAAGAAAGATGCAAGTCAGCTGTTGAACACTTTCTATTCCTTTCACCTACCGCTGTCTCAACTTGCAAACTGTTCTTATGTCATTATTTGCGTTCAGTTAATGGAGTGAGTCAAGGAAACACACTGAGTGCAGTGTCTGCTGGATTAGCAACACTCATGTTTAAACCTTGTTTAGAATTTTAGACTCAGGTTTTATTTGGACACCTCTCCCAAGTTACAGCACTGATTTTTTTACGTCAAAAATGTGTCACATCATTGCTGAACCTTCAGTAACAGCATTCATGAAGGCACACACAGAGGATCTGCCAGATCTTCTGGTCACAAAACGTAGGATGTAGATGTTTCCTGCTCATCACCTAAAACTTAGAGCACAAAATTTGCATGCATCCATCCATACCTTCATAATGCATGTTAGTGATGAATCTGCTTTAACTGGTGATTTTTGTATACGGATTGTTATTTTGAGGAAATGGCATGAGTTATTTTTAACTGAGATTCATGAACTTGCGGATATGGGTACTGACAGACTATTTCCCCTTATGATTCCCATGCACAAACCTTGCTCGCAGTAATATCTACAGATAGCTAAGGCACTCAAGAAAATAACAGTTGATGTTGTGTAGGATGCCTCAGTTGGAAACCATGTCAAAATTGCAGATTTAACGCGATAAGGTGTAAAATCACAGGCCATGGCTTTATGTCTCAATCTTCTCTCAGCTTTTTTTGTTCTAATTTTATTTCTTCCATGGTTTCCAGTAAAATACTGTAGTTTATTTTAGATACAACTATCCCTAAATTGGCAATCACTGTTGTGATCACATAAGACAGCAGAAATTATTATAACAATAGCCATAATGTTTTGGAACAATGTTGAATTTTTTCATGTTTTCGTGATTACTTAAACATTTTTATGATACTCTACAGTAATTTCATTATTTTTTATTTCTATTCTGTTTTGGCAAAATTAAAGTATATGCATTTTCAAAGTGCTATTAATACACGGTGGAATAGAAGATTCATTTTGAGTTTAATTTTCTATCAATAGCCATATTAGAATTTAGTCAGGATTTGTGACTTAATACTTGTTCACCACCTACATTTTAATATCTCCTTTGGGTTCCTGCTAGAGAAAGAGAGAAACCAACATGTATTCCATATTACAGATCTTGAATAGAGTGTAAATTGTCCATAGAGATATATAATGTTAGAATAAGTCATAATATTTCCTTAGAAAAATATATTTCACACTAAACATCACCTTTACATTTTACAGATCTCAACTACACATTTGCTATTATTCCCATAGCAATTACTATTTAATTAAAGAGTTTTTCAAAGGTATGTTGCCATTTTAGCTTCTAAACCAAGGAAAACTAGTAGAGGGGATGCCTTTTGACAATAAACAGTAACTATTCAGCATTGACAGCACAAGAATTTTTTTTGGAGAGGATTAAGCTGCTGGCTGAACTACAGCTTTCCTTTTCAGTCTTTGGACAGGCTAAAACACATGGCCTTGGGCCCATAAAGGACCTTAGAGTAGCCAAAACTGAAATATTGACCTTCAAAATTGCCACTCTTAATCTCAATCTGGAGCAATATTATTTCTCCAGGCACAAGAAACTTCCAAAGGTGCATCTAACCCACTCAGCTGCAAAGTCTCTCTCTGGCCCTATGATCAAATAATATTTTAATATAGAAAGTGGAACAGTTTTGGAAGTAAGGAGCATCTCATTGAAAAAAAACCCTTCTGCCTTGATGTACTGACATACTCAGTCAAGACTACTTTCCTGAATTTTCTATTAGAAGATATGAAGCTAACTCGGCTTCCTGATGCGACAAGAAAAACACTACTGTGATTCCTGACTGAATGGATGCATCATCCTCCAGTCCAAATAACAGGCCCATCCAACACATTTCTTCTCAACTAGCTTGGCTTCACTTCCTGGTTGCTCTCAGTCCTTGATTTTCCAAGGTTAAGTAAGTTACGCAAAGCGGAGCTTACGTCTGGGCAATGTCTTCTGTTTCTCTGTCCTCATTTTTGAAATGAGAAGACTATTTCTTCATTTTATAGGGCATATTTAATGCCAAGTAAACATGGTACTGGGAAGAGATGCTCAGATGTAGGCTCAGGTGACTCAGAATATCCAGGCTCTTTCTCATGAAGCAACATTCAATGAAAGCTGTTCTTAATTCATGAAAATTCCATTAGTGATTCTTGCCCTCTGGACACTCTGGAAAACTGGTACTTATGTAGTGTTGATTAATTTCCATTTTAGAAAGATATGATAAAATTCTGTACTGTTTCTCAAAAAATTATTAATACAGAAACTAATTTTTTTAATTATTTGTTTCCACTGTAGAGAAAACTACTTCCATCTCCATACTGAAACAAAAACTTGTTCAAAATATCCTAAGTTCCCATGAAACAAAATTAATTTCAGCCAGTTTTGATCAAAACAGTAAAGTCTTTTCCAGCATCAGAGTCTAATTTCATTTTTTAAGGAGCTATTAAAATATTGAAAACTTGTTGTGATAAATCTCAGCCTGTAGAGGGAATTTTAGTGGCAAAATTTTAATCTATCTCATGAAAATGCTGTCAAAGTCATAATAACACTACTATAAATAGAAACCTGTGCAGTTTACCTCAGTTCTTACTTAACCTCAAGGTCCTTAATGTTTCTTGTGCCAAACAACCTCACAGCAACTAATGCTTGATATTGTGAAATTGCTTTAAAATCAAGACACAATGAAATAACTTCAAACATCCATGAACAGATGTAAAGCCCACTATACCTCCACATTTTGCAGTTATCTTCTTTCTATTTACAGTTCCTTGTTTCATTTCTAATAAAAAAGAACACTGAAGGTGAATTAATAAAAATAAATATTTGTTTATAGCCTTGAATATTGAGATTGACTTGGCCTTTCAAAATGATTCACTTTTCTTCCTTACTTAACCATTTCATCCTAATAGAGTTATTCTGATTATCTACTAATTTGGGATAAAATCCAGAACAATACATAAGCAACTGGATTGTGATGTATGCAGGGAGCATGAGTTAAATGAGTTAAAAAATTCTGCTTAGACTGAAAAAGCTGCAGACCTCCTTAGTTTCTCAGTGTTATGGTCCTGTGCATGTCTGTAAGTGCTGCAGTACTCATCTTCTACACAAAGTTCCTTAATATTTCTAGATATGGACAAGACATAGAAAAGAAAAACAAAACAAAACAAAATTAATTAATTAAATAAATAAACAACAAAAAATTCCCCAAAAGAAACAAAACCCCAAACCAACCTCATTCTGTTTTCTGTTTTCAAAACTGCCCTAAACCCAGCAGGGCAGGTGGGATTCGAGACTTCATTTTTGCTATCAAACATATCTGTTGGGAGAATAGACAGTAGTCTGAACTTGCTCACAGACTGTGAAGTACTTTAACCTGCAAGTGCAAGGAATATTCAGCTTTCAGAAGTGCCTTCAAGAAAGGATTGCCAACATGATGTTCCAGAAAAAACTGGCATAACCTCAGTGTACTTTTGTGTTCCTATCCTTCATGTATCCTTATGCTGCACTCTGTCCCTCTCTCCTAACAGTAGGAACTGAGTCAAAAATCAAACCCAAATTATATTAGGCTCACATAATGATGGAAAATGCTTAGCAAGTATCTCAGCCAAAGGAACTCCAACACCTTCCTCTTGATATGTGTAAAGTGCTCTATGCAAGAATATGACTGTCACAGTAGTTCCTTCATGCAGGATATCTATGTGGTTGTTCAGTAACAGAATGAACAAATCGGTGTGAAAAGAGAGTCATGGATGAGTAGTTGAAGTGCAATAAGGAAATGTCACCAGGAGATGGTTCCATTTATTCACTTCCCATGGAAAAGGACATTATAGTTACTATATTTTTCACTTTTAAAATTATGGAGGTGGACATAGACCCCACATGGGGCAAATAGGGTAGGAATCATTGTGTTACTGGGAGCTATGAACATGTAAGGCTATTCTGAGAAAGTAGGTGTTTTGGCAAACTCTTATTTGTAACAAGTTGTTTGGGTGTGTATAAGCATAGCACTGAACTGATGACTTTGGGAAGAGGTATATTCACATGGACATATTACAAAACCTCAGTAAGTTATTCTTCCCTTTACACTTTGAAAGTGGATGGACTTTGAAACTTACAAGATCATTGCATAAACTTGTTTGGTGTTTCTAAGATATTGCTAATATTAAAAATAATGCCTTGAAGAATGAGCAGAAAATGATTTTCGATGTGTGTATAAGACTCTATATTTGTGTACACACATTGTTTCTAATACTAGGATGTATTGCAAACTTCATGCACGTTTTGATATCCAGTAGATCTTACTGGCCTATGTAGACTTCTGTGCTGATTGCCACTGTTCCTTCGTGGTGTAAATGCATATATTCAAGTATATTTAACTTCTAAAATTATTCCATTCCTTTCTTTATTTTTATTTATTTGCATTGGATCTGAATGTGTGTATAAGTAATTGTTCTTTTAATTATGGCAGCTTTGTAAGACACCACATATTAAATAGTTGTTCACTGAAAAGGCAAGGGAGAGAGTCTGGGTTTACATTGTCTGTAGAGCCTTCTGGCCCCAAGTATTAAATTCCAGTATAATGAGGACCTTGTGTTAGTTGCATTCTACACAGGGATTCAGCTTATTCTGCCAAAGATCTGGCAGTGATGAAAGACTGAGCAACAACTGCCAAAAATCACTTGATATAGTGTAAGCCCTTGCGCTATACAGTCTGATAGTCAAAAGGTTTCCTGTGCAAGAGCTGAATATGCAAAAGAAATGTATACAGTAAACCATCCTTTGCCTCTATGCATGAGCACACTTTCACACAAATTGCATAGCTATAAACCAGTATAAATCTGTATTAGTGCTTTAGGATTAATGACATGGTGAAAAATGTTTTATATTTCCTATGTGATGTTTTCATCTGTGGAGAGGAAGAAAGATTATGTGAGGCTCAAGGAAGCAGAAGCTGAGATCAGGCCCTGCAAAAGTTGGAGACCTCCAGTGGACCTCCTTAACATTTTTTTAAAAACTGCAAAATGAATCTTAAAGTGTTCAAAGTAAAAGTATGTTTGGAGAAGCCAGGGAAAGGAGTTGTTTAAATTTTAGAAAAGATTTCAGGTTCATGTCTAGAATAACAGTAACGACAGAACTTTGAATATTTACACCAAAGATAATATCAAATATTTTTGAACTGATGAAAAAGCTCCATTTATTTTTAAGCCTTTTCCTGTGTAACTCCTACTGTCTCTGAATAGAAGTGGTTCTAATTAGCCACTCTTAGAGAAGTACTTGACAAAATGAATCCTTATGTACCCTTCTCATTTATCAGCCTTTCTCCAGAAGCCAAGACATAGGTAATTTTAACATAGTTTTATAATATTAAATATTACGGTTTTAACCTCTTTGCAGTGTATGCTATGAGTTCCTGGAATTTTGTGAACATGAACGCACAAGCTCGATTAATTCTGTATTTACTCTTCAAGATGGGTAGCCTGATTACAAGACAGTCTAAGAAAACAAGATGGTATTAAAATGAAATTTAAATAATTCTTGTGCCCCGACAATTCTTTTCCCCTTGGAGCATCTCAAAGAGGATAAGATGGAAAGTGACATTACTGAAGGAAATTAAATGGATGAAGAATATTTGTAGACCAATGGCAGACTTACATACTAATCCTGTTAATTTACATTAAAACCTAACACTTACCCAGACCTCTGTCATGCCAAAAAGCAAGAAAAGACAGGCATTTCTAATTTCTCAAGTGCACTTCAGATTAAATCATGTTCTACTACATCCACAGAGGAATCCTATTATTATATATTTGCAATTGCAATCCTTGGGTCAATTTTGGCTCAATTTTTTTTTCTGGTGACGTTAGATCATTCTTTTAGTCTATTTGCTCTATTTGCTCTTCCTATCCTCCGCCAATTGCCTTCTTTCTTCCAAATATTAGCAGCAACATAATCATGGTTATACACGTTATGCAGAAGGACCCTGTGTTTGTGTGTTTCTTACCATATTCTGCTGCATTAGAATGAAATAATACAGTCAAAACAAATTTGACTCATTGTTTTCTGACAAGTACACACAATCTAAATTAGTCCCTGTAAGCCATGCTGGTAACAAGAGTTTGTAGCTAATTTGTATAGAATATATTTCATCTAACTTTAGCCGTCCAGAATTAAATACCTTGTTGTAGTTAATCATCTGGATTCCCTTTAAAATAGACAGACAGTCTAGCACCTCCACAGAATGATTCTTCTTTTCTGTTTCAGACATCTGTCTTAGGGTGAGATGTACCAACCACAGCATTTCAAAGTCAAGCATCTAGTAAAAGACAGGGAAAATGAAACCTTACCCTTGGGACTGCAGGTTAGCTAGGGTGGTGCAAAGACAAATCTCTATGCCTGATATCCTTCCTACTTGGAGCCACAGTGGTGCATAGCTCTGTACCACTTCAAAGCTCTAATGTAAATTCTTGCTGTCACACACATACGAATAAATGAATCGACGTTTCTCAAATGTCACAGAAAACTGTTTGAGGACTGCCAGCCTACTCACACCAACAGGGGTTCATTCTGTTAGGATCCAAACGCAGCAACTGAGTGAGCTTTTGGAAATCCAGGACACCCCGGGGGAACGTTCACTAGGACTGTGACACATGCCACTCTAATTTAAAATTATCAGTGTGCAAACTGTGCAGCACAGGTTTGTATGAAGAAAAATTACGCATCCTGAGTGAGTGACTACATGTTTCATGGGATTCTGTTTACTAGGGACAACAGATGGACATTTTAAGCCTTTAGTAAAAGCAGGAAAATTATGTACTGTCTGACTGATCCATTAACAGAGTTTTTCCGACACAAAACAAAAGTCAAACTAAGATAAATGTTTCCCACTTGTTTAAGTAGGTAGTACACAGCTGCAGTAAATTCTTTTGGCATTGCTAATTCCCAGACACTTATCATCACATACCGTCCAAGGAAAAAAATACTTGCCATTTTTCTTTTAATGAGCACTCAGGATTTTTGCTAGCTGCCAACAGAATTACTTTAAGAGGTTTTTGGAACTGAGGGGAAAAACGGACTGCACTTGTGTAGGAAGTCATTAATTGTTCAGACCACAGCTTTCTGTGGATTTTCATACGTAACATGAAACTAGTTTTGAGCAGTGACTTAGAATAATTACCACTGTGAAGAAAAGAACTATTTTGCACAATTTCCCACTTCATCAGAGGCACCAATTTAGTATTGTAGAAGACAAATGAATAAATATGTATTTGAAGTACTATGAATTGGTGAAGTGGATTAGCATTAAGTAAATTTGAAATCAAGACTAACAAATATAAACCTCCTTAGAGACAGAGAATAGAAATGTAATGTAGCCATTCTCAAATAAGGCTGAGGATTAAATGATGAAATATTTGACAGAAGCTAATGAGCCATCATCATAAGCAATAGGGTGTTAAAATGGAAAAAGGGAATTGCTATGAAACACATTTTTTCTGATTGATTTTTAGATTTTTCTGAGAACATTTTTCCCCCATGCATATGAATTCTGAACTGCTAATTTCTTGCCAATTTGGAGCTGAAACTAATGGCTTGTGACCATATAATGAGTTGTAATATTTAACTTGGATTCTGTGATCCCAAATGTACTTGAAAGTTTTGATATTTTTGTTCTAGATTTGGCAGCGCAGAGAAAAAGTCCACGTAGTCATATGGAGTTACAAAAATCTTCATTATTGTGAGATACAAAATTTATGTCTTTCTTACTCTATAGAGAGGAAAAGAGAGACTGCATTCACAGGCTTCTCATAAGCATTGAGTGTTCATTTCTCAGCAGGTGAACGAAGCATCTTAAAAGTTTCCTACAGAGGCAATGTGATGTGGTGGTTGGAAGAGGTGACCCAAGTGACCCGCCTGTTTCTGCTAATGTCCTTCTATGCCAAGTTTTTCAAAGGCCATCATCATTGATTTCTCTCTCCTGCTGCTGAGGTCAATGAGAGAGTTAGTGTTAACCTGATTCTTATCATAAATATCGATGTGAAAAACTCTCATCGACTTCATTGTAAGCGAGGACAGGGCAATACCAGACATTCTTGGAAATCCCATCTGCTGCATTGCAGTTGACTGGTCCATGAAAATGGGCAATGACTATGCCACATGATGTATTATGAAGGTTGAAAGAGTACTTGAAAGAGCGTTCAATTAGTTCAGATAAGTCATAGGTGCTAAGTAAGTACCAATTGTTATTAAGATTTTATCCCCTACAAATACTGATGCCAATTTTTCCCCAACTAACAGTTGAACTGCATGGTCTCAGTGATCTTCTTTGGATAAATATTTTTTTTGTTTGTTTAAAGAGAAGTCAGAGTACAACGAGTAACCAATTCCTTCAATAACTTGAACCACTTACTTCTTTTTATTTAAGGACTCTATGCCATCCCCTTATTTTGAATAAGTTTCTATCAACAAGCCATACCACCCACAAATATTTATCCCCAGAAAATCAGCTTTCAGATTGCTACAGTGCAAAAGATTAAACTTCTACTACATGTATTTCCCCTACGGCTGGAAATTTTTTCAGTAGTGTCCTTGATTCAGGACAAAACTAGGAGGAATCATTATTGTTATTCCAATGTGAAAAGGCAGACTGTTTATTTTTCTGATTTGTTCTCAGTTCAAGATAGATTGTCTTGACTTTGTGAGTTCTCAAAGCCTGGCAGTCTCACTCTTACAACTCTACATTCTCTAAAGTAACTCTTCTCTCAGGCTAAGCGATCTTGTACCTTACTTCCACCACCTTGGCATCATGATTCCACCAAATCTTTCTGAATCTGTAGTGCTTAAAAAACTGAGAGCTGCCTTTTTACACCTAATAGAAGTTCATTCTCTCTAGGCTTCCAGGACTGGTTAGGGTGTTAGATATTTAGTTCTAATGCTTTGCATTCCTGAAACATTAGTTTCCATATAGCCTAGAAACTGAAAATACTCAGACACTGGGATATGGACTTATGGCCTCAGTGTAGAATTCCTGTTCATGGAATAGGTTATGTTTACAGCATCAACAGACACATCAGTTCTTGTAGGACTATAAAGTCTGAAATGGTCCTGTGACAAGTGTAACTGCTCTGACAAGGACCCAATAAAGATTATGGCCTACTAAGGACCTGAGAAATACTGGGCTGGCCAAAGACACCGAAGCCAAGGCTTTCTGACTATTGAAAATCCTATTCTCAGTTCCACTCCCCACCCTGTGCCCGTGCGGGGAAGAGGTAGAAAACTGTTGCCAGGAGCAGAGTCTCAGAAGATGTGGGTGCCCAACCAATCAGAATGATGACACTCACATTCGACTAGGAATAAAATAAGAGTCCTGCCAGAAACCCCCTTTGAGTGGTTTTCCACAGAGCAATGGTCTGTGACCAGTAACCTCTCCCCTTGGATCCAGATGCTGGCTGAGGTAACTTCCCTGGGATTGAGAGACCTCATTTCTTCTGGATATAGCCTTAAGTGAGCCATTGACCATTTCGTGAGCAATTCTGTCTTCTGAGCACCTTTGAGAGAGAGATTTCCCTTTGTGAGTGAGTAATTGTGCAAACTTTGGGTCATCCTTCTAGAGGATTGCTCACAAAACTTAAAAATTCTTAAGGCAGTTGTGCAATAAGATTCCTGATTGATATCTGAACCTGTGGTTTATTTTTGTTTGTCAGATTGTTAAGCAAATCATTATTTTCAGGGACTGATTGTCTGTTTTTTGGGTGCCCCCGCAACACTTCCTTTTAAGATATAGTCAAAAACCATTGCTAGACCATGCTGTGATATAGCCTGGGAAAGCTTCAGCTACCACTGTTTTTCTTGTACCACATGTGGTTGAACAGAAGACATCCTCCCATGCCTGTCGATCCAGCAAAACTGAGAACTACATTAATTTTTCAAAGATGGCAACAATCAACAACAAATTAAAGAACATAGCTATACATTATTCATGACAGTACATCCCAATAATTGAAGTATGCCACATGATGCAGAATATTGAAAATTTGCATTGCTTGCCATATCTAGATCAATATTAAATAGATATTTAAATTGAGATCAGGTGAAAATACCTAACATGGAAAAAACCCAAAATTTAACCACAACTTGAAATCCATAAATCAGTCATAAATAATTAAGGTGAACAACCCTTTTATAGAATATACAATATATTTAGGAATCAGCACTTGTTTTGACAATATTTCAAATCTTGACCTATACATCTCTCTCAGTTTGAAGTTTTATTTATTAGCAGTGTTAATTGTTCAGTTCATTGCATTTTAGATGAAAACTCAGAACTACACTTTTAGCTGATTCAAATCTATTTAACTCCGCTAAAGCTATTGAACTTCTCACCCATCATGTGATGTAGTATTTTATATCACCCTAAAAATCAGCTAGTATATTTGAGCAGAATTTAAAAGGTAAGCAAACAGTTGGACAGTATTCTGGCCTACCCCACAGTCTGCCTAAGCTGATGATCAAGCTCTCACCGGCTTTGGACCAGGCCTGCTGTTGTGATTTCATTCTCAGATCTATAAATTTAGTGATCATAACTCTACAACTAATAACAGAGAAGGTTTTTTCATGAACTTTCCTCTACCTACCCTGAAAACACTTAATAAAATAAGACAGATGAATTATCATTGGTCTTTTTCACTGGTTGGGAGTTTATGGGGTTCTACACGCCAAGAGAATGACACGCAATTGCTTGTGAATGTTAACTTAATATTTTCAAGCATTGATACTCTGGAAATACAATGGCAATAAGAGGTTCAGTTTCTTTCAAGAAGGCATGAAAAATGCCACCTTAGCCGTGTCTCATGCAGATCTCTCACTTTGCATCCTGGTGATGGAAGTACTGTGTTGAGTCACGTCAGCAGGCAGAGGCTACGTTGGTACGCTGTGGCTGACAAAGGCACCAGGTAGTACCAAGGATCCACTGCCCCTCTCTAGGTGATCCTAAATGGGCAAAGAGCCAAGGCACTGCATAATATCACCCTGGGAGAAATCTCTTGAAGTGTCAGCACACTAAATGTGTTAAGCATCATTAACAAGATTCCTAATTACTTAAGTATTGGCACATGCTATTATTACTACAGAAGAAAATAGTGTTAATGTATTTGTAGACAAAGAATTCTGCCTATGAAATTACTCCAGCACTGGAGCCAAGGTACAAGCATATTTGTAAATGTATTATACACTGCATTCAAATTATATAATTGATAACATTTCCTAACATAGCAAGTAATGAGAATTCACATTGAATTTTCCTCAACAACCATTTGAACTGAAGGAAAGAGACACCCAATTCCTTCTGAAATGAATGGGAATGCAGTCTGCAGTGCCTAGAGGCAGGTTTTGAGAATCTTATCCTTGATCTTTTTTGATTCAGTAAGTTCTGTTCTAGTCAGGGGCACTAAAAGCTGAATGAAAAGTTGTGTTTCCCTTGCTTTCTGACAACTATGCTTAAACTGCTCCTGTCAATGCAGAGTGACCAAATGCACCCATTTTTTTTCTGGTACATACAGCTTTCTCTTTCCATTTTTGTCCAACCTGGTCTGTTTTCTGCTTAAATACGCAGCTTAATAACATACTACATTAAATATAAAGAAAAGCATTCATGCATGTAACTTGCCAGTAGTGGTTTTTAGTGTGGTGCAAACCTCAGATGTATCATAACAACAACCTCCATCCTACTGAATATACACAATTATTTCTTCTTTTCAATTTCAGGACAGAAGAAATAAATTTGTCACCAGTGTATTATAAAAATACAATAGGTTCATAGGAAACCATTTCTGGTCCCTGTTATAAATATCAAATCCTTTGAACGCACATGAGGTTATTTGCATTTTTTAATGGTATTTTTTATTTAGGGTTTCTGTTCAGAGGACGTCTTTAGAGTTTGTTTTATTTCATCTGTCCTGTATGTACTAATTGGAGAAACCATAAAAATCAGAAGTGGTCTATGATCAAGCTGATGACTTACACCTTATAGAGTAAGGTGTAAATTGACTCTCTAAATTGACAATTTTCAGCTTTGTTCTCATAAACATCAAATGAAAACATGTTTTTACACTATCACCCAGCATGATCAGTGTAACATTCAATATCATCAGCAGAGGCTTGTCTATTTATGCCAAGTACTAGTCAGAGATACCTCTAAACTTCTCCCTTCTATTCAAACCCTAACAGTGCATCCATGGAGTAGGTATTCTAACAGCAATGGCAATAAAGGCATCAACTTGGGACCAAATATCCTCACATCCATGAGGAACTCCTGAAGTATTTCAGAGGGAATATGGCTCGAGCTGGAAAGTTATAACCTAAACACAAAACAAAGAGGGAGGACTACCCTCTCGTGTAAATCAGTTGCTGAACATGGCAAGCAGAAAAATATAAAAATAAACCCCAAGAACAATGGATAGGAGAAGATATGCTGTTACCATGAGATTTAAAGTGTGGGGGCCAAAGGGCTATATAACTGACAAATCTCAGAAGATATTTCTATTGTATGTGTTTAGTTGAGTGATATTTTAAAGCACTAAAGAAGTGCTCCAAACAAGAACGAGTCCATTAGCATCAAGGATCTGCAGAAAACAGACTGCAGGCTGGAGTTGCAAGAAAGATTAATAAGTCAAGGTCTGCAGAAGATATAATGTTCAAAGAAGTTTACAAATGTTAGAGTTTGAGTACGAAATACTAGGGCAGGTTGTACTATGTTGTGCTTAGGAAACTTTCCTTGTGAAAGGGGAAAATACTGAACAGGGTGTGGGTGGCATCAAGAGCAAAATCTTCACCACATCTGCAAAGCAGAGTATTTTTTGCTGGCAGCGTCTCCCTCTATTCTTTCAGTAAACAGGGCGATAACTTTCAAATCATTGCATAACCTTAGCCAGATGACTTCAGATAGGGGAATTTCAGACAGTGGTGGTGACACGCAGCTCCTCACAAGGTCAGGATTCATCGGGAAATAGAAATGTATCTTCTTGAAGGTGGATGGCTGATGGTAAGGAGCAGTAACAGAAGTACAGAGGAAAGAAAAGCAATTTCTCAGACTTTCTGACGAATATGAAAGGCATTTCATTTGTGAAGAATACAGGGGGAGCAATGTGCTCCCCTGCCAAGCAATGTGTTTTGCCAGTAGGTACTGGATTGCCAAATACATGAGCAACTTCAGCTGGCAGAATGCCCTGATGAAATCATCTTATTTTGCAGCTCTGGATTTCTAATGAACCGTTTTCTTGATTCCACAGCAAGAATGATCAGTGTGCTATGGGAACTTTACAGGAAGGGTATTGTCAAAAAAACACACACAGCATCAGGGCTGTACTTTACAGGATCCTGGATATGACTGTCCAGAAAGCTGGCCTTAAGAAGGATAGGTAAGGAGAAGCTGATTATGTTAATCATTTCCTGTTTTATTTTGGACTCTGGCCAATTTTCCAGCTTCTCCATTCAGCAACGGGACAGGGGTTCTTTGGGATTTGACCTTTATGTTTACTTTCTCCCTCAGAAAATAAAATGGTAAATGTTGGTGGGCACTGCGTATATAGGCACACATATATATCCACTGCATATGATTTATAGCACAGTGTGCATAGCTTGAGCTAGCCTAGGTGAATCAAAGGCAAAGACAATTGGGTGAGGTGGCCTCACCTGTAGGAACAGTCAAGTTTGAGCATTTTTATTCACTTACATGGGTGTAGGGGTTACCTGCCCGTGGCAGTTTTTCTCTCCTCTGCTGTGATTTATTATGATAGAAGCCAGGATTAGTGTTATCTCACCGTGCTGCTGAGGCAATGATTATGTGGTTTACTTTGACATTACTTGATGCAATGCTCTCTCTCCTTCTAAGGGAGTTTGCGTTTGCAGGGTTTGTGTGTTTCTGTAGGAATTTTGCCAGCATCTGGCAGGAAAGCCCAGCAACATGCACCTCTGCCTCAAGATTAAAGCCAACTTCATAACCACCTTAGGGAAATAAAAAGATCAGAGATGAGATTTATCTTCTTTTTCCTGTCAAGAATACCATGTCCATTCCTACACATAGCAATAATAATAAAATAAAATTAAAAAAATCCAAAACAACACAAACAGAAAAGATAACAAAAACAAAACACACGATCACAAATAGAAATAAATGCAACCAAAAAACCCTGTACTGTTTCAGGACTAACCCTGGAAGACACAAAACCAGTCTTTGAACTACTCTTTCCCTTGTTTCTGCCTTGCTGATGCAGAGTAGTATTAAAGTTCTGGAAAATCATAATTCTGTTCATCTAGGAGAGGATGACACCAGCCCCTGGAGAAAGGCACAGACTAAAGGCACAGAGAACACTACCAAGTACACTCCTGGACCTCGAGTAGCTCATCTCATGGCAGGGTATTTGCTCTTCCTGCCTGTTATTTACTCCTGAAGGCTTGGCAACCACAGTCATGATATGATCTTAGCAAGATATATAAAACCTGGATGGAAGGGAGGGATTTTGATGGTTGGTTGAAGGGGTTGGTTTTTTGTTTATAAATGTAGATTTTCATTAATTCCAGTAAAATTGACCTTACCAAGAAACACACCACAGTCATCTTGCAACTTCTGTGCAAACAGAATTAATTATGCCATTATCGTTATTTCATTGTATCTAAAGACTAACAGACAAGTTGAAACATAAAGCAGCAGTGGACAACTGTCCCAGTGATGTCACAGTAACAATAAGGAAACTGAGCAAATGAACCTGGAGATCTCAGGATTTTAGTAAAATCCAGAGACACAATGCAGGGAATTTTAAGAGTAAGTATCTTCTAAGACTCTTTTTTATTAATGACAAATAAATCGCCTGATAGGATTTCCTAAAAATTCTAATTTAAAATGTTTTTCTGCTTAGTTTACAAATAAAGGTATGAAAGTTCCAATTTTTAAAAGAAATTAAGATGTATAAGGTTATATAATTGAGAAAAGCAATGAACACCCATGGCATCATGGTGCTTTTTACACATATAAGATTATTTGAGGAATCTGCTGCTTACAGACACCTGCTTAGCAATGATGCCAAAGCCAACCTCCTTCATTAGCTTTGACAGATAACCAATATCACCTAATAGTTGTGATCTGGACAGACAGCTTATTTCTTTAGCTATAAAAATATGTCTAACTAATTGATAAAAACAGGTGT
This sequence comes from Dromococcyx pavoninus, assembly GCA_033558185.1. Taxonomy (NCBI): domain Eukaryota; kingdom Metazoa; phylum Chordata; class Aves; order Cuculiformes; family Neomorphidae; genus Dromococcyx; species Dromococcyx pavoninus. The sequence goes on along the minus strand of JAUMJL010000389.1, from coordinate 1,040,308 downwards.
GTGAATATATATACATATATAAAATAAAAATTAAAACAGGATTTTGAATACTGAAGCTTTAATCCATCTAGTTGTTGAATTTAGCATAAAACAATGATCAAATTTTGTATTTGCAGAAAATAATTCCCTTGACTTACTTTCCTGCTCTTGGTGCATCGTCAGATAAGTTATTACTATCTAGGTATTTGTTATTACAAGGATGACCTTGGTTTCTCTAGGAATAAGGATGAGCAATGGCCTCTCTACATACCAATGATTACCCCATCACCTTTGTAATAAACATCAGGCATTATCACTTACAGAGGCAGACACTGTCAGAAAAAACATGTTGTTAACTTTCAGAAACTGAAGTTACTTAGAAGAACCTTAGCTGAAAAGTTAAGAGAATTGGTTCTACATTAACTCAAACCAGAACAACATCACCTTAAAAACCCCACCACAACCTGCAGTTATGTTCACTGTTCTGAGCTGAGCACTGAAAGTGTAAAGGATGGAAAGGTCCAGAGGACAAGCAGTCTTCCTGTTCGCAAAACAATCTTTCTACAAACCAAGGCAGGCAGACACTCCAGGTTATGCCACAATAGGGACCCAACAGGCACAGAGAGTGAGCCCAACACAGCAATAGCAGCATTGCTGCTAATGTAGCACTTTTCCAGTGAATAGATTGAAGATTCTCCTCCTATGGAAGGTTAATCTAGCACCTTTCAGGGGCACAGTACTCATTAACATGTATCTTGTATTTCTAAACCCCTAGCTTCAGCTAAAAAACCGTTCTTACGCACAGTTATTTATATCGCCTTTTCACAACTTCCTGGGGTCTCAACCATGAAGAAAACTACTACTTTAATAAGTCCAAATGTCGGGTACTTCATTTTGGACACAACAATCCCATGCAGAGCTACAGACTGGGGACAGAGTGGCTGGAGAGTAGTCAGGCAGAAAAGGACCTGGGAGTGCTGGTTGACAGGAAGCTCAACATGAGCCAGCAGTGTGCCCAGGTGGCCAAGAAGGCCAATGGCATTCTGGCCTGCATCAGGAATAGTGTAGTCAGCAGGACCAGAGAAGTTATCGTCCCCCTGTACTCGGCACTGGTCAGGCCTCATCTTGAATATTGTGTACAGTTCTGGGCCCCCCAGTTTGGGAAAGATGTTAGGATACTGGAATGTGTTCAGAGGAGGGCAACGAAGATGGTGAAGGGGCTGGAGCACAAGCCCTATGAGGAGCGACTGAGTGAGTTGGGGCTGTTTAGTCTAAAGAAGAGGAGGCTCAGGGGAGACCTCATTGCTCTCTACAACAACCTAAAAGGAGGTTGTAGTCGGGCAGGGGTTGGTCTCTTCTCTCAGGTGACCAGTGACAGAACTAGAGGGAATGGACTCAAGCTTCATCAGGGAAAGTTTAGGCTTGATGTGAGGAAGAAGTTCTTCACTGAAAGGGTGATTGGCCATTGGAATGCGCTGCCCAGGGAGGTGGTGGAGTCGCTGATCCTGGAGGTGTTTAAGGGGAGATTGGATGTGGCACTGAGTGCCATGGTTTAGATGATGGTTGGTGTTAGTGTTGGGTTATAGGTTGGACTTGATGATCTCAGAGGTCCTTTCCAACCTTGTGATACTGTGATACTGTGGTACTGTGATACTGCATTGCATCAGTACATTCATAAATGGCAACAAGCCTTTTTAAATGTAAACACCACTGTGGATTTGCATGTACTTTGAGAGAAAATATGATGGGAGAACTTTAGCATATTTTTCATTAGTTTGTATAAACATATTTAGTTTTATTACTTTCTTCTTGTCATTATGGTAATTTGGATCACAGTCCAACAAGGTGCTGAAGGTCAGGCCTAAATTGAAACATACATCTAATCCTGCTGCCTTCACTGGGGCTTAGCAATGGGACTCTACGGGTTGAGGGAGATTTAGCAAATACATACAAACAGTTCGTGGTGGTTCCTGTCTTCAGCATCCTACCTGAAGGTCACAATAATTCAGCTTACTACAGAAACTATGTACAGTGGATATTTTGAAGTAGTCTTTTAGGATGGAAGCTTGCTTGTAAGTGTTGTTGTTACTGTGGATTTTACAGGTGAAGCCTACTTTCAGCATGTGAAGATTTCAGCACTAGTATGACCATCATGATCCCAGGTAGAGAAGCAAGAAAGGGAGGGAAACACCCTACTATCTTGTTAACATTCCTGACAAGTGCGCTAAAGACACTGCAAAAACACCGTACTGCTAATGCTGCCACCTGAGCAATAAGACATGCCAAATTCTAAGAAACACCTCCCTCAGGGGAGCAACTGAAAACTGTTTATAATAGACCAGAAACTCCTGTCTGAGATTTATCAACGACTGTCACAGGTGAGAAGTGTTTACTAACAAAGCCAGAACAAGTGGCAGAGAAGGTGATGACTCCTTCAGGATGCTCAGCCTTTGGAATAATTCATCTTTTAGCAAGCAGCCCCATCAACTCCCAAACCAGAGCTTTCAGCAGGGCAGCTTGTGCACAGTGAATACACTCAGTTCTCTGGGCAGACCTAATCTATCCCGATTGTATCTGCAGCTACCCTGAAACATTGAGGAAATGGAAAATGGATCAAAGCAGATCTGACTCCCATGGAAGCACTACAGAGTTTCATTTCCCTGTATTTGATTTGTTTGAAACCTTGGCTGATGGTCATGCCTTCAGATAATCAACTCAGTACTGTACATACACCCTTTTTTCACCTGCATAGTCTCATAATTTCTTTAGCAATGAGTTGCATGTATATATAGAGAAAGAGGTATGCCTCATCAGCATGGTGACTGGCCAGCAAAGATTCCCCTTCATAGACTAAGGTTAGGTGGGGACAGGAAAAAGAGATCCAATAATTTACTGTATCCATGAGAAGCTGATCTTAAGCTAGAGCGTTAAGAAACTCTTGCTTTAATTCCATGAGGAAACTCAAAGCTTCGCCTACCTGAGGACTGACCTTGTAGTGCGTCAGTTGTATCACAGAATCAATAGAAATAGTATTGCCCTATTCTGCTCTCAGAGTTTGTAAATAGAGCTCCAGAAACTAAGTGGAAGCTGCAGCTGGCAACTAAATAAGGATACTGAGAAGTTCCTGAAAGAAGCCAGGATTTTTTTCTTAGATATCTCATTTAGTTATATTTTGACTGCCCAACCAATCACTCTTTTTTAAATTAAAGCTTTCATTCCAGGTTTGCTACATCACAATTTTTTTGAGACTTCAGAGGGTGTTTCTTTATATCTTTTGAAAGCATCTTTCAGGCCCTGACAGGTATCTTCCAGGAAAATTGATTCCAAGTGCACTTACCTTCTTAAATAAAACACTCTGCAATTTACAAGTAGTTAGACAACCAAAAGCATCAAACAAGTACAAACGGCCATGCAGACCTCAGCCTCTCCTTTCTTTACGACTCCAACAGCCAGTAACATGTCACATTGTTATAGGCCCTGCCACATATTTGCTCAATCTCAATACAAACAGAACCTTGTTTTCTCACCACACCGACACACCCTGCTCATTGCAACTATTGACAGGAACAGGAAGGAGGGATCATGTTTAATGGATGTGGAGCATTTCTGTTCTGCGTCTCTCTTGTTGGCTGACACTTTGTGTCAGCAACTGTACATCAGAAAGATGTGCATATTTTCTGTTCTGTGCTCCTATATTAAGTTTTCCTGCTGGAAAGCTCTTATAACAAATATTCATCAAAAGTAAGCAAAGGAAGATAGTATAAGGAAGATACTACATGACTAAAGGCGTTTCCAAAGAAACTGTGGTTTTTAATGTATCTTTTTCAATTCTTGAGCTAATCATTACATTTCTGCTTCTAGTGGGGCTTTTGTTGTGGCCTAGATCATAGGGCTTTAGCAAATGCAGACAATAAACCCTTCCTTTCTCATGTACTGACTCTCCTGTTTTGACTGCAGGCTTTTTGGGAAATAGATGACCTTTACTGCATAGCTTTAGGAGGAACCAAAACTGTGCTCTAATCTTGGTTACTGTTTATGTGTTGTAGCTTAAGTAGTGTTAGATAAAAAAAAAAAACAAACATATTTTTAAAGCTATATCTTTACTGTAGAGTCATTATGAAGTTTCCTAGTGACATGTACATTTAAAGGCTTAAAACAATGTTCCATTTAAACTCCTTTAGGTATCTTGAGGTTACAAAAGATTGTGATAACCAGTAGTTTGCAAATGGTAGCCTCCAGTCATAACAGAAAGCTTGCTTGATTTCTATATTCAAGAGGTGAAAGAGTAAAGCAATAAATATACATTGTGCTTTCTTCTGTGAAAAAAAGAAAAAAGAAAAAAAAACCCTACAAACCAAACCAAACAGGAACAGACAACAACATTTGGAGAAAACACTACTAAAATAGATGCAGATTGCAGCCTGAGGGCACTAACCTGCTTTCCCTTAAACTTTACTGTGTAGAATCATTGCCCACAGGACACTCACTTTGGAAAACTGTTTAGCATTCAATGATCATTGGATGGACCACATCAAACTAAATGATGATCAAATGAACTTTTAGCCTTTCTTCCATTTTCTCTCTCCCTGAACCATAAATGAAAACAACTTCCACCATCCCTCCTTGATAAACAATACTTTCCCCTCCATGCTGTTTATGTTGCTCTATAGCTTCTAGGATGTTTTCTTCTTTTTTTTTTAAAAAAAAAAAAAGTTTTGGAGAGCTTTACAAGAGGAAGAGGCAAAGGAACAAAGACAGGAATCTCAGATAGCAATAATAAAACTGGATGGCAGCTGGAAAAAATAATCACATGAACTAGTCAAGATTCATGGATATTGAAAGAGAATATGATCGCACTGACACCAACAACCTAAGAAATGTGTACAGACATACATGTTTCTCTTCTATTGCCATACACAATGCCTGCCCTGCTAAAAGAATCTCCTGGCTTTCCGTTAACACAATGTAATCCTGTTTTCCTCATACTACCAAATACATTTATATCTAAATCTCAAAATTTATTACTTTATATTTCACTTTCTGACACATATTCATGGCTGATTCCCAGAGTTACTTCCTCTCTCAGCAAACACTATATTAATACACATGCAGGTGAATATCTGGAGAATTTATTATAAGAGGAAATGGTTAGACAAATACAAAGCTCAGGGCAATTTAATCTCTGTATCAAAATACTTGCCATTCTGAATAAATTGAAAATAGAAAGTATGATATAGATCTGGATTTGGAGTAGGACCAAAGAAAGTTACTCAAATAGTGTTGCTCTCCCAACTTGAAGTACTTAAGATTTCTTAATTCAAAGATATAAAAACGTCCTTTCTGTGGGGACTGCTGAGAAGTATTTTTTTTTAATTACAGTGAGCAGCCTAGATTTCTATCAAATTAGATTCAGTTTTGGACTTTTTGTTCTTAGGTTTTTTTTCCCAACCGTATTAGAAATGCAATGCATTATAGGGAGGACAATATGTTGTTGCTTCAGTGAGGCAGCAGAGAGACCCAAAATTTTACTTCAGAAGCAGAATGAACTATTGATATCAGCGAGCCCGAAGCAATATATCATTTAATCCTTTTAGAAATGCTTACAATTTCCAGTCTATCACAGACTGTAAGTGCAATATGCTAGGATTGAGTTTAATACACAAATGAGGAAAATACATTAATACAAGGTTTAAAACCTTAAACATGTGTAGTTGAAGTAGTTTTATCTTTATCAAAAAGCCCCCAAGCACAATGCAGCTGAATGACTCTGCATTGCGATGTTCAGGGAGACTTCCTCTACTCCAGTAAAAGCAGTCTAAATTCTTTTCTTTTCTTTTGTTTTTTTCTCCCATGAGTCAGAAATAGTCCTTTCTACAGCCTGAAGCAGCCTTTACTGCTCTTCTGAGTGGAACAGCATTGTTATCAGTCTAGATACTACAGTGCCCAAATGCCATGTCATGTAGGAGGGGAGATGTCAGGACTGTGAAGCCTGCGTTTCCTTTTACTGTAACAAATTAGTTTGTTTCACATGTACGCAAATCCCAAAGCAGGGAGGCTTAGAGTACACAGGTAATTCCATCTCACAGAATTCCCAGGACAGCACAAAACCCTGGTATCATTGAACCCAGTCCCACCCCACACCTATTCTTTAATCACTCACAAAGAGAGAAGGCAACTTCTCCAGTTTGCACAGCTTCATCCTCAACTGCTGCATCTCAGAACCTGTACCATTAAAAGAGCTCGACTGTCAAACTGGGTTGCTGCTCCCAGGTATGGAGATCCTGTGTGGGACAGCCCAGCTGCCCAGTGGTCACTGCAAACCCAGGACAGGCTGCATTGGTGGCTGACATTATATGGGCACTGCAGATCTACAAGAGTTTACCATGCAGACTTGCTCATTTAAGAGAAAACTGATATCCATGTGTTCTCTAATTGACCAGTAGATTAATTTTAACTATTATAATTAGATAATATAGGCCTATTTTCAAAGGCATAGAGGCCGCTCTCTTTAAAGACAGGTGCTTGATATTTGCAAGTACTTAAAGCAGTTTGCAGATTTGAGACTCGGGGCTGACCCACACAGCTCATTTGAAAAGTAGCCAAACTCATACTGAGCTCTCTGGATGCCCAATGAGACCCTGGTTCTTTTAAAAATTTGATCCCAGATTAAAAAAAGTATGGTTTTGCCTGCAAGAAAACTCAATTGGCAAGGAAATGGAAAAAAATAAACAGGTACCAAGTTCAAGCACATCCTCCTGTCTGTCTCCCCAGTTACTTTAAGAAAGCCTTAGCAATTTGGGACAAAGTGAGATAGCACAGCCTCATCTTAATCCAGGACTGTGAATACAAGAGTATAAATAATGGGTGTACATCAAGATACACATTCTGGACCTATACCAGTTCAGTTTTGTGGGTTTTAGCTAGTGAAGAAATTATTCAACCATAAAATCAAAGCAGCAGTTGATTCTGTCTTCTGGTTTTGTCATTGTTCTTTTCCAGAATACAACATATTTGTATAACATCTTGAATTCTTCAGGGGTTTGGTATAAAATTTATCCCCTTCCACTAAAATACCTTATTGTTTGATATTTTTTGTACCTTTTTTTTCTTAAATGTCAAAAACCACAAAATAACTTGATGGCTACAATCTGTATTCTGTTACCCTTACATTGATTCTGTAGCTTTTACATTCTTACATAGCTGATAGACCATACAGGTAAAAGTAGATTTACTGATGACAACAATATCCCATGTTTGAACCATATTTATCATAGTTTCCCATTCAAGTATACGACAGATTTCATAGTGCTACTGAACCTGTACAAAGTTGGCAGAAACCACTTGTGACATTGCCTCTGCTCAGGACACTACAGTGAGTTGGGAAGGCCTCTTGCAGAGGGGATAGCATTTTATGCTGAGGGCTAGATACTGGATAATTTATGCTACTACTTAAATGCAAGATGCTAGTGAGCTCTCATTCCCATGAAATTGTGTGGTAGTCTGAGCATTTGAACCAGTCTCAGTCACAACTCTTTTATTCCTTAGTATTTTTAATGTTTCAGCATCTGTACATATGTATGTGTAAAGCACATATGTTATTCTTATTAAAAAGATACTATACAAACCAGTTTCACTATTGCCACTGTTAAAAATTACAAGTTGTAATTTCTTTCCTCAGCAGAATTAAATGCACAGGAAAAGTACCACTTCCCTGTATGTGGCTTGAAAATTTATAAGGACTGACAAGCTTTTGTCCGTGTATCCTTACACTTACAACAATGTGATCTGTTGCTCAGTACGATTAGCACGTACTAGATCTACAGCCCTGACAGGGCTTCTTTGTTCATTTGTTAGAGGACACAAACCATCACAAACATGTGGCACCATTTTTATCTGATTCAATTTCTGTGAAGTCAAACTAATAGCCACCCTATATAAAATGCACAGATATAGGGGCTTTTAGAATTCCCCATGGGGCTGCATCTGGCAGTCTAGAGGATGAGGAAAAATAAAAAACAAAATACCTTTATACAACCATTAATGAAGCTTTTGTGTGGACTGTTTGTGCGTGTGCTGATGTTTCTTGGTATATATGGACATCTAAACCAGAAAGATTACCTTTATGTTCAGAAGAGATATTACTCTGAATTCAAATGAGAAAGTAAAATTCACTCCCATTTCATTTGCTAGGTGATGAAATTGTACTGAATTATGTCAATTCCTCTTCTCCCTGTACATTTCAAATAACATGTTCTGCTTTAACAGGGTCAGAAATGGTTCAACAGCCACAATTTTTACCCACTGCTAAGCAAATGGAGAGTAACAATATGAGCGAGCTTAAGAGGCTGGTTAACTCTCTGGGGTAGAGCTCGGTAGAGGTTTCAGTATTTGTCCTACTTCTTAGCAATCATGTAAACAGGATTTTGATCACACTTTTACTGGAAGATGAGTGTTCTTTGTTGCAATACTAACTTGACAAAGAAAATATAAATATGGAAATAGGAACATGCAAATTTCTCAGTTATGCATGGAACAAAAAGACCTTTTTTTTGCACACTCCAAAGAAAGTGTACATTCTTAGCAATTGTCTTATAAAGAAATGTCCTTCTTATCTAGGTCAGGTGCAGAAATAATGCTACCTGATTACAAAGCACAGAGGATTAGCATTTATTGGCAATCAGCTGGAAAGATAGAATTCATTCTTATACTTTCTCAGTTAAAAACAATAAGTAAGGAATACACCTGCAGAAAATCAAAGCCTGTATTGATGGGATTCCGAAAAAGTGCTAATTTTATTAGAATAGTTATTAGTAACTATATTATTTTTCAGCTATCTGCAAAAGAACCTTTATATTTTGAAACTATGCTATTCTGCATATCTCCTAATCCTTTCAGTAAAAATCTCATCTCAATCTGTAAGAATATTTTGCTCACTGGCTGCCCCTTTAAACGACCAGCAATCAAGAAGGTTGAGCTACGTTACAGAACTAGCCTTCTGGTTATGAATTTTAATTACTCTCAATTACTATTTCTCTTTTAAGATCCTTATTACTTGTATGTACTAAACAGGATCCCAATTCAACAGCCAACATTCAGCTCAGCAAGAGTCATTCCATTAATGAAGTTTTGATCTGTAACAACTTCTTTTATTTGCCCTACGGAGGTTCAGGATCAAATTATAGCTGAATGATGTGGTAAAACAAATTGTCTCATGAACAGTAGAAACGATGAAGTCTGGCTTCTAGATAATTCCTGTCCTATTATCAACCCTACTCTATCTCCCTCTGTCACTCCCATTTCGCCATAGCTCTATCACAGTGGCTCTGCCATCTTCCCCTGGTGTTACTCTCCTCTCCTTCTGGTCCCCAAGCCAGTCTCCTGCTGTATGCTACACCAAACCCACCACCCTGCCATGTTCATAGCTCTGCCTTGTACAGTGCAAGCAAAGAGTTGCCTGAAGGGTTACTGGTTATACAACTGCTAAAAACTCAACTGAGAGCAACAGAGTACTCCTTGTTTTTATCTTACTAAAGGATCTTTCCCATTTACCCAGTTTCCAATTTTAAGAGAATGTGTAGAAACTTAACATGTTCCAGTTCTCTCTGCGCTATCAAATTCATGGATATTTGCAAATTTGATTGGAGATTGCCAAAAAAATCAAAAGCTGCTAGCAAGTAACTGACTCACAGATAGATGGACATCATCATCACAAGTTATGTTTCCTTAAAAAGCTAGACTAAATGTTCCCAGAAAAAGATTACAGTCTTATAAAATCACAGACCAGGTATGAAATATAGTGCACTGGCAGCCAAATCATTCATTTTTCAAGAATGAGGTCATAAAAGAAGAGTTCATTGGCTCACAAGAAGTAATTCCAATATATGTTTGCAGGAGAGTGAATAAAGGTCCCAAGGTTACTGAATGTGCAGCGGGGGAAGACTTGTTTCCAGCTCCCAGTCTGCAGATCATTGCAATCCCAAGCAAATGATTACAGTTAAATAGCTAATCCTGTTTATTCTAGAGTTTAGCTTGATATAGAACAGAAAATCTCAACTCCTTTGAATTTTGAACTAGGAAACTGAACTTAGCATTACCACATAGGTTTATGTCTTCACAAGACTGAATTGCCTTCTGAAATCTGAAATGTTGAGATTTAGTTTTCATTTTGTCTCCAAAGTTTATTTCCACTTTCTGCTTTTGTAACAGCAAAAGAAAGTGAGCTTTGCACATCAAGAGAGCTCATACAGAATGTCAAACCATCATCTTCTAGCTACACATTCAACAGATGTTTACATCTGCAAGTTCCACTGGAGAAGGGTTCCCATCAGTTAAAATACCATGCGGCCTCTTCACAAGAAAGATCGTGCATAGCTAAGCATCAAAATATGTTCCCAGTACTCATATTATTATGATATGACCAAGTCTTCACATTTTAATGATGGTATCTTCTATAGCAATGATAATTTAATCTGCTTCAGTGGAGACAATAAAAATTCTTGTGCATTTACACATCTCCCTGCTGCCAACAGAGGATTTTTTCCACCTTTTTTCTTTAAGTAGAATGAAGAACCGTTTACCAAACACAAATAGCAGCTAGCAAGCTGAGGTAGCCCCAACTAAACAAGATTATTTTAAGATCCTTGCCTTTTTCCTCCCTGTCCTTCAAATAAAAACTCTTAAAAGTTAACAAACTGAATTCTCTTTCTGACAGAAACACCAAACAATGCTTTAAACACTGCCCACATCTGTGAAACTATATCTAATCAAATTCACGCCTGTGTTGGTTGCCTGGGTAACAATCAGACAGTTGCTCACACAAACAAACAGCAGAAGGAAATGTGCTTAAGTGGAAGCATCTATTTCTCAGAGTCTTGTTAATTTAACAAATATAGGATCATATAGTATGATCCTATTCATAGGGTAGTAGATGAATGGAAGGGGAATATCATTTATTGATTGGCTCGCTCATAAGGCTAAGGAGCATATGAAAGGTTGTGGGCAATTGAATTTAAAAGTACGGTTCCATTTTTATCATTTTTTTCCCTTTCTTCTCCCTAAGAAGCACAGCATGACATTTGGATGTAACTACATGTCACTGCATAAAAGGCTGATTCATTACTTCTTTTTAAGCACACAGTTTAAGTTATTGTCTATGTTTCCTCCTCATAGCATAGGCCCTTAATTGATTGGCTTCATTTTAGACTCCTCCTAATGATATACAAAAGGAATGGCTCTTCTGAACGTATATAGATGTAACAGGCACTGCCAAGGCTGTCGTTTCCACAGTAACGGTGCCCCATGCAGGAACTCTGAGTCAAACTTCATCCTCATCCCTCCCCCTTTTTGTCTGACCACACAGGTTTCCTTCTTCATACTTATCACAGATTCTTTTGGGAGAATTCAGCTACATTTTGGATGGATGAATGCCATAGAATCACAGAATCTTCTGGTTGGAAAAGACCTTTGAGGTCATCGAGTCCAACCATACCCACCTTCTGCTAAACCATATCCTTCAAAAACTCATCTACCCAGTTTTTAAACACCTCCATGGATGGTTACTCAACCACCTCCCTGGGCAGCCTCTGCCAGTGTCTGATCACCCTTTCAGTAAAGAAATTCTTCCTTATATCTAGTCTGAACCTCCCCTGGCCCAACTTATGCCCATTTCCTCTTGTCCTATCACCTGTCACTTGTGAGAAGAGATCAACACTCGCACTGTTATATCCTCTTTAACTGAATGTCCCCCATACAGTTAAATGTAGGAGTTGTATAGACAAGTATTTATTTCAGGGCTCACATGATTTTCAAACTATTCTAGTTGCTGATATCAAGAATTCAAAAATTATGTTTTAAAAACTAAGAATTACTTCAAATAAAATCTTGAGACTTGAATAATGAATATCTTTGCACAAGGTTTGACTTTGGGGTTATAAGACTTAAGCCTCTTGTCATACTGAGATTGGCTTTAAAGTTAGAAGGGTATTTATCAGTGGTGTTACTTTAAATTAATAAAATGTAAGCTTCTTGCAAAATAATTCTGGCCCAGGACCAAAGAGGATCCAATATAAACAATCAGTATTATAATATTCATAGTGGCATGCTATAAATTAGACATATTGCAGTTCTGATGTACCATTACTTAAAAAACAGCATGTTCAAAGTGATGCTCCTTACTGAAACCTGAATCAGTAGCCTGCTAAAAGTACTGCAGAGGAATATATTTTCACTGCAGATTTCCCACACTGCTAGGTACAGCATAAAGCCCCTAAATAGTGCTTCTCCTAATGCATTTGAAGTTGGTGGGTGTAACTAAAACTGAAATCATCAGTAAAAATAAAATATAAAACTGTTGTTCAGAAGCTAAGCTGACATCCTGGTCACAGTAGCAGAGCTATAGAAGCAAAACTAATGTGGGAAAGGTACAACAGTAGGCTGGTTCCTCGTGTAGCCAGTAAATAAGGTTGTTGCAGTAACAAGGATCAAAGGCTAGCTTTTCTTCATGGTCAATTTTCCCACCGAGTTCATAGCTCTGTTTATTTTGTGGCGTTCACTTTCCTCTTAAGGAAGCAGTAGCCACGCACCACATAATGCTGCACTGTTTATATGGCACAGATTAACAAAAACCATCTCTTAAGTAAATGCTTTCTTCACAAATCTTTACACTTGTCATGTTTTTATACTAGGGAGTAGATTTTGTGAAACAAGGCTTCACCTCTGCACAGGGCTTTGCAGGCTTGTGTCCATATGCACGTTCTCACCTCCTGCCTGGTACAATCAGCTAGCACGGAGCTCCCAGGTTGCCTTAGACCAGGGGTGTCAAACTCATAGCCTGCAGGCTGAATCCAGACCTCCACGTTGTTTTATCTGGCCCAGCACCTTGTTTCTACCCGGCGGCAGCGCCAAGCTCCTTGTCCCTATGCCCCTGACAGCACTGATCACATGTGCAGAGGTGCTCTTATACTGCAAGAGCAGGAGAACAGCAGGAGCCATGAGTTTGACACCCCTGCCTTAGACATTGGTGTAATCCCAAACCAAAGAGAGATGCTGATCATACGGTGTTTAAATTTAACCAAACAGAGGGTCTTTCTAAATGGCTGATAAAGCTTAGGGAAAGCTTTCTGCTCCATCAAGAGCTCTGAATAAAGTCTGTGGCTGGGTTCTGGTGGAAAAAGAGAATTCCTGTCTCCTGGTGCTTGAGTTTAAAATATTCTTTTGCGATAATGTCATGCTTTTAATCAAGAGCAGCTGTTCAACAATCCGTCATCTTTTGATTCCTTCTCACACCACAGTCTACTTATGTGTACATTAAACAAGTTGTAAAATAGCATGCCCAGGTCTGCAACAGGAGCAAGAACCATTTCCAGCAGCTACTGCAAGCACTGGCCTCCAGCAACTGCAGTTCCAAATGTGACGAAATGTCCTGAAGCAGCTGACTCATGTGCCTGTTAGCTCATATGCTTTTCCATTCTGAATTAAATAGAGGAAAGCATACAATACAAAGTTGTGAACATGAAGAAGCAAATAAAGAATATGCCATAAAAGAAGGAATAGCCCTCAAGACCTCAATGTTAAAGTATCCACCATATATGCCTCCGCTGACTTTACCTAGAGGATTTTGCTAGGTAAGATGAGAAAACTGTCATTTGTGCTTACTGACACCAATAACATACTAACATATTGTTAGAATATTTCAGGAGTGCTTTTGGGGTGTTTTTTTTTTGGTTTTCTTTCACACTCCAGAAAAATGTGGAAAATCTTCAATTTCATAAAAATTTTATCAACCTGAAACAGATTCCTTGGTTTTGAGCAATGAAAAATGAGATTTTTCCCAGTGGCTTAGAAATAAACGCTTAAAAATCATTCAAAGCTTACTGCAAAGCAAACAATTTAATGTTTAGTGTGGTTTGTGGAACATCTTTTTCCTAAGATATACACATATTTTTTATCCATTCCCTGCCCCCAAACCATTGTTTTCCAGATATAGAAAACAGCAGGTTATGATGATATTGATAACTCTCTGGGAAAGCATCAAGAGAATAAAAGGGTGTCATAGTTTACCAGGTAGTTAAAGATTGGATTTCTTCATCTTTCCACATCACCCAACAAGTTCACCCATGTCCTTGAGCAAAAGCAATACCGAAGCAGAAATAACCCAGACTGTTCCCTAACACAGATTTCACATGTAGTACAGTGATGCTATCCCCTTCTACAGTGTATGGAAACTTAGTTTGGGCAGGGACAGTTCAATTATTAGAACCCCTAGTGTTAACTAACCTAGTGGCTTTTGTTAAATGCATATCACAATGTTTGAAGGTCTCACTGCCCATTGCTCTCAGTGTAGTGTTTAACAGCCCATTCTATCATTTGTTTTTCAGGGAGGCTGATCAGAAGTAAGATCAAGCCCTCTGCTCTGTCTGGAAAACTGCCCGCTGGAAAGTGGAGTGGCATTTTTCTTGGAAGAATCCCTTTATGCAATTGTTTTTCCTTGCAATTCATGTACACATACCTGTTGGGTCACAATAGGTTTTTACATCCCACTTCCTCATGTCCTTTCTATGGTCATGCAGATAAAACCACAGGGTACCCTGTGGCATGTACCCTCTAGAACTTTCTCTTGAGCAGAGGAACGCTTACTCTTAATGTTGAGATACTGGTTCACACAGGTGGGGAATTGGACATACCTTCCTCTTTGAGTTGCTGGATTTCCTGGGACAATTTTACAAACATGTTTTTAGATTTTTCAGACAGTATTTCCATAGCCAAGATACAGGCCCATAGGGAGGGAAGAGAGAATTCCTTCACACTGTCAGAGCTGATCAGCCATTTCATCCATTGTTTGTCCCTTGTCTTCCTTCCGGGACATTACTACCAATGAATTGGCATACAATGATGGTGCACTCTATAGAAAATTTCACACATGGGTCATGTAAATTGGACTTTATCTGGATCTGTTTGTAACTGCTCATTATCAATCATTATAAATCATCCAGCACTGTGAATTCCCTTGAGTACTGGATGTCTTTCTCCATGGCAGTCTACTTGCCTGGGTGTCATGTAACATCATCTTTGAAAGAGCACTTTTCTCTCACTCCTGACAGAAGTCTCTTCCATAGGCTGAGGGTTTGTGTCTTTTTCCTAAGAATTTTGTCAACGTCCCCTTCCCCAGACAGAAATCCCAGCTGCTTGGCCTCCCTCCCCTATAATTCCAAGCTATTGGCCCCTTTATCCCAGCACTGGAGCAGCCAGATAACAATGTGCTCACCTGGATGGCGGCTGAAACCTTTTTGCCTGTCTCACTGCTCACCCAGAGAGAGGGACTGGGTGATTCTCTCTGGTTCTGCCTCTTCCTCCTGTTCTGGTGGTGACCATGGTTCATCATTTCTCACTAAGCAAACTGATTTTTGTGTGTATTTCTTCTTCCACATTAGGGCGACTCATACTGGCACAGGCTGGTTCTCTGGTTTAGCAGCAGTGGCTGCTGATGGGTTTTGAGTTACTGCTGTGCCTGTTGCCGGGGCTGGAGTAACCACAGTGCCTGTCAGTTCATTTTCCCATAATGTTGAACAGGGATCGGTAGACATGGGCTAGGCCCCAGCACATTGCAGTGATTCGTGTCTGCCCAGAATTGCCAGAACAAACCCACACTTTTTCAAATATTCTGCTAGTTTTTCAGGG
The DNA here is from genome assembly GCA_033558185.1 of Dromococcyx pavoninus. NCBI lineage: Eukaryota > Metazoa > Chordata > Aves > Cuculiformes > Neomorphidae > Dromococcyx > Dromococcyx pavoninus. The sequence continues at coordinate 1,024,654 of JAUMJL010000389.1, read as the reverse complement.
GGTTGCACTTGTTCATGAAGAAGTTCCAAAACACTGGAGGCGCCCACCATCCTACACATTTGCTCCAGCTATTCCACACACCCTGTCCCTCATAACTATTCAGTCTTGGGACAGATGTCTGGGTGTTTTTTGTTTTTTGGTGGTTTTTTTTTAAATAGTTGTTTAACCATAAACAAGACATGAAACACATTCAGGAGACACAGCAATAGAAGTAAACTGGCTTGAACATCCCAAGGAAGTTCAAAATTCTCAAGAGCTGTAATTAGCCCGAAGGAGAAAGAGAAAGTGAAAGAGTGGGGGAAAATTATCCCCCACTGTCCAAGAGATGGTGCCTGAGGTATAGAAATGACAGCGATGCCTCATATAAATACCACATAAATCTTATGACCAATAACATTATCATATCATAAACCAATAATATACAAGGCAGTAACATAATAATCTTGATCCGTCTTAGAGGTGATAAATAGCATCACAAGGAATATATACTGCATGTAAGGATTTACATAACACAACCATGCAAACAAATAATACAACCTTGGGACCAGCGACTATTCAACTAATACAATGTAACAGGTTCTTTTTAACATAGTCTGGTCAGTTCTGTCATTGTCTCAACAATTCAAGACCCATGTTGGGCACCAAAAAGGACTGTCACGGTTTAATCCAGCAGCTGGAAACAAAGAGCCACATGGAGCCCAGCTGGCAACAAGACGCCACACAGCTTCTCACTCCCCCTCCCTCCTCGGTGATGGGGTGGGGAAGAGATTCAGAAGAAAAACCCCAACCCTCACGGGCTGAGATAAGTACAATTTCACAGGGCAGCAAAGGGAGAAAAATTATAACAATAGTAACAGTATAAGAATACACCAATTAATTGTTCAATGCTCAGACAAAAGCAGATGTTCACATGTGTGAGTGATCCCAGTGCCCTGCTGAACCATGGACCAAACCCCACTCTGAGCCACGCTGCCCAGCTGATGACATCCTCCCTTTCCTTGGGACAAAGGGTCTTTAGGTCTTCTGCTTTTTCCTGAAAGGTCTAGGGTATTTTTTTTTAGTGCATCTTTACTTATTGTTGAGGTCTTTTATAGTCTTACCTTGACCTTTATAGTCATCCTTACTAAACCCAGCCTGAAACTAAATGGTTAAAATAAGCAAATGAATAAGTGAGTAAATGAGAGAAGATGACATTAACCTGGGAGGCAGAAAGGCAGGCAACAATATGGTTTACTTTGAAGTAGTAGAGAAAGAAACAGATGGCAATTGTTGATCCTAAAATCATTTTGTGTGACGAGAAGAAAAAAAATTCTCAACAAACTAGTGCTAAATAAAAGATACCGTTAGCAAACTGCCTTGTGTAGGGAATTGTGTTAAAATAATAACAACCATAAGGAGACAAAATAGAATAAAAATAAAAGATAATAAGCATGCTATGTATCCATTTATTTTTGCTTTAAAAATCGTATTTTTGTGAGAGAGTTTATTATTTGTACTTACAATAAAGAATCCTGGGGCATTTAGTGTCTATAACACAGAGAATGTTTTTAACAAATGAACTCGCTACCTGATGCAATAGCCTCTATGAAGACAAGCTTCTATGTCAGCAATTTGCTGCCCACCCTTCCCCAATATTAAATATGAAATTCAGCCATCAAAGTCTGTCATAGCCATCAAAGCCACAAACCCAAAGTCATCAACGCCTACTATAGCCACAACAGCTGAAAGCAGAACATTATTTTATAAGAGTTGCAGAGCAGTATTTTTACTTTTCATCTCCTGCACATATGTCCCAGGAAGAACTCACAATCTGTGCTTCCGATTTATGGAAACAATGCACTAAACTTTGTAAACACTGGTCTTATGCATATTTAGTTGTCCATAGTTACATAGATGTAAAGAGCTCTTGAATCATATCCTGCTTTTTAACTAGTACCTACGCCATTGAGAGCTGCTGCAGCAGCAATTACCATGGGTCTGAACCAGTGTCTACCACAGATGACAAGCTGTCATTAAACATAACTGAATAAATTAGGTACCTGGTACAACCCCAGTTGATCTCTGTTTATATGCAGAGTAAGCAAGAGAAGGGGAGAGGAACAGGCTTTAGCCAGTAAACGGCATTTTTTAAGTTCACATCATTTTTCCGTGGTATCCACTGGAAGGAATAATTATTCTTCTACCACATTTGTACTTCAATGAACACCAGTGACACTGTGGAGCCGAGGTAAAAGTCATCCTAGGGCTACTCAGACCAGTGGAGCTCTACTGGCTCTAGCAGATGCAGGAGATGCTGCTATAGGTCTCCATGCTCCCTGCTGGTGAGGGCCAGGCCTAACTTCTTCAATCCGATAGTGAAGGAAAGGCTGGGAACATCCTCAGCTCTTTGTCAGGAAGCGGTGGGTTTCTTGGGTGACACAGCTGCCCACAGAAAGTCTTCTGCAAGTTATCAGATACAAGAGGATTTACTACTGATGACAGCAAGGAGTAGGCATGTTTGCCTTGATTTTTATTTGGCAATGCTTGGTCTACATATCATCAAAAAAAAAATCCTCTGTTCCTGCCCTTCAGTTGTACCCTCTGCAGAATGGCAGTTTCCTCATGCTATTTCCAGCAAATAGTGCAGGATCTATTTGAAAGATAGCACTAATGGTGGCATTAGCATCTGCAAAGCACATAGAAACATGACAGCACCCCCAGCACCCAGTTCACAACAGAAGAACAATACATGTTGTTCACAACAGATCAACATAGATGTTGCTTTTCTTCCTCTCCATTCAAACATCTGTACAGACTCAGTGCAACAAGCTCTTTCCTGGATATCATCTGCGCCTTCCACTAGACATTTCAGATTAGGCTTTACCAAGAAGTCAAACTCAACATTGCCTAAACTCAGCAAACTGATGAAAAGTGAATTATTTTTTCTGTTTCACTCCTTCCCTTATACTCACAATCCACTGACATTTAGAACCATGTCCACTGCTGTCCTCTAAGTGGTTAAAAAAAAAACACAAAGAAGCACGACACTCACATTCCATACATACTTTTTTGGTGTTCACTGTATTAAACCAAGGGATTTCACCATTCACATACTGCAGTTGATCAGCTAAAGAGAATAAAGTGCTGTAATTCACTATTTTTACAGAGGCAAAACACATGCAGTACCTCATCTCAGGCTATGGTGTGCTAAAAATGAAAATGATCTGTGTTCTGCCACCCCATTTTGCAAACTGCTGTTTAGTCTGAGATCATAGACAAGCTTGACAACACCTTGCTGTAAAAATAAAATTATAGATTTGGGTCTGCATTTTACAGTCCCACAGCACTGATCTTTGATACTTCTTAGGAAAAATTTCTGTTTGAGGTTTGGAGATGCTTTTATTGTTTTTACTTTTCTAGCAAAGATTTGTTGCGTGTATTCAACCCCTGAAATCTCTTGTGCACCCTTGTCATACTTTTTTAAAAAACAGCGTTTGATCTTTCAGAATAAATAGTATAAATAATTCATGAGAGACAATTTAAAGTCCAAATTCCATTCTTCCTTTCTTCCATGTACTTTTTCATTTGGCACTAAAACTACTATAAACAGTCACATTTTGGTAACAAGCTAGACTCCCTGTGGATAGCAGGACCATCATCAGCTGCAGAAACCAAACCACGCACACAAAAAAACCCTTACTTAAAACACTGGAACAATAAATACTGCCAATGCAGTATTGATTCAGCCTGCTCTTGAATTATGTTGAAGCTTTTAATTCTATGCTTACTTGCTGGTTTTCCTTAGGACCATATCCCATTTAGTCATATTCATTTCTGAGATCTTATACTACAGTCAGGGCACTTGAACAAGAATGTAACCATCACTAGCATTTTCAAGTTCCAAAACCTTTCAATGCTACAGCATGGCAAATTATACTGGCTACTCTTTAGTAAAAGAGAACAGCTTTAAGGATCCATGAACAGTTTGCGTCCCCTCTGGCACATCAGAAATGCCATCACAAGGGGCACACTTCCATTTCAAACCTCCTACAGGAAAGACCTGATGATAGAGGAGAAAGAAGAGCCCTTTTCACCACATATAACCCAGCTATAGCTGTTTCTTGGGGACAAATGGGGAAAGACTGCTGTTCCTTAACTCTGTTCCTTGTAGGTACTTGGGATGACACTAGAGATGACAAGGCAGGGCTGACACACCTTGCAGACAGGGTGACACACCTTGCAGACAGGGGTCTTCCCTGGAAGAGGAGGGATAAGGAGAGCAAGTTCAATCCCCAAACCTGCAGCTTCGCATGGAACTTGGAGACTTTGGGGGGCTTGGAATCACTTAGCTTTGCCCCTTGCTTGTTTTGGACTACAGCTTTCCCCAAGATTGCTGCTCTTACACCTCTCTTAAAGGCTGATGGAAGAAATCAGGGTAAATTAGCCCATCTGTTTTCATTTGGCTAGGATTTAGCAAAGTGCTTAAACAAATGCTTAACCTTAAACTGGCTATTAAGGACCTAAGAAAACGCTTTGCTGGATTAAGAGCAAAAACCACTGGAAGAGGAGGAGGGTGTTCATAGTCTGTTGCACAGCAGGAGGCTTGAGAACTGAGAGGGAGAGCTTGTGCATGTGTTATGGGACACACAGAGTGAAGATGGTGGCCATGTATGACCACAAAACAGGAAAGAAACAGTGGTATGGGACTTTCAAACAGCATTTTCAGGAAAAAAAAAAAGTAAAGATTACACAGCTTTGCTTTTAACAGTGTTTCAGCTATACTGGTTTGTGTCTTGGGCTGTTTCATCCTCAACATTAGAGTGGCACAAATTCCAAGAGGTGTAGAGCTGAAGGCCTCGATTCCCAAGGGTCCAGAGACTTAACTGCGCTGCCTTTTGTCACGGTGGGAACACAAGCACAAGGACATTGTGTAGCTTCAACGTCTTCTTTTCGCTAGGGCTTGTGCTAACATTACATCTCCTCACATAACCACTGCTCCAGAAGCCACGGGAGGTAGAAGCAAACAGCTCAGCTTTTGTGTGATGGTGGAGATAGCGAAGACCTAGGTTGCAGTTTTACTACAAGGTCATAACAACTCATTCCTTTGCAATACAAATACCACATGCTGGTCTTTACTCCTGCCTTTTTCTAAACTAAAATGAGACAACGTGTTTGCACATGACTGATCTCTTCATAATGCATTTTACCTCATGCACATAACTGATCTCTTCATAATGCATTTTACCTCATGCAAACTGGATACAAGTATTTTTCAAAAGATGGAGAGATCTACCAGATCTTTATATACGGATTTTTGTAGACAACACAATCCATCAGCTTTCCATTAAGGAACTATACAAAATGAAACATTTAATATGTGATAAATTAAATATTAAGTGCAAATACATCACAGAGATCTCTACAAGTTTACATAAGTTAGAGTGCTTGTTTTTGCAGCAGCTCAGCCTCTTCCCACCTAACTCATTCATTTGCTTGCTATGTGCTTCACAGGCATTTAAGCGACCCCATAGCCTCAAGGTCACTTCTAAGCAAAAATTCCAGCACTAAACCTCGAAACCCAAGTTGTTTAAATTCCCCCATTAGCATCTCTCAAATATCCCCTTAACTTACCATGAGCTTCCCGGCTTATTTGTGTCTGTCTCCACCACCCACATTCATCTTCAGTGTAGCTGGAGGTTGTGCTGACACAAATACAAAGGACTAACCCCTGGCTTCATTCACACCAGAACAAAACCAGCATCCTACTCTGCAGAGGGAACTGCAGAGCTTTTGCAGCAAGTTTTGAACTGGCAGATGAGGGAAGGCTGAGGAAGATGCAGAGCTTAGGCAGCTGGGAACTGCTGTGTGCAGAGAGGAGCACTCTGTTGGGGTAATTAAAGGGACACTAACAGATTTATTCTAGGGTCAAGGCCCTAAATCCACTTATTTAACTCCTGGGTCTTTGAGGAGCTGCACACAAAGGACTTCTGAAATACCTGTTCTGGGGAAGAAGATGCCAAATCTTAGCCCTAAAAGCACTTGCTACTGAGTCTCAGCAGCTCCTAAGCCTTGCACCAATGATGATGTTGCAGAGCTGAGGTTTAGCAGCTCTGCTTTCGGCCAGAGCCTGAGGAGAGTCCCCACAGTAGTTTCCACTCTCTGGTGCCGACATGCAATGCAGCCAGATCCAGTTTCCCAAACAAGCATTTCTGTGTCTATTTCTTTGTGTCTCTACTACAAGCCTCTCATGTAACACCTCTCCCCATGCCCTGTGTGGTTGTCATCCTTCCCACTGAGGAACACGAGTGAAGACAGCCTGAGGAGTTTAACACTGCTCATTAATCGATCAGCAGAGCCAGTGCCAAGTGAAGCAAAATGCTGTTTTGCTTCCCGCCCACCATGCGAGGGCTGAGGCTGCTGCTTCTGAAAAAAATCCCTGCTGGGAGAAGAAACAGGCACCCCAGCTGGATTCAACAGCTCACAGAAAGGGATGCTCAGTGGCTGGGGTCAGGACCTTTAACTGGAAGCAGCACCTGGGTCTTTTGCAGACTTTTTTCTAAAACCATGCAATACCCAGCTGGCTCCGCATCATCCCTGACAGACAGAAAAGCTGAGCTCCTCTCAAACAGTTGAAGCACTTCTCTTTCTACAGCCAAGTATGTAAGTACATATTCTGGGAGCATTGAAAAAGTCAGCGGTCACACCTGCTCTGCCCCCCCCCCCCCCCCCCCAATCTGGCTTGCTGATGGAGATTATTAGGTACTTGGGGGCAGCTGCTGTCTCTCATTGAAATCAGTCAGGTTTTAAATCCTGTGATGGCAGTTCACACAACTAGCTCCGCTGACTTCTCAAAAGCAAGGTAAATCCTAAAAAGAATGTAAGGTTTCCATTTTTAATCCCCTCCAAAATTGCTTAAGTATCTATGATGGAAGTAGCTGTGAGAAATAATTGCTGCACAGTGGCCCAATTACTCACATACTTCAAAACAAAACGAAACTCCCACCTGGTATGAGTGAAGGGCTTAATAGAAGTGGATTAAGAAATGGATAAAAACATAATTTCAGACCTATATAACTGTCAGTTTAAACTTGTTTTTCTTTATTATTACTAAAAATTATCACCAACCTAATTGTGATTCTTATCTATCACTGGCATTCACTCTGTGTGTGTGTTTGTCTGTTGGTTAGTTTATTTACTTTGAAGCTCCTGAATAAAAGCCTCCAAACTCTACAGGAAACTGAATTTTGTAAGGTTTGTATAATACAACTAATACCATAAAGCCCTGTCGTGGAGTCTATTAGGTCTTTAGAGACCCACTGCAGTGTTAATGTGCCTTAATATGTCTGTACAGGTCAGAGATGGAGAATATACACTTAAAAGAAAGGATTTTCTTGATCTTACTTGGGTTTTTTTAAAAAAAAAACTTTCTACAAAAATCAACTATAAACTACTCCACATAGGTTATGTTGAGTTGGAATCTCTTTGCAGATAAGTCTAAGCGACAGAAATACCTCTCCAGCCTTAATTACAGTAGCAGTGTCGGGTCATTAAAATGACCATTGCTTTATGTTAGCTGAGCTAAATAAAAAAAAAAAACAAACATAAATTCCCAGCAACAAACACAAGCATATTTTATCATTCACAGTGTGAAGTTGTTACTACAGTGCCATCTTCAGTGCGTTACGCAAAGTGGAGTTTTCCCATAGAGAATTTTTCACTTTTTTTTATGGGTTGGAAATGGATTAAAGGAATTTCTACTGCACGGAAGAATGAAGACAAAAAGGTGAAAGCCTTCTTGCTTTGTTAATGAGAAAGATGACTACTGTGACTCAGAAAATAAATAATTATATGAGAAGCATATGTAAATATAAAGCAAAACAATCTGAGTGACCGCAACAATAGGCTTTGAGGTAAAAAATGGTTGCCTCCATCTATTGCCAGTAACACTGCTATACTGCATGGACATGACAATTTTGCATGTGAACATGCATTATGGGTAGGACATTACAGAATCATTAAAAGTTGTTAATGCAAGTTTGACTGTATGCTACTAGAAGATAGTGAAAAAGCAAATTTCTCCACAAATTTCACAGAAGCTCTGGTCTAGTTGTACTGTGGAGAACAACACATTTGATCAAATGAGCTTGTCTAGCCAGGTCACAAAATTTAAATAAAGTTTAGATTAGACCCAGAAGTCAAGACTGCTTTTCCTATTGCAAAATGGACTTGCCCATATTTTGAAGTAGCAGAGAGTTAAAGAGAGACAGGCTTACATTCTTGATTACAGAGCTGCTGTGCTGTTCTGCTCCTGTTGCTTTGCTTCCCTGCAACGTCAATACAAGGAGTTACTGAGTCCTCCTACAACCTTGCTCCTTGGCTCAAGCTATGGACATTCTGGGCCATACCAGAGGTCTGCTTCAGCAGGTTTAAGGAGACACTTCAGCAAAGGTTCAGCCGTGCTTCTGTTGTCTCTGGGGGGTGTTTTGTGCGTGAGGCCCACGGCAAATGCCTGTACAAGTAGATATGAATACATGTTGTTGCTTCAGCCTCCTATGCCACTAAGAGATACCAGGCAAACTGACCTCACACATGTGCAAAGGGAACAGGTGTGTGGAGAAAGGAAATAGGAATTGACTCCAATTCTACATCTCAGTACCACAACTTGCCAGAAGAAGCAAAAACTGCCAGAGGTCCTAATGTTATTGAAAAAATCTGAGTGATTTTATTATTATAATACAGATGTTCTCTTTGGAATGAACATATTTACTTGTCTTTTTAGTCATATATTTTTCTTGCATATGACTCAGAGCTGTATTGCTTTGTATAGAGAAAACAGGTCTATTTAACGACTGAAGGAGAAAAGTATACAGAAAGGAAAAGCCAGCTTATTCACTTTCAGTGATATTTCTCAATCTGAACAATAGAATTCTACACACAGTACAATGGTATTTCCCTTTTGAAATGGATTGTATGCTGATATTACTCATCACTTGAATACCGCTTTCATTTTGAAAGCACATTACAAATGTAAGGAAATCCTTACCAACCCACTTTACAATATGTAATCCTTAGTATCTTTGCTGTCATATGCTGAAGTGGTATAAATTACTTCACAAAGCTACAAAGAGAGAATGTGTCACATTCTTTCTCTTGTTGACCATTAATTTGCTAGTTGCTAACTGTGTATATGACTATTGAAACAAAACATAATACCATGTTCATCACTACAACAGCTGAAGTGAAACTCCAGTTTCTAGGAGAAGCTACTTAAAAGATAAAACTTCTTAGTGTTTCCATAGCTTATATTTTTGAGAAAGGATTACAAAATAGGACCTTATTTGTTGCCAGTATCCCAATTCTCTTAAAGTAGTTTCTGAATATTTCACCTAATTAAGGCAAATGTAATTTTCATTGAATGAAAAGAAATTTTAAATATAGGTTATTCATGATGTTTGTGTTCTTCGTGTACATTTTGGAAAACCATGGGAATTAAAAGCAAATTTTTTTGCTGGACATTTGGACACCATCTCTTGATGACAACTGTAAAACTACCAATTAAACCGATCCCAAAAGTAAAGATCATCACAAACATAAAACAGTGCAACAACATGGCAATATTTAGGAAAGAAACTATAAGAACCCCAGTTATTTCAAAATGTTAATGCCATCCAAAGACATCACCCCTTGTATGACATTTGTACTCTTGTTGATAACTTAATCAAATTGCAGATGCAACTCACTAGGCGCTTAAAGACGAGTCTTGAAGAACCCTAACTGATTTAACTTCCATTAAAGCAAACAGAGAGCAAACATTCAAAACTTTACATTTAATTTCTACCACACAAAAGGCAGCAAGACAGTCGTGTTGTATTTTTGCAGCTAAGTTGTGCCCTGAGTTGCACATGTGGTTTCTTGGCTTCCAGGGCATATTCTAACCCAAGAATGGAACAAGTTGAAAAGCTGCATGCTAAAAATATAAAACCAACTGCTTTCTTTCTCTCCCTCTTAGTAAAATACTTTCTAAATACAGGCATTACTCAACAGTATGACCATTCTTTAAAATCTTGAAAAACTCAAATTCAGCCTGTTTTTTTTTTTTAAGAAAGAGATGAAAGTTCTTCTCCCACCATTCTCCACAAAATTATTTTGGGGTATAAGCAAACACAGACTCCATATATACCAGACTGGTGACTGGGAGTCTTATTTGTGGTGTTTGCCTTCTTTGCCTCTTTGGCAATGGCTATCAATCAATGTCTAGACAAATATTTACCTGTAAGGACTGGGCATACAGAAGATGAAGAGAGAGCACGAAGTAGAAGGGTGCCCTAGAAGGTCATAGTGCACACGTTTCTAGAAAACTACATGAAATTAAATCAAACCGTGAAATGCTTGTGGATGAAGGAAACTGAAGACTTCTCTGTTATTGTACATAAGCAAAATGTCTACTAAACCATACAGATATCACCTCTGTTTTCTAGTTAAACAAGGCCAAAGAGACAGTGATCTAACACCTGAGCACCTATCAGAGTTGATTTACAGTCATTTAAGCCTTCACGTGCACACGCATAGATGTATATATGTACATTCATATATACCCATACAAAAAAATTATATTTAGTACCAGCTAGGACTCTTTTTATTTTCTGATTGTTATTTGTGCTTTTAAGAAATTTAGTGTTAAATGGCTACAAAAATTCCCAGCAAGAGAATGAAAAAAATCAATATAATACAACATCAGTCAGTTACTAATGATGGGTATTTTAAAAATAACAGACTGCTCAAAATGTACTGTTTTCAGACAATAAAAAATTATCTCAAGAATCACTAATGAACTTGAATAAAGTTAACAGTAAAATAAAGATACTTGCAATAAAGTCCCTACTTAACAGGAAAGAAAAGCATTCCATTAAAGGGAGAAAATAAATTGAATTGTTAAGATAGTGTTTTTATTTTCTGCGATGCATATTACAAGTCTACATAATTAAATCAGCAAATTTAAATAGTTTTGTATCCATAGTATATCTACAGGATACGCACAGTTCTTGAATTATTGTAGAGTTCCACTGATATCAATCAGACACAGGACTGCACCTACTCTATGTTTATTTGAAGCTAATAACACCTCTACCACACAAATCAATAAAGCAAAAAGCAAGATTATATTTTATGTAAAGAAAAAATGACTTAGCTTATTTTTTATTTTAATGACAGACAGATCAGCTCCTCACCTAATATGGCAAACTTCTTTTGTGTTCACTAGGGTAAGGCTGATTTGATTCCACTGAAGTCTGTTGAGTTAGTGTAGATTTACATTGGTAAATTTCTGAGATGAGTTTGTTCCTGTGCATTAACATTCCAATTTTTATTCTTCAATATTGCATCGGTCAGAATACATAAGGATCAATTAATGGCAGTTAGAAGTAAAGATAAAATAATAGGAAAGCACATTAACAGAAAACTGCCAAGTTCCTCCACACTCAGGAAATCAGTACACACATATTCTTTTCAAAACATGAATACTTATCCTTGATTCTCAAGTTTTTCTTTAGAAAGAAGTTCTATGTAATATACACATAGGCCTTTTTCAATTAATCCTGTGGGTTTGCTTTTAAAGTTACACTGCAATTGACAGTCAAAAAAATCCATATCAAGTCCTGATTTTCTAGTCCCTCACATTCTAATTCTCATTCACCACCATTACAATGCATGATTCAAATCCTACACAACAGGGAATGTTTAATCTAGACATAATTATGTTCCTGCTCTTCTCTCCCATGAAGATTTTTATTAGGCTTTGTAAAACATTTTTACTACAAACCCTAAATTTGGAAGTTAAACTACCTAAAGACATCTTTTCACCCTTTGTTAATAAAACTAACCTAACCAGTTGAAATGGTAGATGGATTGGTATTTTTCTTTTTGATAAGGATACACTAACTTTTCTGAAAAATTGTCTTATTCAAAATGATTACTGAGAAGGGACCAGAATCAAAACAAATGCCTCTAGCATTACCTGATTGTTCCTTTAGGCACATCTGTGTTGAGATCTCAGAATCCAATTAAAAAATAAATTCTGCTTGTGTTACTAAAGTGCAAAAAAAAAATCACTGACTTTGGAGGGACTATTTATGTAACAGAGCAAGAAGGATTTTGTTAGACAACAGAAAATGGGAAAACTTTCATAAAAAATAATAATAAATTGTTGAGGTGATTAGAAAACATCACTGTTTAACTACTTTATAGATTCTCTTTGCAAATGATCTTAAAGAGAATATTACAGGCACTTAACAAAGTATAGTTTCAGAAATACAATAGTACCAAACAACTTTATTAATGTTTCATACAAATTTTTAAGTCAATACTGGCTAATATTTTGATGTTGCTGAAGGCAAACAAATATCTAAGCAACAGCTTTCTGTGTTTTACATTGGACTGGATGTTGTAAGCAACTACCTTAATTATTAACTAACCTAGAACAGTAATGATTGAAGCAGGGTAAAAACAATACATTTTGTTTTCTTACTTTATTTCAAAATAGAGTGATTATAAATACATTCTTGTTATATTTCCTTCCCAACTCTTTGGATGCAACAAAAAAAAAACAACAAAAAAACAACCCATCTCACTGTGCTCATTTCATACAATATCAATGCACAAATCATGCAAAAGATATTCTATATATTATACCAACATCAAGTTCTGGATGTGTTCTGTTGATTCTGAAACATTTTTTAACATTATTCACAAGGCTATGCCTTTTATAATTTATAGCGTCTTTATGGCTTTTTAAAAATGTCATTTAAAAAAGATTTTTATACTAGATTTCGATATTATTATCAATCTCGAACACAATGCAAAACGTAATTAGTGTAATGGTTTTGTATTCTTGTACTATGGCAGTTGCTTTCTGATAAAATTGCACTTTTTTTTCTTTTTCAAGGACATGATTACACTATTTATTTTATTTAAAAATGGAAACTTCTTTATCATACAATGAAGACAACAGATTTTGTTAACACCTTCACTGATTTAGTTTACGTGTATGAATCTTAACAGCCATTTTACAAGCATGGCCACTCAAAACAGTAAAATTAACATCTGGAGTCATCTTCCCAGTTTGACTGACTGTGAATTTGAATGGACATTAGATTAAAATTGCTGTGTAGACACATACACTGTCTCAAAACATGGAGGAAATAAATTGACACTAAAGTTTTCATTCAAAGTAACAATTTCACAGAAACATAGTGTTTTGCCAATTTCTGCTTTTTTTTTTCACTTACACTATTATGCCTATATATTGCACCTTATATGTAAAACACTTAGGAACAATTTCTACACCCTTCTTTATCCTGGTGAACCTCCACTCAACAGCAAAATCCTAAGAGTCACTGGGCTCTGTGTATTATACACAATGTTTCTGAGCTCTCTCTTTTTGAAGTCAATGACAAAACTATCTAAGCCCCGCAGGTGTCTAATTATTAGCTTGTGACTAGAACCTCTGCACATGTTTTATGTTGAGCTTAAATGCTTTACTAGATTGGGACCTCAATGAGAAGGAAAATCTCACCCAGTCAAATGCCAGAGCCTAACAGTTCAGTTCTTCCTCTTTTGATCTGTGAATAAAAGACATCACCACAAAAATAACCCCGAACAAAACAAAACACAACACAAAACAAATCAAAACACAACCAAACCCTCAGTTTTTCAGCTGAGGAAGGTATAATCATTTATCATTGTTCTTTTAACTCAGGACAACACAAGTCATAAGCACATCAATTTTAAAACCACTTACAAGTATTAGCTTATCTGCTTTTTAAAATATTTTTAACGCATGCCTCTCAAGAGAAGGGTATGGGACGTGACAGTCTCTGACAATGCACTGAAGTGTGTCAGAAGCCTTATGCTTTGGCAAATCCCAGTGAATCTTGACACATCCTCCAAGCCATGCAACACTGTGCAGAGGGGGCACAGCGACCTATTATTCTCAGCCTACTCATGGAGCCACAGTCTATCCTGTCAGTGCCTCTTTAACATTCCTTAATCCACAGATTCTTAATGCAATAAACTCAAATTTTCTTCTTCAAGGCCTTGGCAATGTATTGCACCATTGGACAACTAAGAACTTTTAATGCTAGAAATGCTTATGTACATAGTATCCATGTCCTGAAAATCCCTATGATACCCTGAATGAAGTAAATTATGGTGCATGGATAGCAGCAGCCTTTTGAAAGACACTCTGCCATTAATTTATCTGTAATAATTTTATTATCTTATTTATATATTTTAAAGTATGAAGAAAAACAATAAAACAACCCTCTAAGTTACAAGACCATAAACAAATGTCTGAAAGTAGAAAAATGTTTTGTTTTCTCTTAAATAAAGAAGCAGTGTGTTTTTTTTATTTTTCATAAACTTTGTCAAAAACACACTACAGGTTCTTTGCCAAATACAATTTCAGAATAAAAATATCACAGCAATGATGTACTGAAATAAGAAGTTTATAATGGAAATAGCTGACACAGCCTTCTCCGCAGTATTATTATTGGGTCTTGCTGTAATATTTGCTAGTTTAAAATTCATGAAAAACATTCCTTTCTATATCCTACTAATCTTAATTGATTTATGTGTTGATTATAAAAGGTGAGAGAAGAAAAGTTCTGGAACAAAGGAGACAGAGGGTCTTATCTAAAGCTCACTGAAATGTACAAAAAAATATTTTTCAAGTCAAAGAACTTCTGTTAATCTTATAGTATAGATTTGCTGTAAAATGCTTTATCAATGTATCTCCATTCTCATCTCAAGGCACCATCTATCAGTAAGAGACAGTGGGGATTTTCCATTCTCTTGACTACTTTTTTTTCCTAGCTATTCAGATTCAGCTTTCACAAAGGCAAGTTTTTATTCTCTAGATATTAGCTACACAATACTCTGGACTGAGACCACTATATTCATTTTACACTCTGGTTTTAGACACGATTTGCTATATTGTTCACTGTTCTGATCAACTTATTTTCTGACTGACAGCAGCCAGCCAGATAATAATAACAGAAAACTTCTGCATATACAATTAAAATATTACCCTTTCGATGAATTCCTGTGAATACTTGTAGTGAAAACTATTTAGTTTAAGCTATTAGACCCTGAAAAGCAAGATAACTGATGGTAAGTAATTGCCTGAGACACAGTACTAAAAAACTAATGAATCAATATTAAAATGCACCATTGGTAACAAATCTGAAATAAGATAATATGCTAATTTCACAAGAATAGTACAGAACAATTTATTATTATTATTATATCTGATCACTTAATTCTCGATAATTTTACACATTACATCCTCAGTTCTTGTTTGGTATATTGTTCTGGTTTTATTTATACTGAATGATTAATGCATTGTGATCAGGAAAACAAGTCAGGCATATTAAATACATATTAAGGAGTACATATTTTCCTATTTAGTATACAAAGTATTTCATAAATATGAATTATATTACAAAAATAATTTCTGCTACGCTCACACAGTAAGCACTTTGACAATTTTGGACAACCTGTTGGGGTTGCAAGTGTTTCACATAACTGAGAAAGAACTCTAGTTTTAATTGGAGATGAGTCTTACCACAAATTCTGCATAAACATCAAATATTTTCTTCAGATGCCACAAATACTGCAGGAATCAGTTTGAACTATTTTCTTTCTTGGTTTTTTTTTAATTTTATGTATAGACATGTATGCTTCAAGTGGTCAAATTTATTTCATAGGTATGTAATGCATGGTATATTTTAAACAAATATTTGCACAATTTAACATTATAATTCCAGTGATTTCAAGATGCAGGCCATAAATGTAACCAATTTACACATACTATTGAATGTTCTCTCTTTGCATGCTTGTTACTTTTCAGATAATCTTTAAACAGTGCCATTACAACACCACAAATCAAAGGATTACTCCAGTTCCACCAACTTAAATCCACGTGCAGGATGGAAGGACCCAGCTGAGGTACAAATACCAGTACCAAGTTTCTTGTGTTTGTTCTAACAAATCACAAGGAGACGATGGTTTTGCATTTAAGGTACAAAACATATATGCCTCTTGAGGTTAAATTCAGTGTAACGTGTATAAAGCATCCCTTTGGCAATAGAGTTTGCAGTATCCCTACAGAATTCCACAGGGCATGAGCTTTATGTAGTAAAATCTATTAAGGAAATTCTCCTCTACTTGACAAATCATATGGAGTTACAGTTAATCAGACACCCTTGCACACCTGCCTCTATGCCTGTCAATATAATATAGTATTTGGAAGTTAAAAGTCAACGAAAGGCACTTTCATGATTAAATAAATGTCCTCTGTAGGCAATAAGATCGCATGACCTATATTTTATTCAAAGCTGTTTGTTCTTCAAGGACTTGTAGGTAGTCAGGTGAACCTTGAAGTTTAGCTTTTAGTTCAAAATATTCACTTTTCCTTTGTTCTACTACAATTTTACTATGATTACCACCTATTAAAGATTTCTTGGTTTTTCTGTCTTGTTGTTTCTCTGGATAACGTATTTCAAAGCCACTGACCCCTATGCTGTTGTACTCTTTCTTACTTTCAAGGTAATTTTGAATAAATACATTGGAATCCCTCCCAGGGAATAATTCATCCAGTTCATCGATTGTGCTAAGTCTTTTTCTGGTATCCACATGCAATAAATCTTTATCCTTGTCATTAATATTTCTCAGAATGACTTTTTGCCCTGGTGGGTCAGCAAACGTGAAGCCCGTTTCAGACTCTTTTAAGCCACAGGTATGACTTTTGCTCATCTGTTCAATAGTTTGAGGAATGAAGGCCTCTGCACCTAGGCCGTCTTTTTTGTTTGACTTGTGATCATGCTTCCTCAGCTGAAGCTGCATAGAACTGCATTCTTGATTTCCAATCCCTTCATGCTTTACAGTTGGTTTTTTGTTGCGCCGAAGCACAAAAACAAGAAGACAAAAAGCAACAAACACTGTTAAAATAAGCACAACTAATATGCTTAAGATTAGGATGGACAATGGAACTGGGCCTCCAGGAGGACTCCGAACTGGTCCCAGTGGTGTTGTAAAAGTAACAGCGGGCATAGGACTAGTGAACAGAGCAGATGGCTTGTTTAAAAGTTTAGGACAGAGGATCTCATTTTTCAGAGACTTAAGTTCAATGTTAGCAAACTGCACAGGTGTTTCACATTTCAATTCCTTCACCACAATACCTTCACTTAGTTTTTCAAGCCACAGTTTTAGAGCAACTAAATCACAAGTGCAGTCCCATGGATTACCTTCCAAATCTATTTGTGTAAGAGATTTTAGTTGATCAAGAACACCACTTACAGGTAAATACATGAAATGATTGTTCCTCAGATTCAGTCTAGCAAGTGGTGCACCAGCAAAAATGTATGCTGGCAAGCTTCGTAGCAGATTGTTGTTCAGGTAGAGCAACTGCAAATTTGGCATTAAATCAAAGGTGCCTGCTAGGATTTCTTTGATAACATTGTATTCCAAATACAGATATTGCAAGTTGTGGAGGCCAGCAAACATTTCTGGGCTCAGGCGCTCTATCTGATTGCCATTGAGATACAATCTCCGTAAATTTGTAAGGTTGCGGAAAACTTCTCCTTTGATCACTGAAAGCCGATTGCTGCCTAAATGTAGCAAATCTAGCCCCTCAAACTCAATGAAATCTGTAGTGTCCACATCCTTAATATAATTGCCATTTACATGCAGTTTCTTGGCATTTAAAGGTTTTGGTACGAGTTCGGCCATTGACTCTATATTTCTTTCTTGGCAATTTACACTTAATCCCAAGTCTGAAGGATGTGTTTTGCAAACACAGGGGACTGGACAAGGAGTTAAAGGAGGCACCCTGGTCTGGTAAGATATGATTTGACTGAGACTGCGATTAGATAGTGCTTTGCCTGCTACTATCCCAGAGATCTTTGAAGGATTTGTAGTCTTTGGCGGCTTTGTGACTAATCTGTGCACTGATATTTGAGTGGTGTGGCCATTCGGGGTGCTGTAACCGGGCTCCAGTTGTGAGGGAGGCAGAATGCGCACGTCAAAATCACTCCCCGTCCCCATGGAGCACAGCTCTTGCTTGTTGGTTTCTTTCAGCAGCCTTCCATACAAGTCACTGGGTGTTTCACAGATAGCCTCTCCTATGTAGATGTTATAGGGCATGTTCTCCAGCCACGCTTTTAAAGGCAACAAATCACAAGTACAATTCCAGGGGTTGTCTTCCAGCTGCAATTCAACAATTCGCCCAATGTGTTCCAGAACTCCAATGTATGGAAGCTTCTGTATTCGATTCCCTCGTATATCCAGATGAGTTAGAGAAGCAAATCGAAAAATGTTATCGGGAAGGAATGAAATCAGATTGTCATTAAGGATCAGGACTTTCAGCTTGTGAAGCTTATTGAAGGCTCCTCGTTCAATAACCTTGATTAAATTGTAGTCGGCTTGGAGATACTCCAAGTTCTCTATGCCAAGGAAAGTGTCAGCTCGGAGAATCTTTAATTCATTGTTGTTCAAGTGCAACTGTTTTAATGCACTTAGACCCATAAAGGCCCCTCCCTCGATGTTCTGTAACTTATTATTACCCAGTTGCAAGGACACTGCATGTGTAAAATTAAGAAAGGTATTTGGATATAGAATAATTAGCAGGTTGTTTTGAAAGTTGAGGTGGTAAAAATTAGACCATGGTGGTTTAAGCTGATTTGGTCTGTAGACTGCAACCTTCTCACAGTTGACATAAAGTACATTCTCAACTGACACACAGGAACAAACATTGCAAATTTCCACAGATATATCAGCCTCTGCAGTTGTAGAAGAAACTGAAGATGACAGAACCAGAAAGAGCCACAGAAACATCTTCTTGTGATCAGCAAGCAACCTTAGGCTCCTGAACAAAGATAAAGAATCTAAAGAAGAAAGAAGGAAAGAAAAAAAGAAAGTGTTTTTCAGTTGCCATTGCTCCAGAACATCATTTGGGTTAAAAATTGTATTCCACTGAGCTACTGTACCTGCCAAGGATTATAGATAAACTACAAGCACTGAATTTAAAATAATGTGAAAGATTTTAACAACCAAACAAATACATGGGAGCTAGAATGATTTCAAATACAGAATGTAAACCTCTGCAGACAAACACGAATAACTCTGAGTTCTGTCAACTGCATTTCTATCTCTTGTACATGACAAACATGCATAACTAACAAAGTAAAATAACCAAAGGAGATTTCAATTTTATGCATATTTACTCTCCTCAGTCCTGCGCTGCTCATATTTTGCCGTGCATTTCAGGGATATTAAACACAAATGCTGATGTTATGCATGCCCAAACACCTGGGTTAGGGTACCAGACACAAAGATTCAGACACAAAAGCAATGTCAATACTCAATGTACATATCTTTAGCATCAACACATACAGATTATCACTACAATAATAGTGAGAGTCACTCAAGGGATAGATAGGCATGCACACACTTTATTTCTGTCACTTATTATACCCAGTTTAAATAAATAAGTGGTAAACTGATTGCAGAAACACAATGAACTATCCACAAAATAAGATCAGCTCTGGGTGACCAATGGAAGCAAACAGATACAGAAGAAGCATGCACAAGCACACAGCCCCATCCCCAGGAAAAACAACAATACCCTGACTTGCAGGGCAAAGCAAAGCCACAATTCACCAGCCTGACGCTACTGAAACCTGAGAAGAACTTTTTTGTAAAACATTATGTAATTTGCTCATATCTCTGTGCTGATACAGAGGTGGCTTTCAATAACCCTTCACATACAGTCAGGCCAAATGAGCTGCCATTTTTTACACAGAACTGGAGCCACAAAATTTCCCCTGAGTTAGAAGGTACCTTTTTTTTAAAAAAAAACAACAAACCAAATCAAACAAATCAGTCAATAATCAATACATTGTTTCTCCTATCTTCCCAGTTCCCCCCCCCCCGTTTCCCAATTTGTCCCTTTCATTTCCTTCTGTGAAAAGTCACTGAGCTGGCAGAAGGGAGCCAGGATGGAAGTGGGAAAGCAAGAGGCAGCTGGAGGGAGGAGAATCGGGCTGGAGGGAGCTGCAAAGAGCAAGGAGGGGAGGATGTGCTGGGGGACCTGGAAGGGAGGGCAGAGAGGGATGAGGAGGAAGGAAGGGAGGACAGAAGGACAAGAGGGGGAGGGAAAGCCGAGAGAAGGCAAGGAAGTAACAGGGGAGGGGATGGCTGAAGGGGTCAAGGAGGCCGGGAAGAGGGACCAGGGAGAGAAGAGGAGGCAAAGCAGCCGCTGCTGATCCGCGCTGGCTACCAACGCTGCCCGCGGCGAGCGAGCCCACAGGGGCACCCCGGTGTCCCCACCGCTCCATCTCCCTCCCTTTCCCAGGCGCTGTCCCTCCGCATCCCTGCCTCGCCCACGCTCGAGTCCTCTCTTCCTCCTCAGCCCCGGGGCCCCCGCCGGTGCCAGCGGGCGCGCTGCGGGCTCTGCGCGGGGCTGGCTGCGGGGCGGCGAGCCCGGCCAGGAGCGCTGGCACTACTGCAATTTTTTGCCGCAGCCGGCTCGGCTGGTGCCGGCTCCCCTCTGCCGTGGGCGCCCCGTCGCCCTCTGCCTCCCGGCGGGGAAAGGCAAGAGGGACTCGGGCGCGCACATCCCGCACGCACATGCCGGCTGGGAACGGGCGCAGGGCGGCGATGCAGCCCAGCATCCCTTCCACCCTCCCTTTGCAACAAGGCACAGCCGCGGTCCCCGCCGCCAAATGCTACCCCCCCACCTCCTTCGGCACCTTTGCAAAGTCCAGCCCGCAGGACATTCACACACACCCCTTCCCAGCCCCACTGCACGGATCCTGACACCCCCCCCCCCCCGCCCCTCCCGTCCCTCCCACACCTCCACCAGCTTATCCGGGCTGCCCGGCTCCAGTCCCCCGCTCCCCGGGAAAGGACGGGAGCGGGCAGCGCTCCGCCGCGTGCTGCTGGCCCGGGGCTCTGGCTGCCGGGGAGAGGCGAACGCGATGGCAGAGATGTTCCGGCAGGAAGACGCTGTCGCCTTGTGTCCCGCCCTCCCCCCCCCTTTTAAAAACCAGCAGTAATTATTACAACAATGAAAACAAAACCTTCGGAATAATTAAAAGAAATTAATACGCCACCGTACGCGCAACCCTTCCGTGCCCCTCTCCCGCCCGGCGATGCTCCCAGCGACACAAGCCCGGCACCTTCCCTACCTCGGCGGCCGGGGTCGCCGCTGCCCCTCTCCGCCGCGCTCCGCCGCTCTCCCCGCGAGGTCTCCCGACCGGCAGCGCCGCGCACGCCCCGAGCGGCGGGGGCAGCGGTGCGCCCGCCCGGGCCAGCACCCCCGGCCGCGCTGCGGTGCCCCGGCGCGCTCCGCCGCATGCAGCAACCAACTCGCCGAGCCCGACACCGCGCTCCCCCGCACGCTGACGGGGAGAGAATCCCTCTGTACACGGGCACCCGCTCCCATCGCACTGCTCTCGCCCACCCCTTGCGCGCGAAGAGAGCCCCCTCCCCTTCGCCACACGCGCACTCGCACACACGCACCGAGCGCTCGGGCGATGCTTTGGAGGGGAAGGAGACGCCGCTCCGGGGGAAGCAATCCCAGCGCATCGCAACAGCGAAAGCCTCTCCCGCCGCCGTTACCTTTCCCGGGGAGATGCCGGCCTGCGCTCCCGCGGAGCATCAAGCGGTCCCCGGAGCGGCGGGGACGCGGTACCGCGCCAGGCGCCGCGGGGCTGCCATGGGCAGCAGCTACAAGTGCAGCCCCGAGCACCGCCGGGACAGGACCAGCCCGCCCCCGCGCCGCTCAGCACCGCGGATGGGAAAAGCGGAGCGGGGGAAGGAAAGGGAAGAAAAGAAAGGACTCAGCCCCCCCATCTTTTCTGACGATTCCTGCCCTCCACCCCCCAACCTCCCCCCCCCCCGTGCTTGAAACAAAAGTAGAGGTGGAAATTGAGTGGGCAGGGTGGTAACATTTGCTGCATTTAATGTGAATTGCAATTATGAAGCAAAATCGCTGTGAGGAGACATATCCGACCTGTTCTTAAGACAGCACAGCTATTTGTGTATCACCTCATTCTTTGTGGTTAGGTGAAATTCCTCCTCTGCTTAGGTGACAGCTACAGTCTGACGGAAAAAAACCTCTAATGTTATGCATACTTGTGCAAAACAGATTCTGCTAATTAAGAACTCCGTTATATCTACCTTTCATAATATACTTTAAAATGGTAATGAATACCCCCAAACAAGGTGACATCCCTTTCCGAGGCAGAAGAGCCAGTTACCAAATGAAATTTTGCAGGGGGAGTTCAACTGCTTTTGCTTTACTGCGAGTGCTAGCATAATTCAGTTAGAAAACTGAGTGCTAGTTCTGGGCAGTAAACATCAGGGAATGGAAAACAGCAGCTGCTTACTTCATTTACAGAAATAAAATAAGTAGTTTACTCTGAAGGCTGACTGCATCTAATTGAAATAATTTCAGAATGTTGTTTTGTATTATGCGGATAGATTGATACCTGAAAACAAATGCAGCTGAGACATCAATAATTTGCATATCACAACAGAACTGAAAGTGATCTGTGATTAATATTCAGCCAATTAAAATCTGAAGTCTTTAAAATGTAAACTCTCTTAATTATTGAATCATTAACAAAGTACTGTTCACATAAAAGGGAATGCATGTATATAAAGTGCCCAGTTTAGAAGGATTTGCATATAGTTTTAGCTGAATTTTTCAAACTGTTTAAATAAACTTGCAGAATAGAGAGCAAAGGAAGATACCTGGTTTTTTTAGGAAGATATGTGGTTTACAAGTCTATTTTAGAACAGGTACAGAAATGCAGATGTAAAGACCAAGGTACCAGCTTTGTTTAATCAACTATGTATAAGCTGAAAGTTAAGCTAATTCCTTGCTTATTTAGTAGGTGAAACAGCATATAGACAGTATCAAAGTCAGATCATTATTCCCATCACCTTTCAAACAGCTGCTTAGAGATCGAATCAACACTCAAACAAGGAGCATAATAAAAGATCATATTTTAACCAACCAAACCATGAAATTAAAAAGTATTTAAAAGAAATGGAATTAAATAATTCTTAATGTTTCTTTTATAAGTGGCCATAGACAATGACATATGTTTATGGAGTTGTAGAACCTAACTGAGAAGGAAACTTATTTATGCAACACAATTTCAATTATTAAGATTTTAGTATGCTATATTTTTATATTTTTTTCTAATTTACGGTAATGAAACATAATTTCTCCTCCAAATCTTATTTAAGTGGTTTCTAAGTTAACCTACAACATGTCAAACTCACTAAGATTTAGGTTTATATGTCAGGACAACAAACCAAACCAAACTGAGGATAATTTTAAAGTATAACATAAGCACAAGTTTAAGGTCAATACTGTGATCCAAGGCAATGGTGTTTACTTTAAGGGTTACCTAGAACCACTTGGTTGCAACCCTTACTTTGAGATCTGCTAGAACTTTTGTCACTGTTGGTAGAAATATTCTGTGTAACCTGATGGTACATGGTAACTGGGTGACAGTCGAGATGGAAAGGGAAAGTTGGATTATCTGGTCTGGTTCCCTTAAGATTACTAGATTACTTCAGACTACACACTATGTCTACTATTGTCATCTTTAACCTTTTCTTAAGTTTCTTGCTGTGATGGAACCTCATTCATCTCCTTTTATTTTTTTTTTCCATCTGTAGTTTGCCACAGGCCTGTTTATGTTTTCCTTGTTCAATTTAGCAAAAAGAGAGGAAAAGCTAAGAAGTGGATAGATTAGTAACATGATTTTCTGCAAAGAGAAATATCTAAAGAAAAATTAGAAATACGAAATGTACTGCTTCCCACCCGAAGAGACACAAACAGCATGGCATTCAGTAGTGGTACAATTAGCTTATCAATAATGTCACTATCATATCTAAGTAGAAGTTCTTGGGAGGGAAAGGTATTTTTTACTCTTGGATGCTGAAATTCATTACACAATCTGCTCAGAAATTGCAGAAGTCGCTTTTTTGTTTGTTTCATTTCACATTTTTGTGAGAGCTTCTAAACAACTCTTCTCAACACACAGACATGTTTGGTCACCTACCTGTTCTGTGCTGATGCAGGAGCTCGAGACTGAAACTGTCCTTTAAGTCTGCCAGGAGAAAAACCTTCCTATAAGAGAATCATGGAAACGCCGGTCAAGATGCTGAATTTACTGCTTACAACTCAAAACCTTGGAGAGGATTTCCCTCAAGCTGTTCAGTGCACATGCAAATAGGACTTCAGCTAAAGTCAAAGGGTTCTGTGCAATAGGTTTCTTTGTTTTTTCATTCACAATAATTTTTTGAGTGATAAATTAACTGATAGGAAACAAGAACTAAACATCCTACTCATTCTTGAACATTTACAAGTACAATTTAAGCTACAGTATCTGAATTCATGCTACATGTGTACGCTTAAGTGGCTGGGAGGAGATTTATTTCATATAATTGCCAGCATCCTACCTTTACTCTACATACGGGCATCCTAAATGCTTTTCTACAGGCACTGAGTTGCATTGTTCTGCTTTCCATCCAGCTTGTTGCTGTCCTGAAAAAGAAATAAGGATCAGTTCCCAGTAGTTTAAACTAACCAGGGATACTAATGACCCACATACCTGTAGCTCTCGAAATTGGAAGACAAAACACGAAATTCCAGTTGTTGTGACCAACATTGGAATATGGTTTCCTTATTCATGTGCCAATATCCCATACTGGTCAGCTGTAAACAAGCCTTGTGTACCCAGCTACCAAAAACACACCTGGGAGAGAAGCAGTGTGGACACAAATGTATTTTGAATGTTCTGTTTGGAAAGGTTTATGCTAGGAGCAGAAACTGACATAAAAATTCTCCAGAAATTAATGGGAATCTGTTTGGATCAAGCTCTATTTTATAATTAGCATGTAAGCACAACATGCTACTCCTTCCTTTTCCCAAAGAATGGTAAAATAGTGCAAATATTCATGTTGTGGCCCTTCACACAGGGCCCAGGTAGAGAAGAAACTGTTTGGTTTGAACACATGGAAAGCTGGTTAAAAATTCTTTGAATAAGAAACCAAAGTTTATGTGGACTTTTTCTGTTTTTTGGAGTTTCTGCAGTTAAACAATTTCTGTTTAACAAATCTACAATATGTTTCTGCTCCCAAATAAATCAGTAATAACTGCTATACTCAGCAAACAACGTCCAACCCAGCAGAATTCAACAATGACTGTGCAGTACTGTCATATAATAGGGCTTCAACTGTTAGGAGACAGCCTTTTGAGGAGAAATAAAAAGGCAATAACTCCACCCCTTGTCCCTGTCTTCTGTATATTTTGCCAGACTGTCAGTCAGAAGAGGGGGAGAGCATCCTTTAAAACTCTGTGCTAAACTGGGTCCTCATATGTGTATCTGTTTAAGGGTACAGTGCAAGTCTGCAATACACTGAAGACAGAACAACTGTGAAAGAGTACTGTGCTAAATAAAGTGGAAGAAATGCTGCCAGATATATATCTCTTCTTGACTCTGTATTATTTCTACCTAACTTACTCTGTTTTATCCAGGAGCCATTTTCAATGTGCAACAAGTAACACATCACCTTCTCCAGGAAAGCATCACCTGAGAAAACACTGAAATGAATGCATGCCTTCAACACAGATTGGCAGGGATTTTTCATCCCATCTCTTTCTACTCATTTGCAATGAGTTGTTGTCTTGAATGTTTGATAAACTGGGCGTGTTGCTGGTAGCAGGTCGTCTGACTAATTCTCTTTATAAACTCAGTCTGTAGGGATGTCCAGTTCCTTAACATTACTCTTGCTAGATTTTACTGTCAGGCCACAGTGGGTAGGCATTTAATTTCACTAAATTGCAAGATGTCCAGTCCTGTCAGTGCACCTTCATTTATTTTCTTTCGTTGTGCTCATTTACCCAGGTGTTTTTCTCCAGTTCACTGTCAGACACTAAAGTCAAACTTGGCCTATCCTCCTGCCCCCTGACAGAACAAAAAGTGTGAAATCAGAAGACAAAGAAACTAATAAAAAAACTAATGGATTAAGAACTTACCTGGGATATTTTTCCGTAAAGCTGTATGGTATAAGGTTAAATGCAAAATCTGGAAAGAACTGCTATCGTCCCACCAAAGTCTTTTGTGGAAACTGCTTGCTAAACTGATTTCTCAAAAAGAGAAATATATTTAGAATAAGGAATCCATACTAGAAAACTCTGACATTACTGAATATATTGAATCATGAAATAACACTTAATCATCCCTGAGCAAATGGCCTATTAACTGAATAAAAGAACTATGCCCAGGTACCACAGAGAAAATTTAAAGAAATTTGTCTGTGACTGGAAAGAATGGAGGATAGGAAGGAAAAAGGTATTTTAAAAAGGGGGGGAAATGTGTTGCAAGGCTTGTTTCAATGTATACCATATGTATTAGGCTTTTGATCAGAATTCAATGGGTTGAGGTCACTTGACATTAGCAGAGTGTGAATTTAAAGTATTCTAGCTTAGGTTCTCACTCCTCCACATTTTCCTCACATGTGAGACTATTCCTTATCACCTTCTGAAATTCACAGACTTAAATGGGTCTTGTCATGTGTATAAAGGTTAATGGTGTAACCCCCTCATTAAGATGCCTTTAAGCAGAAAAGTTACTTATTTCTTAGAAAGTTCAAGAATAAATTTTACAATAAAAAGAGCTTCAAACTGTGACAAGCTGGAACAGGGAATGAGTGCAGAGCAATTTGTCAGCTACTCTCATCTCTCAGTGTGCTGGGAGAGTCAATCCCCAGCTACTGCAGCTCCTTCGCTCGTCAGCTGAAAGACTGCTGTGGTAGAATGAATAGGCATCTACAGAAGAAACAATGTGCTTGAGACTTGTTGCTTGATTTAGGGAACTGGTTACACTAGGGGGGAAATATCTGAATCAAAATTAAGATGCATGGGTTTGCTCATTGCTCTACTTTAATGTACTTTTGCTTCTGGGGTTTCTTTTGCAGCTGCCCTAATTTCCTCTACTTTTAAGTTTTATATTAATTTCAATTAAGGCCTCCATAGGCTTATGAACTAACAGACCTTTTTATTATTGTTTTCAAAAAAGCAGGCCTACACTGTCTTTCCTATTGCCTCTAGACTATTTCAAAAGAAGGTAAGAACAAGGTTTTAAAGAAAGAAGGGAAACTGCAGCTACGTCAATAACTGAGTGATGACTTTTTTCAGTGTAGTAATTATACACCAGTGCTGATCTGACATAAATCGGCATCAGAGAGGGGATACTAAACCAGTTACAAAAAAAGAGATGTTTCCTTTTAACAACAAATATTTTGATATTGCATCAAAATGATTAGGAAAGAGATTGTGGCTGAGATGGATATCTCACACTCTATAACAATTTCAATCTGCCTGGATGGAAGGGGGAATTTCCTCTTGTTAGTGGACTTCTTCACAGAATTGTCTCCAAGGCCTGAGCAGACAATCCAGAATGTTCCAAAGCAGGTAGAATGAAATCTTCCTCATCTTACCAAAAGCTTAAGCACAGTAATATGCAGAGGCAGCTATATTGCATTCTCCACTGGATGGATGCTCCAGGGAACGGGAGCTGAACCATGAACAGGAGGATGGAAAAAACAAAAAATATATTCAAAAATTTAAAGTTTGGGACATGGTGTCTTTCAAAAGATTTTTTTTTCCTAAAATTCCTGCAGTTGACAGAGTATATGAGAAAAAAGAGAATTCTGACGATGTGACACAACTCTCGTAGTCCCACACTCCTAAGTGTGTCCCAGCTTCTAGCTATGTGAGATGCCTGGCATCTACACATAAAACTGAGGTGGGTGCTTAGATAAAAATGACAGAGAAGTATGTATATTAGCTCATTTTTATATTTATGGGAAGAACTGTCCGTTCTCCCTATTTTCACTAATCAAGTCCCTACTACTAACCAAAGTTATACTCTTCCTGTGTGCCATCTCTGGCACTTATTAGACCCTCCTTGAACCAACTTGCTAACCTCAAAATAATGTATTTTTGCTTAACTTAGTTCTCAGACAAACTAGGGAACTGAATTGGCTTATAAAGGGTTCTAGCATGTGTCAAAGCAGGTATATGATCAGTGGTAGTCCAGTCACTTAAAGGGTAGAAGAGAGATGGGGGGAGGTATGAGTGGAGGATGAACTGGAGTAAACACACAACAGCAGTATATGTTAAATATTTTACAATACTTTTTGTAGCTTCACAGTCGTGTAAATTCAATTTTAATCAACGTTTAAATAAAAAAGAAAAAGAGAAAATAAACTTCCCCAGAGTACAATTGCTCCACTAGAACAAGGTCTGAATTTTCTCACACTTGGGCCTTTTAACATGCAAAAAAGAAAGATACTTTTCTTCCCATGTGTCCATGAAATCTCATTTTCAGAAGAAACATTTATGCATATTTACTAAATAGTGAAAGAGTCAAAGGCAGGTTTATAAAAAATGTCTAAACTGTTGCCGGAATGATGGAGAAATTGTAGTCTAAAGGAGAATTCTAGCCTTATTAGAATCCTCTTATGCCAGGAGGAGGATATGCATGTAAACACATTCAGTCTATCCAAAGAAATCAAAAACATCGTCTCTGCTTAATCTCAAGATTTACGATTTGAATACTCTTCTAACGTAAAACATTTCAGGTCTTCTTGAAGATGTGAAGTTATAACCTGCCAGACAAACCTGAAGACAGTATGACCTGAACGTAAAGGAAAATTTATTTTATTAAATGATTTGCATATCTATAAACATATTCAGATATTCATGTTATCAATAAAGTAAGTAAGAAGCTTCGCAGAAGTATGGAGAAGAAAAAGCTAATATATCATAACAAGGACACCGTAACAGGGATCATGTTAAAAAACTAAAGAACAGACGTGAGTGAGTGGGAAGAGCAGCAGAGGGGATAGTTTTAGGAAGCTTGTACAAAACTTGGAAGCCTGGCTAAAAGTGCATGAGTAATATTCATAGAGACCTTTATCCACTAATGGAACTGACAGAAGATGACAATTATGACAATGGTAATGAACCTGTCTTACCTATTTTAAGACACCTTGTATGAAGAATTCAGAGAGAAAGAAAAAGAAAGATTATTCTTTGGTTGGTTAAAATACCATAACTTCAAGGGATTCCCTTTCTGTTCGCTCTGCATGGAAAATATACAAAAGCACCATAATTGCAGAACATTTAAATAGGTCATTTTAAAAAGATCCTACAAAGTGAGAGGAAAAAAAGTCCATCCTGCTTTAAAGTAATTTTTTCTTTTTACAAAAAAAAGAAAGAGGATTACTTTCTATTATCTTCCTTGCTGTAGAAGGCCAAGAAAGCCTGTAGCTTTACTTTAGAAAGCCTGGAGATTTGCTTTACATGACTGCTTTGCCTCGAGATTAGCCCAAATGTGATGTCTTCTTGATGTTTACAGATGCCAAGGGAATCTCATTTTTCTCCATTTCAGTTTGTGTTGAAAACACACCTCATGCCTTTTTCTTACACTGTTTTGTGCTGTTTCTTCTGCCTCCAAGCTCCTTGCCATTACTGAATTTATTGAAGTAAACTTTCATTGGGGTTGCAGTGGATGTAACTATATTTCCTTGACAGCACTCCTGTTAGAAGCCTGATAGTTCTCATGGAGGTCATTGAAGTAACTTTTGGACAAAGTCAAGGTCTAATGCATCTTTCACTGCAGCCAATGAAGTCAGACTCTCTTGTTTAAAATAAAGGTTTCTTCTGCTTTCCTATTTTTGTAAAAGATTGCATGATACAGTGACTGTTTTAGAAATAAACTTTACTTCTGTGTGCAAGTCAGCGTTATCTCATAATATAATTATGAAAACCAGTTAACTAACACCATGAAATGCTATTCAAGTGTTGTTTTCCTCCTCAGGTTGTAGCTTGTTGGTTTTGACAGGGGCACAATGAAAAGAAATAGAAGCTGAAAATGTCTTCATCTGTATCCTTTTGGCCCTTTAAAACTGCTGTATAGCTGACAGGTCTATATGGACACATGCATACAATAGTTCAAGTTTTAGGTGAGCTCAATGGTCAATAGTCAGTGGGAATAGAGCCGTCCTTAATGTTTCAGCTTAGCATCTAATCTTTTCCAAGGTGCTAACCAACATTTAATAGTATTTCTCTACCTGCACCCAAATATCGTTGAGTGTTAACAAATACAATTTAGGAATGAGCCTACAAAAAAAAGTCAAAGTCATAACGGTCAGTCAGGGCATTTATTATTCAGTTTTTGGAAGTAGTTACTCACTTGCATTATTGTTCTGCATAGTACATGCCCCGAGGCCATATCTCGTTAACATCTTCTCTTCTGTTTATACTTTTGTTCATATGTTTGTTTTCTAAATCATGGAAGAAGATTATTTCAATTCTAGAGATTTATTAAATAGATGTTAGTATGTGGACCTTCTTGAACCTATCCAAACTAGTTTTGTTATTGTAGTCAGAGGTTAGAATCAGTGTTCCTCAAGTGCATCATAGAGGCTAACAGCTGAATTTTGTGGTCTTTATTCTGTCAGCTTCGGATTTCTTTCATGGAGAAATATCTCTATCATATTAAAAATGACTAACCAACATTTAATCATTTTGTTGTATTTCCCCGATGGCTTATTTTTTAATTAATATAAGCATACCTAAAATAAATGTTATTTTTGAAAAACTAATTTTCAACAATACTTAATGCTAAGCAGAGCTGATAATCCTAAGGTAGAAACATCATATATGAGGTACAGGAGAACAGAATAAGGAAACCTACTCCAAAACATTTATCCTGGGTCTGCTACATTGTGGTGGCATCAGTACACAGATCTTTGATAAAGAACATTAAAGATGAGGTTCTCAGATCCTTTCTACAGACTAAAGCATAACAGAACTATGAGTGGAAAGTTGAACCTTTTACTGGCTTTATAGATTCTAAAAACTTCCTACATCTGAAAAGAATTAAGGAAGCAAGAGGACAAACATAAACTGGAACAAACAAGCTAACCAAATTCAGAAAACACACTGACAGTTTTGCATGGAATCTCCCCCAATATCATTTACATTTGAAAATTTGCCAAATTCATAGCTGAAATTTAGAATTTAGAAAACATTTCCACTTGCTGTGACAATAAATGTTACACATGATGTAACATTCATCTCAGCTGATGATGCTCTTTAAAACACATTTTCCTAAAATTTTTATGAATCAGCACTGGTCTCTGTTTTTAACTCCCTATCACTGCTTGTCAGAAGGAAAAACTGTCAAACAGACCTGAAGCTTATTTTTTAAAATCAGGTATAAGGTCCCTCTCAATGCAATGATCTTTGGAAAAGACTTTGATCTGCAAGTATCTCTAGTTGCTTAACTCTTATTCAGGTATGTAATTTCATTAAAATTAATGAGAATTAGGTATGTGTTTTCTTGCCTTAATTGTGTTATCTATATAAATAAACACTAGATATGGTTGTATAATCTGATCAAGGATTGCAATTCTCAAATTCCTGACTATCAATTCTTTGTTCCAGCCACAGTTCCCGGTACAGAGCTGCACGTCTGCATTTATACTGCTCTGTCTGACTAGAAAATCACATTGCTTTTCTTTGTGAACTACTTTGAAGGTTTCAAGTGACAAATAACAGGGACTTTAAACCTCTCTTTTTCCAAACAATTTGTAAATCAGAACCATCGAAACACATATGCAGTGAGAGTCTTGTCTGTGGTTTGAAGAACATTACGGTTCACTGAACCTCTGAAGTACTTTAAGCTCAGGTTTCTTAGATTTTCTTTCAACACTTCTCTTGTATTCTCTTCAGCCAGGTTTTCTGAAGAGTGAAGCAGCAAATACAGATATACAGACTAGCACCTGGTAAGACCATTTTTTGACTAAAATTCTCATCTCCATTACAGTCTCGCAGCTTCCTGTAATTTTATCTAGGTTAATCAAAGACAATTACAGAGCCCCAGTGAAGCTGCCAGAGATCTATTTGGATGCACAGAGGAAGCCAATATTAATACACACAAAGACTAGTTTTGCATCCTTTGAAAACATTATTTTGGCTGTAATGAATAGTAGTAAAATCAAGTTTTGAGAAAGAGCAAGCAGTGGTTCCTTTGGTGAGTTACTGTTTGCCTAATGGCTCTTTAAAGATGATAAGCTTCACACTGTGGAAATTAGCCTGCCCTTTTTTCTGTGGAATAGTATTACAGCAGTTTGGAAGATGCCCTGAAGTTTTGCACTTGTGTGCAAAACACAGCAGGTATTTGCATATCACCACCCAGGGTTGGCCAGTCTCGTCCTGTGACCTGAATTAGACAATGAGCAGTCAGCAAGTGGATGTGCACGTGTATGGTACACGGTCCATGTGCAAGGCATCCAGGTGGGTAGGAGGTGATGGGTTGAGGACACACATTTTCCTCCTGGTATAGGCAGAGCTGCTCCAGTTTTGCATCTGCGACGGAACCCATTTACCTGTTACTTGAACACTACAAGAGAAGAACCCAACCTGCACTCTTAAATCTAGGAAAACAAAAGCTCTGTCTGCTTCCGAGGGCTGGGATTTCTCCTCATTGGTATGTAGGATCAATCAACACAGATTCATGGCCCAGGATTGTATCTTGCTAAGCCTTAAATTCCTACTGGTAGCAGGAGGTACCTTGCATTAGCAAGCAGTTTCCCATCCCTCTTCTAGTTCCACTTTAAATCATTATTAAGTCTTCTTGGTGTTTTGGTTTTTTTTTGTTGTTGTTGTTGTTTAGGATTTCATTATTTGTTTGTTTGGAAGAGGAGAAGAGAGAAATTATATGTACAAGAACCAGTCTGAAATATCAAAAATCTCTTAGTTAAAACTGGAGTCTATAAAACTATTACAGATGCCAGATTCAACTAATGTAAAGCTGTGCTATTTGTAAACACCTTCTCATTGCCTGGGAAAATGGAACAGAACGTGGCAGACTACCGAATGCCAGGGGAAGAGCATTATCTGCAAGTACTTTATCCTGTCACCCCTGAGAAATGGAGGAATTGTGCTGGGAGTCTGCTGAAGTGAATTCAAATATCTATCCTTTCCATCTGAAGAGCCCTCAGAGGTGCTCCAGGTTTGATTGCCATTAGCCCAGTGCCATTTATTCCCTGCCTTCTAGAGAAGATGGAGTTGGAGATCTGAAAAATTTCTGGAAGTGAATTTGTGCATTTGGTTCAGGGAAAAGACTGGACTCAGTAAGTGAACATGTTGATGACATGTTTTATGTGACTAAATCTGCTTTCTGCAGCCACCCGTATTTGGGAGCCTGGGCTTTTTCACAGCAGCTCATGCTCTGCACCTCCTGGAGGGCCATTCCTCTGGCCTTGAGCAACAGGCCAACACTTACTGACAACTGGGATCAAACCCTGAGTGAGTCAGACATCATCACAGATCTATCATAATGCCCTGTTTAGAGTTTAAGAACAGGCTAAGTTGCCTGTATATATATATGAAAAGTATTTAAGGGCATTAGCCTTTGACCCAAAATTGTTCAGTAAGATTTTTACTCTTAGAAATGCCTCTTTTGAAAATACACCTTCAGTGATTTTGAAAACTTTCCTGTCTATGCACTGTCTACTGTTGCAGTCTCTGCTTTTGCTCTCTCTGATGTAGCAGCAGCTGGATTAATCCCATACTTTCATTAAGCAAGGGGAATTGATTCATTGGTCAAAAGTGTCTGCTTTTATAATTTCACTAAGAAGGAAGATTTCTTGGCTATTGTCATTGTTTCTTGTACCAGAGCTGACAAACTGAGGAATGCTTAAGCCATCAGTAATTTCCAAAGAGCTTTTATAGATATTTTGTATTTCAATGTACTAATCACCTGAGTTATCAAAAAAATGACTGACCTGCTAAGACTGACCTGCTCACATTATTTTTAAGCTACTCCATGGTGTAAAAAAATTGAGAGCTTTTCAAACAGCACAATCGTTGTTAATTAGATAAGAACTTGTAAGGGGGCAGCAGTGCAATTAAAATAATAACTTGGTCTAACATACTTCAAAGTCCAGACTCTAATATCTGATCATGAGGAGCTCTGAAGTACACTGAAGTAAGTTCTAGAAATGGCTTCTTATTTTTCAGCAGACAATCTATATGCGATATTTAACAAATCAGGTATTTGATGAATAATTGTTGACAGATCTTGTCTACTTCACCGCTTTTCACAGAACTGCATCATTGAGACTAGACACAGTATACATCCAGAAGTCCCACAAACTTTCTTATGGCTTTGTATACTCAATTTCTGAAACCCAGCAAGGAACTATTAATATTGTCCCTTATACAGAATCACTTGTTAACAGGTTTGGAGGAACCAGAAATCTACTAAACGGTTCCCTGGTGCTACTATATGAAACAGTTAGAAGAGTTCTATATTTGATTTGAGTGTATGTTTTGACCCAAATTTGTCTCTCAGCGAAACCAAGTTAATGATCATCTTGAAAGAATGCAGCACACATGATGTAAATGGAAGTAGAAACTCCCTCTATTAATAAGAAAGGAGAAAAGCTACTGTTGGCAACTTAGTCTATCCACAATGTTTCATTCATGAACACAATTGCCCACAGCCTGTTTTTCAAGTGTAGAGCCCTCAGACATTATTCACTGTTTGGTAACTTTTTGTGGAACCATCTGATAAGAACCAGTTTACCTCCAATTTGCTCATATTTTGCAAAGTATCCTCAGTCAAGATTTGGACTCTGGAACACAATTCTGTCACTGACTGATGGCCCTGCAGCTCATCAACTTTAAATTGCAGGGACCTTCCGGCAAATAAACAACAGCCCACTCCAGGGACAGAACTGGAAACTGTGGAGCTAAGGCAGCATGGCCTGGATGCCAAAGCTGGAAGCTAAGTAGGCATGAGGAGGAGGATGAAGGGGCTGTCTACTAAGCCAGTTACAAACAGAGCAGCTCCTGGGGGCTGACAATGAACAGCAGGGGAAAGCAGGCTTTGGTGAATCAGTTTTCAAGCAGGAACTGGCTAGTTCTACATACCTAAACCACACCCCCCCAGCCCTACAGTGCTTGTTGTGAGCTAGACATTTGCCCATGGAAGAGATTTGAGACATGGCACAGGAATTTATCTTTTATAGATTTGCTTGGATCCAAGCCCTTGTCTTTACTGTGGAATAGGAGAACATAAAGATCATTCCACCCTTCCTGTAAGAGTAAAGTTAGCACTCCCCATGAACAGGCTGGCAAGGCTATCCCTGCCACTAGCCAAGAGAGAACTGGTCTGACTCTGGGTGAGTGCAATGTTTCGTTCCTCAGTGAATGTTTTACAGCATAAAATCATGGAAAAGCCGTAAGACATAAAGCTGCACAGTACTTTTTCAGTTTTCACTTGATATCCTTCTAAATTAGGAGCTAAGCACCTGGATCAGTTTAGTAAGTTAGGCTACTCTATTTACTCTGCGATTTGTTTTGGATTAAGACTGATTTGTTAAAAGTTTCAGTAAGAACCTGAGAATTTCATCAGACTAAACTGGAACGCCCTTAATTCTTACAAGCCAGTCTGCTTGTCCTTTACTCAACAACAAAAGAAGAAGTCAAAAGAAGTCCAGATGAATTCATTGGGTCTGTTTGGCATCCAAGAGTGCAGTTAGATGACATAGCTGGGTGGTAGACCTTAAACTCAAATGGAACAAGTTCTTTATCCTCTCTACTTCAGGCTGGAGGACATGCAGGCATTGCATGTACACACACATACACACACAGGCACACAAAAAGTGATAATGATTTTTAGCCTGGATCACTCCCCCAGTCTGCTTTACTACACAAGGCTGAACAGTTGTATTAGCACAACAGATACAAAGGCAGAGAAGTGAGCAACACGGAAATGTGATTCTTAAACCCATTCTCAGAGCATGTGCATTTGAAATGGCAAATTAAGATGCTCCTTTGGCCACGGTCTGACAGTACAGCCTCAGAGCCTCAAGGATCAGATCAGAAACACTGTAACCACAGGATGAAAAGTGCTGTTCCCACCTTGGGAACTGTTTAGTTCTCTTTGCCAGTTCAGGTTAGGTCAGGACATTTCTGTTAGACTAAACATTATGCTGACCATTACTAACCATTCATCCAACTTTAGCTTATACCTGATCAGGTGCTGCCTGTTTTCTGCAGTCAGAAGGAACTCAGAATAAAATCTCAGAGACAACATTATCTCTGTATCATGTGCTGTAATTTAAGAGAAATGCACACAACTCTATGTGTGCACCTGATTTTGTACCTTTCGGAAGGAGTGAATGGAGACAAGTCTATACTCCAGGCAGCAGGTGAAACTCCTCCTTGCCTTCCTAGCGGCCTTCCCAGGTGCCTCTGTACAACAGGGATGAGGCTCTGGATGTGCAAGGTCGGGCAATGGGTGACGTGGATGACAGTTCAACTACGCCAAATTTGTTACCAAGGTAAGAAAGGCCTACCTGCTGTATCACAACCACGTTTGCAAGGAAGAAAATACCCAAACTACTCTGTGATTCTATGACCTGACATGGAACCAATGTAGTACTGATAATGGTTCAACCACAGACAAAATCCGAGCAGAGAATCGGATGTCATTTTATAGTTTAGCCATTTACTGGAGCTGGCCAATATGCAGAGGGAATTGAGAAATCTATGTGTGTGTTTGAGATTCTACAAATAGTGTGCATTGGATGTTATGGTATTGCAATTTGTCTCTTTTTTAAAAACTAAATTAAAGACAGATTGCACAGAAACATGCCTTAAATTTAAATTTGTTATCAGCTATTAATAGACAAGCATTGCTGATTTTGTCTCTATTCCAAAATTGGATTAAAACATGAGCTACAGGAATGTTCTTAATCATCAGACTATCTCTAAATATAAGTTGTGACTGATCTTTACTGGCAACAAAAATATTATAATTAACATACCATGATAAAATTGGTACACTTTCCACTATTGGAATTTGTACTGTATTAATAAACAAACCAAGTGAATATCTACTATATATTACCACCAGCATAATTCAAACTAATATGCACCAGGGAAATATATGTTTGGATTTCTCCTGCCCTCTAGTATGCTCCCAGTAGGGCTGTTGCTGTGTATCAGAAGGGAAGGAGTGTCAAAACCCACTGAATGCTTGTGCATGCAGCTTGCTACTGGGTCATATTTGTACACTGTAAGTGATTCCATTCAATCCAATGGAGAAAATCGAGTACAGACCTTCTTTATCCACGAGATGGCACTCTGTTTGCCACTTCTTTGCTAGGCAGGACTGAGTACAGATGAAGTACAACAGGAGAAAATGAATCCAGCTGTAGAATACAGGAAAATAATGTTTATCTTCATTCTTAAATTATTCAAAGAAGAAGTAAATTATCATTTTTATAGTTTTATGTTTCAGCTGCATCAAACTCACCTTACAGGTGACTAAAGTGGACATTTTTTACATTGTCAATGTAGATACACTTACATATCCACATTTTGCCTGAAGCTGTGCATTCACATTCAGTGTTGATTGGCCACAATTTCCGCATAAACCCACGAATGTTACAGACTGACTCAGAAGTTTCTGAAACTTCACAAACCTTTCAGCAGAGCTGGCAACTTGCACAGTTTAATAACAACCAGAGATAAGTGGATGTCACATTAGTCTGGATTGCAATAAAAATATTTTAGAAGTTGTTTGTTTGGGTTTTTTTTAATAGAAGATATTATGGAAGCCTCCAAAAGGAGCCCAGCAAAGGAAATGTCATAAAATGACTCAAAGACCCTGGTGGCATCATGCGCCCATTGAACCAAATACTACACGAGATAAACTTACAACTGTCTCTACAGTATTCATCTTTAAAGCAATAACACATTCTCTGATGGATCACAGTATTTGATAATCTCCATGTGAACCTAATTTTTGTAATAAGTAGGGATAGGATATTTTGAAAAAGCAGCTAATGCTGGATACTTTATTATATAATAGAAGGTATATGTATGTATAAGTATAAAATACAATAAAGTACTGTCAGCTACACTTGGGACAATTGACACAGAAGAACAGTCACTATGGAGCAGACGTCTCACTCATAACACAACGTAAGCATGATAAGGTCTAGGCAAGGGGTTTTGTTCTTGCCAGAGTGCTCTGACCCGCAGCAATTCCTGAGCAGGCGTTTCACATAGGTCAGAATTGTAGCAGTGGTGAGGGGCTCAGCAGGGGCAGTTCTGCACACAACATTCAGGGGAGAGTGTTTATGCACTAGGCAAGTGTTGGTATATAAGGAATGGTAATTGCTGGCAGGGTAAAGTGTTACGTAATGACTTTTTGTGAGGAAGGTTCCTCATGCAGAGTCACTAATGGTATAGCCTGTGCCCTTCAGGGTGGGAAGGAAGCCCAGAGCCCCAGCAGCGCAGCAGGACAGGCCAAGCTGAACACTGCAGGCCTGGTGATGAGGGTTTGACGGCTGCTGCCACAGGATGGGATTGATGGGCTGGGTCGGTTTCTGAAATAGAAGTTCCAGGGGAGGAGTTTGCAAAGGCTTTGGGAGGGGTAGGGATGAGGACTGGGAAGGGGGTAAACTCCTGCCACTTAACAGCTAACAGTGTAATAGACATGAAGCAGGAGGTTTTTTCACATCGGTATTAAACCGTGGGAACTGGGGAGAAAATCACCACCGTGTGCAGCTGATGTCCTCTGAGTTACAGCTGAATCTAAAGCCAAGATATACCCTGACAAAGAAGAGCCGGTGTTTTTTCTCCTTGCTGTAGCAGGGAGGTCCTGCTTGCTCTTGCAGTTACCTTTGTGGCAGGAGCAGCTGTGCTCATATAAAGCTCTGTGCAACCAATTAATCCAGTCAATGAGAACAGCAGCATAAATATAAACTAGGTTATGCAGCTTGCATATATTTAGTATAAGCCAACTTTCAGAACTATGCTGGCGTAATACCTTTTTCACTTTTGCTTTGTAAGCAGGAAAACCACACATTTAACATCTTCATTTATACCCTAACCTTCCTCTGCAATGCTCCCTTACATTCTAAGCAAAAGTCCTGGTTTGTCTAACTACTTAAGTAACAACTATTCTCATCTACGGAGTCAGGTTTGTTCTCTGAAAGCTTTTCAACATACATTTCCAGTTCAAAGTTTCTTTGAGTCAAAAGCTAAATGTTCTTTCAAAGAATTGTTCTGCTGTATGGTCTAAACAAATCCTACTAACCAAGCATTCCTCCCTAATGACTGGGATTAGGCACAAACAGCAGTTTTCTTTTATAGAGATTCCAATCCCTCAAGACTTTGTAGTTTTCTTCCCCTACCCCACTCTGATTTTGACTTCTGGAGTCTAATCTCATACCAAGCTCCAGTTTTGCTTGTTACAGGGGATATTTTTCTAATTTTAGCCTGCTACATTTGTGTATTCTAAAAGAAATTCAATTCAAAGACTGTTAGAAGAAAGAGTATAAGAAGCTGACTTCAGCTGTCTGTGGAAGTTGGAAATCACTCAACATTCTTGTTGAGTTTCTCCAAAGTTTTTCTTCCATGCTAGTCTGCATAGGAACCAATAAAGTACACTATAAAACCTTCTGTAATCCCAAGTCTACCTCCTCTTCCACAACAATAATAAAAAAGAAAAACTACTGCTTTTAATATCTAGTAACTTGCATTCTGTTCCTTCCCTAGAGGTTCTCTTGAGGTTTGCACTGGAGTATAGTATTTTGCATCTTTGCTTTTCTCAACATTTTTCTCTTATGCTTACAGACAATTAGTAAGAGAAAATTCCTCCAAGAGGGTTGAACTTAAGTGTTCTGTGCCTTGAACTCTGACTTTGCTCTGTGCTGAAAATGTTAGATATTCTAGATTTGTGGCTTCAGAACACTTGTTTTTTGTTTTCTCCTTGCTTTACAGAATCCCTGCTGTAATTCTGGTGGACTAACTGTCAGAGGCATACACTTTGTTTGATATTTTAATTCTAATGAGGGTCTCAAAATTAGAACAAGCCCTTTATAGTGACAGTGAATGATGACTCACCATATAAAAGAGTCTCCTAGGCAGATAATTATTTAGGCATGTATTTCAGGGGATCATCCATTAGGTGTCTCAGAGGAAGAGATTATTTTTTTATCAACATGGAAGACAAGACAGTGAGTTAAATTACCTTGAAGGCAATACTCACTCATAGGAGGTAATAGGAAGTGATTTGAGAGATACATAGATGTCCTGGTTAAATCTGGCTTTTCTTATTTAGTATGTGGCATTTTAAGCTTGCTAATTGTCAAGATTTTCTTGAACATGTAACTATCTGGGGATATCCACTAGGCTTGACTTCAGAGCTTGTTGCTTAAGGAATGAATGTTCTCAGCAGTGATTGGGTCGAACATTGCCACCCCAGATCCTGTCTTGGGAAGGTTTCTGGTTGCAAGTTCAAAGGGACTACACTGGGTAACATGGTCCAGGATGCTGTCAGTCATGGCTACTTACATGCCAGTAAAGCAGCCAAAGTAGCCTCCAGTTGTATTTACATTAACAAAGGCATAAATGCTCTTCATAGGGAACTAAACCCATTATATAGGGCTCTTCATATTTGGATAAATGAGTATATCCTTCTTATAAAAAAGGAAAATAATGGAGAACTTCTTTCAAATGTGAAAATTAAGGACATTCTCTTATGCATTCTTTGATTAAGACTCACTCTGTTTGGGTTGATTTGACTTAATTTTAAATGGTTGCATGATCCCATATTTTCAATTTCTTTATCTAGTGTTCACTTATTTTCCTATTTTTTTAATAAAGAAATCTTGCTTATGCTAAAATAGGTCCATAAAATAGCTCACAATTGAAATAAAAATGCTTTTTTTTTTTTCAAAGACAATGCCAATAATTGGAGCTATTATATAAAGGACAATGCTGGTACGTGCAGACAGCTACCACAGATCAAACCTAGGAGCTTCTCTGAAGAATAACCACGTCGTACCATGAGACAGCACCAAACCATAAGAATGGATGAGAAAGAGAGGAATGAAGAAAGCCATATGTACCAGTGTAGTCCCTAAATACAGGGGTTAAATTAGTACAAATTGAATCTGTGATATTGTTTGGTGTACACACGAATGCAGACCAAGTTACGGTTACAATTAAACACATAAAACTTTGCATTAAAATCAGAAACCACTATTTCTATTAGAGATCTAAATGTGGTCTCTAAGACAAGCTAAAAAGATCTTAGACATTGCCACCTTGACACATTCCTATGATGGTAACTCTTGGGATTACCTGCACTGGGGTGCTTCTGAAAACATTGTGAATATCAAACACAGCCATTGCCAGCCACAGAGCAAATAACTATTTTCCTGTCTTCCAGTCCTTTCCAAATCATAATGTTCTATTTTTATCACAAGAATAGAAAGTTACCTAATTATGCACCTGCTTGATTAAAAAGCTAAACACAGCAACACCCACCCCAACAGTGTATTTTCATGGAAACCAGCCACTTCATGGAGGATATTATTCAACAAGATATCATTACTTTTCTGTTATTACTTGTATTCCAAATTTCAATATATGTTTCCATGAATCCCTTGGCTTCAGATATATTCTGGTTCTGGATTGAATTTCTGTGGAAAGTAATTTCCATTTTCTTTCATTTAGGCAATTTTAATTCAATAGTTTTAGTCAATGTGTAGATCCATGGAACTTCACTAGTTATGATTAAAACCAGCCAAGTATATTAATATTTGTCCATCTTCGTGTTGGGTAAAGAAATGTAAACAGAATTTTCCTCTAGGGAATTAAACAATAAAAAAGTTGCACAGAATTGCTATTAAAACACATATTCAGAGTGAATGTAAAAAAAATAACTACCACTTTCCACATGTAACGATTTCCATTTCCACTTCAAAAGAGCTTGAAAACCCACAGGACTTGTCTGAATGGGGCTGACTATTATATGATTTTAGTGCAGTGATTTGCAATGTGTCTAACAGCCATTTTGGACTGAGTGCAGCTCAAGGAAGAAAAACTATGAGTGTGAAACTATGTTTATATAACTGAGACTGTGTTTAGAAACAGAGATCATATACTCTGAATGAGAACATTATCAGCACTTTGATAAAACTGTCTACGGGTGTCTTCATATGATAGGAAAACTGAAATAAATGCTTGAAATACGTCTGTGGTTGTGTGTATCTCTATGTGCATATACAACAACAAACAAATGCAATTAACAGCTAAAGATAAGATAAGGAGTAAATATGAAAACTTTTTTTGTCTACAAACACCATGGGTTGGCCTGATTTCTTTAGATTTGTACAAGATAGATTGTTATAAGAGCTGGAAATAAATTACAGGTAGACACTAGAAAATCAAGAAAAACTTGAGAGTTTTTGGATTGTGGGTTTATGGAACATACTATTGGCTGTGAAAATCCAGGTTTAATTCAACCAAAAAAAGATCTCATGTTATCCTTATAACTTGGCAATAGAATTTAATATAACAAGTCATTCCAACTTGGCAGGAGAAATTAACGTAATAGACTCTTCCAACTCATTTCTATATCTTCTTTGTTTCTAATTATGATATAGTTTACCATATAGGAAATGTAGAACTGCTGCAAAATTATAAACAAAAGATAAAAATAATTCAGTGCTGTACCTGACAAACCACTAGAGTTGTTTGCATAATTTTATTTCAGTTATTCTGTAATATTCCAGACAACATTTGCATCTTAATGCTTAACTGGATGACCACAAAGCCAAAGATTCATTAAACTGTTTCTTTTCATTTAACTTCATTGAAACTTCACTTATCCCTGCAAAAGCATACACTGAAACCCTGCCAAAAACGAAACAGGAAAATGCCAAAGTAATCAGCCACCAGAAGAACATTTGAACACAGTGAGAAAATGTCCTTGAGCCTGAATAAAAGACAAGAACGTCAATAAGTGTGTGGGTAGCAAGACACATAGAGCTTGGTGAATATTATACTATTTTTCTGCAGTAAGTAAAAGTTCTTTTTTAAGATGCATAGTGAGAGAAGGAAAAAACCAGGGATCATCAAGAAAGAAATACTACACACTTTAAAAAATGTTTACCATTATTTGTGGGTTTTGTTGTATTGTGAATGTATTGTGAAGACATCCTTGCTTAAATACAAAAGGCAATCAAAATGCTGTGGAAGGAATATATTCTCTGTTAAAATTGCAAAAGAAATCCAAAGCGGGAATGAAGGACATTTAAACCTCACAATAGTCCTCAAGCTTATGAAGAAATGGTCTGTGAAATTCAACTATTTACTTAAGGCTAACTGGTAAGTCAATGGCAAATCCAAATAAGAGGCCAGTGAAAACAAGGCTAAGAGTTCTCATAAATACAAGGAAGAAAACACTAATTTTGATGAACTTGATGGAAACTTCACATATACGGTTCTCATGTGTTCACCCTACCTTTGGCTTCACTTCACAGCTGTAAGTTGTTTTGTAACAAATTGATGATTTTAAGTGACTAAAATATGTTTTTTCTT
This sequence comes from Dromococcyx pavoninus, assembly GCA_033558185.1. Classification (NCBI taxonomy): domain Eukaryota; kingdom Metazoa; phylum Chordata; class Aves; order Cuculiformes; family Neomorphidae; genus Dromococcyx; species Dromococcyx pavoninus. The sequence goes on along the minus strand of JAUMJL010000389.1, from coordinate 981,105 downwards.
AAATGAGAAAAAAGTTCTAAGCAATGCCATAAAAGTAATAAAAAATCATCTCTTACTTGTTTTGCTGAAAGCCTAGTATATTAACACCTGTTAAAAGGAAATGTACTAACAGGAGTCCTAAAAAGAAAAAAGAAAAATAAAACCCACATTAAATTGCCACAACAATTCTCTTATTTTTTCAACGTTCTTTGTACACAATGATGTAGTTCTGCATAATGCAAATTTTAAGACACAATATATTTCCAAAAGGTTCTATTCCATAAGGTGGTGTAAATTTTCCATAAAATTTCCTGATGTACTCTTCCATGTATAACCAGTAAAATTTGCTTAATAAATTTTAAAATCTTTGCTATCTGGGAAGAATGAATTCTTAACAATTGTTTTCATAGTAGGGGGGGATAATTAGGTGATAAGAACAGCTAAGTTATATGAAGAATTAACTACGTCAAGCCAATCTCTCCCTTCTTGACGTTGTAACCAACACATCATATACTTGACAGGAAGGAAGAAGGGATAAAAACTGCCTTTTTCCATTAGTAATGTTTTTAAACAACTAATAGGAAATATACTTGTGAGAAATTACCATCCTGTAAGAGTACAACTCAAAATAATAATAATAATAAGTTTAGTGTAGATACGACTGGTTCATTAGTGTAGTGGGATTTCAAGTGTGGGTCCCTAAGGAGTCCTATCCTTTCCTTTATTCTAGTCAATATTTCATTAATGACTTTGATGATAGAATAAGAGATACTATCTTTAGGGATTGTGTCTAGCACTTATTAATTTGTCTTTATTTTACCTTTTTAGCAAAAAATTTATATTTGATATCCAGAAATAAAGCTTTCTCATCAGAATATTACTGAAAGAGGTTACGAGGGTGCTTTATCAAATGTCTTAGACTGCAAGGTTTAAAACACAGCTTGGACAAATAGCATAAATGAAGTTATGGCACCTCAGCCCATGGAAATGGACAATATGACATCTGACAAGATGGTGTTTGTCAGCACTTTACTTCTGTGGTCGTCATGAGAGTTATTCATGTTGAAAGCACACAGAATATGGTGACCTAAAACACAACTAAATGTATTTTGGATGTTAGGTAGTGCTAAAAACTAAATGCAACAAAGAGGGGAAAATCAAAAGAACAGTTTTAAAGGCCAGTGTATAGGCAAAGCTATGTGAACTCTGTATATAAAAATGTACCAGCAGGCACAATTCACCTGGTTTGCAGGCTGTAAATTTTAAAAATTATTCTTAGTGTTGAGATTTGGTGAAATTTGTGATAAAAAGCACAACTTACATTAATTTTACTCTATTGCTTTACTATCTAGAATTACTCTTACATAAGAGACTTGTTTCTTAACTCAGTTGTCTAAAGCAATGGAAATAAAACAGCTCTTATAATAATTGACATTCTTCTGACATCCTGAGGAAGACACGGTTTATGATGTGATAATGGACCAGACAGAAGTCACTGTGATCTCGAACAGCAGATGCTTGCTTTCTTGCCCTTGGAATGAACAATGAAACTGGCAGCTTTGCTGAAAAGGAGAGGTAAAGAGAGAGTATCAGAAAAGTCACGGAGTTTGGTCTGTACAGTGCAGAAATTCAACAGCAATATGTAGCTACTTACTGCCGTGCATTCCTGAAAGAGGTTGAGTTATTTGCAACAAGTGAATAGGCAAAATAAATTATCATTTACTCTGACAAGCTATCTCACCGTGTTTAAAAAAGGATAGACTGTACTCCAACAGTAACTGTGCTTACAGGGTCAAATTTTTCATCTCTTTCTCTCTGATTTTCAGAATTACTGAAAAAGCTTTTATTTCACAATAGTTTTCAGAGTACCATGATAGATTTTTTTTTTTGTAAGGACAGAAGCAATGAATGAAAATAACATGACTGGAACATTCTCCAAAATTAGTTTAATGCACTTACTCATCAAACAAGAAACTTTTTAGCAAATGACCGAGATTTGTTTTCTAGAAAGTTATGGCATTTGCTAAATCCTGAAGAATAATTTCAATGAGCATGAGCAAAAAGACTGAATAAAATTGACTGTGTTTTGACCTGTAATTAATAAATATTTTCAAACTAGTGCTTACGTTTCCTTTTTATTCTTAAGGTTGAGTCTCAACATCAAAGTAAACAGAGGGGATGTAAAATCTTTCCAAATGAAGCTAAAACTAGTTTCAGTCCCCTTCAGAAAATATTGCCAAAATGTGGACAGCTGCTTGTTCTTGTTTCTCATTCAAGCTCCATGGGGAGGTATGTTCTCTAGAATGACAAAGTATAGTGACTTTTCACCTATATATTGTAAAAAATATTCTTCTATGAGAATAAACAGATGATAAAACATTAGTGTGAACTCTATGCACCTAATTCACACATTCATTGTTCTCAATCATTTTATGCTTTTGTATTGTATTTTTTGTTTTATGTAGATATATTTAGTATTGTGAATGTATATTTTAGGCAGAAGAAATACTAGCAAGGTACAGTTTAATGCAAGCTGAGCAAACATTCTATCATGTGGCTGAATCTTGGTTGCTCCAATTACCTTCGACTCTTAAACTTCTAGCTTTATCCCATTGTGTCTTAATTAGTGGCATACAGCCACTGAGAGACTAATTCATAAACTGATGGAATGAGAGTTGCAACAGTCAGATCAAATGAATGATATGTTAACCTGTGGGATACATTCAGAACCTGGCTGCAATGAAAATACTCCTGGAGTTTTTGAACAGAATCTTACACAAAATATAATTAAAAAATATTGAGCATCGTCACAGTATCACATAATAGGCCACATAATAATTTGTAGTGTATGACAGAGATTAAGGGGCAAACATGGACTGTAGTTGTGGATCTGTATTTACCAAATAAATACATGTCTTTCTCAGCCTTTCTAATACCAAAAAGAAAAAAACGGAACTATTAACTAACCAAAACTTACGGAAAGTTTGTATAATAAGTTAATAAGGCTGTTAACTTCCACCTTTGTTAAAGATAGAAAATATTTCAAGATAGAAAAAATTCTAATTCACTGAAGTTCCAGTGATCACCTGGAGTTATCCAAATTGACTTTGTAGAACAGCTTAAGAAACTTCACAGAATAGATATTTTCTAATTACTTTCTCCCTATTTCATGCCCAAGACTAAGCCAGACGTTTCATGGGCAGATTCAGAAACTCGTTTTAAAAGACAGTCAAAACCTGAGAACATACTTCCAAAGAAAGTAAGGTTTATACAGGCTAGATGTCCATCTGCACATTTGTTTGTCAATCCCCTCCAAATAACTTTTACATCCATCATCAGACCTCATCTAGATTTGACAAGAGATAATGAGGTTTTACATCTTGAACTCCTACGTGAAAATTTGCAGCTAGGACTCACATTCCCCCTACAGTCAGAGTAGGAAAATAGTTGCTCCTTTTGGTTTGCTCTCCTCCTCCCCAGGAAGAACCCAGTTAGCAGGGAGCCTCTCAACACCTGCCTGACCTGTGATCAGCAGGTCCCTCATGTAGAGAATGATGAGCAAGGAAGTATGGTTTAGTGGATGTGCTTGTCAAGGGAAATAGTTGAAAGACTATAGTTATGGGGAGCTTGGGTAAGAACCGCTTCGTTATGATAAGAGAAACTACAAATATGTAGGAAGTGAATCAGTAAGAAATCAGATTTGATTAATTCATTGAGAAGCTTGCCTATTTCTAGAAACTGGTTTGCAGTCTGTGAAGCTGACTGTGAGCTTCAACGGCAGCAAACGACATAGAGGTACATAACAGGAAAATGCATATATGGCATTCTCCAAAAGTTTCATACCACTTTAAAACTTGAGTAAGTGCATCAGAGGAAATGCACGAATCAGTTAGACACCAGCTCTCAGGATTTGCCATGGCACTGGCCTTTTTTTATCCTTTATCTGAATATATGGCCACTAGCTTCAAACATTTCGCAAACCACAGTTGTGATACCTCATCTTTGCATGCAGAGTGTGATGCTACAGGCCGTGAGAGATTCTGGAGCCTGCATGTCTGTCTCTTTCTCAGCAACCTTGTATAATGAAACTGGCAGATCAGCCAATTTGGGTTTTCTGCAGCCTCTGAAACTGGGAAGATTTTTCCTTAAATTCCTTACTATTCCCTTAAATTTCCTAAATATAGAGCATTTACATTAGATACACTGCAAATTATTAGATATACTGCAAATTATTAGATATACTACTCGTTAGATATCCAATTCACCTATGAGAAACACCTTCTGATCTGCATGGATTCAAACAGTGCTGAACTGCTGTTATGCCTAATTCTTTCCACATTGTGCTGAGGAATTCGCTTGCATTGATAATGTAATGCTTAGCCTATGGGGATTTCTGGATTTTTTTTTTTAATACTCATCCACGGTGAAATGTGCTTGATATTATTGTACAAACATAAAATAAGACCTTAAATTTGCATTTCATTCCTGTGATCTCTTATCTTTAGAGAGGGATTAAAAACTAAGCCTCTTTACCAAAATAACTGAACTTATTAATTATACACCATATAAATAATTTAATTGCACACAGAGAATAGACTTTCTGAAAATTTCATACACACTTCTCTTTATATCATGGAAATTATTGTCAAATTAAAGCAATTTTTCTCTTAATGCTTTTCATGGTGAGAATTTATCCTACTTAACTGTAATTTCTAATATGATAATATAGAACAAAAATTGCTAATGCTCCTAATATATAATAATGGGAAAGTCTGTTAGACGTCCAGAATAGCGAAGACATTATGATCCTTATGTGCCTCTTGTTCACAGATAAAGTCAGATCATCAGCTTCTTAACTCTTACTCCTCTAAAATCCATATAGCATCATCTATTTACCAGAACTGAAGTTGCTCACAGTTTTGGCTGAGTCACCATTAAAACTTTCACAAGAAAAACTTGGCATTGTGATTTGCCCCTTGCAGTTGTTGCAGTTTGCCTATTAAAAAGCTAAAAAGAAAACAGCCACCAATATATTCCTGATATCTGGAGAAATACTTTAAAGACGTTAGAGTTGGAGAAGTAGAAGTAGATTGAGAAAATGTCATGACCTTAATGCTGTAAAGTATTAATATTTCTGATGGAACCAGTAGCGTTCCATTGCCCTTAAATCACATAGACATGCTCATACTCATCAGCATTTTTGTATGCATATGAGATTTGCCAAGGTAAGCTGCCCAGAATTACTCTTCTCAAACCATCATTTTATGTAAGTAATTATAACATTGCTGTGTTTTTATTCTCTCACCTTACTTCTTATTCTAATATTTTAAAAAGTTTTTTTCTGGAGCCAGTTTACTTGTAAAATCTGTCAGACCATGACTTGTATATCCTGAGATCTGCATATTCCTTTTTCCTGTATTTTTGATCTTTACTTTTTGCAGACTAGAATTACTGCTATTTAAAGGAAAAGTTGTTCAAACAACTATCCTGGTCTAAGAATAGTGGAAGCATTCACATATATTTTTAAAAACACAACTGGAAATTCCATCATACAAGGTCTTCAGCAGTTGAACAATATATGCTGTCTATTTAGCCTCAAAAGTTTCATTATTGACTTCTAATCACTTCTCTGATAGATTATCTTATTTGTCTATCTCAGCAGAGATTCATAAGCCCGACTAACATTTATTCTTCCAGCTTTCCTTTGTCCCCATCTGTGCTTGATGGATTTTTCTGGGAGTCTGTCTCACATAGCCGTTGCCAATTGAAGGAGGTAGAATAAAAGAGACAGCTGACAGTTAAAGACACTGAGACAGATTCTTCTTCTACTACTGATTTTACAGTAGTATAGTGCTATTGACCTCAGTGCAGTTCATTGTAGCTATTGACTTCCATGCTATTGACTCCAGTATTCCTAATTTGGTGTGTTGTGAGGTTCAAAGGAGGGCCAGTGTACTAACCAATGAGAAAGAACAGGACCCCTGGATCTTGCTGTGTTGTTGACTCATCTAGGAGCTTTATATTACAGATATTTATATATGAGTTAAGCTACCACATGCAGATTGATTTCATGTTCTCAAAACAGAGGATGATAGGTTCACACCTAAACCCAAAGTTAGAATTTTCACTCTGAAACTTACCCACAATTACTCGATTAGATAAACAAAGTACATTTAGAAATGTGAATAAACAATTTTTATTATTATTCCTTGAAAATGATAAGAACTTAGAGAACTATACCTAAGTGCTTTTCTGCACCTGCTGGTTTTGTGACTAGCAAACCATGATAACACCAACGGGCATGGAGTTCCCATTGACAATAATGGGCAACCTGCACACAGAAAGAGGAGAAATGTACTGGTGCATATTCATGTAAGTAAATGTATACGAAGAGTGATTGTTCTCCAGAAGTCTCCTGCTCTTTTCTTGTGTGAATGTCTCATAAGCTAGAAAGGGCCATAACAGGCCAAATGGTAAGATGGAAACTGTCTGTGAACCGGTCCCATAGCTAAGTGTCATCTGCATTAAGACATAGGGACACAGATCTACCTTCTTGAAGCTGTGAAGGAATTTTCTGAATTTTAACACAAACAGAAATTGCAATCCTGTCCATATTAAACCTCAGATATGCATACTTTGAATAAAGGCATTTGGCAGATACAGTCAAAACATTTATATCCTGCCCCTGCCTAAAGCAGAATAACTGTCTAGTACTGAACAGCTGTTGAGATTTACAAAAAATGGATGACAGCTGTGTATGTAAAACATGTCCCTCTTTCATTGGTTACTTTGGGAATAAAGAAAGTGGGATATAAATATCAGTATGTCATAAATAAATACCAATTTCCCAATTTTTATTATCCCATTCTTTCCTGTGTCCCTGTCAAAATCTGAAAGTCATCTATCATTTCCTTCAAGCTCAAAAGTTTATAATAAAAAGAACATTCACTAGGAACAGAGTTGTTAAAAATCGCTTGAACATTTTCAAATGATAACCAGAAAACCAAGATGCTTAAAATACAAGAGAGGTAATAAACTTTTCCTTTTACAAGATATTTGTAAAGGACGCATTCTTATTGTAATGTTACAAGTGTAAACTCAGTCTCTTCAAGGTACTCTGGTGATCATACTATTATTTTTCTTCCTGTCATTTTGAATGATTTCCTATGTAGTTTATGGTTAATGACTTCCCAGAAGGGTGAAGTGGAGACTTATGATTTCTCTTTATAAAGATATAATGTATCTTCTCCTTAGTAATAATTCTCTCTAGTAAATGGCTTAATGTAGCTACTGCTTTACTACAAGACTATACTCTTAAAGTTAAGCATACCTGATTTTGAATTCTGATGCTTTGCATAGTATATGAACGAAGAAACACAAATCTGATTACCATGCAATATTCACAGCATCTAAGCTAAATTAATACATCAGGATACTTCAGAAGGAGTGAGATAAAGTTTTTATTTTATTCTTTCAGACACTTCGTGCAATTTTCCCGCTAGATGGCTATGAATTTAAAAGCTATTTTCTTCATAGTAAGCACAGTATCGGTCATGTCAAACAACCCCCTATATTTCTAAGCAGCTACATGTAGAACACTTATTTTTCTCACTCATCCCTTTTAACAATGATATAATTCTATTTTTTCTATCACTGTGATTTTTAAGAAGATGCTGATCTGAAAATTATATCGCCAATTTTCAGGTGAGTCATTTCATTAATATTACTGTCATATGTGTGAGCAGCACTTTATAGAATAAATACAAAGACAGGCCTATGTCCTCTGTGGATTTTATGATCTGGATTTTCTGATATTTTGTGCATCAGACCAAAGATAGATAAAAATCATTATACTGAATAAGACCTGTTATCCATCTAATACCAATATTCTGCTTCTGAGATAGTTTTCCAGGGTACAATGGCTTCAATTTAAACATTCTTCATCCATGCTTCCTAAACTGGTAAGATATGACTATCTGAGCATTACTACCACAATGAACTTCAGAATACTTCTGTCAGAGAACTGAACCTGAGTCACCAGTTGTAAGACAGAGCAAAAAACAATCATTCACTCTTCCCACGTAAGAAAAATGCTTTCCATTCATGGCCTGCGTAACTTGTTTGCCCAGATGAGCAAGAACAGATACAGGGGTAGAAAAATGATACATTTTAAAGGTAAATAATGCTGACCATAAAATAAAATATTATTTTGTAGCTATGACTTTATAAGAACTCAAAGGAAAATTCAGTATTTGAGATCTATCTCATTTTTCAGACGAAGAAAGAACAAAAGAAAAAAAATGTTTTGTGTTAGGCTAAATAATAATACTCCAAGGATGAAAACAGAACGAAGAGTGGTGTGAATTTCCAGTACTTTGCAAAGTCATTTATAGCAGTGTAGATGGAAGCAATGTGACTGCAACTGTTTGGGAGTTCTCCGTAATTAATTTGGTTTCATGCATACGATATCTCAAGGCAAGATGAAAAGCACATACATCAGCCTTTAGACCTGTACCTGAAATAAAGAAATAAGCATAAGCTTATCTAAGCAGAGGCTGCTGGTTTGTATGTTTTTGTAAAATACAGTACCTTGGTAACTACACTCAGACTATAAGTAGCATTGCTACTTCTGCAAACAACTCCATGGACAAATTTAATGAATGCTACTGAATAGTTGTAAGAAAATAATTTTTATGGCAAGCTCAAAGCTGGGACACAAAAACTTTCCTCATTTGAATGGTCCTGTTGACTTCATTGACCAAGTAATATTTACAGAATTGCTTCCTTGAAGAACTGATGCTCTTAACATTTTAAGCATTCATCTCACTGCACTGCACTAGTTGAGTATTTTTTTTTAAGACAGCATTTTTTCCTCATTTTTTATTTGAGTCTCCCTACCATAGGCAAGCCAAATCAATAAGCTTTTTGATTGGAATTGAAAAAAAAGTGGAAAGGGGAGATGTGATGAAAGGCCAAGTTCTAACAATATGCCTGCAGCTATACAAGCCACCGCTTTTAGATTAGATGCAATCCCTGTGTCACAGCTCTGTATTCACTTTTAAAGTTAGAATAGAATCCATACATCTGGTCACCCAAGACAAATCCTACTCGTTAGTTCTATCGTTTCTTTTTCTCTCTTCTCTATAAGAGATAAAGTGTCATTAAATAGTCTAGGACTCCAATTATTTTAGTAAACGGGATCCAATGTTGATGTTAATGCATTTTTGAAATCTGGAAAGTTTAGAATTTTTATTATTGTGTTTTCTTCATAAATCTCCCTCCTACTCATGCTTAGTTGTGGGAATAAGATAGTGTTAGTTACAGTTCAGTGAAATTTTCCAGGATATGACAACATGGAACTGTCTCATTTAAAAGCTACCTCCAGTTTATTCTTGGATAATGAAAATGGCTTTTATGATTCATTACAACTTTCTTTGGTTCTTTATATGATATCAAACCATTAGATACAAATTATCTGAACCTATTTCCTGCCAGAAACTTGGCAATTGCTGAGAAAAGGCAAGAAGATCTAATGCACAACGTATAGGGTAGGGCTCTGAAACTATTCCTATGTAACACTGGCAGCATAAGATTATTAAAATACAAAGTAATAGGTGTTTATAATATGACTTATATTTAGCAATGTGAGGAATGAACTTTAAGATTAGTTGAAATCTTACTGGTTACAGTAGACTTCATCAGGACCCCCCATAAACAGAGAAGTAAAGGAATGTCTGCACTGAATTAAAACCAAAATCAGGAGCTAACATATCCAATATAGATCTGTTAAGTCATGTGAGTTACCCTCCAGTGTCAGATACCAGTAAAACTGATGGAGGATTTTCCACTGAAATTAAATGGGAAAATAAATATTTTAAATATTCAGTGGGAAATGTACTTCCTAAAAATATATATTTTTTCCACAGGATGATAAAGTATTCCAAATCCCTTATCAATTCAAACCTGATTGAAAAACAAGACTAGTGCAGTGGGCTTTGGAATAACTTAAATGAAAATATTTAAATTTCTTGAACTAAACCAAAAAAATTGATCAATTAGTTTTAAACTAGGCCTGCTCACCGTGCTACAGTATCTCGTATAAATTGTAATGCGGGTTAATGCCTCTACTTCTTTGAAGGCCAGGACTCTCTGCAAATAGACAAAACAGTTTTCTGTTTGCTACTTCATAAGAATCACACGCGCAGAGCTGTACCTGTGGTTATTTTTGAGACCAGCAAGTGTGGGGATTGTTTCAGTTCTTTAGGTACAGCTCTGTCAGTGATTTTGAGGTGCAATGCCACTTAACATGCTGTTCAGTGAAGGACGAAACATCATAACTGACAACTGCTTGAGATAGAGGGTAAATGTGATTAACTGCAAAGAATTAGCAGATAAATAATCTCAACAAGACAGCCTGGATCAAGTTCTCTTTGGAGTGGGTATCAAATTCCTGTACGATAGCTTGAGAAGTGCAGTATTGGAAGTATTTTAAAAGGTGTTAAACAAGATTTTTCTGCTGCACTTTGGGGTGTATTTTGTGTTGCTTTAAAAACTCTTTTTTTTTTTTAATAAACCTGAACTAATAGAAAGGATCTCAGAAGGGAATTAGAGTTTGAATGAGTTGACTGCACATGAGGCAGTTCTCATTCAAGCAAAAACCCAAGAAAATTGTGGTGTGAAGACACAGACTTTGCTTGAGTCCATAGCAGAGTTCCTTTCTATTTCAATGGAGTCAGGATTTCACCTTGTGCTTTTATTGCCTCTTTTTCTAACCACAGTCTGGAAGACTATAGTAAATAATTGTCATAACTCTGAGAAAGAGAAACTAGAGTGAGCATTGAACATAAAAGCACATATATTTTCCGAAATGGTCCTTGCACATAAAAATGTCTAATAAAATCTCTCGGATGTGCTCAAGAGTGCAAATGAATCCTGATGCATTTTTCATAAATAATGAGCATCAAGGTAGAAGAGAATTCAGGCGTTAAGTTTAAACCAAGACAAAAAAAAGGCTTTACAAAACAAGAAAGTCTGACAGCGGCTTTGCCCATTTCTTTGGAACCTGCTTGTGCATTCTTTATTCACAAGAAACTCTCAGTGATCTCAGCAGAGGCTTTGCGATTGGGTGTTCAGGGAATTCAGGACTATGCTCTGGAGTGATAAGCCTAAAATAATCCTGGCTTCATTCTTCAAACTTAGTCAAAGCTCCTCACATGTTCAAAAGTCAAATGCCAGCACAAAGACCAAATTTCTCTTAATTTTACCATTTAGTAATCAAGAAGTTTTCCTATTATCTCACCAAGTGACCATGACTACTTATAAAATTAAGCATAAGACGTCACACTTGCATTTCTGTAATAATGAAGACTTCAAACCCATTCTTCAGCCCCAGCTGTGGTATTCCGCTTGGAGCACACACATCTTGGTTTTGGTACTGATTTGACTTGGGACCAACTATAACCTGTGCCAGTCCCTTAAATAATCTGAAGCCACCAGAATGCTGAGATAATAAATGTACTGTATGTCTGCTTGAGTGTAGTCTCACATAGTAATGGTGAAAGATTTTTAGTTATGCCAAATATTAATATACCCAAGAAATCATTACAGAAGCTGAACTGTCATCTAGTCTAGACAAAATCCAAGTCTTGCAGAAAGGAGATCCTGTGACATGCCCATTATATTACAGAAGGGCCAGGGAAGATGTTTTTAGGATGTTTTTGTGATGATGAGAAGGCCTAAATTCTTTATTCCAAGTGATAGGATTGAATTTGTATCATGAAATAATTCACAATTAAAAAAAGAGTTGCAGTTTTTCTCCCTTTTAGTTTTGGCATGTACATGTTGATAGCAGGCATTCTGGATACCACAACCTCTGCTGCTGGAGTTAACAATTCCTCAAGCTATATTGGAAGCACCACTATCTTCATTTTGTGATTTATTTTTTTTTCAAATATGCAATCTGCTAAAGACAGGATGAGGAAATACTTAGAAAAGCAACTGTTGATCCATATCTACAGGCAAAATAAAGGATAAACACAGCAACGCAAATGCAGTCTTATACCAAATGAACCATGTAATGGCTTTGAATAGTGACTTTGAAGAGAATGCATATGTGAAAGGGTTGTCTGGTAATCAGTTATAGACTACATCCAACCTGTTTCAACCTTGTATGACTGAGGTAACACACTGCTAAACCAGACTGGTTAACACTTAATTACAAGCTTACAAAGCTAAGAATTTAATATATCAAGGAGAACTTCATTTTAGTTTATCTAACCATTGTGTTCTTTTTTGGCTAGAAAGCAAGACAAAGAAAAGCAATACATTTTATGTGATGCATCAGACATTTAGACTATGAGATAGATCTTACACATGAACACTAAGGTAAATTTTACTTGCATTGATAGGTGACCTTTATTCAATTCTACTGGTATATTCAATTTACACGCAGCGTTTTAGAAAATATGCTAAATTCTGATACAATACCTAGTGAATATTAATCCTTCGTTATCACAGAGAATAGTGTCTCATTGTTTTAGTTACAGAGGGGGGAATATCCCATGCCTTTATGTTACCATAAGACATAAAATAAATGTAATTGATTTCCTAGTAATAAAGCTTTTTCTTCCAAGGAACATAGACGGTTTTATCCTCTATCCAGCTTCTGGGTAATGGATGCATTCTTATGCCATTTCACTACTTCTAGGAGTTTGATTGATCAACGTGTTTTGTTATAGAATGCTATCTGCTACATCTGAAAATGTCAGTATTGCTCGAAGTCATGTTGGGGAAGACTCTTTCAAATGCCTCTGTAGGTGTTACTTTAACTGGGTAATGTCTTACCTCACAGATTCTTGTCCTGAAAACAGTACAGCTTCTTTTAGGGTAAGATACTATTCACCATACATAGATCTTCATGAACTTGAAGAGAACAGACAGAATTGAAAGAGGAGTAGTATATTGTATCAAATATATATTAGATTTTATTTCTATGGCATATCTGGGTGCTGCTCCTGAATGTCTATTTTTATATTTTTGTGATGTAAGATATTCTTACAGTTAAACCATGTTTTGAAGATTTTTATCAAGGCTGCATTTTTGCCAATATCATTAACAAACCGTTATTTTGTAGCTAGTGGCAATGGTGCAGCCACACACAAACGCCACCACCCTGCCCCCCCAAAATGGCCAGCTAGGCTACCAAACTGAAATGACAAGATCACTTTTTTGTCCATTAAGCTTTCACTACACACACTAATATTAGGTATAGTAACAGGAAATAATGCCAAAATGTTTCAAAACCTGTAAATGGTGTCAGTGAAATACCTACGCTGAAAACATAATGTCTATAAGAGAGAGTTTTTCCCTACTCTTAGAAGAGCCAAAACCTGTTACAGCATTAACAACGTCAGAAAGATAAGCAAATGCTGTTCTCCTATTAAAGCTCATGCATTCAAAAGAGGGGTTCTGATAACTTCTCTGATGGAAGACTCCTTCTGCCAAGTGGCAGAATTAATACTACTGTGAAACACTGCTGCAAAACAACAATTTAAAACACAGTCAGGTTGTTTCTATGGCACTGTACACCATTCAAAGAAATAGGTACAGATAAGGAAATAAGAGATACCAAATAAACCCTTTGCAAAAGTGCACAATATGAGATCATATTCTGTGCAGCACTGTATTATAGTTGGAAATACAATGAGTAGGATAAGGGTTTTGTCACAAGGTGATAATTTCAAATGAAGTCCAACTTGGAAGACCATGACTCAAACCCACTCTGATCTAAAAGTATTTGATATGAAATAATTTAGCAATTTCAATCAATGACTTAATGGATATTCATATATAAAATTTTTGTCCATATGGCACTTACTAAGTACTTTCTATACTAATGCAGCAATGCGGACTGAAGCATGTGAAAAATTGCTTCTGGTGATCATCCCACTGGAAAAGTATATGGCATTTCACTCACAGGTTTTTTGATGGCCTGAGAGACTAAAGCAACACAGATTATCAGGACTTGTTAGAAAGGAACAACTCATGAATCTGAGAGAAAGAAAGGAAAAAAAAGGAGACAGATATTTTTTAAAATAGAACTTCTACGAATCCTTACAACAAAAATACTTTAAGGAATGATGAGCCTCAGGCTTTTCTGCAATGATCTTGCTTACAGTGTCTTTTATATTCATGGCATTCTGCTTGCACATCAATGGTGCAGGAACAAGCAATGTACCATGTTTTATTGTGTCTTATTATGCCAGCATTATGAAATATAAGAAAACTGAATGAGAGACATTATCTAACATATTTTTGTGTTACAAATTCATGAGTTTGACAAAATATTGCAGTGTGAAAGACTTAAAAAGCTATATGTAGCAAATTGGGTTTTAATTAAAAGAAAGTCAGAGGTTGAAAATTATGCCCGTAGATAATGGTAGTAAGGGGACACTTATTAATATCTTAACTCAAATCTTGATAAGGGATGTGTTTCTCACCTCGAGAATCCATTCACCCACTGAGAGTATATCATCCGTGAGGTTGCCTGCAAGGCAGAAGGTCAGCATCATTTCCTTGATATGTTGTTCCTGCTTTCCCAAAAGAGCATGCTGAAGGATTTAGCTCCACAGGAATTAAGAGACTTTTTACACTATGGGGCACTCAAGCACATCAAGGCCTTTAGGAAACCCTCTAATTGGGCTTCCTACCTGCAAGGCTCAAACTCTAGAGCATAACTTTCTACCAAAGTCATGGAATATGGACTGCTAGCTACAGAGAATCAAGCTTATCAAACCTCATGGGCTCTAAATAATTATTTTGAAACTAAATCACAAGAACAAGACTAATTTTAAAGACAACTAACCAAAAAAAAGGAGGAAGGTGGCATTAAGATTTAACCTGTATCAGGTTGTTCTGATTACTTGTCCAAGGGGTTCCGGTTTTTTTCAGTCAGATGCTAAACCTATGCAATGTCATATATATATAGCATTGCTTACAGCCCTTATAAACATTCATTAATTTCTTCTGATTAATTCCTACACTTCTCCAGTCAATTGGGCTTCGCAGCTCTGAGTTGGAAGGGTGTTCTAGGAGCCACATAGCAACAGATTTTGTTAGAGAGAAGATTATCAGTAATTGATACTCTGAATAGTTTTGGTGAAGAAAAGATGATGGTGTTTATGTACCTTTTCCCAATGATGCCAATTTTTATTTTCCCATGTAATATAAGTAAAAAAAAGTAAAAAATTTGAAGGCAGTAGGAAGAAAAATGCTACTTAATTAGCACTGAAAAAGCCTAAGATATAAAGGCCTTGTGAGATAAAGAAATCATCAAATAATCACAGATGGGTTTGATCACCCAGTTGCACAGATAGTTATACAGGCAGTAGAGTCTTACTGCAAGA
The DNA here is from genome assembly GCA_033558185.1 of Dromococcyx pavoninus. Classification (NCBI taxonomy): domain Eukaryota; kingdom Metazoa; phylum Chordata; class Aves; order Cuculiformes; family Neomorphidae; genus Dromococcyx; species Dromococcyx pavoninus. Next base: position 965,722 of record JAUMJL010000389.1, on the reverse strand, counting down.
AAAGCCACCATGCAGAGAGATGATTTTTAGATTCAGGCCATGCAGTTGTTTGGATACTGTGGCAATGTTTCTTATGAGGGTATATAAACATGAAATAAAAACATATTTTTTAACATGTTAATGGTAAACTGTATTTACTGGTTTCTGCTGGTATTTCTCCCTCCTCCTCTTTGATGCTTTTGTTTCATGCTCACTGTATGTTTGGGTTTTATCTAGCCAATTCATTGTTCCGTCTTTTACTCTTTAGAACAGTGAAAAAAATCTAGAAGTGAAATGATAAACATTGGTCTTCTTTCCTTTTCTGAATTAAAATACTCAAATCCACACTGATCAAGTGGGCTGTCAAGAAGTCTGCCCATCCCATTTGTGATACTGAACAGATGCCTGCAAATCCCTCTGAGGCAGACTCAGAGCCAGAGCAAGCCAGGGGGCAAGATGGAAGGGAGATTATAAAATCCTGCAATCTATGAAAGACCTGGAGCATGAGGTAAATGGAGGAGGAGTTCAGCTGCAATGGACATAATAGCACTGGAAAAAAGACCCACAACAAAACTATGGTTCTAGAGCAGCAATTTTCAGGAGACCTGGTAAACACACAGGTAGTGTTACTACTGCATGCCTCTTGTGACAAAGATGGATAAGAGATGTTGTGGGACTTGCAAGGGTAGGAAATATTTTGATTCAACTATACCTAAACAGTTGGCTTTTTCTTGGTTGACTGAAAAAGGTAAACTGATTTTGCATACATCTGAAATATGGAAAACAGTGTAGTTAGAAGATACTCAAATTAACGTAATATGAGCTAGTCTGGGTAATGAGAGCTACATAACCATCACAAAACAGAGATCAGGAAGATTAATTTACCTTGATCTTGGCAAGGAGTCCCAGTATCCAAGACAGCTCATTTAAAATTCAGGTATGGCTACAGTACACTTCAGTCTGTAGTGTAGACACTTTTCCAATGTTACTTTAATGAAGGATAGAAAATGGGATTGCTATTGAACTTACATGATGCAGTTAATTATGCAGTGGTGAATTCTACATCTTGCAGAAGTTGCAGTTCAGGATTAGACAACTCTGTGATAGTTTACACATCTGTCCAAGTTTCTGTGGGTTTTTTTTTCAAATAAGTCCACATCTAAGCAAATCTCTTCTTTCTAACAACTGCCAGATATCACAACAATTTCCTGTTGCTCATCTGCTTTTTCCTTGCCCATCTCAGATGAAACTGTGGTGTACTCATCAGAAAGCACTGATTAACCCTCTCAGAGTAGGAACATGTTACTAGAGGAAAAAAATAAAGAACAATTGCTTTTCAGCTGATGGTACCTGTTCTGAAAATCAGAGCAATTGAAACGATGAGAGCTCAAATACATGGAAGGACCTGAGTACATAACTTCAATGACATTTCCTCAAAATCCTGCTGAATTAACAACGACCTGGGCACCTAAGGTTTTCTTCCATTTAGTTTCACTGTGGAGTCTGACTCAGAGCCCACCTGGTGTGCCCTTATGAGAGTGAGCTTCACAGGAGGCACAGTAACCATTCAAAAACCAGAAAAATACTTTATATATGTACATACATGTGTGCATCTGTGTATACTTACATACATACATACACATCAGTCAGAGGACTAGTTATTTATCCAAAAACAAGAGAATATTTTTCTATGTTTTGTTTTATATCTTTGTTAGGTTAAAGGGAAAAAAAATCCACAAACCCACAAAGCACATTTTAGTGTAAAATACTTGTCTCATCTCCCTATCAGCTCTAGGTTATCATCTTTTCATTTTCCTAGTCAATGAGTCTCAGTTGTTTTGCCATACAGGAGAGCTTCAAGGCTGAACAAGGCACAAAATCCAGGTCCTATCTCTTTGTGGACATCTGTGCTAACCACAAAGACTTTTTACAAAAGCAACCACAGCATCATGGTGCCAGCTGTGATATTAAAATAAAGCAGTGGGCCTAGCTAAGCTTTTAAAAAAAAACTGATGTGAGTCTTCAAAAGCAGAAAAGGGCCTTAGATGCTAAATGTACCTTGAAACATATGCATTTAAGGCGATGCTTAAGTGACTCACTCAGAGCTGCAGATCTCATTCCAGAAACGACACATATGCAGTGACACTTGAATCCTATAGTGGATCAAACTGTCTTTTTGGACTAAAGAGGAGAGGTAAGGAAGGAGAGGGAGAGTATTATTACTTTCAGGTCTTTTTGAGCAATGACACTTTTTGGCTTAAGGTATCACTAGGCAGAGAATACAATAATAGAAAACCCAACAACATAAATATTCACTCAGACTAATTAATTAGGCACTACAATTGCATGGTGTTGGTATCAAATACGTTATGTCATCAAATTTCAAAAGAACTTTTATCTTGTTTCTGTACAAGAATAAGGAAATGCAAAGAGCATAAATATTTCAAACTGCTTATAATTAAATCTTGATGTGTTTGGCATGAAACCACCCTAGTAAAGAAGGCCAACTGTGTACTGGTTATACTGTCAGTGTGTCCTCCTTTCATGTTAACAGCTGGGCAGTAAAGATTGACTAGCACTGCTTTGCCACAAAAAAATTCTCAGCATGCCTGTATTAGTAATGAAACCTTGTCATTTGTACTGCAACAGTAACATTAAAAGCAAAACGTGAAATGTTCATCAAGGTCCCCTCCACCCCTCCTTTTTTTGTGCTGTTTTGTTTTTTTTTTATTTTTGGGGATAGCCAAATTCTGTGAAGGAAATACTAAAATGCTCCACCTGACTGACGGTGTCAGAGTGATACTCTGCATGAGGAAAAGAATAAGGGGCTGAAATCACAGAGGGAATTAAATGGTGTTGTAATGAAGATGCACTGTAATATGAAAGAATCACCCTGATGGAGCTCTCATTTAATTTAAACAGCACAGGACAAATTCTGCTCTCAATTACATCAATCCAATACTAATTAAATTAATAGGACAAAGTAGAACTTGACTCTTTATCCCTTCTGGAAGAAAGATTAGCAAGTGGAGGGAGAAAAAAACCAACCCCCATGCAATATATTAGTTTTTGAATATCAGGTTTAAAATGAAATCTCAAGTGGCCTCATGAGACTTTGTGCCATTTAAATGCCAGTCCCTGCAGTAGGTATTCTGGGTCTTGGAGCTGCTGGTTATCCAGTTCTGGAACAAGATGATCTACATAACCTTCCACCTAAATGACCACATGCACATACACATGACCTTTTCCACTGTCCAGCAGCAATTGCAAATACGCTGTTTACCCAAAATGAAGACTGGAATATCTTAATTGACCTTAGTTAAGGCATCTTCCCAGGTTTTGTTTTTTTTTTTTTCAATATGCCTGAGCCAGATTTCCACCAAAGTCACATAAACAGAAAGACTCAATAGGTCCATTCTTTTAATTGTAGCAGTAGTTAGGGATTCTTTAGTTAGTGTTCTCATTTGGATTACAAAATCCCTTCCTTCTAGGCCTCTACCCATAATTTCCATCTCCACACTGCCATGCATTTCTTCTGTTTCAATCCTTAAAACCAATCTCAATATTTATAACAACTAGCTGCTAATACAATTGCATCTATCCACTCTTGCTTAAAGGCAGCCAGTGAACTAGCATTTTTTCTCCTGTCCCTGTTCACTGTTAATTACAAAAATCCATTTCTATAGGCTAAATCATTCCTAATAGCACTGAGCTAAGGTCCATTCAATTTGCAGAGCTGCGTACAGCCGTTTTATTATTTTTACTAATGCAATTATTTTCTTTCATCTACACAGTGAGTCAAGGTTAAGGTCAATGGTATACAATTTGCTTCTACTCCAGTTTAATAAGGTCAAATGAATAATGATTCTGTGGCATATTATCATAAATTCATGTTCCAAAATAAACTTAAACTGATTAGGATAATGCAGCACACTGGTTTTTGCACACTTTGCTCATATCTAAAATCGGTTTGGACTGTACTATTGTATTCATTTCCACCACATATTCTCAAAGAATAAATCTAGGTTTCAGTTATATGTTGCAAAGTATTTTCTGAACAATTACAGCTCAACTCAAAATGATAGGTTTTATCATTTTACCACACCAAATCAGCAAAATTAAATAAAATGTGGTACAGCCACTACCTTAATCCATTGTGATTCCATCCTGTAATACCTTTGAAATTAAAAGAATCATGATGCTTCAAAGAATGTGTAGTTTTCATTTAATAACTATTATGGAGTAAAGCATAGAAATTTTATAACATTAGTTTTTTTCCTGGGACGCTGAAACTTAGTTGTTTCAGTAATTAATATAAAATGAGCACCAATACTCTACAGTTTGAAAGGCAATACTTTAACATTATGTTCTTTTATTCTGAAGACAATAACCTGGGCATGTGTTTTGGAAACTTATGAAATAATTAACTTATAGACACACAATACATTATGCTGTCATAGAAATTATCATGGTGAGTACAATAAATACATGTGAACAAATATAAAGCTACCTAAGGCCATTCACTGTTATTATCCCTGATAAAGAACTCAGTGATGCTAAACTAATCAAATCATTACATTGGCTGAATATTCTTAACTCTTTCATTTTACAAACAAGACCATTTTGTGTTTTCATACTGATTGCTCTTTGACATTTCTACTTTGTCTCTTGGACTCTTTCCTTGTCCAAATATGTTAAATTATTTAAAAAATAATTTATTATTTATTTTCTTTCATATTCATTGTTTTATGATAAATGTATACAAGATCCCAAAGTTCTGTGAGCTAGAGATTTTTCTGAAACATCATATAACAAAAGAAAATTTTCACTACAGTTTTAAGGCACTTCACTTTGTTTGAATACGCACAAACAAGAATTACATTGGGTTTTGAACTACTGACATTTTACATGGCATGATTCAAACCTCATTTATATTTTAATTCTATTGTATATAATACTTTTTAAAAATGCACTAGAAAATCATTGATGCTATTGGTTCAGATTTACTGATGGGGACTTGAACTTGTCCACGCTTTCTAAAATAAACTCCATTTTTTGAACATCTATAAATTACTCTTCTTCCTTCTTCTCAGTGGCTCAACAATGCAGCAAATTGCTTTTTTTCAATATTAAAACCACAGATGGTGAAATAGTCATTGTGAAAGACAGCTTTGCACAAATTGTTTTGTTGGTGACATCAAAGTTAGTGGGATTTGACTCTTCTTATCCCATATTCCCCATAGTTGCCTCAACTGATCCATAATACTTGAAGTCACTGGGATATCAGAGACTTGGATCTCATGTAAATATCATAGGAGCAAAATACAAGTGCCTAAACCTCAGCAATAATGGAAATAAAGACGAAGCACACAATTACACATGGTACTGTTACCCAGTTGTAAAAAATCTCTCCACCTTATCCATTAAATTAGAGTAAACTGTGAACTGCTTCGGTTTACTGTTCAGAAATAAATTCTGACCCATGAGACCTTCAATAGCAGTGTTGAATCCATATTTAACCATAATATTTAGATAATGTTAATACAAGAATATTTTGTCTAATTCTGCTTTTTTTTTGATCAGGCAACAAATTGTTAATAATACTGATAACAGTACCTTTGTATTTGTTTCTTACAGCCTGAGGAGAAATGTCTTGAGTTTTTAGAAATATGTGTATCTAGGCTGGATAAATACAATCTTCAGGAAAAAGATAACAGATGGAATGTATTCTTTAAAAAGTATAGCAGTTGATTGGGAGACAGCTATGTTCATTACATTTTCAACATTTTAATACTAGTATTTAAGACATTAAAATGCTTAACACCATGAGCTTTGTGTGAAAAGTAAAACTGCTTCATTAGGAAAACAGAATAACCACATTTTTTCATAACTTTTGGGAAAATTAAGATTCAGAGTGCACAGTCACACAAAATAAACCAGAATGAATGAACATTTTCTATCTTACTATATGGAACTATATTTTTCCAACAAATACTTATCTAGTTTTAATAGAGCATTCTCTATTTTTTCACTCTTGAGAGCCTGCAGTACTTTTTGTTTTCCCTTTCAAATTCTTCTAATAAAATATCAAATCATGTGAAAGAATACTCCCCACCCCAATTCAGAGGCAACCTCCAGGCTTTCAGCATATCTAGTGCAGTTTCACAGAAACAAAAAGCTAGAAAATATTCTGCTTGAGTAACCACACAAGGAAAAGAGAATGTGGTTACAGACTATTTTTATGAGTTTTTTCTCAAAAGTTTATGTTCTTTCAGAGTAGAGTTTCAGCCTTTTTTGGTTAGTCCCTGCAAGAAATCCTTATGCACCTATAAGAACCAAAGTACTGGAGTTGCTGATACAGCTAAAGGGTATTCTATATATTTAGACTCTGCCTAACTTGCCCCTCTAGGCGTCCTTAGCCAGAATACTAATGCCATGAAGAAGAGGGCAATAAATATTTTTGTACTTACTCTAAATAAGAAAGCAGAGGAACTGAAAAGATTCGAAAGAGTGGAGAATCCTTATGAAATCTGGAAAAGAAGTATGCACCAAACTGGCTTACCTTTCTCCCCCACTCCATTTGAAATGAAATACCTGGACTTGGACAGACCTAAATGCCTAGAAAGGGCCTCCCCTTTCGAGCTAAGCTATAATCTGCTGAACTCCTTTCACATTGATTCATCAGCATATGGCATCACTGTACTGCTTGTCTTTATATTCCATAGTTTAGATGAGAAATGTGTGTGCTTCCAGGGTGAGAAAAGATGAAATAATTAACACAAGACTCTGAATCAGCAGCTGTCTAAGGTTATCTGGGCTACAGAAGCCTAGAAGTAGGTTTATGCCAACCTTGACAGTCTTTCCTTTGGATTGATTCTGGATATTTAGTGCACAGCAATGACAAGCAAATTTGGCCTGGATTGCAATGTACAAAAGTACAGAGAGAATACAGTGCAATGATTCTTTTTAAAAATCTTACCAAATAATTCTTGTTCTAATTCTCTTGCCAAAAAGAGAGAAAAAAACCTACAACTGCTGTCAAAATGTTAAAAGGTAATATCTTAAATGTAGATCTGACAGGACTAACTACACCTTTAGCTATTGGTTAGCTTTCAGCAGATTCTTGTTTTCTGCTTGCTGACACTTAACTAGCCATAACTCAGATCTCTAGTTGCATGATAAATTATAACACTCTTCAAATGGAAATGAATCAGCAGACAGCACCATAATAGATAAAAATATGACAGGGACATAGTGTAATTTTCTCAAGACATCATACTGTCTTAAATCAGATCTTCTATTCTCCTTTCCCAGAAGATTCTTAAACAATTCTTAAACAATTTCTTCCCAGAAGCATATGGTAATACTGGTTGCTAATATAACTTTGGTCGTATTTGTGGGAAATTAACATACTAATTACAAGAACTGTCTTAGTGAAACAATATGTGCTGTTAATTGTCACAGTTGTGTTTCTTCTACTTTTATTGAAATGGTAAACAAATGGTATATAAATGGCACAGAAAATGTGCTACTGAATGCAAAGTATTTTTAATGTAAACCTGGAGAAATTAGAGGCAATCAAGAACAGAAGTGAATAAAGAGGTATTCTCAATACGCATAATAATGCAAAGTTTGATGCTGATGCTTAAAGGTGCAAGGCTGCGAGCAGATCCTTTCGTTGACTTGTACAACAGGGAAAAAACAGGAAAGAGGAAAATATATTTGCAAAACCTTTTAAGCCAGGTGGCATTCCATACAAAGCTGGATGAGAAACAGCCAGCTGAAAGGTAGCTGTGGACCATGCACGGAGGCTGCCTACAGGAGCAACTCACGCTGGGAAGTACTGGAAGCTGCAAATGTGCAGTAGAGCAGAGCAAACTGCAGATCACAAACTTCAGGAGCCCTCTCAAGGTATACATCTAAATGTGTCAGCGTTCCTTAGGCAAAGGTTTAGGTCTCTATAAGCAGGTCTTCTTTGGCAGAGATATGCTGTGTCCAGAAAAAGAGCTCTTTCAACAGAACTACTCCAAAGTTATGTCAGCATTACAGAGCAATATCACGTTTTTCTTTGCTTTCCTCCTTTTCTCTTATTATTTCCCAGTAGAGACCATAGATCAGTTTATTTTTTTCTTGGCAGTGACTACATTCAAAAAAGCGCACCGTGCCCCCAATTAGTAGACTTGTAGGATTTCAGAGGCAAATATTCTTGTGACAAATCACTGTAGCATGACACAGAGATGATGTTTCCCCCTGAACTGAGGATGCCATGCAGAGTGCTACACTTCACTGCAGGTGTGCATGATGGAGGAATGTTTATACAGGAGAGGCTTCTAAGTGCTATACAAAATGAGGACAGAAGCCTACAATTCACTGTATTTCAGCATATCTAAAGCACACAGATATAAAAGAATCTGTTCCTTCATAGGCAAAACAATGCCTTTCTTTAATAGGAAATTCAGAGATTTTTCTTGCATTATGCTATAATTTTGCTTAAATGTAGTTTTCTTTATGTCTGTTTCCTCTAAGCAAACACGACTCAGGGCAGACCCTGCTGGCCTTGTACGAAAGTCACTGACGTCACTAACATTAAAGTTATGAGTAAAACATATAGGATTGAGCCTACTGTCAACAGGAGTTAAGTGCCATACACTAAAGGGATTTGTATTTTGTACCAATTTTTTAAGCAAGATGATGAGTACTCTAATTATAAGATATTTTACAGTTGGTTTTACGTACACTGTCATAAAACTTGGCAGATACAAATGGAAGAAAACACTGCCAATATATTTTACAAAAGATCACTCCGTTCTTTCTCATTGTAATAGAAGATTGACCTTTTTTGAGAAAAAAATGCCTCCCACATTTAATTTTTTACCTTTTCTGGAGCAGAATATGTCAATGCTGAATTTCATATGAACTGAATGCCCTAATGTTTTTGCCCCATATGTTCCCAACTTCCAATTATCTTTGTGCATGTTATGGCAAAGTTAATTGATGTCTATATATTTCAGCTGTCTGAGTTTTATTATAGCTAACATCTTTCAGCTAATTACTTATTGCAAGCATATGACATATCTACACTACAAGACAGAAGGGGAAAAAAGAAATACATACAGGTAGGCTAGTTATGAATTGGTTAGTATGATTAGTAGTGGTGGTCTGGAGTTTAGCAGCAGTTAATTCCATTTTGACTAGTCTATCCTGCACATTTTACTGCATGTGAAATTATCTACACTCAGTTTGCAGGCCAGTTGTTTTCAGCTCACATATTACTATAAAACCTGTATTCTCTTCTCGAACTTTCTGTTCCTTGTGGTTTAATACAATAGAGTTTGGTGGTTCTTAGCTGTTGTTCATGAATACACTGTAAGTTGAGTACTCTCCAGTGGGAATTAGTATGTTTAAAGAATTGGTCCTTTTCTGCATGTAGGAAAGGTATATGCTTAATTTCATATAAGCTACTGTAATCAAAGTGGTTATGAAATTAACATAGAATGCATTGCAACTGTAATTTCCTATTAATAAAGAAGGACAAACTCTAAAAATGAAGACTGTATGTAGAATCCAACAAGCACAATCCCTTTAAGTAACACCACCTTGCTTGCAGAGTGAGTTAGAAGAATAAATAAAGGCAGAATATAACAAAACCCAAAATCTAGGCCTTATATCATTCCCTAAAAGTCACCCATGGTTTATTTTAAGGATCAGTAGCAAGAAAACTTTCAATTCAAAACTCTTCTCTAGAAGAAATAAAATTAGAAAATAGATAAAATTTCTATGGCAAATAGCAGACCTATAAAAGTTCTGATTAAAGTCGAGTAAATCCACAGGGTGAAGAAGCCTCCTTTTCTAAATAGCATCAACTAAATCTTACAGACTCAAAAAAGAACCTGGTCATCCTTAAGTAAAGCAACAACATGCAGCATTTATGGAGAAGGAACAGCAGCTACACATGTACAGCTGTTCCTCACTGGCAAACAGGTGTTTCCACTTCTATTTGCTGATTGGTATTTGTTTCCCTCTGATTTTACTCTTTTCCTCATTTACAAAACATTATCCTTGCAGTACATGTTTCATAGGCCACAAGGGAACTATCTGACAAAGAGCAGCTTTATGTTTGGTGGAGAGGGGAATGCTGGGCAGCGTGTGTGCAGGTGCTTTGCATGGGCTGCAGCAGAAAAAGGTGAAGCATTCCAGCTTATGCTTATAAGCATAAGTCTGTGTGAAGCAGGTGAGACAATGGAGATCAACTGTGCATTGATGGAACAGCACCATGGAGCTTCTGGAACAGTGCTTTTGTCAGTGACAAACAACTCTCCTCCCCATCTACCATTCTGCCCATTGTCTTGTTGTTAATGCTCTTGCCTGGGACTCTGAACTGGCCTTAGCTCCACACTAACATTTTCTGTGGAGTTTGCAGCCACTTACAGAGAGCTGTTTAGAATATAAAGGTGCAACTCAACACCAAGTGATGTAATGAAAAATGTGAACAGTCACATGAACCTGAAACACAAAATCAAGGAAATCTGAGTACCTCCTCTTCTTAGATACACTGGAATCACCATGGATGTTACCTTGGGCTATCACATACTGGCATGCAGAGGGAAGAGATTGCATTTATTTGTAAGTCACAGACTATATCACCAAGAACAGATGATCTCCCTAATTGCACTGAGTAAAACCTAGCACAGTAACAATGCTAAATGACATAAACCCAGTAGTTCAGAGAACAGTGGCTAATGAAGACATGAGATATCAGCGGGCATTATGCTTTTTCATATTTCAAAAAATACTCAAAACATAAACACAATTAACTGATACTCTACTGCACTGTGATGAGATGAGGTTTGTTTGTAGGACAGAGTCATTGCCATGCTGCACTCATCCTCCAAATATTTCTCTGTAGACAGACGTGCTGCAGTATCAAACAGCATCATCATTTATCTTACTCAGTATCTTTGTTTTACTTTCTACCCCACAGTTCCATGAAGGGAAAGCAGCCAAACGTATGTTTTTGACTCCTAGTCCATTTATTTCCCTCCTCATACAGCTTGAGGTTTTGGCAACACTTCATGTCACTCATTATTCAGGGTCTAATCCAAAGAACCTAGCTGATCAGGAGCCTTGTTGTTTTGCTTGTGTTTAATCTACATGTAAGAATACAATGCACAAGAGTTTTATGGCCATCTTCTCAGATCATCTCAAAAGTTTGCTGAAGTGTGACTTGCCTTTCCTGAGCCCCTGAGGGCTCTCTTTAATTAATCTCCACTATTCCAAATGTTATTCTGTTATTTTCACCATGCCTATATGCAATCCTGAGCAACACTAAGTTTTCAGTTTGGTTTCAAAATCAGTAAGTATTATTTTTTATCCTTAAGAATGTCAATAACAAATAATTGCTTTACTCCATATCCCTAGTCTACAGTCGAAACAGCAATCTGTTGCTGATGTAATGTCTGACCGTTGCAGACTGGTTTTTGTGTTTCAGGGACTCAGGAATAACATGCAATGAGGAGTATTGGCATGCAGTTCCAAACTTGTTCCATTTCCTCTTAGGATTTCTTTGATATAAGGAAGAATCCACATGTTGCAGTAAAGAAATAAGTAAAATATGTTTAATTATTGTCTTATCACCACATATTTTCTGTGCAGGCATTGATGTTGTCCAGTCAATAAGCTCAGTGGGAAAACTGGTAGAGGCATTAAAGAAAGCAGTACTGTGCTCTGCACCCTCACCAGAGACAAAGGATGAGCTCAGAGACATAGCAGGAGAGAGATATTTCCTCTTCTGAAGTAAAGGGCTAACAGCTTCACAAAGATATTCCAGTCCATAGAGCATGCCTCTGTTCACTCTCATTTTCATAAGCATATCTATTTTAAGTGGGATTGAAATTGACTTGATAAGTTCTGGACTTTCCCCTACTCGTTACATTACAAAGGTGTTATTCTAAAATTAGAAAAAATTTTACATTAGAGGTATCTGTGGAAAAATCACTGTGGAACAAAATACCCTTTGTAGACTTTGACCCATTTCCAGGCAGAGAGCATGACATCCCATTGTATCCTATAAGCTATAAGCTTCTCAGTGAGACTGTATTTTTCATGATACAGATAAAGCAATCCCTCTTGTCTGTCTAAAATCCCAGTTGTGGGGCCTTGAGTTACAACCCTCATAATGTGTAAGCTAAGAAAATGAAGCACACATTTGTTTTGAATCACTTAAAAGCACCTTGTATCATTTGATATAATGAATCATTTCAATTTTGGTTGAATCACTGCAAAACACTTTTCTAACACTGACATTTTCCAGGAAAAACTCAACCCAATAACATATTCTTGTGCAGGTAAAGTACTGAGCCATCTAGATTCAAATGCATAATGAAATCAATACCATAGCTTTTAAACAGAAGTAAATTTACACTTCGACCTTTCTATTCACAGGTTGTGGTTTTCTGGCATTTTTTTTAATATATGTACTGGAACAAATGGAAAAATAAAAGGAAAGAAATAATCATTTGATGTTGATCACATAAATGTCCTTTTAATCAAATAATTATAAGCATATCAAAGATAGGCTTGACATACTCTTCTTTGTTAACAGCACAACACAAATTCAATAGAATTAATTTATATAGTAAAGATGGATATAAAAAATATATATTTATTAAATTCTATTCTCCTCATAGAAAAAGATGAAGGTTTTTAATCTGATCATGACTGAAAGGGAAGACTGCACAAAATGATAGTTAAATTCTTATGGTCTACCTACAAAAAATAAAGCCCTTCTGTATAAAGTGGGCAAGCAGAATGATTTTTAATTATTTATTTATTGAAATAGTCAAAGTCAGTCAGTTAAAATTAGTTTTATACACTTAGCTGGGGACTTAAATAAAGGCCTTTTTAAAAATGAAAATCTGGGAACTTATAACTTTCACTCACTCCAATCATATCTGAGAAACCTTAATAATTTGGGGTGCTAAGCATCTTATTTAGATTCTTTAAACACACAAGTTGTCTCCATTGTTCATCTGGGCACCTAACTTTGAATACTTACCTTTCATCTTGACTTTTTGGTAGGTTTTGGTACTTCTATTAATCCCGTTATTAAGTTCAGTAGCACAAGATATTTTTGCGTTCTGACTTAAAGGTCATAACCCATCTAATCTGAATAATAAACAGATGCAGTTACCTTCTACTGACATAAAACTTGTAAATATGCAGTGTCAGGTTCTGTTATTGCACGATGAGTTAGATGACTCTTTTGACTTCAGTGCATGAACGACTAAGACTTCTCAGGTTAGCACAATATGTGTAGCAGCCAATGAACTGGCTGCAATGTAACTGTACTAGAGAAGTACTTCAGAAGTGGCAATTCTGAACCTGTGGCACAGAATAATCAAGTAATGTCATTACCAGTGTGAAGTTTGAATTTTTCATTCAGTAACACATCTCATGAGGGAATTAATTATCTTAATATAAAGATTAATGTTTGGGACAACTATTAGGCAAATAAAGGCCTATTAGTGTCTATGAGGTTTTTTCCCAGCAAGAGACACATACAGAAGTGAATGTGAAAGAGGCCTTGAGATGTCCTCTAAGCCAAATCTCTGCTCCTCAGAAAGCATCATTCTACCTCCAATCTAGTATAGAGAAAATAATTCAAACATAGCTCCAAATACCAATATTTGGTATTTGCAATATTTGAACTCAAATGTGTGATATTCTGGGCTTAAAAATCAGCATAAACACAGATGAATTTGCCTTTTGGGTCACCAATATTGTAAATCCATGACTTCTTGGAAGATTTTCTGGGGGTATCAGTAGTCATCTTAAAACTGTTTGCATTAACACCAGGCACTAGATTAGCACAGGAAGGTAACAAAGTCCAGAGGTTAGACTCACCCAGCTTAAAGCAGTATAGCAGTGGGCCCTTCACATATCCTGCATGCAGTTTGGAGCAGCCAGCCAACAAACCAGGAGCAAGCACTCTCTACCTATAGCTGTAAGCCTCTAAAATCCTTCCTATGCATTTGCAATATTATCATAGCAACCAGAAGTATTTTTACCTTATAATTCTCATGGTATGAACAAGCACTTCACATTTTGTGCTCATTTTAACGATATGGCCAGTAGCCTTCAATAAAGGAATGACCTTATATCGTATAGTACATGTTATTCCCTGCTTGTTTAGTCATAAACCTTTTGGTTCTGGCTTGTCCTTGGAAAGTAAACAAAGAAAATAAAATCTCAGTGCCCAAGTGTTTTGTTGAAACTACATTAACTTGATTTAAAAAGTTTACCTACCAAGATGAGTCACGAAGAAGAGAGTAATAAAGGCTTTTCATGACTCATTAAGTGAATTCTTTGATCTATGTTAATAACATGTATCTAGACCAGTATTTACACAGAGTGACTCTGGATGTAATTGGAGCTCTGTAGGCTATACTGGAATATTTTTTACTTTAAAATTATATTACATATAAATTCCTTACACAGCGATCAAAAGAGAATGAGTTAAATTATAAGATTGTTGTAAATGCTGTCATAGTGAAAGCTGCAACAGGTATGACCCAATTCAAAATACAGAATCAAACATTTTAACTGCTTGGCCAATGTAAAGTGCACTAGCTTGACAGATAGATAGTTTTCCCATTGGCTTCCTTTAGTATTTTTAATTTGATGCTACCACACCAACTTTATGATAGTTCATGAACGTTGGGGAACAATTGTTGGTAGGAAATGCTATAAGAAATGTTAACAAGTCAGACTTTCTTTACAAAGATATAATGAAAAAAATAGTGCATTTCTACATATTTACATTGATAAACACTGTTTAAAATTATTTGGTTGGTTCTTTTGGTTAGCCCCCTCCAGCTGGTTTTCATTCTCCAACAGTATCAGCAAATATATTGATTTTTATGCAGATGTTAAAATGAAAACAAAATCCATTATCATTTTGAATGAATACTTTGAGTATTGGTCAGATGGAAAATTCATGCCTATACAGTTACAACCAATTCTTCACACGTAACAGAGACCTGTCTGTGAACTGCTCTAGGTTTGTGCCATTTCTTTTCCTTGGTTCTGAAGCCCTAGCAAGATGTTGTCCTGTTTTTTTCAAGCACTGAACAATGTGTCTGCCTAAGTATACAAGAATGTGCTGCGTCAGAGCAAAGGGCTGCCTGACTTAGTAGGTGATACAGAGTTAAAATCTACAGGAAAACAGTCAGTTGAATGATTCTGATTATATTTGCATTTTTCATCTTGTACCCCACAGGATGCTTCTTTCAGCATTAAGTAATGCTGCTTTCAGCACAAAATAATCTACTACAGAATGACTGTCAATACCTAGGAGAAAATCTGTAGGATTTGGTACTTTCTATGCTTTTCCATACTTCCTACCACTAGATATACCTATGTTCAAAGAAGTGCCAAAAAGTGTAATGGAAGTTCTTGTTAATTGTTGCCATTGTAGCTTCTATTACCAAGAACAAAATAAGCCTGGTCATTCTTTATTCAAGGAGTTTTGGTTTAGGTTATATATTATGAATGCAAGTTTGTGTAAAGAAGCCAGAAAGAGCATAACTTTTTTAAACATTTTGAGCAGGCACAGTTGCTGGTTTGCCACTGGACACAGCTAACCCAAGGAACACCAGAAGAACAGTATCAGAATTTCAGAATAACCCCCAGAATATTCAATTTCTAAGTGTAAATATTCTGGATACCTGAATAAAGTTTCACCTTTTCTCATTAAGTATTAAAAAAGTGCCTAGCTCCATATTTTAGTAATTTAAGTGCATTAATGCTTAATTTCTGTGCCATGAAGTCTGAAAAAGGCCTGCTGTCCAAGCCTGACTGCCCTGCCTTCTGTTTTCAGAGACTATAATGAGAATTTTGAGGTTACAAGGTATGAAAACGAGGCTTTTCACTGGAGAACTAACACCTTTACAGATCTGAGATTTGCACATTGTAATAACAAATATGAAGATACAAAATAACCTCTGTGTATTTCCCATTTCAGTCTCAGAAAACTTGAATACTCTACAATGTGTGATTTAGCTTAGAGGTGACAAGGCTAGAAAGAGATACATCTCTTGAGTAATGGCATCCTGCATGTAACTGCAGACAGCAATTTTGTGACTTTGGGCAAACTGGATGTCAGATAAAATAACCAAATATAGAACATGAAAATGCATATCATCTGAATAATACTGTAATGCTTTCTCTAGGGTTCTTACATCCAACAGTGGCATGCAAATCCTATTTTGTCAAATTTAAAGTGGATTTTTGACTGGATATATTGTAGCAAATTATTATTTTTTTAAGAGCAAAGATTAACAATAAACCTCAATAACTCTAGCAAAACTATTTCTGCTTTCACACTGTTTGATTTCTGCATATGTGTGCTACCTGATACAGGGTACTTAAGCACGTAGCTCCTAGTGCAGCTCTGGGAGTTACATATGACAGATTCTGCTTTGTGATGTGACTATAACTGAAAGGGTTTATGTGCCTGAAATTGTTATATTTTGGTAGGAAGAATAATACTGCACTATTTGAACAGAAGATCATCTCAAAGCGAAGTTGTTCAGACTAGTTCCATTTCACACTGCTGGTTAATTTCAAAGTCTAAACACTTTTTAATTTTTCTTACTTTAATGACTTGGGTTTTTTTGATGAGAATCCTTCCTAAAACACTGCTGCAGGTCTGAATTAATAACTGAACAGTACAAAATCAACTTTAATACCTGGATTGAATCGATCTGTTAATACTGTTCTATTTAGTGCTGAACTGCATATTATTTACCACTGCAACTTAAAGCATCTCCAAAAAGGTGGTAGGCTGAAATGCAGTGAAAGTTGCATGCACATTAAAAACAACCTGGAAAAATAAAGGATTAAAAAAAAACCCTCAAAAAATACTCAGGAAAGAATCTTGCATGAATACAGAAGTACAGACACAGGTTCTTCCCAATAAGTATTCCTTTCAGGCTCACAGGAAACTTTTAAACACAGTGCAAAAAAGTGCCCTTTAGCTACTGTTGAAATCCAGAAGGAATGCAGGTATTGGAGAGGGAGAAGCTCCATGTCAGTTATTTTGCATGGCATTGAAATGCAGCAAAATGCACGACCAGGAGATTTTTAACTCATATTTGCCCTATTGATACACCACTTTACCTTTCTTCACTGACAGAAAATTGTTGTGGCTGGGATAATAGAGAGAACTGTAGATAGTGAGGGAATTTTCAGGTAGCAACCCTGAATCAATACTGATACGAGCTCTTTCTCATTTGCTGTTGGAACAGACCTAGAATGACTGAGAGAACACTTTCAAAAGTGATCAAGAACTAGTTTTGAGTATAAGTAAACTTCAACTGTATCTATCTAGCAACTCTACTATGAATTTGATGAACTAGGAAGAGGTAAGATGCAACAAACAGGATGAAATAGTTCACAATAAGCAGCACAGCTAAATAATTTTCTTTTCATTACAAGGGATTAGCACCACATCTGTTGTCAGATACTATGTCTGAGCTAAAGGACAGGATATTATTAAAATGCTCTAACATAAAAGATCGTTTGATCATATTCCAAATCTCATCTGCATCAATCTGTATGTTCTTTACAACTCTTTCATCCTACAGCCCTCTGTAGGGTCTCTGTATGGATAAAGGAGCAATGCTACTGCTATTTAAACTCATTCAGTCTCCACTGATTTATACAATCTTTCATGTGAGAGCAAAGAGTATTACGTATGATCCTAAATTTACAGTATGATAAAGTTTCAATCTGGAATTTTCACATCCTGTGGTAATAATCTAGTAGGAGGAAGACAATAAAAGCACTACCTGTGCAACTGAGTTTTATACAACTATTAACTGTAATAATGAAATTAATTATTTTCTTGAAATATCTATTAAAAGCCTATGGCAGAAAAAAACATTAATAAAATTCCATAGTGTGAATCAAAACTTAAAAGAATTTTTTAAATTTTCCCAAGGAATGCTCAGGAGAAATTCTTTTCTATAGGGAAATTTTATGAGAAAGAATATTTATTAAGTATTATAGCTTGCTGAAAAATTATAAATGCCAATCAAATATCTTCTGTCTGACCTCAAAGTGAAGTCTTAGTTAGGTTCTCTGGAGTAAAAATATGCAAAACCTAAATCCTGAAGACTACATTCTTCCACAATCTTGCTAAAATAATAAAGTTTCCTTTAAAACAGAGTGAAATGCCACACAATATCACAACTTTGTTTCAAACTTTTAGTCCTTGCCTTTTTTTTCCCTGCTGCCATGTATCGATGCATAAGATTTATTCTACTGCCTGGATAGAAATAGTAGAGAGAAAATACAGAGACTGAACGTCCCCAAAATCTGTAAAGTAGTCACAGGATGCAATAGCATTTCTTATCTTGAAACATGCTAAATTTGTGGCACTTAGCCACACATTGAGAAGATATCTGCCAATGTTAGAGACTCAAATGTCCTCCTACAGTAAACAACATCCATTCCCACCAAGGTGAAATGTTCCCATTTTTCTCTACTGAACCTCTCCCTATGAAGAGTTCCCAGATTTTCCCAAAGCTGTAATTAAACCAATGCATCCAACTTTCGGTTGTGTTTGCTGCTTCTCTTTCTTGCACATTAAAGTTGCTGTGGCTTCTTTCTAGTCTTTAGGGCATTTCTCTCCTGTATTAACAGATCTCATAAAACTGTCCATTGCCATTTTTTATTTCACCTGTTTCTACCCTCAGTTCTTTTACAACTGAACAGTACATTTCCTTGTTCCCAGTGCTTCGATTTTGTCCTAGCACACTTTTTTGAACTTTATATCAACTTAAGAACCATTTCAAATATTATTTTTATGATCCTTAATTCCTGCCTCTCTGTCAGTACATATCTCACTTCTAATTTAATCTTATTAATGCCAACAGAAAACCATACAGTACTTGTCATTTCAGATTATTAGAATTAAATCACTTCTAAGTGCATTAAGTGCAGCCCAATAGATACTATATGGAAAAAGAAATATTCTTTTTTTATACACAAATAAAGAGAAAAAAGGGAGAATAACTTTAGACCAGGCTATAAACTAGGAGGTAGTATATACTAGCAATTCAGAAACACATGCTAAGGATGAATACATGAACTAGGTTATTCAACATGATTCTGAAAGATTGATTTTCTTTTCTATAGTGACAGCACACTTATTTTCATTGCTATTTTCCCCCTCCTACTTTGTTCAAAAAGCCTTTCAATAAATTATGATATTGGGAGGTGGGGAGAGGAACAAACAGTTTACCAGCAAAGAAAACATTTCATCCAATTAACAAACTGACTGTATTTTCAAGCCAGTCAGAGTCATTTCCTTCTACAATGTAAATAGCACTATTTTCAGCACACTATGCTCATCAATGTTGAATATGCTATAGGAAGCAGTAAGTGGCCCCATAGCTGTTTTACCACTGAAATGCAACTGAATGTTTTGATAAAATCAATAGTAATTTACTGCAAGTGTGTGTCAGTGCTATGAACGTTAGCCTTTTTCTTAATCGAGAAAAGCCACAACAAATCCTAAGAACAAAAAAATAAAATCAGCATTTGATTCCCTGAAGAGATTTTACAAGAGCTTCTGAGATTTTTATTGCAATGCTCATGAGTTTGTCACTATTAATACATTATCAAGCAACAGCTTTCCAGCATATTTATTGTCAGAAGGAGCTGTCCACATGTGCCCACTGATCCCAACGTGTCACACGCATTCATCAAGTGTAGTTGGAATCATTTGGCTCTTGCCCTGATCATCTCCAGCTCTAAAGCTGGATACGAATTCCAGCTGCATGTCCTGGCAACTGATAAGTGAACATGGTTTTGCTGTGTAACATAGTTTGAATCTTCTGTGTCCATACGTTTAAAAAAGCTGCACGTCAGTGCCCAAGTACGACCCGATTGCTCAGTGAGACCTATCAGTGTTCAGGGAAGTTCCAGAAAGTTAAGTCCACAACTGTCTTACGCTTAAGACAAGAAATAGGAATATCTTATTTCCTTCTGCTTGTCTCTCTTTAAGAGAAATGTTCTATAATTTGTGTGCTTTCACAAGTTCATCTGAATATAAAGAGCCTACCAGGGAGAAACTCAGAACTAAGTACCTGAATTTAGTCCCACTATCAATATTGTCCAGTGCATAAGAAATGCTGTGGTTACAGTGGAACACGGTTGTCATGGAAAGCTTTGATCACAGGGGAAACCAATACGTTTCAAATACACATCCTTCTTGCATTGCTTGTAAAGAATCTACAGTTTCCTCAAACTAAAACAAAAGATGGCTGATAGAATTTTTAATCTTAAGAAAAAACAATTCCAAATTAGATACTTTTTCTGTTCTGAATATTTTTGAAGAAGGAAATACAATTGTTTCAGGGTGACACTACAATTATATTTAAATTTAACTTCCTATTGAACTTACAATTGACATACCCAAAATTCCTAACTGCCCCATTCTGATTTAATTTTTGTAAATCACGTTTCAACCAAAGAGATGTTGCTACAGAAGGTTTTGGGTTCTGTCAAGACTGTTTTTCGTAAAAAGAACTCTTTCACTAAGGACTCTCTGACTAGCCCTCAGAACACATTTACATTCCAGCTAGGAGTTAACATAACTGACATAGATTCAATTTCACTCTTTAATATAATTTTTAAGAATTTTTACAAGTTTCATCTGTTTCATATCTGTTTTGAAAATGAACACTGATAACTAGTAAAATTGCTTTCATTGACAAATATTTCTAAAATTACCTGGGTTTATCTAAGGGATGCTGAAAAGTCACTGCAGATTCCATTCCACCACCTAAAAGTCTCTGCCTTCTCAGCAACACATTGCACCCTTCAGCTGAGTCAGGAGAATGGCTCAGACTAATACTCCTCAACTATTGCAGCATAAACCCAACAGAGTTAATTTAAGCAGCTTTCCTTCACAGCTGAAGGTAAGCTTTAACTTGCTTTACCCTGGTACAGGGAGTGCTCATAGTGCTTACTGTGCAGTATTCAATGGAGGACAGCAACAAATCACTTAGAAGACACTTACTCCTTAAAATGCCACAGCTGTTTCCTCAACTATTGACAGAGCAGAAACTCCACTGAATTTCACCTGTCAGCTGAGCGGTCACTCACTTGCACCTCTTCACTTATCTTCTGGCAAAAGAGATTTTTCTTATCTTCCCAGCTCAAGAAACAAGACAAAGGCTGAATCTCTGGCATTTTACTTCCACAGCTAATAGGTTCTTCCAACTTCCCTCAAAGAGTTCAAGATATTTGTGCATCATCAAAAGAGAAAAAATGAAATGAATGTGTGTTTGAGAAAACAGTAGTTTTACTCCAAGATACTGATACCTCTTTTTTGAATAGGAGCTTGCTAGTAAAACCGTCTGGGCCAAAACTGAAATATATGTTGCTATAGATTGTTATATTCAGGCAAAAACCAAACAGTTCAAAACCCAACAACATGTTTCCAAACTATCAACTGGTAGTTGATAGTTTGTATATCAACTATCAAACCTATCTGACTCACTTTTACAATAAAACAGTATTTACCTGTGGCATCCAAGCATGATAAAAGCAATTTATTTCAGACTCTATAGTAGAAACAAAGAGTTAATATAGAATTACTGTATGGAAAGTACTGTAAGTCTATAGGTATATACATTTCCTGACTGCCATGGACAAATGATGTCTAATTATGCTTTTTCATGAACTGTTTTCCAGAGCACTCCTGTTGCATTTATAATTTTTGAACTGCTAAAAGCAAGAAACTAAGCTGTGAACCTCTCATCTTTGTGCTTGGGCACCCAGTTACACAATAAATCTTTTCCACTGCCTATTCCATTCCTATTTCACTATCATTGGTTATGCCATAGCTGACCTCCCCCTCTAGGCTTTGCCTAGAATACTGAATTAAATGTGCTTCATGTTGGGTTGCGCAACTAAAGGCTAATCAAATTAAACACAAACACTTTGCACAGATCATAGAAGTGATGACACGTGGAGGAATTCAAGTAACCTTCAGTGAGGAATGGATTACACCTACATGGGCTACACCTACAATTCTCCAAGCAGTGTGAAACTTACCAGCATGACTCAACTAATGAAACTCCCTCCAGAACCCCAAGCAAATGAAGAGGGATTATTGTCTGAACGGATATTGGACTTACTACAGGATGTTAGGAGTAAGAAAATTTTCAATGAAGCAGAAAGAAATATGAGCTTATACAAAACTTCTAACAGGATATTTTGGGGAAGAGACACAGAAGTAAGAGATCAAAATAGACTGGATTAATTTATAATCACAAATTAAATCTTACTAACTAGAAGTTATGCACACAAATAATAATTAGAAATGTTAATTAGAAATTAATAATTAGAAATTAATAATTAGAAATATTTCATAAAAGATTAATTTCCTGGCAGCAGCACAGAAAATGTACACCGAAGCTATGCAGCAGGGTTACTGCCTAGATCTTCTGTGGTCACAACAACCAGAGCCCTATCACCTAAATCAATTACACTCTTTATTGGCATATTTATTTAGATACTTGATCCATAGGAAAGTGAGAAATTGAAGAAGAGAAGGTGAAGAAGTGCACTGCAGTGCAGAAACCTGAGGCAGGAACAGGTAGGACTTAAATGGAATAACTTCAAGATGCTTTCACACTCAGCTCCAAGGATTTAAGAATCAGTGGGAGGAAATAAATTGAATGTTACCTGGTTTTTTTTCTAGAAAGGTTGAACTCTGAGAAACCACTACATGAAGATTGAGAGTCTCTAAGTGGCTTTTGTACATTATTAATTCTACAGAGGTCAAGGAGTGACTTGGTTTTGAATATAGATTGCATTTGAAGAGAAATCTGCGATGACAGCTAATCTAGTAATTACCTTCCTGATTATATATAAGAATATCTAAACGATGCATCTATTTCCTGTGATTGCACAAAAGGGTAGAACAAGCTTGTTTCAAGGTGAGGGAATTTGATCCTTTCCTGATAAGAGAAGTAAAGAAAGAGAGAAAGATTTCACGGAGTATGAAATTGGTTAGGGAAATATGCCTTAAACACCTGAATATAGCCTCAAGGGAACTTGAAATGAGCTCCTTTGAATAAATCATCAGCAGTAATAGGCCTGCTCCTTTTAGCAAAATAACTTTTAGGATGAGTAGTAAAATGAAATGATAGAATGAATCTGGGATGTAACTCACCCTAACTCTCATTTAGCTAAAGTCAATATCTTGAATATTGCCTTATATAAGTATTGCAAGAAGTTTTTAATCAGTTCCTTCCTTAATGGAAAAAACAAAAAAAGCAGAATGGTGATCTCTGTACAGAGAGCTGCTATCAGAAATGGTAGCTAGAAGGCTGCATTAACAGAAACCACTGCCTCTTGATGACCATCTATTCTTTCCTTCCCTCGGGATTTTGTAAAAGGCACTTTAGATTCATAGATGTGGCAGCTAAAAGGAGCAATTACCATCATCTACTCCAACTTCGTGCCTCCCACAGGCCAAAGAACATCACCCAGGAGTTCTTACTTTGTACTCATAATTGTCAAGCTATAATGTCTTTTTGAATGCTATCTACTTTTGATTTAAAGACTTCAAATAATTGTGAGCCATCCAAAGAAATTAAATTTAAATTTGGACTTTAAAATAGCCATTAATATATTTTACATTCAGTCCATTTGTGGGCAAAAGTGCTCTTAGCTTGAGGTACAACAGTAGCCAGTTTTAATACTGAGAGAGGATCTACTTTTAAAGGAGTTACTCAAAACATTTGACAATTTCATAGGCAGTTGGTGTAAAGAATGCCCTGTGGTATTACATGTGCACATCTATTTAAATCAGAAAACAATTTTTTACTGACACGTTAAAGGCATTTTTAAGAAAACTGAAGAGTTCTATACTTCTTGTTTACATTTTTTAACCATGGAGATGAGCTATAGTGATATTGCTCTATTCTTGTTATAATATATAGGCTTCCCTGGAAAGATATTCTGATAGCTGTTGAAAGCTATGCCTTTGACTTCCTCTGAATACAGTACCTGTTGAAGAGGTACCGTGAGACCTACCATGCAGAGATAAGAACATACTTCTTTTCCAGTAATTGCTAAATAATCAATTATTTTAACTAGAGATAATTGTAATGTAATAATACTATGTGTAGTACTATGTACCACTTTCAGTGTGGAAGCTTCATATTCACTTGTCTTCTCTAATATATACTCTATTAAAAGACTGGATTAACTAAATAAATCTAAAGGTTCATTACAAAGTTGAACCACCATTAGATAACAACCTATAACCACAGCTGTTGTTTCATTATATATTCAGCATTAATATGTGTCTAGACTTTGAACATTCCATGCATGACTTCCTACTGAAACCTTGTAAAACATTTATCCTCTGTCAGAAAATTTTGTTTATCTAAAGGAACAATAACAACAATGCCATTAGCATCAATTCTTCCTTGACAAAAAGATTTTATTAAGCATATCTTGTTTAAAAAGCAACTTCATTGATCACAATCATCAGCAAGAGAAAAAAAGCTAAAATACTGATTCAGAACTTCAGACTATAATTTTCTTACATTTAAGTTATTAAAAATAAGCTCTGCTGTAAAGAATACACACAGCAGCTTTATTTTTTGTTTAAAATGAAACCTGGTTTTACTTTTTTTGAATGACAAATGATATATCCAGTATGGACATTTGTATTCAAATCTCTTAAAATATATTTTGAACTTCTTATCTCACTGTTCTGCCAATAGTCTTAAGCGTCAACTCTTCCATAATACTGATACTAAGAAAATTCAAAAGAAGCTCAAAAAGTACTGATTGTTACTTAAGTCTATTATTATGTGCACAACAGTGTGCTTATACGCACAGAGATCTACGTCAAACCTTTTATTTCAAATACAACTCTAATAGTTCACTAAATCACTGAACAGAAATGGATAAACATTATAGTAAGAAAAATGAGTTCAAGATACCGGATTTAAAGACTCAGATATTCACAAGTCAAAGTGTTTTTCTTGAAAAGACTATTTAATTAAAAAAATGTAAGTAGGAATAATATCTTTAGGTCCTGATCAGAAGTCCAATTGAATAAGGTGAGACTCATGCTGACTTTAGCAGGCTTGCAATAGGCCCATGCTTTTTTTATCTTGTAATCTCCAGGTAACATAGTTGAATATACCTGTAAATCTGCCAAATTTCAGAATAACTATCAGAAGACTAAAACCAGTGATGTTGCAGAAGTAATAGAAAGGTAAACTGAAATGATGCAGGCGTTTCTGAGAGAGTTTTAAAATTTCTATGTGCTGTGAAGCTCTTGCAGCAGAAGCAGCACAGATCTGGGATCATGCGTTGCATCAAGCTGTTAGGACTTACAAAGAGAAATTCATGGTCTAAAGGCTAGATGACTGAAATTCTCAGCCACTGCCATTTTGGGGAGCAACGTGTTCTCCCTGACTAAAGTTCAGCAATACCTAGGTTATGAGTTGTGGGTGGCCCTGGTGCACAATGCTACCTCCCACGCTCCCATGAGAGCTCAGGTAGCAATAAAACGCTCCAGGCTTCTCGACATTAACCATGTGGTTCCTGCTGAGGGTCACCCACTGTAATCTTGAATGTGAAAGATGTACTTCAAATGTTATAGTATTGATTCTCTCCCCTCCTCCTGAGAGACACTCTCAACTCACTGATATTCATAAATAATAAAGGAACTTCAGATATGCTGCAGTCAAAAGTGGATACTTTATAGATGAAAGTGAAAAGATAAAACACATGGAAAGAAAACCCCAAACTGTTTATTTAAATATTTGCAATTCACTTTTTTTTTTCAGGTTATCAGGAAAAAAGGATTGTTTGCATTTTTAGCTATACTTAGGTCCTCTCTTGGATATGTCCATCTCTAGAGTACATTACAATAGACACAACTATTCCTTAGAGCAGAGAGATAAAAAATTGATATTTCAGAGGTCTAAGTTACCAGACACTAAAACAATAACTTCGACTGCTTTGCTTCTTTTAAACGAAGGAATAATTTAATACACAAACTTTATAACTTAAACATTTCTGTACACATTTGATCGTGCAAGTTTATGGTATAATGCTGTTTATACTGAAGTACACTGCTCAGTGACAACACTACTAGGTATTTATGCAGCTTTTATTTTCTTTTCTTGACAATGTAAAAGTACAAACCACTACTATACTTATCAAAAATATTCATGATAGTACTAACATGGAAGCTTAGGAGTAAAAACACTCAATAATTTGAATACATATGCTTCCATTTTCAGTCTTCTCTAAATTCAGTTAGACTTTACATATGACAGAAATCAGGATAGCTCAAATTATTTACCGATCAATTAGTATTATGCCCTTCTACCACATCAAAGTACAAAGAAAAATTATGTAAGGTAGGGATTAATTACATGTCCAGTGATAAACGTGGTCATTAAAGTTTGTGCAAATCTGAAAGAATGAAGCAAATTATCCCTTTAAAGAAGGGGCTTGTCTCATATTAATTCTTTACAGAAACATAAACAGAAATTCTACATTGAGAAAAAACCCCAGTTTTGAGCCAAAGGTGAATGGAGTAAAAAGAGTATATTCTGAACTATGCTAAAACATAACTGAAAGTGCAGTATGGGCCAAATTCTGCTTCCACATGAGCACCTCATTTCTATCAATGCTAATTTTATGCACTTATTGGTACTGAGGAGACTGATTTTCCTCCTCAATTGTGTTAAATACCAGCATTAGATGAGAAAAAAATGGACCAGTTTTATGTCCGTTCAGAGTGTATTCCAATTCATGAGCTCCCACTGGTGAAGGTATTCATCCTTCAGAAGTTCTTCTCCACTGTATTCTATGAATCCTGTATGAGTTACACATGTATTTATTTGTATGTAGTACCTCTCTTCAGCAAAAAACTAAGAAATTCAGTGCATTAATTATAACGCAAAATTTGTTTCTGCTCCCTTTTCAGAACAAATTCCACTTCATGAAAACTAGGTAAACAGGAACATACACAATTTAGACATTGACTTAGATGTTCTCATTTCATGTAGCAAATTGAAAGGCCTCGTAACAGTATCAGTGTTTTTTTTCCTGCAGTCAAAATTCATATTTTAACCAGTAAATTGATAGTGTAAATCTCAAAAGTCAATATGAGATTGCCTACCTGGATTTTAACATATTTTTTTTCCAGATACAGAGAAACAGAGAAGACAAATTTCTTACTTCAAGTGTCTTTTGCACCAGCTCGGCTCCATTCTGTTTAACAGTGGTAATCCTAATTTACCCCACTGTGAATACTAGAAACGGGCCATTTGTTTAAAAGCTTTGTGTTGTAATTAGGTAGTCACACAAGTAGCTTTGAACAAGATCATAATACTCTATGCTGAAACATATAATTGAAGCCACAACTGGTTCATGTATTCAAAAAAACCCACCTTTTTGTCTTTTATGCAAGTATTTTTGGATTTTTTTAGTATGCAAATATACAGATGTGCCTACATTGTTATACTTTGCTGAATGAGTTATATCAGATTAAACAAGTACTGCATCTTTGCTAATTATAATACTTAGAAGAAAATCATAAAGCATGTTGTCACACTGTTAATATATGGGTTTAAAGGTTGTATTTTACTTATGAGAGGAACTGGCTAAGTTATCAAGATGCATATTTTTCTGTGAGGCAAGAAAACTGTTGCAAACCCTGAACCTCTATGACAGATTTCTGGCAAACATGAGAATGACAGAACAACTGCATTGCTTTTCAACTGAATTCCTCCAGACACCTGGGCTCCATCCTCCCACCTAAGGCTGCAAACCCAAGGTACCTGAAAAATTTGGGAAAAGAGCGCTTTTTATCTTGATCCTTAAATATTTACTTAGTAATACAGGCATTGAGATTTGTATTTGACAATATTTTCACATAGACATCCTTACAAAGATAGTCTAAAACGATAATATGGAAGCTGCAGGAATGAACATAATGCAATAAAATGCTTCCTTAAAAGTGCTTGCTTTACTTTTGATATTTGTATTTGTTTCCTTTAGAGTACCAATAAAGGTTTTAAATGTTTTGATTCCTTTTTCTTAAGAAACAAGTCAACAGATTATTGGAGTCTCAATTTTATTAGTATAAATTAAAAATATTTCCATTGGCTTCATACAGACATCTATATTCTGATATTTTTCAAGCATAGAGTTCCATAAATGTTAGTGGAAATTACAGACAAGAAGTTAAAATTAGATCAGAACGTGGCCTTGGTCTGTTAAAAAAAAAAGGTGCTTCTTAAAAGCAGTTCTTTTTAGCAAAATCTTCAGAGAAATACTAATCTGTGCTCAATTTTAACTTTTTGTTTCCCAGATCTTCTAAGATGTTTCTTTTACTTCTCTCGTGGTCTACCTCCATCTATACCCTCCCATTTATTCTGTATTTTCTGCACCATTTTGTCTGCATTGACACATAAGACACCTTACTGCTGGTAGTCCATTCCTTCTTGATGTGCACTAGCTGAAAGTAGCCTCCCCCTTTCTTTCTGTCTGACTGACTCTAACCCATTCCTAAACATATCCTTGCATTCTCCCTTGTCTGTATTTCTTAGTTCTCTTTGTGCCTTCAATACTAATTTTTTAACTCTATCAGTTTACTATTTACAGCCACTCAGTAAAGCACTCCAGGACACACCTATATAAAAGAAATGATAAAATGCATGCAAGCATGATTTTCACTGCTTTGAGGTGAGACATTTTGAAGTCAGCAGGAACTCCACCGAGTGATGATTTCAGGTCCACATGAAGAAATCCTTCAGCTTTTACTCAGTGACCATAGGACATGGTTATTTTGCAGTGTACTTAAGATTCCCTTTCTGTGAGCACTTTGTCACTTGTAGAATCAACCACTGAACACTGAACACATTTTAGTAAATTGCTTTTCTTATGGACTATCATTTCATGATGATGTTTCTCTAACATGAAATTTTGAATCCAGCTCTCTTATTTGTAATTTAAATTAGATATTTGGACATATTATTGCTGCTGGGAAATGTGCCTCTGTGTTAAAGTTTGATGACCTTAGACTGGGAAAGAGTGGAATGTATTGAGTAGTGTTCCAATGAGTACTTCATCGGGAATATAAGTGTCAACAAGCAAATCCCAAAGCATTTACTAGATCTGGTCATAAAGAATGCCACTTCTCTTCTTGAAATAATGTGAAAATATGTAATTTATCAAAATGTATTTGTAGATAGAGTAACAGGAATCAGAGGGAAACTATATGCATCCTATTCTCTTTTATAACATGATTCCTTTAAGATAAATATATTAAAGGTGTATGTAGGTGTATGGTTTCAAAAGATCACTTTATGTCATTGAAAATGTTGCCAACCGTTCTGTTATGCTGGATAAGGAGAGACACTGTGGCACCTCTTCCAAACAAAACGGGCTTAATTGATCTGGGCCACTGGATGTGTTCTGATCTCCGCAGGGTGTGAGGCCCAGTTCAAAACACACGCTTATCAGAAGAGCTGCTAGTTTATTGAAGTTGCTGTCTGTTTAGTGTTAGCCACAAAGATTAAATATTTTTGGTTTACATTAAATAGAGTCAAACCATGCAGACCAGCAAATGTTTTCCCACATTCCTTACACACCTAACAGCAAGAAAAAAAGAAAAGGTGGCAAGGCAAGTAGTGAAGATCTTTTTTAAGTGACACAGAAGTTACACATTCACAGTTATTATCAGCTCTTTTCCTAGAGGAGAAAGCCAAGTCTTTCATTGAGGGATTAAACCAGACCTTATTTAAAACCAGTGAAAAGTAAATATTTATCCACTTCTTCACTATTTCCAGGGGATTTGAGCAACAGACTGTAAATGACACTACATGACATCTTAAAGGTGTGAAACAGTTATTAAATATATTTTGTGGAAGGAACGTTTCTTCTGTTTAGTTAAAAATTTGAAAGTTTCTTTTTACTAATTCAAAGAGTATTATTTGTAAAGTCAAGAGAAATTAAATGAGGCCTTTTATAAAAATTATTTTTTTATAGAATCTTACATTAAACATAGCTTTATATTTTTTTTCTGTGAAGGAGGTTGTTTTGTCAGTTAAGAAACACTTGTTTATGGTAGCAACGAACTGCCATCCCAGACTGCTTACCAAAACACAGTCAAAAAATCAGCTCTATGAAGGACGAAAAATGGAGCTGATTTCCACTCTTCCCCAAGTGAAGAGGATCAAGGAAGCAGATATAGCCGAGTAATGATTTCTTTTCTGTACTCCTGTGGAGGTGGCTCAGATATCAGCATATTGTAATGGCAGGTTGTAATGTCTGTCTTCAGTCAGCGAACATCCCGCCTGCTCCTCATGAGATGCTGCCTTGTAGTACCGTTTAAATAAAAAGAAATATTGTCAAAACAATATAATAAGCAAGCTTGTTCATTTAATCAGCATAATTTGAAAGTTTCCTTTGATGTCTTTTAAGAGTTGGTTGTTTAAATTAGATCTGTTAGTTAAGATTTTATTTAAGAAAGGGCACGCAAAGCAAACAATGCTGTCTGGATTGTACTGCAGAGTCCACATAAGGACACATGATGCTCCCTTTCTGTTCCTTCCATAACGTGCAAAATGTGGTAAATTATAAAAGTCTTATTATGGTTTGAAAGCCCAGGAAAGAGATTAGCAATCAAGAAATTCAGTAATTTTGTTCTCTGAAGCCTGTAATTTGGGGATGAACAGAAGATTCTTTAGAGAAGGACTAAAAGGGTAACAAGAAAAGTTACCCTAAAGCATCTTCTAGATCTTTCTCTCTGTGCAAGCATTGACTGTCAATGATAGTCTTTGCTTTGAAACAAATAACAGTCATATTAATCAAGTCAAACATCAAAGTATCACAACTATTCTAGTGACTATGTTCCATATCTTAATTTTAATATAGGGATTGAACTTTTTTTTAATAGAATACAATATGAAAGAAGATTCAGGAAGAGTTGTCTTAAATACATTCCTGTTATTTCCTTCTAGTCAACCTCCTTCTCTCCTGTGATAGTCACATCATCAGAGGTCATATTAACTAAATGTTTCATGAGCTAAGGTGGAAAAAACAGCAATCAATGCAAATATTGTGAAAATGTTTTTCAGGGAGAAAGTCCATCCTTTAATGGTCTTACGACATACTTAATTGATTAGACCTCCTTGTGTTTTCAGATGCTTTCTAGATAGACTATGAAGTCAGGGTTAGGATAGGAAAAAAAAGGAAGATAACTGGGAAGGGACAAGATCACAGTATAAAAACTTCATTTCTTTCAATATTTCAATAATTAAACGGCTGCAATTTTGGCTCACTGACAATGTAATTGAGAGCACAAGCTTTGTACATTGCTAGATCATAAAATAATTTGGGTTGGAAGGGATTTTTGGAAGTCATCTGGTCTAACTACTCCACTCAAAATGAAAGAAACTTTAAAGTTTGATTCAAGTTAATATGACGTAAGACTCTAATGGTCTTGAAACATTGATAAGTGAAATTCTCCTGGGAAGGGGATTGCACAGCCTCTCTAGAAGACCTATTTCACTGTTGCATAAGAATTTCCCTTGTGACTGCTGCTTCCTGTCATTTCAGTCTGTGTTTCTAAGAATGCTCAGGCTTCAACTTATCTCTAACCACCCTTTAGGTAGCTGAAGTCAGATGACTTATTCAAACCAAAACAGTACAGTCTTTCAAACTTTCCTTATACTTTATATATTCCACTCCTCTAGACACTTAGCGGACGTCAATAGACTCACTCCATTTGGTCAATGTATTTCTTGGGCTGGGAAGCCCCAAACTAAGCATTGTATCAGATATGGGCTCCTACGAGCGGAACGGAGGGACCTAAGCACTTGCTTCATGCATCTAACTGCATTCTTATAAATGGAGTCAGAATGCAGTTAACCTTCATTAACAGAAAAGCATGTTGCTGCTGATGTAAGAATAATATTGGAGGGTAATCAGTAAAACGAATATTTTATTTTACCGTTATACACAATATTGTTAGGATCTGGAATTTAGGCCAGCTTACAATCCAAGGACAAATTTTCAAGCTGGTGATGTACATACAAGGAAGAAAATATTAGAAATGTCAGTGGCAACAAAGAAAATTCCAATTTCATAATTCTAGATCGTCTTCCTTCAATAAAGGAAATACAGTCACTCATCTAGATCCAGACAACTAATCCTGAGAGTTTAGGAACATTATGTCAGACATTAAGCTCCCTCAACTCCTGTAGACTGAAAAACTTAGAGAAGAAACACATTGGAAAGCCTGCCTTTGATCACAAAAATTGAGTTTTAAGTCCTAGATGGAATTATTTCCCTTCCTCATTCTGTCTTTTTTTGAGCCTCTTACAGGGTTCTACCCTACTTTTTTTTGAAGTCTTTCTTTGGGAAGACACGATACTTAGAAATACTTGTGACTGTTACTAGAATTCATGATAAAAGATCTTCTGGTTTTGATAGGGGCTATTTTTGCAAGCAAGAAAAGTAATTCAAATTAGTTTTAAGAGCTGCTTTCTTCCTATCTGCTTACAATGTGTTCATTTATTACACAAATTTTAATCACAAATGTGCTGTGTGTAGTTGAATAGTTAGATGAAGCACATACTGGAGGAATAGCAGAATGGATGTGTTTAGTCTGTTCTTAATCTTCGCTTTTGTGCATGGGAGATCTGCATGTGCTGTTATTCCATACACAGACAGAAGGATAGTTATGTGGCCAAGCCTTCATTCAGAGAGACTCAGAAGCTATTAGAAAGGGAGAGGCAAAAGAGAAACTATGGTAATTATTTTCCCTTCAAGCAAGGCATCTATTAGCAACATAATATATGGAACAGTCAAGAAAGAAAAAAAGTTGTCAGCATTTTCGGTTTTCTGCTAAAAATGTGCCCGAGACTTTTCTGTCTGCAGCAGTTACAGACTTAAATCAATGCCAGTAATTTTTAAGATCCATATGGAGTGGCTGTCACTACCGTGTGACCAAATGTACCTGACCTTAAACTGCTCACAGGGGCTGCACCATCTCTCTCAACCAGCCTCATCTCTTCTGCTAGGCAGACAGAACAGTGCCTTGCTGCTTTCAAGTGTCCCTTGTTGAGATGACCTCTCTGTGAGCCTTTCTCCATCAGTCAGAGTCCAGGTGCACCCACATGATGGACAGTGCATATCAAAGTTCAGCATGGGACTGAGAACTCAAGGAATACCTTTGAACAAAGCAGGTATTTTAATTCATAGCTCCTGTCTGACTGCTTTCTTACTTCAGCACTAACTTAAAAAGGCATTTAAGCAGGTCTTAATCCATAAATACTCATGACCCTTGTGAAAATGCCCCACATATTCAAGAAAATGTGTGCCAAATGTTGAACACCTACACACCTCTCAGAACTGGGTGACCCAGACACATCCTCATGTGCTTAGTTGGTATAACAGCGTAAAGTTCTGTTCTAAATACAGAATCTCCTTAACCAGTGCTTCTTTGCCTGGTGTATCTATCCCTTTTGCAACACTTCATGGTATGCAGTGGAAAAGCTTATATCAGGACTCGGCAGTGCAGTGGGATCACTTAGAGATGTGAATTTCCTCGTCTCGAATGCAGACAGGAGTAGAGAACGATACAAATTCCCATAATTTTCCTTCTCTTTCACCTTCTTTTCCTCGTAATACCCTTTGTTTTCCTGTCTGTTGCCTTCACAGACAACAGTTATGGCCATAGTTGTGATCAATTGTGATCCACTGTGGACCAGATATTTTAGTAAAACTGATTTGACACCAAAGGACAATAAAGCAACTGAATGGGTTTACAAACAGTTGTAAAGTCGAATCTCTCTAAAGAATAGGAATAGCATTGTTTTGTATCTAGTTCAACTCCTCTAAGAAAAAGGATGACTTGGAGCTGTGATATAAGATGACACCATTTATAGTCTTACTGACTGTATGGGAGGATAAACATGGTAACAGAAAAGAGCTAGTAAAATCAGAAGCATTTAAAAATATCATGGTTAACAAAAAATGGACATTTTATTGCTTACCCATGATCATAAGAGGTAGTAGATTTTGTCCTTTGCATAGCAGTTTTGAACTTCATTGCCAAAAAATAATGTAAAAAACAGGCCTAGAAGGACCAATAGAAATTCTATCAAATCTGAGGCTTCACTATATGCCATTACGAAATCAGTAGTTGTACAAGAAACAATCGCACAATAGCCAGACTGCAACTTCATAACATCTCTAGCAGTTTGTGTCAGTATTCATTTAGGAAGTCTTTAACTTGTATATCAAAATGTGCAGAATAAGTATGAAATACTAATATTTCACTATGCCTGTCCTGTTATATATTTTCCCCCAGATATTTTGCGGGCTTTTAAATACCAAAATACAAGAATTCAATGATGGCAAATTCTACTCAAAAAGAGAAGGCTTCTTCATATCAGAACATTGCAGTGAACGTCTGACATGAAAAAGTGTATTTCTGGTGACTCCTTTGTTTCAAAACATGAACAAACTTCCGTTGCTCATTACACAAAAGCAACAATTTGGAAAGGGGTGCTCAGTGAATCTTGTTTTGAAAAAAAGACAGAAACTGCCCACCCTCAGAGATTCATAACCCTTCAACCAGATTAAACTAGAAGGGTACAATTGATTAATCACTTCTGAAAAATGTAGCTTGTATTTTTAGTCCATGCAAAAAAACCCCATGATTGTGACAAGATACTATACTGCAGCTTCCCTTTCAGATTAAACTATGGGCAAAGTTACAAATCAGCAAAAACAGATGTTCATAATGGAGATGATGACAGACCTTTAATTATGCAGGGCATGAAGAACAATGCTGTAACAAAATTAGTGGAAAAAAATAATATGTCATATAGTCTACTCTGTGCTTGAAGACTTCTCCACTACAGATGAACCCATGTGCTTGGTTACAGTTACTCAGAATATAGTTGTCTTAGAGCCTTTAAGGCTGAAAGTGCTTTGTACCTAAAATTCATGCAGTAATTTTGATTAATCATGATTTGGAGTGCCTCTGGGAGGGAGGGAATATTGATGATTTATAGTTATACAAGCTGTTTTTGTAAGTCTCATGAAGCTAAGGTTTAAAAGTGAATGGACACTCCAAAGTAAGCACCTGACTGGCAGGCTAAGCTTCAGTGCAAGTGCCAAACTGCTATGTGGTCAATAGCAAGATATAGGATACAGCCTCTGAACACCAGCCCTAAAATGTCTGGTTTTATCTGTATGAGCATGTAATCTGGCCCAACTTTTCCTTGAAAGTTGCTAGATAAGTGCCATCTCATCTATGCTGGTTATTTTGGCTCTTGTATTTCACAAGCTCTGAGATGGCAAATTCCCTCCCTTATGAAATTGAAAAATTCTATAAATGACATTTGCAAATAAGCTCTGCTCAACGTTTTTCAGAGGTACATAATTTTCATTTACACATGCATTTCCTTTGTATATGTACATATGATCATAGGATAATGGAGAAACGAATTTGAGCACTTAATCACAGAAAATAATGAATCTTCCCTTGAGTTTAATCACTCATTTCCACACAGTCTAAGCGAGGAACAAAATATTGCTCACTGTGAATTCAGTGAAACAAAAGAGTCTCAGCTGTATGGTTTAAATCTGCTTTTTAAAAAACTGGTTTTGTTGACAATAGAGAATGTCAGTTACAATGTGGCACCAATTATTCATTGATTCTAGTAAGCCACAGAGTAAGCATGTATTTTAACCAGCCAGAGGCCACATAGTCAGAGCCTTAGGCTCCCAAAGTGAAAAAATCAAGTTCTATAAAAGGCATTTACAGAGATGAAGTGACCTGATGCTACAGAAGGTTCTAACTCTAATAGTAATTTTATTGCTAGGTAATTTTGCAAGAATCTTTCTTAGTGCATTTCCAAGAGGAGGTTTTAGTAATGTGTCTATGCAGGCACTTGAGGAGGAGTCAGTTTCTGGAGATATTGCTTACCAACAGCTCCTTCTTCCTTCTGCTTTTGACCCTTTTTTATTTCCTTTGGCCCTAATAATTTGGTTTTGTTTGCAAGTTAAAAGCCAATCTACTAAAAGCAAATAATTTCAGAGTGTCTTTTCAAACGATCTTAAGAACACCAAGCTCTGTCATGGATGCCTGAAGACAGAATGGTATCTTCATAAAAATGCAAATTATTCCAATTATAATAGCAATCAGAGTCACAGAGAGCAAGGGATTTCTCAATTATAGCTCTTGTGTGGCATTCAACATTCCCACAGAGGCACAGCAGAGGAAAACACAACAATTTAAATAATACTGATGTCCATTGAATTTATAATTCCTAATGACATGAATATTATTTAAAGACATTGAAATTAATATACCTCATACAAAAGTAGCATAAGTTGTAAATTAAGCTTTTACTTAGAGCTCATATAAATATGCTACTATACATTTTTCACCAACATTTTACAAGTCAAACACAGCTGTTGAAAATTATCACAACCACTATGTGACAGCTGTGCTCCAACCTTGATTACTCATGTCAATAACAGGCAAAGTTCACAATTTTTCAAGACCTACAAAGTAACAGACCGAATATCATTCATTTTCTAATCTTTGGACAAGCAATTCAGAGCTGTTAGTATTAAAGCTAATAACAATTAGTTACCTCACTTATTCTATATCATCTCTGGATCTCAAAGCATGCCACAAGAGAAGTCTTAGTTTTATAAATAAATAGAAACAAAATGAAGGAATGGATTAATTTACTGATATTTAGTATGCTAGACAAGGACCTAGACCCACATTTCCCACCTGCTAATTTGATGCAATCTTCCTCTTCATGTGAGTTCCTTTGAGTTTAGATCCAACCTAATTATAGACCATATCGTAGCGGCATCAAAATGGCTGTAATTTATATGTCCGACACAGGGTTTATCACCTCTAAGAAGCCAAATCCAGGGTCTAAGAATCACTTAGATGAAAAAATCCTGATCTTATCTTGTGCATATCCTAGACCAACATATGTACAACTGCTAGCAGCTTTGCTCTACCTATCAGTGCAAGTTTTTGGACAAAATCAAGATGTTCTAGCTGAGGAAATGATAGTCTTTAAAGTTTTTCAGATGCTGCTTACGAAGACTATACTCTTTACTGCCTTCAAACAATCTTTATTCACTTACAGACTTTGGGAAATTTTTAACATTGGAGAAAAATAAAGTAATATTTCTATTAGCATGGTCTCTCTCATACTTGGAGGTACACAAGTAGCAGATATCAAGGTCAAGAGGTTGGTCGACATAGCAAATAAAAAAATTCAGCTATAACTACAGGCAGTAGAATTTAGCTTTCAAAAGCACTGCATGTCTGAGAGAGATTTCTCTCTGTATTTTGCAGATAAGTCTTTCTATCCAAAGGACAGCCATGCTGGCTTGGCGCTGTTGCAGAATTAGTAATTGTGCGGCAGCAGCAGGAAATACGCACTACACATTTAGCAGATTAAAACTGCCGTGGTAGCTACTTACATTTTCAATACACCATCATTCAAAGTTCTTTCCTTCACATAACTTGAGGACTGCAACCTCCCCCAGAATGCCTCATTCTGGTCTCCATTGTTAAAGACAGGACATACCACAGTATCCTTTGAGATGCCATGAAAGAAGCAAGGTGCTGTGGTGGTTTGGCTGTCGAAGACTCACCCCAACAGACGTTTTTTGGAAAACCACCAGCTAGGGTGGTTATTGTAGCAATATCTTTCCTCTTTCTCTCTTCCTATATTACACTCCATTTTGAGTGCTTGCAAACTGCAACTACAAATACTGCAATGGTTTTCAAAGATATGAATTCCATCTGTTGGAAGGAAAAGAACATTCCTAAAAAACAGAGTTATAGTTCAGTCTGATAGAAGAAAATTTAACATTCAATATCCAAATGTTATTATTTATTGCAGTTAAAGTTGCCGTAAGTAAATCGGAGGATTTTGATGCAGGTTGTGCAAAAACTGTGTGTTGTTACACGGGTTTTTTGTTAAATTCAGAATATTGTGTTTCCCAGAGCCTGCCCATATCATTCATTCCCAGTGCAGAAGGAAGAGCAAGACTCATACTAGGCAAGCAGAAAGGGAACGGGTACAGACTATGTTTGCCTGTCAGGGGAAACAGAAAAACATTGGCCGTATTTTTGGAGACATAATAGGTGCCAGGGAAAAGGAATTAATCCTGCACAGTGTCCCCAGGCACTTATTCCATCTTTTATGTTTTTGTTTCTGTAAAGCTTTTCCAAGTTTTGGCAGGTCAAGGCACCTGGATCATAAATCAGGATACTTTATTGCTCCATCTTTCTCAGACTTATCTGTCCATTTACTCCCAACTGTTTCACTTTTTTGCACAGATCTCTACAATAGTTATTTCCCTTGGTCCTCTTATTGGTACTCTTCCAGTCCACAGGAACTTCAGTGTTTTGTACTCAAAAAGAAAGATATTTAACAGTGAAGAATGAGAAAAACAATTCACACAACTTCCATGTGTCTATTCTATTACTTTTTTGGTTTATGGTATATCACATATGGGATGCTTGGAGATGTGTGGTCTGACATTGGTCTTATTTGTCTTTTTTTTTTTCTTATTTTACTAGAATTTCAAACACGAAATACTATCTGATATACAGAAAACATGGAAGAACCAAAGGACAAGGAATGATAATGAAAGGGCAATTAATTTTGAAACTCAGGCAATCTATGGGAAAATAAACTGATAGTTTTAAACAGTATTTATTTTTTTTAAAAAAATTATAAATAAAATGGTATACGGGCTTACTTCCCTAGTTTGAAAACAAGTTTCCCTCTAAAAGAGGTATTGTGGAGTGGTGACAGGAGATCATGAAAAGTCTGTATAACAATAAGTTGCACCTATGACAGGACACATCATTCACAGATATCTTGTACTCTGATGTGAATTACACTGGTCATTATTTTCTTGTGATTTATAGGCTCCTATATGAATATACATGAAGTTTTATTTTAAAAATATAAATAAAAAACCATTTTTTTTCCTTTTCAACCAGGAGAAAGTTCAGGAAATTTCATTCTTTTATAACCAGGTGAGTTTTATGTTTCTTTTCATTTGTTAAAAATGAGGAAGGATTCAGCAAATTTTTGGTAGAATTCATCACACTCAATTCTCAGAGCAGTTCTACAAATGGAAACATAAGCCGGTTTTTAGAAGCCTGAATGATCCTGGCTAAGACGGCCTTGAGCCTAATCTCTGTTCTTTAGCCTGAAATCTTCATTTAAAAAAAAAATAACTAAAATTGAAAGAAAAAGACACAGTCTTTGAAAAGCTATAGCAAAGCAAGTTCAGGAAATGTCAGAAAATGCCCAATACTCTGTCTTCACTTTGAGGTTTGTATCCACTTCCCCTCCCATAAGTATGAGCATCTTACACCCTAGGGGCTGCACTCATGGAATGAAATTCACAATCTGCTTCCCACAAGAAATGCTGTCCGTTCACCACAAAGCAAAAGGCATCAAAATCCTGTCGAGGAATTTTCCTCACATTATTAACGCTTACAGTCCCCATTTTATGACAGGATACCGTTTTCTTCTTCTGACACCCATTTTATTTGATAATCTATGAAATGATTTGTTTTATGAAGGCTGAACACAATGTCTGTGCAGTCCTTCAGACAGTGTTTATAAGATTCATCCATAGACACACCGTGAGACCCAGGCACTGGTTTCATTACATACATATTTGAATATATATTAGGCATCTACATAGGCACGTACTAAGTATGTTCAGTCAGCAATGAAAGAAAAATTCTTAGGGATAAGGGTAGAATAAATATCAGCTGTTTATTGAAACTGAGAAATAGGAAGAGGAAAGAATATAAGGGAGAAGGTCTTTGCAGGGATCCTTTGGGATTTAAAAAAGGTAACAAGATATAAGAGAGGACATGTAACTACTGGATATTACTTATATAGAAATATTTAAAACCCAACTTGACAATAATAATAAAAAATGTGTTACTATCAGGTGTTCTATGAAAACACTGTAAACTTATGTTTTTCTGAATCAAACCTATGATCAGAAAAATTTATTATATGTGGAAAAAATGGAGAAAGACTCTGTAAGTAAACACATATAATCTGTTTGAGATATTTTAAAACAGTATTCCTCATTATATAAAATTTTGCTGTTCAGAGCCAGAGCTTTGCTGCAGATCAAATTATGAACATTTACATGTTTACATTAAATACTTTCAGTTACAGTGCAAGATTCACACAGGATTAAAGAGTGTGAATACATTAGTTTGCATACATTTAGGTCAATTAACTCTCTGAGTCCCTGGCATCTGACTTCAGATCAGGGACTTAAAATGCCACTATTCAAACACCTTCAGACATTAAGTTGATTTCAAGCACTCCAGTAAACCTTGCAGACTTGAGCATGATTATTCGCTGCCTTTAAAATCAGTGATGAAAAAAAAGTAATTAAAAAAATCATAGTTTTGAAAATTCTCAGCTAAAATTCGTCTTGCAATTTCTTTTTTTTCTAAGATATAATTTTCCACTTGGCAATCAGATCCTGCTGAACTCTAGATTTTCTTTCAGAAGACTCTACTTAAGCTATGATCTTCAGCTCTTCTTCCCATTTGACTAGATGTTGCAAAGGGTGTTTCAATAGTGAAATAGAGATGTTTTTCCTCAGATGGCTCAGAAACTAGATCTTGGGGACACTGATATTAGGAACCTGTGAGACGGTATCTTAGTATGAGCTGTCTAAATCCCCTCTATGATACAAACTGCTGAAAGAGTAAGTCAAACTATCCCAGTAGAACATTCACTTTGGATTCTTGTGAGGCTTGTGAAACCATGAAAGAATAACATCTCCAAGAGTACTGTGAAATCCTTTGCACCATGAAAGCAATAGTGTTTTGTTTTTGTGAGTTAAAACAATGACTGAAATAGATCAACTTGGTTTAACAGAACTTTGCACTTGCTTTTTAAGAGACTCAAAACTACTGTGGGAATATGATGGAAGATCAGTGAGGAGGATTTGTAAAACACGTTCAAACAACCTTGCAGCTGGGATGTAGAAAAACAGATAAATCATGCTCATCATTGCTTAGTCTTGTTTCCTTGACAAGTAAAACTTTTGTGTCACAGGCCTGTGACAAACTCAGGGGCATCTTAGAAAACATGCCTGAGATTTCTCCCTCACTGTAAGAAAGATTGAAGTACAGTGGAAAAGTACTCCACCTTTCTCTGAAAAATACATGCAAAGTGGCAGGTTTGGGACATACACGTTCTAGCAGGGACCAAGTTTCACAGTGTCTACGTTCCCACTTGGATTATCTTTGTCTGGGTGCTGGTTTTGAGTTGCTTCAGTTTGTGAGACAGTGGAAATAAATTTACTGCGCATCTTGTCCGTGGCGTTGTGGTTGTTCCTGCATCCTGCCTGCGTTCAGCTCACACAACTACTAACTTCAAAACTACCATAAAAATGTGAGCAAAGTTTTATATTGGGGGCTAGGAAATGTAATTTGTACCCATTTGTTCTAACTATAATATATAATAGTAAATACAGCTAAAAGTAGACCTAAATTATAAATATTTTTCTCCAAAACTGGCACCTCAACAAGCCACCCCCCTCTCACTGAGGATAAAAGCAGAACCCTATGAAGATTTCTGTGAAAAGTCAAGAGACTGGACCAATAGCATCTGATATGGGAGAATGACACAGCAATGGCATGAAGCCATGCTTAACCACTCTAAGAACATGGTTCAGTCAAAATCTTTTGTAAGGTGAACAGGGCATTTATAAAGACTTTCGAGCCCATTGTATTTAAGAGAAAAGACATGGTGTGAAGTCCAACTTAAAAAGAGTTCAGAGCAGCTTACTATTATTTGTAAAGGGCATCTGTCAAGATTGGGTTTTGTGAGTATTCTTTGCCACACTTAGCATGCTTTTGCCTAAGGCCTGATGGAAAAATGGATATTTGTTAAAACAACAAAAAAAATAGCTGTCAAAAATTACTACCAGCTCCAGCAGAGAGAGCTCTCTGGGATACTTAGACATTAGTTCTGAGTGAGAAAATAATCTAAAACTTATCACAAGAGCTGTACAACTTGTGATATTGTGTGATAAAACTCTTTACTCTTATTTTGCAAGTTGAAGTAATCTCTTTTTATTATTAGATAATGTAAAGTTTGTGATGCCAACTGAACTGTGTCAGCAGTCTGAGAAAGGAGAAAAGCAATTTCTGTGCAGCTCACAGTCAGCACTGACACCCTGAGCGCGCGTTTGAATGGCCAAGACAGAGCTTCACATGTTCAGAAACCTGATATTTTAATACAGATTTTGACCCTCCAGGACAAGGGCCTTCCGGGTATCTCTCTAACGATGATGCAGACAAAAGGGACTTTCTGAAAGATTCTGTATTTCATCCCTCCTGTGTTTCATGACAGCAAATCCCAGCTCTGACCTCAGATCAGGCTGCATAGCTGTCCGCAGCAGGTACTGTGCTGAAGGCTCCTGAACCAGTGCCACAGTTGCAGCTGGCATTTGGCAGGTATTAAATGACAGATGGCCACAATCTCAACCAGTTACACAGAGCACTTTCAAAGAGAGACATATGTCATTTTACTGTGCTTTGAATGTTGTTAAACACAAAAGGATCTGGGATTCAGATACCTTCCGTAGAGCATGCATTTAAATCAAACAGGAATTCTGAAAATATGAAAGGCTCAGCAGGTCAAAAAAATGAAATTGTATCCCAGATCAAAGCAATCTAGCATGCCAAACAACTATGGTTATAAAATGAAAGGGGTTGGACCAGACTTTTTAGAGCAGAAGACTTTGAAAGAAAAATAAATGATGATAAAAAATAAGCTTTATCTAATTTTAAAAACATGCTTCCAAAGCACATTTAGCCATTTCATTTCTTCACCAACTAAATTGTCTAGTGCTACTTTTCCCGGAATATCCTTACTTACCCTATTCACATGTAGATAAAATATTGGGAGAAAACCTCTCTGTTTCTAAATGTAGAAACCTCTATCTATATATTGAAAAAAATTCACCAAAAAGCACACTTGAACAGAGGACCTAAAGTATGTGGAAGCCTTGGGTTTTGGAGAACAACAACAACAACAGAAAAAATACTAAAGGCCTTTTCTTGCTTGCTTTCTGAATTTAAAAATCACACTAAAGTCTGTCTAATTTCTTCAAGCTTATATAGTTAATGATTGGAAAATTCTTTTTTTCAGACTGATGTTTGCATGTTCTAACACAACTTCCAGAGCAAGGATCTAGGTTTTAACATAAAAGATCACTGAATGGGCAACCATGTTCTGTAAAGCTTAATAGTAGTTATCACAAAAAGGGATAGTAGGTGCAGTAGACTGTATGGTTTTTCTTGATGCTTATTTGCAGTGCTCTATAAAAATGTTGAAGTATGGGAATCCATACTGAAGCACTTTGGTAACATATTTATACCTTAACAGGAATATTCTGTTGTACATTAAATATGTTAGAGGGGATTACTGTATATGAATAGTAACCATCAAGTCTTAATTAGTACACAAGCATGATACAAACAGCTATGCAATATGACAATTTTCGTAAAGTGTTCAAATATGGGAAGAAGAAGTGAAATAATAAATTTAGTTATTCTTTATAGTGTGAAAGCTGTGTAAGTTTGCTATCAATTACATGGGTAACTTAACTTGTAAGAACAGTTCCAAGGAAACGAGTGAAACCGCTGTACCTATTTCTGCCTATGAGGTACACAATCAATTCCAGGCCCAAAGCTATATTAGTTACAGTGTTAAAGTGAAATAGGTCACAAGAAGTGGAAACATTTCTGTCAGCATTGGTATGATAGGACTCCACCACACACTGAATGATTACATTACTTCTGGAACCCACTGTCTTCCCCTGACAAAAAGGCAGACTTAACTCTACTGAAGATGCAGAATCTAGAAAAGATATTGAGTAGCTCAAAGAAGATAATTTTCCATTCTGCTTCATTGTTCAAGCTGAAGGATCATTAAACCTCTTCACTACCTGCCCCCATCCTGTCACACATGACTACAGGAGCCCTGAGACAGACAAACAGGAAGTGATGCTATATTTGTATAGATCACAATGACTTAAAGTCTA
The DNA here is from genome assembly GCA_033558185.1 of Dromococcyx pavoninus. Taxonomy (NCBI): domain Eukaryota; kingdom Metazoa; phylum Chordata; class Aves; order Cuculiformes; family Neomorphidae; genus Dromococcyx; species Dromococcyx pavoninus. Next base: position 921,508 of record JAUMJL010000389.1, on the reverse strand, counting down.
TTTTTTTGCTTACAATACTTTTTCTCTGTTTCTGTTATAGACAGATTGTTGTTTTACCAAGAAAACTACTACAATACATGTTAATTTCAACATGCAGTCAAATCCAGTGACTGATGCTGAAAACGTAGTGTGTTTTTATCAGCAGCCTTGCTATTGAGTGATACCGCTGGTTGCCAGTGTTCCTTATACTCTTCAGCAATTACGCAGTTCTTTAAATGCACTGTTACAGCCCCGAGCGACTGTTTTCAAAGAGAAGAAACTCCTAACACAGCAAGCAGAGGGACCCTTAGATAACTCACCTTCAACAATCCTCTTTCTTTAGTTTATTTGTGTCTGCTAAAATGTTTGCTCTACAGTTACTTTGTTTTCCACTTTTTACATTTTCTCCTTTCCCCCTGTGGTCACTTCCTGGAGAATGTCTTCAGATACTCCTAATTCGCACTCTATAACAAGTAGCCTTGCAAGCTGCCACGGGTCAGTATTCTCAGCCCTTCCCAAAAGGATTTTGTCTTAGCCTGAACAAGAGTGGCTATGGCAGTCTGTTTCTGCATTCAGCTGTGAAAATCTAGACTCCTGTAAATTCTGCAGTTTGTGGTCTTCTTGGAAGCAACACATTCCTTGCTCTGCTATGTCAGCTTGCCTTTAGGACTGCCACAGAACAAAATTTTGGGTACACAGTACAACTCCTTTCCTTTTCAGTGACCAGTTTACAGTACTTACAGTGTCAACAGCTCTACTGATTGCTGTAGATACTCATTCCTTCAAATGCAGAGGTTTCAGGTTTAACAACTTCTTTTAAGGTTTTCAGCATTACTTCAGCCCAAAGCCTCACTGAAGATGCTGCTATCGGACCAGTTCTTCCACTAAACTTCTTTGCAGCTTCTCCCATCAACCTCAGATTCTAGAGACTCCTTCTGAGGGGAGAAAACACTAGCAAAAGGCATCATGAACTTTATAGGATCAAATTACCTCACAGGTGAGCTGGTATCTGTCTCCTGCAGTTCTCAGTGAGATCACCATGTCCAGAAGATGCAGCCAGTACCTCTATGGTCAGCAGACCTTCCTTCGATGGTGCCTGTGGATAGTTGCATGGGTGGAGAAGTGCACCTCCAGCAGAACATATGAGGTTTAATCTACCCTCCTTCTTGAGCATGAAACAATGACTTTCTTTCCAGGACACTGAGCAGTTTGGCATCTGTCAAAAATCTTTTATGCATGGTACTTGGCAACATAATGTGTTGTACTTTTTTAGCTTACTTGGTGTGACAATTTCATTGCATCCTTTGCTATAAATTGGTATGATTAGGGTCACGCTGGGAAAGACAACATGGTAACTGTGGGAGGATTGTAGTATTTTTTTTGCTGCTTTTCAGTTGAATTTACCTTTACAGTCTCAGAATGAGAGTTAATAAGTGAAAACAAAAGGTTTGTGAGCAGCCTTTGTTAGAATTTATATAGAAAATCTTATGAACTTCGAGTTGGAGATTAAAAGAAAGAGGCAGAGTTGTGTCATGCAGTGAGCATATGCTGCCAAAGCAACAAAACCAGGTGAGCAAAAGAGACTGACATGTTTAGTGAGTCTGGCAAATGGTGAATTATTTGTTCATTTTAGTATTTCATTGGCACAGGCTACTGATCAACATTCTTTAATGTGAATGTTTCACTTTTTTATATTAATTTGTAAATTTATAAGCAAAGAGATGTTGCAGAATCTATTTCTTTTTATTTGAGTTCAAGGTCTCATCTGAAACTCTTTAAAGGCATGTACTAAGAAAACAGCTAATTCAAACATAAATGTTATCATGAATTACCATAACTAAATATGTTCAAGCACTGTCAATGAACATGCAAGTAAAACAATGCAGGTTGGTTAAGCCACAAAAATGATGGATTGTTGAGTCTACTAACACTGTGCTGCTTTGCGTAAGGTATCCTGAAGTTTATTTTTTGAATACAAAGGGAAGTATTGTTCAGTTGAGAAAAGACTAAACATCCAAGAGCTATATTAAATGTTTTGAAGAAAATATTGTTCATCTTTATGGCTCAGGGAGTTTTGCAGTTATTTTGTTATGAAAGAAAGTCCCCAAGTGTGATCAAGATACTAGGATATTATCATAGTGCTTTCTGCCAGCTCACAATAAGCCATCAAATTAAATATTAAGTTTAAATGAAAAGGTCATAACTCCCAGGTTAATTTCATATAAGATATGAAAACAGGCTGTCCAATGATTGAAACCTCTAACATGACACTAGGCAAAAGGAGGCTAGTCAAATAGATATTTAATTTTAGGGCATGACAGGGACTCATAATCGGTGACAGCCTTCAAAAGATTAGAGAAAGAGCTATTCATGTATTAATTTCAGCCCTATCTAGTTTATTTTACTTGTGCTATTTTCCTTCTTTCATTCAGTTGACCTCCTTATGCCCTTCCCTTCTTGTATGATCTTTCTTATTAAGGATGCCCTTTTCCAACATAAAATAGTAGAGAGCTTCAAGAAAAACATCATAACTGACAAGTAATATTAGATAAATTTCTATATGTAGATATGGACAGAAAACAAACCCCTCCAACATAGGTTTCTTCCTCTTCTTCCATTCCTTCATAACTATTACCTTTTAGGTCTGCAGTGCTTCTCTTTTCTGGATTTACTTCTACACAAGCACCAGGGCTTGACAAGAAAGATCCACTGAAGTTAAGAATTGTTCTATGTTCAGTAGAAAATAAGCCAAATTTCTATTTAATAAGAATATGAGAATAAAACCTACATATTTTAGCCTTTCCCCACTTCATTATATGATTTGGAAGTACCTAAAGTACTGCTTATTTGTGCTTGAAATTGGTGACGCTGGAGTACCAAAACAAAGCTTAGCTTAACAGCCATCTCCCATTTTGCACTCCAGACAGAAAAAGAACAAATTCAGATTACTTACAAAAAGGTATTTTGGGGCTCTGTGAACAAAACCTTCCCTCAGTGGTGTGAAAAGTACAATATTTATTGCAAACTATGCTGCTTTATGTAACAATCACATTTTTTTCACACTTTGAAATTGTAGACATAAACCACAGATCATTGACAAAGAAAGAAGCTGTGTGCATAGCAGCTGGGTAACAAATATCACAGCTGGAGGGAAAAGAATAAAAAGAAGACAATGAGTGTTCAGTATTTTTCTTTCCTATTCTGTCTGTTCTGCTGGACAGAGTGCTTCCCGGTTAGGACTACTGGAGACCTAAAATAATTACAAATTCATATTTTGCTTTCTGCCTCAGACGTCTGTGTCTATTATTAATAGAAATTAAGATAAATGAGGTGTCTGTGATTTACCAAACTGGAATAAGCACACTCAAGTACAGATAGTGCAGAATATGCAGAGAAGATAAAGTTGTTAAACTGGCAGGTGGCTTATAATATTTTTCTTCTTATTTCTTGCTCTATCAGCACAAATAAGATACAAGACATTGTTCCCAAGTCTATAGGTTTGTAATTTTGAGTGTTATCGATTGTAACTTTCTAATAGAGCTTTCTAACAGGGGAGTACTAAATTGTCTGATGGCATTTTAGTGTCACTGCTGATCACTGAAGAAAAGGATAGTAGGGCAAAGAGCAGGATATTCCTTTTCTAAGGTGCAATTTACAAAACTATCAGATGTGACATTTAATCAATTTATTTTGCACAAGTGATACAGGTACAGCAAGAACAGCCATCCCTTCATCCTCACATTAGAACAGAGGGTTCTGTGAACGACACAGCCCACTGCTGCTGAGAAATTTCCTTTCTGTTGTATTTTCCTAACATACAGATTACTTTTGAAATCTGCAGGACTTTTAGCCTTGCATAAGTCTTTCTGTAGTAGGAGGCTGAAGGCTGAATTCACCATCCCTGGAGGGTTTTAAAATAGGACTGGATGTGGCACTTAGTGCCATGATCTAGTAATCATGATAGTGTTGGATTAAGGGTTGGACTTGATGATCTTGGAGGTCTCTTCCAACCCAGATAATTCTATGATTCTATGATTCTCTGTTTCCACCCATGGGATTATGGAGAAAAAGCATTTATGACCAACCAGGAGTGCATTCAACAGAGGATCTGCTTTCCAAGACCTGCTGCATGTGCAATGCAGTCAATCTGTGCATTAGTTCATCCTAAGTCCATTGCCAAGAAATGGCTGCATAGCACATAAGTAAAAGTACCTTTCATATATTCCATACTGGAAAGAAGTGAACAAGTTTATACTCAGCATGACATTGATTTTGCGTTGCTGTACCCTGCACCTCATATAACCCTGAAGTTCCACCAACAGCTCAAAATATCCATCTTTGATCTTTCTTCCCACTCTTCCAAAAGAAGCTGAATGTGAAGGATCATTATTCACTGTGTCCTAGAGGAGAGGTGTAACTGAGATAATTGTGTAATATGTATTTCAGCTGAAGAATTGTGTTACATGCATTAGTGTTTCTGTTTTATCTTTATTTTTCAGACCTCAAGCAGGCTTAGTGAAAGCGTTCCCCATTCAACATAACACGCAATGTTATAAGTCACTATTAAGACTTGCATTGCAACGCACTCTGTATAAATCTAGTATAATACTTTGGTCTTTACAGTGTTGCACTGAGTCACAGTAGCTAGTTGACAGCATACCAAATACATTCTTGATGGTTTTTGTAAAGAATAAATCACAAAACTTCAAGAAAATCAAGACAGAAAAGAGTAAAATTAGAGAAGGGAAAAACTACACAGAAAAGGAGCAAAGATGAGATATTCTTTGGGTTGCAGTGAGCGTGCAGTTTTTCCTGACCTTTGATTTCCAAGAAGAGGAATTCAAGAAATGAGGTGACTTTATATGACTAGGTCAAATACCCTGAAGATAAAGAGGCAAAGAGAAAAAGGTTACACCCTCCTTCTTTATAAATAATTGATACAGCAGATGACCAAGCAATGGACAAGAAATTTAGCAGAGAGAAAAAGGAAGAGGGTTTATTACACAGTGGATAAGAGAGGCCACTATTTAATTTGTGTGCATAGTGCGTATGTCGATAGGGACATACCTGAACATACCTGTTTGTCTTTTGAGATAGTTTGTCTTTTGAGAGAGTTTAGTTTGTAAACTATGGATCTCTGTATTCAGAAACTGCTGCATCCTGTGGTGAGTAGGTGTGCTCATTGCACAGCAGAGTTTCTGTGTTTGTGTATTCTATCTCCTGAATTTCTGAAAGCCTGAGCAGCAAGAATAAGCTGCTCTTGACAACATGGAGATCAGGCTGGCCACAGGCAAAACCAAAAGTGTGCAGTGGCCAGTACATAACACAATGAACTTGACCCTGCTCACTCCTTAATCAAATGCATGATGATAAACATAATCCTCTCCTTCCCTTCCAGTCATCCTGGCCCAGTAAACAGTTTATGGTATATGTAGCAGCTGCCTTTATTTTTACCACTTCTTCCTGTCTTATATTTTTTATTAGAGGAAAACTTGCCAAAGTGATTAATTGCAGGGAAAGTAACATGCATTTCATTGGTCAGTATCGAAGTTGCTTGCCTCAAACACAATACAGCGCTGTTTAATCACAGAGATCGAGGTAGAATTTCCTTATGGAATCAATATGGACATGGATTAAAAGTTTAATTTGTCTCTGCTAAAGATCTGCAAAGCTTTGAATATTTCTGGAATACGAATTTTTACCACAGAAGGTCTCATGGAAATGTCTCAGAATATATTTTTTTTACTGCTGCAAGAGACGTACAAGAATTGTTCTTCACCCTATTTCTGTATAAAATGTAAATGACACTACATTTAATTTACTAAGGTTACATCAATATTTCCAATATGGAATAAATGAATCTTAATGACTCTATAGAATCAGTACCTATTTCTATACTTTAATAAATTATATTTTTCCTTGAGCATGGAATTCTTATCCAGTTTTCTTATCAAATCAGCTACATATTTCAAAGCCACTTTATAAATCAACCTCACTAAAAATCCATTAAGCCACTAAATAGTTCAAGTGTGAATTCCCAGAAGAGCAGTGCAGTGTTTACTTATAACTCATTTACAATGTCTCAAAACCTAAAGAGTTTACGTGCTGCAAATAAAAGAGGCAACAGTTATGAATGTGTCCTTATCTTATCTTTTCTTGTTGTTTTAATAGAAAGGCTCATATAAAGTAAAATTAGTCTGATCATACAAAAGATGAAAACATTTTCTTGATGCTTTTTGAGTATTTGTGAGATAAATGTGTTGTTCCACTTGGTTTTATAGCACTCAGCTGGTAATTGCACCTCTAGTATTTTAAATGATTGTGACCTCATACAAATATGTGTGTAGTATCTTGCATAATCCCATACTAATTGAATGTTGCTGGTATCTTTATTAAATAACATTTTTACTAAGATTAGGAAACAGAAAGATGCTGCCCATTTACTTATCTGAATTTCTTTTCACAATTGAATCTTAATTTTTTTCTCCTCCTCCATCTTCATTTCTCTTTCAAGAGGAATGCAGGATCTTGCTTCACAGTGAAGATCTAAAAGGCAGCAAGCTGAAGAAGGATGCTTGAAGGATGATTTAATTGTAAAGTGTTTCATTAACAGACTACTCAAGTTCCCAGCTGTGGAATTGCAAGATCCTTATATGCCAGTATTCATAGCAGGATCTTAATTTTATATAGGATTTCTAAATTCCGAAAACCTGATAACTGTTAAAAAATTTGTTAGGTGAGCACTCACAAGATCATGATAGTTGTTTTACTTGGACTTTCAACTCACCTTTTATTTTGAAACCTTTTGAAGTAGGTTTTGCATATTTACAGCTTCTCTCTGCCTTCAAGAAGGCTGTAGGCTTTTGTTTTTGTTTTAATGAAAATTGAGATTCTCTCATCATAACAAGAGCCTAGGAGCAGAGCTTTGAGAAAAGTCATCAAATATGATGAATTGTCATAAGACATGACTGACACAGCTTAGCATGACTGTATATTTGGATAAAATATCCACATTTAGAAGAATGACACGAGTCCCATTAAGCTGCCAGGTCTGTAATTTTCATACATATTTGAAGTTGAACAATTTTACATCTAGATCTAGCATGTTTCATTCTTGGAGACAAGTAACTGTCATCCCAATGTACACTGCCATTTTTTAGAATGAATATAATTTGATTTTATTTCATTATTTTAAACGCATTGTACTTATCTATCACATATTCACCACAGCCTTTCCAAAGTAACTGTACCCACGCAATGAAAAACTCTGACTTGCAAAGAAATGACTAGCGGGGGTATGACAGAGGACTCTCAAAATCCGTGATAAACATGGAGAAGGGGAAGTGGGAATGATCATTCACTCCTTCCCCCAGAGCTGTGGAGTATAAACAAAGCCAGAAAACACTGAAGTTCAAAACAAATAGCAGCTGCTCCTCTTCTTTGTAGGTGTTTGACTGGTGGATAATGAATAAACAGAAAGCACACCGGGCTTAGGAAGTTCGTCAACACAAAATAGCTTGAAGTGAGGAAGTACTAGGAGAGGACATATGCTAGTCCTATTCTGACACTCTCCCAAGGCATCTCCTGAAAACTTCTGCCAGAGGCAGGACACTAAGACATGACGTGCTTTATTCTGACGTCTTCTGGGATCAAAACAAGCTCTTAGAGAAGAATGAACTGCATGTTTTCTCATTTAGACTCAAATCTAGAAACTGTTCCATAAACCAAGAAGCCTGGCACAGACACAGGTCCATAGCCACCTCTCTGAGAAGGGGCAGATCTCTTGCCAGTTCCTGTAGTATCTTTGACTACAAAACTCAAGTTCAGTTTTGCCTCCAAACGTGGAGAATGGGAACCCCATGTAGGTCTAAGCACTGGTAATGCAGACCAACACACTGGTGCCAACCTAGAACAGAAGTGCCAGTACTTTGGAGACAGAACCAGCTCTCCCAGGAGTGGAATGTGGTGGTTGGAGTTGTAAAAACACCTAAATAAAAATTCACGGACCTATTAATGGAGAAAGCTGCAGAGCTCAGTTCACTATGATTTATGGCCATCTATATAATAACTAGAACGTAAAATTACTAAACAACTTGATTCCAGTTTCTACTCTGGAAGACAGTAATTTAAAATCTTGTTTTTTAAAAAAGCCAGGTAACAAAAATGTATGTGTGGGTCAGTACACAGTAATCTATGAAAAAAACCCCAAATCCATGCTGCTTAATAAGATTATTTTCAGTATCTGGAAAAGGAAACATATTTTCAGCTAGTAATCATGCAGTGTGAATTTTAGTCCTTTACAGGTAAAATTTACATCCACTTCTGAACATTATTAACCTGTTGCAAAGGCAAGCTATCAGGCTCTAGAGAGCACCAGAATTAGCTGCCTGCACAACAGCTTCATTACATATGCACTGTAATTCTGCTTTTCATTCAAATATATATTTTCTACATTAGTAAGATACTGGTTGGAACATGTTCAGAGGAAATGACATCTGTGTAGGGGAATATAACTGTTGCTTTCTCTCTTGATGTAGATATTGAAAGTTGCGAGACAATGGAATCAGAGTAGCATTGGTTCTGAGAAAGGCAGATGTTTCTGTACGAAAACAAGCAAGTTAGTGAAAATGTCTTCTTGTACATGTGCAGTGGGATCCTGTTCTAGTAAATACCTTTTTCTCCAGGAACCTGCAGAGGCAGAGATGAGGAGGTTTAATTATGTGGGTTTAATGTCAAAGAATGAAAGATTTCAGTCATTGACCTGACAGACCTAGACAAGCAATAAAGTGACCTCTTTCTTCTCTTATTCTTGTTTTTGATGACCCCAGACACCTACAACAGGTAGTTCAAGCTACTTCCCCTTGGGCTACCATTATAATACTACGTGCAATGTATTTTCACTGTCTTACATCACCTTAAAGTTCTTATTCTGGCAAAAATTTAACCACTTAAGAATTAATCTTCAAGAGAATCAGTAACATCAAGTGGGAGTAAATCAAGATTATCAAGATTATTGAACAGCAGCATGTGCAACTGTCAATGTGCACTCCAATAATTCCATCACCCACCCCTTTGCTACCCTAAATCTTCTATCGCATATAAAATGATACTCAGGAGTACAGGATTAACATTGGGAGAATCAACAAAAAACTGGGGTAATCGGGAATATTTTTAAGCAATATTTAATTTAGGTAAACATGAACAAGTTGCTATTGGTGTATTATTATTATTATTATTATTTATTGGGAGCACTTCCTTGTACTTGATAAATACTCAAAAGCCTTCAAAATCACTTTCCAGAACATGATTTGGTCCCATCCATGTAGGTAAATTGTCTTTCAAATGTTGAGGTTAAGATGTGTTTTTGCAATATGTTCTGCATTTCTGTCCATTCTGCTTGATGAAACTGCAAAACCTCCATTTTCATATTAGCGCTAAACAGAAAATTAATTACTGACTGGAGAAGATGTGCTAACTCATTTCTGCAGTGAGCTTGTGCCTCTTCTGAAGAGCAGTCACGTTACAACAGACCCCTGACAGAGTCCGTCTGTCTTAAACTTCGCAGCAACCTGCAGGAATGCGAGCTCTTTAAATACATTGCCTGTTAGTTTTAAGAACTCTCTGAAACCATTTGTTCTTACATCATCTACTCTAACTGTTACAGGGCGTTTTTAGGAAACCAAACTAGATGTGAGCTCTCTTCCAAACATGCATCAGACCTCTGTCAAGCTGTAGCACACTTTCAGGGCTTCCCAGAGCTGCTTATCATTAGAGGTGAATCAGTATTTAGGAGTTCAGGTACCCCTCAGGCATAGAGTTTTTTACAAACTTTCTGAAACATTAGTCAGTGATGGGATGTGTATCTTAAGTCCCAGGAATTAAATCCACCGAGAACAAATTCAAATCAAAGCCTCCCTTCATGAATCTCTACTTACGTATTTAACAAAACAAAGGAAACAACAACAACTACAAAATAATGAAGCATGTGTCCAGACTTTGGGATCCTAATGGGGACCCAGAGGCCAGGGCACACTACAACAGACTACATTAAAATCTTTTACATAACACTTAAACCCAAACTCATAAGGTTTAAATTTTAAAAACAAGTGAAGAAAATATTCTCAAGGGCATACCTCCCACTATTACTCAGGCCTAGATCTTATCTGGAGGAGCACCTACACAGGGCTCTGGAACAGCATTAGCCTAAGAGGGGATGTAGAACACATAGCTGAGCCTGTATTGAAAATGAAGATAAAAAAAGCAGTGCTAGTAGTCTGCAAATCAAAGAAAATTTATCCTAGAATTCAAGTGCTGTAGGTGTTCAGAATAAAGAAAAGCTAAAAAAAAGACATTTCATAGGATGTTCCATAACTGAACAGGTATTGGTGACTGCAGCTTTTTATTGACGAGCTCAGCATTTTAGTAGGGACAGGTGCACAAGAACAAATTAAGTTCAAGAATTAACTTGCGGAAGTAGTTGAGATGTCCATGGATTCCAATGTAAAAACTGTCTCACAGAGAAAGTATACAGAGTATCTTTCATCAAGTCCCATTAAATTGCTAATCAGGTGAAGATGCCAACTGAAGTATGCAATGATTGAGCATAATATAAATGAAACCAATTGATCAAATTTTGCTGCCAGTCACAGCAGAGTAAATCCAGTGGCACTCAGTTTGGACCAAAATGCAGTATCAACTCATCAGTCTGTTAGAGTAGTATTTAAGAAAAAAACTTTTTCAAAGCAACAATCCCAATTAACAACTAGAAAAAGAGTTATGCCAAGAAAGTGTAGCTCTGGTAATAAAAGAAGCTTGCATAAAGCCTGTAGACTAGAGAACTAAAATTGTTTAATAAATAATAGAGTACAAGGACATCTTTTACACATTCCAGATGCTTGGTTTCACCCATTCTCTTTGTCTTCAGGCATAAGTTGCATTGCTCAAAGTTTTCAAAGACTTCAGAGAGACTTAGTGCTTTTAAAATACATGTCCTGTGACAATTACAAGCACAGAGAGAACAATACAGTGCTAGTCTCCTGAGGCTAAACCTTAAACTTCTTTACTTTTGTACAGATAAAACTAAAGAGGGAGCCCTGAATCAAATATTAAATTACAGAGAAAAGATCAAAATATAACATCAGCACATACGTTTTAAAACAAGTGTATATATCTTAATTTTATTGGTATGCATTTTTATAACATAGAAATAAGCAAAAATTTGTGTATCTGTACCTTTAAAGCTCTGATCACAGAGGGCTGGTCCAGATGTCAAAGATTTTTTACTAAGGGTTGCCATCTCCAGGGAACAGGGAAAATAAGTTCCTGAGAAGACTTCTGAGATATGGCTGTAATTCCTATAACATCCTGCTTCTTTCTCCTTTCTTCTCCAGAGATTTCACTTTCTGTTCCCGGAGGCAATGAATCCAGCAAGAACATTGTTTGACTTCATATCATCTGCATCCTCTCCTGGTCATCCTTATATCCCTGGTGAAAGATGCTTCCAATCCTACTCAAAAGCAGAAGGGCCTCTCTGTGCTTTCTGAGCAAATGGAGAGGGTTACCCCAGATTACCATGTATTGCCCACCAGTCCCCAGCAATAAATCATTCCTACTGGTCTCAGAAGTTTCTGCTGTGCTTTCTACAGGAAGCATTTAAGCTTCTGTGATGTGCAGCTTAGTCACCTCAGATACTGCTAGCTTGAAAACAAAGGCAAGGACAAAGTTCATCTCCCAAATCTCTTCTAAAAGTATCACTCACACAGTAGAATATGAAGCTTAAGAAAAAACACTGAATGGTTTTATCAGCTGTTTCCTGTTACACAGGCTGAGTAGCTTCAGAGTTCACTACAATTCTCTTCCAGTCTGTTTAAAAATCAAAATAGTATATTAAAAATCAGAGGCAGTTTACCCTTCTGGATTAATTTTCTTAGCAAGGACTTCTGCTGTGAGCAAAGATCGAAAAAAGAAAAACACATAGGAAAACATTTGAACACTTACACACATTTTACATAGTCATGCTGGAAACCAGACTTTTCATGAAAGCATCTATAAAGCACGGTAGTATTAAGCCAGCCATATCTTACGCATGATAATGATTTGTGTATTTTATGTTGCATAAATTTTCTAAAACAGCTGCCATGGTTGCTACCTATATTAAAGGTTATTTTGGTTACTTCTAAGAGAAATATGAGTACATATCTCAGAAATCACAAGAACCTATTTATAAGCAACATATTGAGGTTCATCTCCTGCACAATTGCCAGAAATTAGCTACATGAATCTCTTTAAGGTTAATAATAAAGTTAGATTTCAACGTTACATGGGAAATTACCCATATGGCCTCTGTTCAGGCTAATGAGAGTTACAATGACAAATCTTCAGTCCTGCATGTGAACACACGTACCATTAGCTAGAGTCTGGCAAGGGCAAAGGACTGGAGAGGTACATTTCAAATGCTAGAGTTAATCTGCTTAATGAAGAGTAAAGCTGTTTACTACCTTGGTATAATTAAAGAAGAAGAGATAATAAGGAAAAAGACCAATAAATATTTCAGAGCTATCATGGCTTTCATTTCCTACTGGGATTTATGAGCTAATTCCAAAGATGGAATAAATCAGGATAATCATATCTTTTTTTTTGGTCCAAAACACTATCTTGACCTGTCTCTCTAAGTGTTTGATGTCCGGACAAAACATAAAGCTGTTTGTGCATTCTATTCTAGTAGAAGAGCCTGGAATCCAAATTCAAACAGTACCATTTTGAAATCATAATTGTCTGAAAGGGAAAACACATGAAAAAAAACTTATCAACAGAAACTAATGAAAGCTTATGCAGCTTTTGGAGTCAGCTCATCTGCTACAGAGCCCTGGTAGTAGGTGCTGTTCAACAGCTGAGGAAGGCATGGCTGAGTGAAAGGTAGCTTGTTCACCTCTATCTAGAAAGTAAGAGCTTTTTCACAGTCTTCCTGCATCTTTCTGCATGGTGTGGCATTTCCTATCCAAACTCTCACCCAGTTTCTTTCTACCTCTGCCTCAATGTCAGCTATTTGCTCTGCAGACAAGCATCCTACTCACTCTGGTGTCACACTTTGAACACTTCTACAAGATCCCCCCCTTTATTTCATAAAATATATGTAGCTTGTCTTGCTTGTTTACTCTTCCAAAGTCTTTAACAAGCAGTACTCACATTTACTACTGAAATGCTCAGTCTGCCTTCCAATCAGCCTCCTGAGTTATTATTTCTAACACTTTCCTACTTTCTTTCACGTTTAGGGACGTCTACCTAGTAGCCACAAGTTGCCTCCCCCACCTTTCCCCTTCATAGCTGTTCCAAATTCTATGTACTGTCTGTTTATTTCTATTACTCTATTGTCTGCTGCCATAAACAGTGATTTTAAACTTCCCTTCGCAAGTCTCTGCACTATTTTTGGAGCCTTGAGTCCAGTGGCATTTAATGGCTGGGAGCAGACCTCACTGGCACTACAGCAATACAGGAAATAAAAGGATCCATCTCCATATTCTGTTTGTTTGCTCTGTTATTAACACTATTTTTTTCCCAAAAACATCTTTTTTAAAAAAAAATATTTTTCAAATACTAGCATCAGAGTTAACAAATAAATATTTAAATAGCAGTAACTTCAAAGTACATTACTGTAGTGAAAACTAATGGTTCAGATTGCAAATCATAGTGCAGGAACTCTTTAGCTCCCTTTGATATTATTCAACCAAAATCCAATTTTGAATTGCAAAACACTCACTAACACAATGTATTTGAGAATTATCACCCTTCTTTTTTAAAATGCAAACAAATGAAAGGACTAACATGCTCCTGCCAATTCAACATGTTAGATGAAACATTACTAGTTATAAAAGCAAAAATAAAATTAATTCTTCAAAATACCTCATCATATTGCTTCTTGATTAATGCTAAGAAAGTCTTGCAACATCATAATGGCTGCAGACATTAATGCATTCATAAAGTATAGTTTTGTTGCTTGAAGAAGTTCAGAATTCTCTTCTAAATTAATATTAGTAATTTGCTACTATATTGAAGATTTTCTTTGAAATGTTACAACAATATGAACATATCCATCAGTTTCCTGAACACTGCAATGGAAATTTTGAGTATGATTTTTTTAATCCACTGAGGTGGCTCCCTACAGTATTTTGATTCCTATTTCATCAAAGAGTATCTTCAGAGATGCTTGCAATGTTTTATTCCCTATTTCAAACTTTTCTGGAGAATGAATTTCTGCTTAAACTAAACATGGGTCATAAAGCAATTTTCTCTCATCTTTACAAACACCTGCAAACTAATCCTTTATTTCAGAAGGTGTAAGGGTGGTACTTAAAAGGTAAATTGGCTATGAAATTAGTTCAGTTCAGATCTTCTATTGTAAATAAGGCCTACAGTGTAATGCAAAATTCTAACTTTTTTCCAGAATTTCAGGCATCTCCCTTTTTCATTCAAAAACAATAAAGAAATATTCTGACAGCATATTTTGCTAATACTCTTAAACTTGAGGTTTTTTCACCTACTATAATTCCCATTTTAAATGACTGTAGAACCAGACTACCACACGGCTGAATTCCTTTGTTAATACTGTGCAACTTAATCACTGGAGGATATTTTTGTGTGTCAACCGGCATTCTTCTTACACAGAGGAACTCTGCTTGGTTTACTTCTTTCCTTCTGAAAATGACAAGACTTGTGTGGATTTCAATGAGAATACTTCCTGGTTTTCCTGCTTTCCTCAGCTTTGAGATAATTTTTCTTTGATTTCATATAACAGATCTCAGTTTGACACTATGAATTTTTTTTTTACCCTTCTCCTTTTAAGCAGTCCGAGGACCCTATTCCTGTCTCATCATTTTCTGTAATAAAACTCATATTGAATTCAATGAAAAAAGGCAATAATTCAGCTTATTATTGGTTTCTCAGACATATGAAGTATAATTGTGATTGAATTGCAGAGTCTAAATATTCGATTATACTCTTGTTTCTTCTCTGGTTACTATCTTTGGTATCCACCAAAAGACTTGTTTATACTAAAGCATTGTGGAACTTGGAGATTGGCCAGGGATTTCAGTCTAAGGACCAAACCTATTAGAGGATTCAGTTCCTGAAACAATAAGGAACTTTTTTAGTACGTGATCATACTGTGCAGCCCAGACTCCCTCAGTGAGGGGACTGCATGCGTTTTATCATCCATAGATTGCTCATCTAGGTTGTGGATTGATCAGCCCAGGGAAATATTGATTCACACCACCTCTGTTGCTTATAAACTCCCATCACCTCTAAAGCAGGGTGTCTCCTTGGGTAAATGAAGTCAGATTTAGAATAAACAAAATACGTGAAAAAAAACCCCACACCAAGAATAGGCAGGATTAACTTTATAATATGTTACTGATAAGCAATTTATCCTAAAAAGAAAGCTACTTTGAAAGAGCTAGGACTTCAGACATTATTCCTGAGCATGCCTCAGCAGATAGAAAGGTAAAAATCCTAGAAATTAACTAGTTAAAAGCAAGCTGAGATTGGTGGAAACTGCATAGCCAAGTACTTTTAAGAATCTGAAACTAGAGGGTTAACTTCTTAAGCACGAGAAATATCAAGATATTTTATATTAACAACTAGTTCACTAGTATCTTTAACATATAGGCCATTCAAATGTTTTTTAGCATTCATAAAAAAGTCACACTTTACTAATTAACCATAGCTACTTCTCCGGGCTTTGTATTTAATGAGCACTAGCCTCTTAATTTCAAACATTAATTAAAGATTAATGTTTTGACAAGCACAAGCCATATATATGTCAAAATGAAGAATGTGCTGTACTTCAACTGTTTTTTTGCCTCATTTCTTGTGAAGCACTTCTGACTTTATGAATAAATAAACTGGAAAATGAAGTAACTTGCTCTGCTGTAGTTCTGAGACACACCTATGAATAATCTGCTTCTAATAAAACCTACTGTTTTAAAATAAACTATTAACATACTATACTTCATAGTTAAGCATGAACAAGACTTGTAACAGCTTTGCAGTGTATCTGAATGGCAAACAGAAGATATAATCTTCATTGAAACATTAAAAATACAAACTTCCCATAAAATCAACCATGTCAATTTCATATTCTATTACTGCCATGAAAATGGACCAGTATTTATATGGTTCTCATTCTCTTACTATCTATATATCTTACAAATTTTAACGTACCCACATTTCACATCACAAGGAAGTTGGTACAAGTACTGTTAATGTCCTGAAGCTGTAGCACTCAGAGCAAACAAAGGATGAAGTGGCTAACATTCACAAAATTAATCTTCAGGATAGTTGCTTTTCCGTAGGGGTGCTCAGATTTTCCTCCAGTAAAAAATCTCAAATTTTCAAAGTTCTGCCTTCATGTGTGCTCAGAATTCATGGGGGCTCCAGCCTGACGGGAGTGGCAGCAGTGCAATCTCCACCCTGACCCAGGCTGAGGTCCAGACCTCCAGGATCATGGGGCTTAGAGAATAAGATTTAATAACCCTATATTTAGGGTCTCATCTGGAAGAAAGAGAAGTGCCTGCTTTATGTGTTACCCAAAGACTCTCTGAATGTAATATACACAACCTTTGACTTTATATTCTACTTCACTACTATTTAAGACTTCCCAGAATTGCTATTATAGTACTGAAGCCCAATACTTAAGTGTGTCCAGTGTCTCTTAGTAACTCTGCAGCAATGGATTGCCTGAATCTCACATCCGTCAGACACAAGTCCAGTGCATTAACTTTCTCAGTACCTCCATAATTATAGATCCCTCATGGGGATACCAACGCCCCCATCTCAAGCAATGTCTTAACCAACAGCAGTTAATACATTATTGTTTATGCATTAAAAAAAATTCCTCCATCATCAACTTTACCATCTGCTAAGCCTAACTGGATGGGCTTCATAATGGAAGGAATTCCTAAAGGTCATGGTGTAGTTTTCTTAGGCATTAATATTACTTTTAGAATCAAAAGGACATTCATCTCTCGATCTTTGAGCAAATGTTGAATGTAGCCTTAAACTTTACTTCATCTTTCTCGTGAGTAAGACAGATCAAAGACTCTCAGTTGGCTTTGCGCATCTCCTAGGTGGCAGTAAAACAAATCATGAGGAACTTAAAAGTACCTGGAACAACTTCTGTGCCTCTATTTCCAAATTTCTAGATCGGGTCATGAGGGCTATTTGGGAGGGGCTTATGTGTGTGTGCGTGTTTGTTGTCTTGAAGTATCTCACATATTGCTACTGACAGATCTAGAAAGCCCACAATATAGGCTTTCCTTTCAAGCCTACTCTTAAGCAGAACTCAAGTTAGGATATAAACTCTTAGTGCTTTTACACCACTTCAGTCAGACAGGAACCTCACAGGCTGAGACTCACAAAGGTTTCTGCAGAGTCAGGGCATGATCTTAGCTGCTTTTGGAGGAGGGAAAAATAAATAAACAGCTTGGAACAGGAGTCAGATAAGAAAGTGAATTTTGGAAGCATGTAGCAGGTATCTTAAAGATGTGGTATTCCTGCTGATCAGAGATTTTCTTTTTTTCTTTGATGTGCTTATGAACATGAAGAGGTTCTCCTCACTTTTCATAGCTGCTGCTAAGTTCCCTGTATGGACAAGAGCAAGGCTGAGAAATCAAAGCTCTTGGTAATCCCAGTAAAAAGTAAAACCTATACAGGTATCTGTGACCTAATCTTCTATGAAGTGTTCTTTATAAATGTGGGTCACACTTCTTAGAATTATATCTAAAATTTGCAGACATCAAACTTTAGTGTGGCTTTCATATTACCTAACTTTAGATTTCTGTGATGTAACCATCTATGTCTGATCTAATTATAGACTCCCTTTATAGATAATAGAAAGAAAAAACCCTTCTAAAACATATTTTTGCTGAACTATTTCAGTGATCTATGTTTAGATGAGATAAAACATCCCTGGGAGTGCCCACTTCTACTCTACCCTCTACAGGAGCTGAGAGGACTGCCTTAGATGTAGACATGTGAGCATGGACATATAAAAGTCAGCACAAACTGTTTTATCCAGGAAATGCCTGTGCAAGTTTTGGCCACAGGAAAAGCTATTCACTGAAATAAGACCAGTAGTAGTAACAGATGCTGGAAAGGTTTGCATTATCACTGTAATAATTCCAGAAACACTTGAATCCACAAACTTGCAAGCCAGCAATATGACATAGACATGAATATGTATGAGTACACATATGTGCTTATATGTGGTGAGGCAAATGGGGAGGAAGGTAGCACGGTAAAAATTACCCCACTATTGGCAATGATTTAATCCGAGTTACAGAAATCACCACTGCATCTGCAGTTCTCACAGAAATACATATCACATGCTCCTTTCTAAAGTGGAAGAAACTAGACGCTTCAGAAAACCATATGGAACAACAACAAAAGAGCATTTTTCACTTCACTGTAATAGTAGTACAGTATGATTACACTTAAAACAACCGTGATGTGAAGGAAAATAGCCTTGAAAAGCAAGTCATTAGGAGCAATTTGTGAGGGAAGACAGTGAATGTTTTTTAGCCTAAAGTGCCTGGAAACTGAATTTAAAAGTATATTTCAATATCAGCTTAGGTGCTAAGCACTACAGCACCTAAGTCTTTTTGTAGCTTGACCCTAAACAAATGATTTAGAAATTTTTCAATTAATTCATTTCCCGCAGTGCTTCTCAGTACACTGTGTCCTGCAATGGAAACACATATTGTTTCATTTGAAAAGCACTCAAAAAGAAGAGAAAGCATACTTAGAACTAAGAAAGCCTTCCACACAAGTGTTGTCTTTTCAAATTATTAGTGAACAAGAAACACAAGATTAAACCTATTTAAAGTGAACACTACTATTTCAGGGCATTTCATTCAGTTGGATTTCACAGAAAACCATCAACAATTCAATACTATTATGTGATAAACACAAATAAGTCAAAACTGACCTGTTTCTTCCTCTGTTTTGCAGTCTTTAAAAATATGAATTAAAAGAATGGGAAGATGGCTTAAAAGGGGCTTTTTTTTAATCTTTGAATATATGCAAAGAGAATATTCTGCTCCATTTCTCTAAAAAGGCAGATGAATATGTGAAGAATAAATAAGTTTTTAAGGAACCGTACTGAATATTCAAAACGCAAATTGTTTAGGAAACTCAGGCTTTTATCCCAGATAAAATCTGTTCTGTCTTGCATTTGATATCACTTGAATTCTTATTCTGAAAAATTATTGAGATACAGCTGGTTTTGACTAGAAACTTTCTCTTATCTTAGAAGAGGAGATGGAACAGGATTTATAGACTGCATGGTCCTGTTTCTGCTTTTCACAATGAAGGAGTCATTTGCACCCACTATCTGTTGACTGATGTCAGCAAAGCAGAGACAGGGTTCCCCCACTACTACCCTACCTTTCTGAGAGACAAGATATAAAGCTAGAATTTGAATAATTGGAGATATGAATCAAGAGAAGATGGTTGGATACCAGGATCACCACTTATATTGTGAGCAGATGCTGTAAGGTTCAGAAGAATACAAGGGTCCGTGGCCTCCATCCTGCACACTATTCACCTATTTAAAGCTGATTACCAGGTTTAGCTCTAATGTATTTGTCAGACAGAGATAAATTTCTTCAGCAAGTCATACACCATAACAACTGCACAAACTGGTTTTTTAAACTATCAGACACTTATTAAGTTCTTAGTATATCAATGTATTACTAATATATAATTACTGTTGAAGACTATCATATAGGCTTTACAGGGTATAAAGTATCTAAACTGTGTTGGTTAATTAAAAGAATCTTATGTGATAATCACTTAATCTATTCTGAGCTCTCTGAGACAGTAGTCAGGTTTACCTAATCTATATAACTGTCATGAGTTTAATTGACTAATGGTTAATAGGGATTTCTAAAACAGATTAAATCAATAGCTTAAAGCAAAAAGACAGATTTCTAATGAGACTCATTGATTTGGTGACTGATTTTTAATGAATCCAGAATGAGCAAGAAATGTCTTATAGAAGAGAATTACAACATCCCAACAGAGCTTTTTTGCCTTGTTTGAGGAGAGTTGTATGTTGCTTTCAGTAAGGAATAATTCATTTGCAGAAGTACCTTACTGTTTTGATCCCACATGTAACAGTTAAGGATGTGTTAGCCTAGAAATGGTGAAAAGCTGAAGTGCACCACGAATGTCTTATTGACCACATTTCTTTGCAAAAGAAAGTCTGCACAGGGAAGAGCAAAACCTGGTGCCTACCACTGTAAATGCTATAGTCCAGGCCAACCATGAAGTAAACCTGTTCCATCCTACACAAAAGAGCAGTTTCCAAATTTTTCTATCAACTTCCAAATTTGCTTTGAACAAAGAGATTCATCTCTTTGTGACTCAACTCTCCACCTAAAGGTCATTTACTGATCTCTTCTCCTAATATTTTCCATGATCCTCCTTACCAGATCACATTATTTACTTTCAAACACTTCTTAAAATTCTTTCTCAGGAAGCCTTCCCTCAACCCTACTTTTTTTCCAGCTATGTCTCTCAGAATTTATTTGTCTTGCAATGAGCCAGGACTTGACCTAATGTCTCCTTTATAAGTCAAATAAAAAAGTTGAAATCAATATAAGATTTTTTAAATTTAGTTGAATTAAATTATCCTAACAATACTAAAACATACATTGTTCTATTAATCAATGGTTCAACATCTCTCTAACATTTTCCTAGCAAATTCTTTAGGCAGACATTTTTCCCAGACAAGTATTAGACAGTCAAGATTATTTTTTAAAAAACTCTCATGTCTAAATTTTACAGCCATTGATACAAAGCAATAAATAGCTCAAAAACTAAATACAGCTTGGTGTCTCTGGCCCACCTTATTTTATGACCTTGTGAGCAGATCTGCCATTTTTCCTCTTGTTATATAGGAAAGGAAGAGAGAAAAAATAATTTCAAAATGCTGACATTTGAAAAGTGTTGGCCAAATTCAACTTGAAAATGCTTGACCTCAAGGCTGTAACAGCCACCAGCATAAAAAGCAGGGAAGTGCTGCATTTGATAAGTTGATCTTGTATTAGAGGTGAAACATAAAAGATCTACAGCAGCTGAGGTTACTAGATATGCAGTAAAAAGACAAGGTTAAACTTCATGTCAAATTCCAGCACAAGAAGTTGCACTCTGAGTTTTTAAATGTCCCACTGCTATTTCAAGTAGCTATTGCATTTTCAGTCCCCTTTCTGGAGTTTTGCTGTGCACTACTTCAGAATTACCAACTTAGTAACGGTGCATAAGGTAGGGGTTGAAATGTTCTCTACACCTTGCAGTGAAAACCACTACCATGGAGTTCTGTGAGTGATTTCTAAATACCAGTACAACTCGACCCGGGGCAAGTATAAGTGTTAGCTGATATAGAATGTCATTTTAGGAACTCAGTAAAGTGCTTTAAAAGAATTTTTAGATGACAGCCTGAGTTGTTGCCACAAAACCCATTTCTCATCGACAAAGATCTGAATCAAAAAGAAACAAAAATAATAACAAAAATAGAAGAAGCAAAAATTGGGAAACATAAATACATCCACTGGCAAAAGGATCAGCTTTAGCTGGCTAATCAAACTACTGTCAGCTTCAGCATGAGTGTGATCAATGACAAGCCATTTGGCCAGGACACTCATAACATCTCAAAAGACAGTCCTTTTCTATTCCATTTACACTCACCCGCCTGCCCTTCAACAAACCCTCCATTGCGCTGTTTCAAGTATTTTGTATAATGCAGTTCTTTTCCTGGAAAGTGTAGATGGGACGTGGTTAGATCTATTTTTGTAATCCTAGAGTCTAATGTTAACCAGTCATGAATTCAAACAGTTGTTAAGATAATATATGTTCTTTTCTACCCTTAATTCTCCCATTTCTCTACTATGTCTTGTTATACCAAACAACAATTACCATGTTTTACTTTTATCTGATTTTAAGATAAAAGAGGTTATATTTTAACATTCTTCAGTAGGAAAAGATCTTATTTTGGGATGTTCATTTTTACTGAGATTAATCCCCACAATTAATCTCAGTGAATTATGTGTTTAATTAGATGCCTATTAATTTTTATGTGTACAATGAATCATAGAGCTAATCTTGAGGAAACTAGAAATGCATAGAATTAAAATATATGGTCATTTAAGTTGATATTGTGGACAAATATGAGTCAAGATGCATGTTTTAATACAGGTAAATAACATTCCCTGAAGATATGGATTAGGAAATGTGACAAGTACTTGTCACTCCAAAAACCTGTAAAATAGGTATTTACTGTCATGTTTTCATCTTTGGTACTTAACAAGATTTTATGGTTGAAGGAGCATTTTAATTTTTGTGCAAGTCTGTTCCGTTGTCTCAGAGATGCAAAGATAAACAGGAACACATAAACAGGGAGAAATTCTTTTAAAGAACAGTTGCATGAGATGCCAACAACAGGACTTGAAGGGTAGAAGGTGAAATATAAAAGTGAAAACATTTAACATATATCATGATTTTCAGCAGGGTGGGGGGGTGTTGGTGGGCAGAAGGGAAAGAAGGCGTAAGGAAATACACGGGAGATGAAACTAATTTTGCTCATTTCCAAAAAGTAATGTGAAATCACGCAACATGTCGAGGACATAAAATATGTAGGTTCACCCCAAATAATCCCTTTCCTTATATACGTTTAACCATTTGGGCCTCTGTCTAAGGTCACAGCCTCACCTTCCCACTTCCTTGTGCGTAGTCTACAGATATCTCAAAAAGCTGTGAGGATATAAATTTCATTAAATATTTGAAGTTTTCGGGGTTTTTTTATTACACCCAGACGTGCTTTCTCAGTTCCCTTATTGTTTAGTCCTCCATTAAGGACCTGCACTGATTATCCAATGTGCATTGTTGGATGGAGTACAAAGTCGTGTTCCTAAATGGGAATTATTCATAATACCTGAAAATGCAAAAATTCTACACATGTCAATAAATTGCAAACTTTCAACAGATGGGGTTGTATTTCCTCAATCATGTAACCTCATATTCCTTGTTCATTTTCGAGATTTTCAGTGTATTGATTAACTGTAGTTTGGAAGCATATTGGACACATTCTACTCATTCACTTGTTAAGACTCCAAAGCTAGTGTGCATCTCAGTTGCTCCATTTGAAAACAGAAAATACTATTCAAATTTCATAAAAAGCCATGATTTTGAACCCTAACCATGGTTTCTTTTTTCCCCACTTACACATACCTCATATATATGACTGCTGTTTAGTGAGTGGGTAACAGAATCATCATCTCCCTAGGAATATGTGCAGTCACACTTAATAAATTTTGGGATTTTAAATGAGTTTACTCTTTTATTAATTTTCAAGCAGTGGCTCAACCATCACAGGAAATGAAACATTACTTTCCAACAAACTGGAAAATAGGTTTTGAATACATTTTTTTTTGTTGTGGTAGTGTTCTGCAGAAGTGAAGGTCTTTTTTTGACAATGTAATCTGCAGTAGAAAATAGATATTGATTTGTATTAATATTTTGTTCTCTTCAGTTTCTTCCTGGCCTTTGTAATTATGTAGAAGTGAGAAGTAACTGAGAATTTTGCTGTTTAAACTGGCCTCGATGCTACATTTAAAGTATAGGGAATACTGTTATTGCTCCATGCAAGTTCAAAGAATAAGCTTTGCAAGGTAATTTCAGTATCAGAACTGCAAAGGAGGAGAGCATTTCACTTCTGTGGACTTCAAGGGACTTATTAAAACCAAATCAGTTCCAACAGTTTCAGTTTGGATATATCTTGGTTTCAGTTTGGTTATTTCATTGTACCTGTTTTATTTATTTATTATTGTTTTTACTTAGACTCGAATGGCAAAATCCCCAGAAAGTCTTTCTTGGAAGAATGTGCCAGTAGCTAAGTAAATGAATGCTTCAAATAAAATCCATTTCAAAATCTGTTCAATAACAGTTGAATGTTTCATTGTGAGCCAAATCAAATAGCACATCGGAACTATTTTGATGAGAAAGTTTTCATTGAAACTGACTTTAATGGAAAATCTGGGTTTCAACTAAATTTATTTTTTCATGACTGGTGAATGCTTTTCATAAAATAAGTGTGCATTATAAAAAAGGTAATTTTTACTGCATAAGAACTATTTTAAGCTCCCAACCTTTCCTATTGTTCCCATTAGAATTACCCACTCCTACCAAACAAGCAATTTAAACATCTTAAGATGTGCTATAGGAAAATTCAGTTCAGATGCCTTCATCATTTCCAACGTCCTACATTCCATGTCTGGTGTACATTTTCATTGATGATAATAAGCAGGGCAAAACCATAAGACAGGTCAGCGAGAGAAGCCAGGGCACTTCTTGGAAACACTTGAATAGCCCTCTATTGACTGAGCAAGAGGCACCAGTCTGACAAATGTTGGAGACAACTGAATCAATACTTTATGATTTTGGCTTGTAGCTTTCAGGAGACAGTTTTCTTTTTTCAATGTTATTATCCTAAAGTTGAAATTTTCTACAAAACTATACCATTTGTCAGACTGGCTTTAATAGTAAAACACTCATATTTCAGGCCAAGAAAGCAAAGCTCTTGATACCATACATTAAAAAATAATGCCATACATCTGACTACTTTGGAAATGATCTTAACACACCAGCTGCTTGCCTCTCCCACTGCAAATAGAGCTGAACACATTTTTTTTCTAGTAAAGGGAAGAGAACTAAGTTTAGCTCTACTAATTGAATTTTAGTCACATGAATATAGTCATTCAACCCACTTGGAAGGTTTGAAAACCTTTTCCTTTATCATTGCACATCTCTTTTCCTTGGAGAAAGAGGAAAAAAAAAAGAAAAACACTTTCTTCTCACTACAAGAGGAGAGAGATATGGACTTTTACTATCACTTTGAATTTATGATTTAGATTTAATTACTCTTAGAAAACAGACCTTACACACCATGATTCAAGCAAAGGAAGCTCTTCCTTTAGTTTCTCCATTATAACAGTTTTAACTAATTGTAAGAAAGCTTCCATTACTTTTCATCAGATTGGAACCCAACACTAAGGCTGGTTTTTTTCATTTTTATAAGTGATTACAATTCTTTATTTGATTTTCATTCATCTTGTATATTAGAAATATAAGCTGATAGCATTTTCAGTTAAATCTAATTAAACTAGGTTTACACTGAATAGTCCTCATTTTCTGTCCTGCCAACATCCAGATCATGAACTTATTATACATTCATAAATGCTCTTTATGCTTGCATTGTATATTCTTCTCTGCTAAATTTGAAGCCAAAATATCCATGGTAGATAACTCAACATTGGAATTTCAATGGAGAAGAGACAAAATTATTTCTTCTTTATGTCATGTTTTTTGAAAGGGTCTGTAGATACAGAAAGTTCTTGTAGACACTCCATGAAATTCTACCCTGACCGCTATATTACTAGACCAAGAAGAATACTAGACCAGTTCTGATTAAAGAAGTTATTGCTGAAGAGTATTATCTTGCTCTGTCATTGGTTTGTATGTTTTGGAAACATGCACAGTAAAGCTCTGGGGGAAAATTAATCCCCTTTGCCCCTTTCCTAAAACTGGAAGCAAAAGAAAAAAGGAAATGTAATGGGGGGGGAAAGAAAAAAAAGAAAAGAAAGAAAAATCAAAGTCTTACCAGAATGGAAGCTTTGGTCTAACATTTTTTTTACAGGATCTATGAAGCGTACTGATTAGGACAATAATTTTCCACGTACATGGAAGAAAGAATGCCAGCAGTACAACAAGTATAAGAAACAGCTTGACAGAATGGTTAACATTTAAGGAGTACTTGTGGAGGAGAAGAATTTCATAGCCAGATTACAGAAAATAAAGTAACTTTCCAGCTAATTAATGTATGGTCAACTGGTAATAAAACCTAACCAGTTTATATACTTTTATGTATGTTATGTTAGAAGTACTTAATGGTTTCATACTATGGTAGTCACTGAAACATTTAGTCTTTTAATAAGAGCTTATCATTTGGAAGGCAAAATTTATTTTTAAAATCAACAGAAATGTTTATTTTGAAAATTCACGGGGACAGGAATAAGTCAGAACTCAGTCTTAATATCCAGACAATGAAAATCTCTTAATTTTTCAGATCCTCTTCTAAACAGTATACAAAACATATATATTTTCTCAAAGTGTTCATATTAATATCTTCCTCTTGTCCTTCTGACCTAGATCCTCTACTCACTGTTAGAAGCAAAGCTTTTATTAATTCTTCAAAAATTAAGTAAAAATCTTTTCCCTTCTAGAACTATTAGCTGCCTCTACCTCATCTCCTTCCCTCCCAGTCCATGCCAGCTGTTCTCTTTTCATTTAAGTCATCAAATCCAAATTAATCTCCAATCAGATGTAGCTTTACTCTTAACTTCATTATAGACAAGATTTCAGTCTCAAGGATCATTAAGAATGAGGATGCTAAGTGCTGTCATTTAGGCCATTTTCCAGAAGATATTCCAGTACTATAATAGACTGACTTTAATTCTATGGAGAAGACTGCAAAAATCTCACCACTATTATACCACTAGGCCACACTTAGTCGGTGTTTTAGTAGTTTTTTCATCTGAAGAGAATGGCAAAGGAAGAAAATTGCCTACAAACTTATCACCTGTATATAAATTCATTGAATTAAATTTTCATAAAATAAGTCCATTAGATCTTAGATCTGGCATTCTGTAGAGGAAAGAAATAGGATTCTGCAATATACACATTATAATAACAAAGGCTGAGCTAAAGGATAGAAACTTTAACTCAACAGCTACTAAAAAGACATGCTAAATTTAAATTGAGATTAAACAGAGGACTGAGATCAGCCAGTATTTGATTTAGCTGGAAGGGAGCAAGCTGTTTTAAGAGCATTAAATAAAATCCAAGAAAAAGCAGGCTTCTGAGGTGCGGTGAGAAGAATGGATTGCATGTATAGTAAAATCCATTCCCATAAAATCTCAATCACCAATTGCAGTTTCATATGCCACGGGCTAAAGGGCTTGCATTCTAAAGAAGACCAGGAAGATATCCACCATGTTCTCTTGGAACCTATTAAAAATAACATACTAACTTTGAACATGATTGTCCCACAAATCCTCTCTATTTAAATCCAAAAAAAAGCCCTGATGTTTGAGTTCATATAGTTTTTTAAACAGAAATAATTAAAATATTTTCCTGGTGGAGGTCAGCTTCACTCAGAAAGATGCACAATAAAACGGTCAGATTGTTTTTTAGTCTAATTGAGTAATACTTCTGAACCCTAGGATTCTCAACGTTTGGAACATCTCTGACAAAACCAGGTTACTTCTTTAGATAGCAACACATTAGGGATAAAAATTTCTTTGTAATGGAAAATGACAAAGCTGTATATAAGGTCCAGGCCTTGCTCCATACATGTTGCTTTCTCCCTCTCTGTTTATGTATATGAATAAGATACAACTCAGACTTCTGGTTATGACAAGTCACATTTACAACAATTTGCAGATCATAGATGAACAAAGGCAGAAGACTACCAAGTTATCAGTTTTCTACCTATGTGTGCTTTCTTATGGAAACCAGTTCATTATCAGTGCTGAGAGCTTTTGTTGGCAAACAGCAAGTTTATTTACAATTCTGGATTTCCTCCTATAAAATGACAGGAAGTAGATAATTAAGGGTTCTCAGAGTCCTCTTCTCTCACAAAATTTCAAACGTTAAAAAGACAATGATATTGAAAATTCCTAATTAAGTAGTTTTGAGTACAGATGGCAATATTTTGTTAAACCAAAGGTATTTGAAACAATGATGTGAAATGGAAATAAAATAGAAATAATTTTTTTTTTGTTTACTATGAAATAAGCTGAGACAAAGTTGTTAAAAATACCTCTCTGGTGATTTTTTCCCATAAAAGTTAAGACAACATATATAAACAGTTTTATCTCTGCTCTAATATCATCTGAAAGTCTAACTTGGAAGATCCAGAGAGAAAACTAGAATCTTACTGAATCTATTCTTCAAATACGTCTCCAACTGCATGTAAATCTTAAAATTTTCTTAAAGAACACAAATTAACTGAAAATTTTCCACTAACGAGCCTTCTAATAATAAATGTCAGTGCAGTTCAAAGTAACAGGAATTAAAATGCCATTTATAGCCTGGATTTAAGTACTACATTACTGGTGTCTTTAGAATTCTTGTTAGTGTAAGTGGCTTAATTGCTGTAAATGAACAGGAGTTTATTTGTGTGAAATGGATGCTTTCCTTCAGGTCTACATTATCAAAAGCGCTACTATTGCTGTGAGCAAGTGCCATTAATTGAAAGGAAGTCAGAACACTCCTATTAACAACATTTTCTTGTATTTTACTTTCAGGATAAGGTCCATCTGTACACAACTAACTCTGACGGTCACCAAGAACTTTAGACATCCTACTATAACATTCCCAAGAATGTCTCTAGGAAGTCAAACAGAAAATATGGGAAAGGAAAGCTGGCATTTGAGCAAAAAGAGTTCTCTGAATGGAAGGTGAATCTCCACTTGCTCTCTAAGCGACTTCCATAACTAAAGAGAATTTTTGAATAATTCAGAATATTGCCTATCTTTCATTGGGATAAATCTTGAAGCTTTAGGACATTTTTTAAAAATTAAAGTCCAAAAATGGTTATCTGTGATTAGATAAAGTCTTTCATTCAAACACTTTGAAATGGCTTGATTTTCATCATGGCTTCTTTCCTCTAGAACACAAAAAAAACCCTCTCAAAGCTCCACAATTTTTAGTTTTCAAAACACAGTTGCATGGTTTTAATTTGTTCCTGATTGTTTAATTAGAGGATTGTTTTTTAAACACAGGTAAAAAGAGAGAAAGTTGTTTTACTGCAGAGCGCTAAAGACACAACAAGATTATATTGGACACAGTGGCCCACCTGCTGTTTTCTCTATTCTCTTTGCAGTTAACTGTAAAGGAATCATAATTTCTTTGTATTTTAGACAGTAACCTTAACTGCAAGACAAGTAAATGTTAAAATAATTATAAGAGAATTATGGTGGCTATTTTAAAAATTTGGTATCTAGAAATAAAAGAATACATGACTTGCCTTGTTTTAAGCTGAATTCATTGGATAATCAATACTTAAGACTCCTTCATGAGCTTTTATTTTGTATAATCCAGATATTATTTCACTATAACCTATTGTCAGTTTTGTTGGTGGGTCTTTTTTTGTGGTTTTTTTTTATTTCTCAATCATATAGATTTGATTCTGGTATATAAAAAATATTGTTTGGAAAACACCAGATTTTCAATTATATCAATGTTTCACTTTAAGGAATACATATGTCTGGAATTTCTATAAACATGGCACATATCTGATTATATTAAATCATGAATGATTATTTCCAAAATATCAGAAATAATTTTGTAGTAACTTTATTTAAATTATATAGGAAGTGCTGCTTTGCTGTAGCCTCAGTGGCTTCTCAAAAGCAGCACCTGGATGGCTGCCCATCTCCTTACTTAGATACAGGCCTTTGTAGGCCCTGTAGCAAAAAAAGATTTCTGTCAAAAGGAAGGGCTTTGTTCTACCTGAGGAATAACAGAATGACTCCAGTTGGAACAAAGTTCCATTGAAAAGCCCCTATCTTACATAGATTACAATTGATATTATACATACATGAGCATTTATACATCTATGTTTTCCCAGAATTCAATGTGCCTAAAATGCTGAAGACTGGATTGAGATCCAATATCAATTCCTGCCTGAAAGTACAAGGAATAATCAACAAAAAAAAAACCAAAACCAGGCTATTGGAGTATCCAAAAGGTAGTTTACACCTACTGCTTAGGTGTGATGTTAATCATGCATAATATTTTAACTCCACTCACTTTTATCTCTCAATATAGCTTAACACAGATGCCTTATACCACAAATAATTTCAACCTTCCTGAATATAACTAAGAATTGTTTTTAAAACACAGCACAGATATATGGGCAAATTTCATTTCAGGTTATAGTTAAGTAGTTCAGAAGAATGAAAAATTCAATAGGAAATCTCTTTCTGTACATGGATATATCCTGGTATATGATAAAGGAAAGCAAAACACATTACTGGGCAGAATGATGTTCTAGGCTTTTTATACTACTACTAAAAGACAAAAAAATATGGAGACTAGGAGGTAAAAAAAATTATGAGAAACAATTAATTAAAATAAAAAATTGTGCATGCCAGCTAACCACCTGCAATAAAGGTATTAATTTTAGAGATAAACACAAAGCTGAAATACTAGATTGCACATGGTAAACTTTGAGAAAAACGTTATTCACATGCAAAAGGAAGAAGTGTGGCCTATAGCTTTTAATTTAACATATTTCACAAACTCTGGAAATAAAAAAACATCTGGAAATAAAAACAGTCCATAGTTCATTGAGAATAGGTGTTTCATACTCACAATGAACAGTTATCTAATATTTTAAGACTGTCAGCTCTTTGTGACATATATTTTTGGCCTGACTATGACCAGCACCTGGTTACAATTTACTGGAGCAGATTGCCCCATGAAACTATACAGATAATGAGAGTGGGAAATCTTAAATTTGGGGGAAGAGGTAGCTCATCCTGTAGCTGCAAGAACTATTTTCCTTATTTTATCTGTTTTATTAATTGTCAGGGGAAATGTACTTTAACATAACACAAACAACAAAGTTTATAGATGTGAAAGACTCGTCAAGCTACGCTAAAGACTAGAAAACATTGCCCCACACACTAAACATTCTTTCGGGTACTGGTTACAAGACAACAAATGGAGCAGTAGAAATTACAGAATGGAAACGTAAGGTAAAGATCTTGATGTGTATTTTGGTTAACTTCTTTCAAGTTCTTTGATTTCACCTTTCCTTTTTTTCCAACATCACTCCCTTCCTCATGTATGTTTTTTTCTTTCACCCCCGCTAATACCAAAACATCTGAAAACTGTACAATAATGTGATAAGCTACATGCTGTACTATGAGAGAGGAAACGTCACTTTCAGTCCTGCAAAATAGTGCCACAAAACTGGTTTCTTCAATTCTCTAGAATTTAACTAAGCAGTTTACAGCACTGTTCTGTTAATGAGAGTAAGAAATGCTACAACAGCAATCTGTACAAGGGAAGAAGTGAGAAGACAGGAAGAAGATAATTTCTGTAAAAGAGATGAAGACTGTGATGTGCTGCATCTGACTACCAGAGTGAACCTGCAGCAGCTGTGATGCTGTATATAACTAAAAAGCAGTGAAATATGTACACACATATATCAAACAATGAACAGTATTCTTTTCGTAGATATATGTATTATACCTCCCCACATACAGGAAAATCAAGAAGCTTTTACAGAGGATATTCAGCTTGAAAATTAACAAAGAGCTACTGACTTCATTGCTTAGAAAACACTATAATTTCAAGTTTGAATATTTTATGCATAATACTTTGCATAAGGATATTTTATAAGGGTCCTGAATCAGCAAAAACATCCTGCTGATTTCTCAGCACTTCAATGACACAGATTCACTGTGTTGAATTCCATTCTCGTTTATGAGAATATAAATATGAAGTAACTCTGATTTGGAGGAGGTAGTGACAGTTTATAAGCTTAATTTAGGAGTGCTCCTTGCAAATTACTCTAAATTCGTTGTATAAATAATATGTTTCTCAATTCTCTGTTTAGTATATTAATAGAATAAAAATTCCTGAATGGGAAATACAGTGCTGTCTGTAGGACTTAAACAGCTATAACAAACTCTCATACTGAAGAGTAGAACTTCTCCTATGAGACATTTTTATGCATTCCAACTTTGGATTACTTCTGACATTAGAAGATAACACTGTGTTGGGCCTGGGCATATATGAAAACAACATGTCTTTTCAGCTTCTACCTACTGACTTACATTTCGGTCATAAAGCGCAGAATTTAGACTCCTAAATGTATATAATTTACTCTTTTTTTTTTTTGTACTAAACATGGACTCATAGAAAGCATTTTGGCTTTTAGGCACAAATATATCACAACTTAACACAAAAGGAAAATATTTCTTTTTTTATTTTTCACTGATAAATTCTCCACTGACTTCTGGTATTGCAGAGCTCAAATGCCTCTCTTGCTTGGAGTTTCACTTCTCTTACACCAGTACCTTCACTTCAGAATGTGTAACTATGGGTTAATCAAAATAAAATCTCTAGATTTGTTCCTGAATCTTCATCTGACTTCTTCTTCACCCTTTTGCTACCCTAACTAGTATTGAAGGTAAGGATGTTCCTGGCATTTCAGACAACTGAATCAAAGACAACATCTTTATGTTTCTCAATTATACAGACCAAATATAGAATCAATCAAAGAATCATAGAATCATAGAATTGACTGGTTGGAAAAGACCTTTGAGATCGAGTCCAACCTTACCTGTCCACTACTAAATCATATCCCTCAGAAACATGTCTACCTGTCTTTTAAACACCTCCAGTGATGAAGACTCAACCACCTCTTTGGGCAGCCTGTTCCAATGCCTGACCAACCTTGCAGTGAAAAAATTTTTCCTAATATCTAGTCAGAACCTCCCTTGGTGCAACTTGTGGCCATTACCTCTTGTCTCTTGTATATAATAGCTGCAATTGTAACAAACCCAACAGAACTCTGCTCATTTATGCTATTAATTCCTCCATCATTCTTTTACTTTTCTGGAGAAACTAAACTTCTTCAAATCAATATCTATCAATAACCTTCAAGCCCAGAAACTCAGATCGTGGTTCTTCAACCTTGAACTGAAAGTCCACTTAATTTAAAACAAATAAACAAATAAATAAATAAACCCTGCAGAACACCCTCTGTTGATTTCTGTTTAGCAGTTTGCATATTTGCATATTTGAAAAATCGTTGGACTTACAAATAAATTGTTACAGTCGGCAGTCAGACCATAATTACTGTGTGGACAGCCTTCTACTGCCTTATGGTCCAGCAGTGGCCCAGAGGCCATGGGGAGAACAACACTTCTGTAGAAATTATATGAACTTCAAACATTCAAGTGACTGTTCTCTCACGCATGCAAACACCCACACACTATCTGTCTTTATTTTTTTCCTTGAAAATTAAATGTCAATAACATATTATTTTTAGTTATTCCTTCTTTATGTTAAGGGCAGAATGGTACTCACAGATGATCTCAATATTTCCTATGACACATGCATGGCTTCAATAAACATGCACCATTGGGTAGCAGCTAGAATATGACAACTTTTTTTATTCTTTGAATTCGGTTTCATTGCACAACCACCCCTCTTATTTCAATAGACATACTTACAGATTTTTTGAGTTTGAAGTACTGGATTCTAGCCCTTTTGAGACAAGTAAGACTCAGTTTTGCAATAGAAAATTTGTAGTTTTCAATCTCACTTTTGAAAAAAGAGAAACTGCTCTTGATTTCAGTGAATTAGGATCTGCAGAACTGGGTTACAGAACTGTTTGGTTGACTTTTGAGAAGCTAACAATATGGATTCAAACTGCGTTTCTAATGTAAGGGTCATCCATTCACAAACAATGTTCCTTCCTATCCACACCCATTCATTAGTCCAATCCTTCTCTGAAAACAAAAAGAAGAAATGCAGCTCTTTGAAATGTTCATTTGCTGGGAGCTCCTATTTTTTTTGTGAAGAACCTGCTGTTATTATATGTTTTTTAAAAAGTAATCTAGGTTTTGAAATACGGAGTTCTTCTAAAATGTCACCAGTTTTTCTGGTCCCTCCGAACCCAGAGGCTATTTTCCACTCTAATGTCAAAAATGCCTTTGAAGACTCTGAAGGCAAGGTCAAGCACATCTGGTATTAAGGTATTTCTGAAGTACAGCACTACTTAGTGTAATCAAGTCTATTGTTTATGTGCAGTGCTTGCCTCTGCACAGCTGCAGGACTCTGAGCATTGCTTTTGTATCCATTAGAACTTTGCGATTATTCTTACGGAGCTTGACCTCGAGAAGTCCCAAACATCCTCAACTCATCATAGCTTACGTAGGCTACAATATTGTAATCCCATCTTGCAGAAATCAGGATTTGAGTTCAAAAAAAATCACACAAAAAAAAGACAGAATATATATATTTTCTTCTGACTTTCAAGAAAGAGTAGAGAACAGCCTTCAGCCTGATCTCACACGAGGATTCCAGCCCTCAAACAACATACCTTACTCCTCATGTTTAGTTTCATTCAAATCCATGAACAATTTTTTACTACATAAAGCACCAAGAAGTCCATTCCTGTGTGCAATAGGGCTAACTGTTGTCAGAAAGCTCCGTATGTGCATTTACCCCTGGATTGGCCATGTGTAGGTCTAGGCAAAGCACTCTAGACAAAATTAGTACAAACTGTACAGCACTGGATTGCCTTTTTGTGGCTTGTGGAACAAGTGACGCAGCCACAGAATAGATATCCTTGTGTTTCTTCTAACTATTTTGAGCTTAACCTTGATTGTTAAGATGGGATTCATTGCATCAGCCATATACAGACTTTTTGAAGTACAGACAGCTCCCAAAACGATTCTAATCAATGTATGCCTCACGCCTAATCTACACTGGCATGTGCAGCTCTCTAAATTTTGTCTCCTGTAAGTGAGCTACCCAGGAGAATATTTTCTCAAGCAAAATAATAGGCTTCAAAGCACATATTAGACAAAAGCGAGTAATTCTGTAATTCTTCCTTTTTTAAAGTATGACATTGGAACAAAGTATCTCAGGCTGCCTAATTACATTTTCCTCCTTCTTTCATGATGTTTTCCAGATTACAGCTAATTGAAAAAAGTAGTCTAATTATTTCTAAGACATGCTGCTCAAAGTCGTATTGATTATCAATAATACTAAGGTTCATTTATTATAATATTATTTCTGGCAAGGGTACCAAAACTGGAAGTCATGGTTACTCTTCAGTGTGCATCTTAGCTGTTTAAAATTAGATGAGTTTGTTACTTACATGAATGAAAATAAAATTTTTCTTTTCTACTGTAGCTTTTAGCATTTCTTTTTTTTTACCTTACATATTTATTTACATTTCACGATGATGTCTCTCATCTCAATATATACTAATTTCATAGAACAATGCAATAAAAGATTTTAATCTTATGCTAAGCCACCCAAGGTAGGTTAACAGAAGTGCCCCGCTAATGTGACTATTTTAGAATGCAAAGTTGCTCATTTCAAGCACAAAGAATAACTTTCCATGGTGCTGTGCATGCTGCACTATAAAGAAGCTTGGTGATAAACAGCTAATCTTAGGTTGTCTGACCTTACAAGTAACTCAGACATTTCAGATAATATTATTTGGTGCATCACTTTTGATGTCTTCTTTTCTTACAGTAAATGTTTTGCCCTTGCAATAATAGGCATCTTATACTGGATGCTGCTTATGAGGAGTCACTAAAACTATGACATTGAATTGTTTTTTATTTCCTAGGCAAAATTGCAGTAAGTCATGTCTGAATGTTGTCTATTAACTTTAAAAGAGAAATGGTTGGGAACATGCATCACTGTGGTCATGCGCAGTACAAGTACAGCCACTGAGAAAGAATGTAGCTAGCACTGAGAGACAAATAAATCTGTTCACTTGCAGAACATGGCATTTCTTTTGGTCTTTCATCTTCCAAAAACCACAGCTTTCCTCCTCATAATGACTGCCTCCCCAAGTTAATTATGTCTTTATCTCTGACATGCTTAATTTTCTTTGATTCTCTAGAATGTTCAAACCAAAGAGCTATTCGCTGCCTCTTGTTCACAAGTCCATGAATATGGGTCGTAGACTGTGAACCTTATCAGCTACAATTCTCCCCTCACTGACTGAACACACAAGGCAAGGCAGCATGGCAGAGCCTGTATCCCAGATACCTGCCATCACCAGTCACTTTGTGATATTTAGAAAAGACCACAAACTTTAAGTTCTTTTTTTCTGCACAGCCTGTGATATCTACTCTAAACTTACATGAAAATCCTACCTACAGATAAATTGAAATACACAGTCTCACTGTTTGATATTTCTCAAATGTTGATTTTATAGCAACAGCAAATTTAGAAGTAGAACTTGAATAACTTTGATATTTATTTAACATTTGGCTAATAAATAAGGTTTTTTATTCAAAAAGATTAAAAACATTAAAAAGTACATCATTGTATTCTTCATACAGAATTAAACTCAAAGTGTCAGACACCCAAATTTATAATCTCTCTAAGTGTGTATTAAGGTTGTTCACTTAATTCTACTGCATATAACTAATATAAAGAGAAAAGTCTCAACAATTTTCAACAGCTTTTTATTTTACCTGGTTAGCTGAAACACACGTTCTTGGTTTATGCACTTCTTTGTCCCAAATGACAAAGTGAGACCATCATTTAAGAAATTACTATGTCACTTACTTGATTTTAAGCTTTCATATTTCATTGAAACTTTCAGCACAGTAACCATGTAAGACTGGATAGGCATGTATTCCAAACAAGATCTTGTCTTAACCATAGCTAGAAAATAGATATTTATAAGAATTACAGCAATTTTCCAGTGTCTCAAGGAGTACCTCAGCAGAGACATTTTTTTCTCCTTCATATGTGTGTCTTATATACCTTGTTCATCCCTAAACTGAGTCCTGCTCTGACACAAAATCAGAATAATTTAAGACAGTAGCATAATTTAAGTTTTCATATGTGAACAGTTCATCTGACAACACTGGAAAAAAATTACATATTGATATAGCTGTAAAAATAGAACTGATTCTGTCTGGTAGCTCTTAGGGTATCCCAAGAAACTCCCCATTGATTAGAGAGGTTTTGTTTAGTGTCTAAGATATCCCTTTGATTGACAATCATGGCAAATAGTGTGACACTAACATATAAGCATGGGTGAAAAATTTATTTTAGTACTAGTAATGGCTAAGGGAAGGAAGGTATTGACAAAAATGAACTATGTTTCCATGAATTAAATTGTTCCAAGAACATGGAAAAGAGAACATAGTGACAGCAGGTAAAATAATGAATGGCCATAAGAAGGTAAATCATGCTGGAATTGGATTGAAATTTCAGAACTAAAACCTGATTTTTTTTTCAACTTGATTTCTTATTATTTTTTCCAGGGGAATACATAGAACAAAGACAGTAGTATGTTTATAAAGTTCATCAAAGATTTATATCTACAATTTATATCAGATATCTACATATTATAAAGCAAATCACACAGGAAGAGGAATAAAGACTCAAAACCGAAATGACGTGTTAACTACAAGAGAACAGGATAAAACAAAATAAATGGGAAGGAGGAAGACTGTTATTGATCAAAAAAATTAATTACTCCTGAATTCCCAGTCTTTGGTGACAGCCAACACCAGAGCCACAATTTTGGATTAGCTGAACCTTACGCAACCAGAGATTTTGTGAGCTAACCAAAAAGCAGAGTTAACAGTTTTCCTTAATGTGCATTTCAGAGTGGTAGAAGCTTCATACAGCTGTTGAAAAGTTTCCTATGTCTAGGGGTTAACCATATTTTAGTCTCCTTTCTGTGGTTTCCCAAATTTCTGCCACATCAATGAATATCCTAACATGGATTTTTCAGTCAGCATCAATCTCTGTACGATAAAAGCCTAATCATTGGTGTAGGTTTTAAATTTTTCCTTGTCTGATTCACAAAGGTCTGAGATAAATATTATTCACTTTCTTCAGTGCTAAAAGGATAATACCAATTTTTATCTCAGAGTGATTTTTAAAACATTGTTATGGGTGTTATTGATGCTAATGATATGTACTACAGTAGTGCCTAGTGTGGTGCCCAAAAATTAGGGCTCACTTATGCTACATCATGAGCAAATATGGTAAGAGAGAATCCCTGTTGAAGGAGTTGACAACAATTTTAAGGTTGTCTTAAGACTTTATTAATGCAAGTGAAGTGCCCTGAGATTCAGTCATAGAACATATGTTACAAATAAGAAATATCATTTAAATAATACTATAACTAAAAGAAACATTTTTATAAACTGATTTGGACTACTAGTAAGAGCAATGCAGGACTTCAGTCTTCCTCAGCACAAAAAGCTTTTCTGTCTGTGCCATCTCCATAATTGTTGTTGTAGCATATGTACATTTGAAGAGTATTTTTCATCTTGGTTTTAATTCAAGATATTTTATCAAAGTATATACCTCTAAGCAGAATGGTTTATATTTTATGCCTTTTATTCTTCCAGAGAAACTGATCAATGTTTATTACAGACTTTTGTAGTATGCAAATAAACATAGCATTAGGCTTCTGTTTCATCACCTCTCCTCTAGAATACACATTACTAGAGTATCTAAAGAGAGTTAAACTTAGGTTTATTTTATTTTAACATGCAGTGAGTCTTGTCAGCAATTTCTTTTGATCAGTTAGCTATGTAATACTCTTAAGTCAGGTTCCATTATCAACAGCTGAAGTATAAAAATGTTGCTTTTGCTTTAATAGCAGTGATAGTCAGTATGGTCTTGTTAAAATATTACACATACTCCTGTAAGGAGAATATGGAGTAAGTCTAGCAAACTTCCAGATGATTATGGCCAAAGAGAATCTACTGCATCTGCCTTATCACTGTATAAGGAGGAGAGCAATGCAGCATTGACTGTGCTGGAAATAACTGGGTATACCTAGCTAGAAGGGGGAAAATGCTCATGTGGCATGTTCACTGTGTGAGCTGAATAATATCTGCTTGGGAACATATATGCCCCCACATCCTTTCCTTCTCCAACAGAATCAGTCTTATGGGGCAAGAATTAAGTTTCTGCGGCAACTAGTGTTCTAAACAAATTTTAATTAATGATAAACAACTGCTTTGCACACAGCCATATTTTTGACCTGAAGCTTTAGAGGGCTGTTAGTTTCTAAAGAGTTGATTCATTACTTAGAACTGTTCTTGTTTGCAGAGAAGTGCAAGCTTCAACAGATCTACACTGAGACTTTTACTCAGAAAAATAAATAAATACTAAAACTAAACTTTAGAATAGCAAATCCAAGTGCATTCTTGTGGTTTCTAACCATGCCTCAGGAACAAAATTAAAAGATATTATTGTTACGATATGCCAATTTTTGGTTCATTTACATTTGCATTAACACAAGTTGAGAATTAGGTAGATGACTTTTTTACTGTAATATCCTGCTTGTGGATAAAGTACAAAAAGTGTATTTTAAAATACTTGTATTAAGGGAACTTTACATCACTCTGCAGTAAGTTTCCAGCTACATTGTGTACCCAAGATAATCATACACTATATCCAACTCTTTGTTCAGACAGCAGCGTCTTCATGTAAGTAGTATATGTACTATAAAAACAGACCACAAGAGGACTTCTATAAGTTCAGCTCCCTGTTTTTATGGAGATTTATCAACATGAATCAGCTACAGCTCTAGGCACATAACACGGAAAAAACCTCTAGCATTAGGGTTATAAAGTCAACCACACATGAGTTAGGAAATGCTGTCTCTAAAGTAGACTGCATAACCTCACTTTGACTTTTCTTTTGCTTGAAAAATCAGACACAATAATGCTAACAGCCAAAGAAAAGCCCACGAGGACATAAAAGGTCCTGGATTCACTCTAAGGTTTGACCAAGGCACAGTAAGCAAAGCCTAAAGAGATCTAGTCCAGGGCGTCCTGGGACACTGAATCTAGCCTGCTGGAGGCTTCTGTCAAACCCACAGCCTTTTCCCCAGAGCAGATGAGGCTACTCAGCAGCTAGCATTGCTCAGTTAGGCAAAAAGGCTCCTCCTGTTTCCTGCCTTCTAACAGTGAAAGCTGGGATGTGGCAGTGGCTGCCAATGGCTCTGGAGGCTCAACGGCACTGATGGGAAGCTGCAGTTAGCTGTTAGGGTCACTGCCCTTCCCACTGCGCAGGAGGGGGCAGCAGCGTCTTGGTCTTCAGGCCAAAGGAGGTGGCTTTCCAGGATGGCAGGAATTCAGCTACAACAGTTCAGCTCCCTGTCAAGAGTGTGAATATCACAAGGGACTGTGTTTGGCAGAAGCTTCTGCCAGAGAAAGCTATTCAAGGAGTAACAGACCATGAAAGCTCCTACAGTGAGGATGTGAAGTGTGACATAAGACATAGCTGAGTACCAGGATCTTGACCCAGCCCAGAAGCAACTCAATGTGGATTACCCATAAGTTTGTAATCAAATTCCTCATCATTCACACCTTAACTCTGTGTTTTCTGCTTCCTAATCTCTATTTTCAGCCTCCTACTCTATTTCCTCCGTGTACCACTACCACACCTGCCCTGAAGTTCCATACTGTTTTCTCTGTCCGTCTAATATCTGTCTTTCCCTCTGATCTCTGGTTTCTAGTAACAACGTCTCTCCCTCACCAGCTTTTAATTTTACTCTCTTCTCTTTTACCAACTCTCTTCCCAGTATTTTTGTCCACTGACATCTATTTTCACATTACAAAAGGCAGAGGACCTGTGTCCTCTCTTCCCGGTACCTTGGGCTGGAACAAGATCTGTGTGGTCTGCATGAAAGCTAGCATGTACTGATTTTTTTTTCCCCCCTCTAGATTCGTATCTTAGTAAAACTAAGAATGAAGACAAGAAAAGGTACTTCTCTGCCACCAGAGCAACACTTTAGCTTTTAGTTTCCAGTGCCCACTGAAAAGCATGTAGGTTCTAACTTGTCTGAAGCAGTATATTCATGGAGGAGAAAACACATTTTCTACCAAAGTGATTTCTCTGAAATAGCTGAATCATTCCAGTTAACACCGGAAAAATACAGCCTTGGGCAGATACCTGACTGCAATTTGCAGACTTTGTGGTAAATTTTTAAAAAGCTAAGTAACTTTGATAACAAGTTCTTGCAATGGGTTTCATTGGACAGCTACATATACAAGTTTTACTAACAGCAATAACACATTATACCAACAGAATTATTTATTACGGAGAAAAAACCTTTTCAAATATTGGCAACTTACAAAGGGCAACCTCTATGTGAACTACCATCAGCTCTAAGACTACAGAGTCAACACAAGCTGAGCCGTAGGTCTGTACAGGTGATTCTCTCCACGAAACCAGTATTAAAAACAACAAACTACTTCTGTTGCCAAAATAACTTACCTTATGATATTTTGCTTATAACCTCTCTTATCATTACCAACTAGTCATTTCAAAATGCTACCTAAGGACAACTAAAACTGGAAAAACAAAGAAGAAACATACACTAACTTTGATGTTGTTGTCCCTCTGGTTCCAGTTAGTATCTTGGAGAAAAACATCTTTGAAAACTAAGCAGAGAGAAAGAGAAAGTGAGAGAGGCACGCATAGAGAAAAGCTCATATACTGAAAAAGCCAGAAGGCACCAGATAAAAGCTGATAAAAAGTAGGTCAGTTAATGATTCACAGCATCCAGTGCTCACAGAACCCTGCTAACAACAGCAGGGAAGATGCAAATTCAGGAGCTAATGTCAAATTCTTTAATACAGGGGAAATGGATATAATGGAAACAATTGTCTATACACACATCTGGGTATGGAAACTGCAGATGTGAGAACAGAGCTCCACTGATGATAATCTTTAGTTAGGGTCCTCTGGAAATTCAGAAGTTTAGACGAGCACCCAACTTCTTTCAGTCTGGATGCTGAGACTGGTTGTTTGAAGTCCATGAATACTCATGCTTTCTATTAATTCCACACCTCCACTCCTTCTTTTTGTTCTGGGATCACACAGGTCACTGTAAGTCATCAACACTAAGCAGCAGCGAAACTAGTAAAGTTACCTTTGGTGTAACATATCTCAGCTTTCAGTTGGATAGTTTATCTCACCGAGTGACATATTTCTTTATATGGTAGATAGTCAATGTAGAAAATAAAGGTCAAAGAGGAAGGTAAACTCATTAGATAAAGATCCCTTTTGTGTTTACAGAAAACCTTAAAACTGCTGACAGCAAGGATCCATTAAGTCTTCCACAGGGGAAAAACATGCTTATTTATAAATGAAGTCTCTTGCAGCCTGATTCTACAATGAGATTTTTAAGAAGCTCGAGTGAGCTAGTAGGAATACACAGAAAATTCAATTTAGGATTCCAGTGTTAGAAAATGAAATCTCATCAGCATAAACAAAGGTGGCCTGAAAGTACAGAAGTCCTCACACTTTTCTAGTCAGCTATGCTGACGCAGAAGTTCACAGCTGTTTTTCCCATTTACTCTTTGTGACTACATAATAAGCCTGTGGCAACTCCAGCAACTGCTTAGAAGCAAAAGGAGAGTAATTTATTTTAGTTATATTTTAATATCTATAGTCAGCTTGAAACCAGGAGAGTCAGCTCACTTTGACTAGCAGGTTCTCCCCAGACCACAGGCAAGTGCTCCGTGGACAGCAGTCTTAGAACTTTTGCGGCAAAAATGATGGATTGTGTGGTTTCTTTTATGCAGAGAATGAAGTTTGTGACATTTATGACTGCAGCAGCACTTCTGTGCCAAATTATTAATTTTATTTTCTTGACAGAGCATTTATTTATAGGAATTACAACAGC
Source organism: Dromococcyx pavoninus (assembly GCA_033558185.1). NCBI lineage: Eukaryota > Metazoa > Chordata > Aves > Cuculiformes > Neomorphidae > Dromococcyx > Dromococcyx pavoninus. Next base: position 878,973 of record JAUMJL010000389.1, on the reverse strand, counting down.
TCCTGAGAAATAAAGAGATGTCATCATTTAAAACAATAACATCTAGTTGAAATTCCAGGGTCCCAAGCTCTACTCAGCTCTGGGTCAGAGACTTTGTCTTTTGTGAAGTGAAATTCGTGAACTTCAGTGGAAAACTTGGCCCATTGTCTCATAGGTCAAGGTTCCTAAAACAATTGTTCTATTTCCAAAATTGTGAATTTACAGTCAATTTTTATTTGACAGATTCTATAAACAGAACTGAAAGCTGTAAAATACAGCTCAGACCTGGTTGATTTATATAATTAAATCCAAGCACTAAAAATCCAAAAGCTTAGAACAAAAATTGATCATAAAAATTGTTGTTTTAACAAAATATATATATAAACATTAATGCTAGTTATTGATATGTATCGAGAAGAAAAAGAAACCCTTGAAACATTTTCATTTTCCTCTTGAATAATTTACACAAAAGCATACAGCTTAAATTTTATTAAAGAACAAAAAGTCACAAAAAGCCAAAACTTTATTTAATAATTTATTTTTATCATCCAAAAAGGTTTCCAATAGTTTAAATTTGTTTGATAAAAATATATATGTATTTTTAAGTATTCATTCTAATTCAGGACCAAAGCACTACAAAATTTACTGTGAAATTAAAAATTAATTTTGTGCCCAGATCTACTTAAATTAAGGTTATTGTGATATTCTTTTTGAATACTTATTGCCTTGGGATTCACTGGGCCAAATTAATTTCTATTAATTAATCTCCACTGATTTCACTGTACTTCTTCCAAAGAACAATTTGATTTTTACTTCTTTAAAAAGTCAGTGTATGTTATTAATGTTTCTTGACATTTAGATTAATTCCATTTGCTTAAAAATTGCCCCAAAATGGAAAATGCCCCAAACCTCCAGCAAAACATACTTTTTATTCTTATACAGTGAAAAATAAAATAGTCCAGAATTGTGTGTTGAAAGAGAGATCACAATCTAAGCTTTGCTTAGTATGTGATAAAAATAAGGATTAAAAGGACATATATTTATGGGTTTTTTTGATTACTAGTAAATTTCTAGCTTAATTAATATAAATTTTAGCCAGAAGAATGTGTGTTGTTATCAGGCCTCGGTTAGAGACACTGTTTTCTCAGAATCCTTTTCGTCCAACTGAATGCAAGATTGCTGTGCCGTGAGTAATAATCCTTTCCTATACATTGGCACAACATGTTTTACTCAGAAAATTATAAGACACATGCCACGGTCTCCCTCAATCTCAAAAAGTGAGGCTACAAGTCATTCTCTGAAGCTCTTCATCACCCTGGATTTTCTCAATTACTGTCACCTGCAGGCTCTATTGGCAGCTGGAGGTGAATGGCTGCACTACTCCCCTTTACACTTGTAAAAAATACAGCTGTGAACTGACATGCTTTAAGCATGATGCTGTGATGTTTAGAATAAACTCTAACCTGACCCTCTCATGCGGGTGCTGCTTTCACAAAGGTAGAAAAGTTGCTGGCAGACCCATTTCAGTAGGATAGTTAGTAGTGTCTGTCCAGGAGATGACTCCTCATAGTCATGCTCAAGGGACCTGTTTAAAGCCAGGATCTTTCAGAAATTAACTTGCTGGAAAAGCTTAGGAATGGCTATGAACATTAAGTATCAAGTTTGTGATACTTTGACAATTACCAGAGCTAATTGTACTGCATCAGCTGAGGCAGCCTGAGCCAACTTTCCTTCCTTTCCTTTAGGGGTGACAGCCTCAACTTTGAGAGGGATGGATCCTGCAAATGGAGAGGAATCACAGAATCATAGAATTATCTGGATTGGAAGAGACCTCCAAGATCATCAACTCCAACCCTTAATCCAACAGTATCATGATTACTAGATCATGGCACTAAGTGCCCCATCCAGTCTTATTTTAAAAACCTCCAGGGATGGTGAATCCACCACCTCTCTGGGCAGGCCATTCCAATACCTGATTACTCACTCTGTGAAGAACTTTTTTCTGATATCCAGCCTAAACCTTCCCTGGCAGAGTCTAAGCTCGTGCCCTCTTGTTCTGTTGCTGGTTGCTGGGAGAAGAGTCCGTCCCCCACCTGTCTACAACCTCCATTCAGATAGTTGTAGAGAGCGATGAGGTCACCCCTGAGCCTCCTCTTCTCCAGGCTAAACAACCCCAGCTCCCTCAGCCTCTCTTCATAGGACTTGTGCTCAAGTCCCTTCACCAGTTTTGTTGCTCTTCTCTGGACCCTCTCCAGCACCTCAATGTCTTTCTTGAACTGAGGGGCCCAGAACTGAACACAATACTCAAGGTGTGGCCTCACCAATGCCAAGTACAGGGGAAGGATCACTTCCCTCGTCCTGCTGGCCACACTATTCCTGATACATGCCAGGATGCCCTTGGCCTTCTTGGCCACCTGGGCACACTGCTGGCTCATGTTTAGCCTCCTGTCAATCAATACCCCCAGGTCCCTTTCTACCTGACTGCTCTCCAGCCACTCTGTCCCCAGCCTGTAGCGCTGCACAGGGTTGTTGTGGCCAAAGTGCAGGACCCGGCACTTGGCCTTGTTGAACTTCATCCTGTTGGACTCAGCCCATCTCTCCAGTCTATCAAGGTCCCTCTGCAGAGCCCTCCTGCCTTCCGGCAGATCGACACTCCCTCCCAACTTGGTGTCATCCACAAATTTACTTGTGATGGACTCAATCCCCTCATCTAAATCATCGAAGCAAAGGCTCAGCAAAGAATCACAGCTGTCTCCCAGGGTGGCAGGACCCTTGTTCACAATGCTGCATCATCATTTTGTGTACATTTATATAGCTTATTCCCTTACAGTGAACAGAATATGTACCTTACATGGAAAGGTATCTTTCTAATAGTGGTATTTTCTACATGCTTAAGAAACAGTAAAGGCTATGTAATAATTCTTTTTATCATAGAGATAAATAAATAAAAAACACATTCCTAATAGTCCAAGTACACTAATAAGAAATCTGAATTTGGGTACATTTAACAAATTTAACAGACAAGGTAGATGCTCTGTATGTGTGCACAGCTATCCATTATTATTTGACTGCTTCATCTAGACTACAGAGAATTATTTTGAGCTAGCTATTTCTGTTGCATTAAATCTCTGACCTGAACTATTAATTGTATATAATAATATTTAAGAGCTTGTTATGGATATATTAAAATCCCATTAAAAATTTCTCTTTCTTCCATGGTTTCATTTTTCAGGGTTACAACCTCAGAAAATCAGACTGATAGTCACTTACATCCATCTACTGGTTTTGCTATGTGTAGCACTATCAAATAAAAACATAATGCTCCAAAGTCTCTCTGATTCACTCCTACTTTACAATTACTTTAAAAAGATATACATCCTTTCATGCCCTTGTAGGACAGATGATACTCCAATCCAATCTAAACATTTGACAAACTGTTGATTGCCCGGACTAGAACTCTCATAATTATGTAATATCAGCTTCCTTTGTTCTTCATACTTAAAAAGAAAACCAACAAAATATGCATTTTTACAGTAGATTTTTTTTCTGACCATCATTCTCTTTAACATATATTCACTTTCTGAAAGAGATGGATATTAGCAGAACTGAAAAGAACTACGGCTGGTCTAAGTCACACATGTTCAGACTATCTCTCCAACTCTGCTTCCACAACCTGAAAATCCATTCAGTGCAACAAACAATAGAACACAGAATGTAGGACGCCTGAGCAGTATGGAGTCTTAGGATCAAAACAGAAACAAAGGTTGAATGCAAGAATTTGTGTCAGTCTCCAACTACCTCTAGGCAAACAGAAAAATTAACATAGGACAACATTTCTTAAGAAAAAAATATGGATACTTATTGCCCTGTGAGTTTCATTTTCAAAATGAAGCAGTGGTTACTGTATCAGGCAGTAAAAAGCAGTAAGATAAGAAAGTCCAAAGAAAGAGATCTAAAAATAGTAAATCTTAGAACTGCATTAAAATATTTGAAAATGGATTCATTTACAGTTTAAGACACAGCATACCCACAAGAACACAACTACTAAATACTGTTTATGATTTAAGAAAAACAAATATGTGCATCTTCCACTAAAATTTTACAGCATGTAGCAGGAAAAAAAAGCCCTGGTCTTCTACTATGCACTTCCTATTATGTGGCAGTGGTAACCAGTTTATGCTGCTTTTAAATACACTCAGAAAATCGGGGAGTTCTGAGCATCTTATTAGTAAAATCATGCAGGCGTTACAGAAGCAAGCACAGAAGACTGGATAGTGAAACTGGTGACCTTGTTACAACTGTATCAAAAATTGTCTGTAAAACAATACCCAGAAATCAAGCACACAGGTGGCCATTGTCTATAAAAGACTTATAAAATATCTGAAGTGGGTCAACATCACATTTCCTTCATCAGAATTGCCAAAATCATTAGTTCTCTTACCGTGTCCCCAGAACACTGTTCAATAGAAACCTGGAGCAGGGAAGGATCACTCTATATATGGTCTATTAATGGCATCCTTTTTTTAGTATCTTTAGTTGCAGCTGCAGATAAAATATTGGACAAGGTGGACCTAAGTGCTGGACTAATGTAGTAGTTTTTGTAAAAGGTTTCTTAGGAGTCACACTTTTGCATTTACAGCATCTGATGAAATTCACTCTCCTGTCTGCCTTTGTTAGCTATACGCTCAGAGAAGATTAAGCCAAATGAACAAATATGCCTTTGTCTAACTCTGTAATAGCAATATTCAGACATTTCCAGCAAAATCTCAAGAATTGCTGCTATTTACTGCATGCTACTATAATTGGAATGTCTATCCAGAATTCAGTAGACAGATGGAAATTTGCCTGTGACTTGAATCATCCGGAACCTATCGACGCGTTTGGCATGACACTGAGGCCAAGCTCTGCTGAGAGGGTGGTGCACTGAGCTGGGCTTACTGCCACGTTTGTGGAAGTCAAAAGAATTGTCATCATTTCAGAGGGTTTATGTGTCAACCTGAAAAAATACAATGTAGAGGCACTGAACAATATGTACTACCTGTGATTCTCCTGTATGTCTTTTCACATACCTATTTGGGAGTTTTCAGATCACGGAATAGTCACTTATCTGATGTGAAGAGGTTAAACAAATGAGTTTATGGGTTTTCAGTCTTCTTCAGCAGGAATGTTCTTGTCTTGCAGAGCCAAGTATTGATCTGCACATTTCCCTATGAATCAAACCATGAAATTATCATCACATCCATTGCCTTTTCAGATTCTGGAAATAACAAAATATCCCAACAAATGAATAAATAAATTGTCTTACGAAACTTCATTCTTTTCCATCAGAGAGAAAAGAAAAATCTCACTGTCCTCTATGGTGCAAGATTAAGCTGCTGAGGGAGAGTAAAATTAAAGAACAAAAAATTAAATCAGACTTTGAATTTCCTCCAACCTCTCCCTAGGGAAAGAAATTTTCCTCAGCTCTTTTATTCTGCCACGCAGCACTTTGAATATTGCATATTGTGGGAAAAATGAAAGATAGACATGGAAGGTACTATAAGAAGGACTTACTTGCATGCTTTCTTTCCTGGCATTCAGCAGTGGACAACAGACACATTATAATAGCATGTACACTCATGTTATTGTCAAAGCTACTCTGGCCAATGGTATGAACTGAAGTGATCCATGCAGTCCCTTGAGAAATCAAGTTTTCTCACTTTGCCCAGGCACAATACTTGCATGGTGATAGGGATATACATGGCATTTAGAAGTAATTTTGTCCATTGAAATATGAAGCATTAATACGTTTTTTATTCTTGTTCTTTACTCCTTTTATTTTCTTATTGTTGTGAAACCACCCAGCATTCACTAACTCTTTTTATAACAATACCTAGAGCAAGTTTTTCAAAGTGACACTGATTTTGACTGCCCCTGTTGGCGGACCTGCACCAAAGAACCCCACACTTCCTTTGAATTCATATGGAGTCCTAACTGCTAGAGAAAAGAACAATGCTTGAAATCAGGCATGTATGTTTTCCAGCTGAGAACTTTAGCATGAGGCTACCCCCAAAATCAGCACAATGCTGATCTAAAATTGCCTGGCTTCCTCTTCCTGCTCTCTCATGCAGTCCATCCTTTTCATTCATCTTTATAGCAAGGGTTCCTTTAACTATTTAGAGACAAATGTTTTCAGCTTCTATTCATACTTTCACATTCACTCATTTTTCATTCTGGTAACCTTGCCAAAAGCAGATTTTGTTAGGTGAAGTAATTTCCATCACATTAAAGAGATTATCTTAGCTGATGTGAGTTGTACACAAGAGGCTCCAACAAGCACTAGTAGGCTTGTCTGACAAATGCAGGCTCAAATTCTTCTTTACTTCAGCTGGGTACAGGAGCAAGAAACTGCCAGTTACTCATGGAATGATGCAATGGAGAAATCAATTAAAATAAACACAGCTTGCAGCAGAATAAAACCACTGAAAGGTTATTATTTTTTCTGCTATCTGATGTAAAAATCAAACTCTCAGTTAAATTTCAGAAAGGGATTTTTTTTTCTCTTAAGAGCTTATAAAAACTCCCTGTATAACAGTGGCATTGGTGCAAAACCTCATGTTGCAGCAAACACAGCCTCTCACACCTGGCAATACAAACATTCACTTGAACAACGCCACAGAATTCAATGTCGCTGAGCAGCAAAAAAACAACGAGGCTAAAAAACCTCACCACTGCCTCTACGTGTTTTTTTTTTCTAGTCTGCTCCCAGACTTCAAAATATCAAAGAATAGAGGTACACAACTGGGTCAGCATACTCTATCTATTAATCTCATTTGAAAACATGGAAGGTCCTAAACTATTCTGACATCAGTAATAGAAGTCCACTATGTGGACCATAACACATGAAACCACATAAAGACACCTCTCTGCCACTTTTGATTTTACAGTAATTTCAACCTAATACCTAGTTACAAATAAAGCTGGCTCATTTTACAATCCTGGCTACAAAAACATGCTAAATTTGTCATTTCACAAGGTTCTGAAATTAATTCAGGTGAGACTCAGTATTCAAATTGGTTTTGCATTGTAATTTTATGTTCATGCAACCTCCAAATTCAAAAGAAAACCCAAGGCCCTTGAAGCCCATTGTACTAAAATCAAAGATGGAAGCCGGGGGGAACTCTAAGAAGACTTAGAGCTTTTTGCAAAGCTCTTACCTATGAAGACATTTTGTTCATAATCACAAGGAAGCTACAAGTTTCAATGACAGGTTGTATCCAGAATTCCTTTATCCAATATTACAAAAAGAGAAAGAAATGGATATTTTTTCCTTCTTTTTATTCATATTTATCTGTGACTCTTCCAACTTGGACAACTGATATATAAGGAAGTCTAACTCTTCCCAGTCTCTTTACACTTCTATGTCAGTTTCTGTATACTGCTTATGAGTTTAACAATTAGAAACTGAAATTAACAAAATTCGAAATATAATAATGATGTGTGGGCAGCTGGTTTCTATTAGCTTCTATTATCCATTCCAATACTACCATGTGGTGATCAGGTGCAAAAATTGGCTGCTCTCACAGGGAGGAAGCCAAAGGCTGAACCTTGGCTGATGAATGAATCACTTTTTGGGAAATGACCATTACTGGCATTGTCCAGCTGGCCCAGAGCAGTCAATTTGTTGGGCACTCACCTGGGATCAGTATTGTCCTCTGGACAGGAGTCTGATGTTTCTTCCATTCCTATAATTACAATCAGAGCTCCCTGCTCAAGAACTGCGCGGCGTTTATGCCTGGAAATTAAGCTGTTCGTTCTAATAGTTTCAGTATTTAAAACATCCTTTTGCCCTGTTCTAGAGAGTCATCTTCGTGTCAGCAGTCACATTCCCAATGAAAAAGCTGTCTGACAGGGTACAAGGAGTAATAATGGAAGAGGGTACTTCCACTTACTAAAGTTTCATTTCTAAGGCAAGACTGACAAGTAGGGCATTTTGCTTTTGACTTTTTGGTAACTGAATGCCTCTGTTAAAAAAAAAAAAGAAAACTGCATTTGGAACACATGGAATCATCTTGACATGGCCCATTGAAGAATATATTCATAAAAGTCTTTCATAAAAGTCTTTCTTTGGCACAAAATAGATGTTACTTTATTTCTTTAAATTCCTTTGCTATTTTTTAAAAAACACTTCCTTGTCCTGACTTAGGTACTACAAAGTAGTTTCAACTTTGTTTGTAATTGTCAACTACAGCTATATCCACCATCACCTTAAGGGCACAGTTATGCCATAATCAAGTTACCAAAGCAGCATATTATGAAAAATATTTTTATTTTATATTTTCGTTACACTTCAGTTTTTATTTTCTATCTTATTTTTCAGCCTTTTTTTAATCATATGAATTCAAAACAGCTGGTGAAACTACTTAATTTTTTTCTTACCCATCTATTCTATAGGGATTGGTAGGGCAGATAAGCAATTAGATACGCTACTCATGAGTGGTTATTTCTTATTTGGAAGTAGTTTCTACCCACAATTTATTCCAAGCCATTTGTCATACTCTTGCGCTCATGATTATGCAATTGCAGTATGATAATGCATTATTTTCTATAGATAAAATTTCCTAGCACTTGCTCCTAAATAATTTTTATGACTATCCCTGCAAGGTAGTGCTGCTTTAAACGAGAAAACCTACTATTCTTAAAGCATATTTTTTATTGCAACAATTATGATACTTACATGGAACATGTATAAATGAAAAAAAGTGTGAGGGTTAAATATGCTGGCATATTTATAAAATATATACATCAGGAATGGGTTAGAGCTGTGATTCATATCTTGTACACACTGGAATCCATCTCTTTGGCCAGATTTGCATTTTTGTAAATACATCTGAACACAAACAGGATGAAACATGCTTCAAATGGAAAGAGAAGTCATTCTAAGTAGCTCTGAATCCCTTTATTTTTCCTCCCCTACTGACATTACACATTCTGAATCTTAATCTCTGAATACCACACAGTTGTTTCTTCTGGCAGTGGTTTCATCTGTTGGGAATTAAGGCCCTGATCCTTCAAAGACTTACATGTGTTTAAATGGCCAGTCTGTGCCAACAGCAGGATAAGGCATTCTGCAAAGTCAAATCTTTACAAGTCTTTTCAGGCTTGGAGTGTGAACCCCGATAGTAAATACCCAACATGTCCAGCTGTGCTGGCATCAGTGATTTATTCTGTTACTCTCATGACACGGAGCATCCTGCTGGGTTCTACCAACCTTCTGCCTTTATGAAAGCTGCCTTTCCCTCAAACCGCAACAACCACGACCGCCGCTCCAAGAACAATGGGCTATCTTTACAAAGGTGTCTTAAGGCTGATACGGTAAGAAGGAGGCAGACTGTACATCAGCCCTCACTTTCCAAAAGTCAAGGGAGAGAGGTCAAGAACTGTCAGAGTAATACTCATCACACAAGCTCATACTGCGTGTCTATTACACTGCAGAGAACCAGGAGAGTACTGGTCCGTATGGTGACCACGAGGAGGAGAGAGGTCTTCATTCCCAGTTTCATAGTTCCCCCTTCATGAAAAAGCACAGAGCTGAGATGGAATGACTGGTCATTTCAGTGAAAATTGAACTGTTTTGAAGAAACTACTCACAGCCTGAAGTGGCATCCCTGCCCACCTACTGGTAACTTAGGTACTCCTTTTATTCCTACAAGCAGAGTCTGAATCAGCTCAGAGACTTGCGCTGCTTTGGAGACCCAGCAATTGCCGCTGAAGCTGGAACACAGCCAGGCAGCTTTACTGTTCTTGCACCACAGAGAGGTATCTCTTGTGCACGTGGCTCAGGACAAACTTTCCACAACTCTATCCTAACTATTGACCCCATACATTAACACTGGTTTATATGTTCAATTTCCTTTTCAATAGTGGAACACAAAGGCCTCTCTAGTTCACAAAGATTACCCATATCATAAGGAATATATGCCTTAACACACGGTGAGGGACATATGTGCTGTACAATGTGAATATTACCATATGCTTAGCACTGAATACTGTACCAAAACAGCACATAATAACAGGAACTGATGAGAACAGCAGTCAGTTCTGAAAGAAAGATTCCTGCAGACATTTTTGGTACTAGAAATACACTTTAGTTTTGTCTTCTTGTCTCTTCTACCAATCTACCTAACCAAGTCTCAGTAATTGAATTAGATTCTCCCATTCTACTCCAAAGAATCTTCTCTAGTTTAACCTTAGTTAGAACTATTCCTCCATCCCCTAACTTTTATTCTGAATTTCCTTTTCACACTTGGGTGATTTTCCTGTGATTTTACCAGAATTTTTCAACTATTTTCATACCAACTATTTTTCTTTTATTTTTAATTATTTTTATTATTATTTTAACAGGGGTTTTTTTAAGCAAGTGTTGCTGGAGAATAGAAAAGGCTCTATAAAGTGTGTAAACTCTAATTTGAATTTAGAATTACTAGTTTTGAGTTTTTTCAGTTACATGCTGCTTTTTTTTGCCCTATCTTGAGCCCATCAATTAACTTTTTCCTTTACGTTTTCCTTTAGATGCTGCTCCCTGCTCTTGGGCAATTTCTGCATGAACAACTCAGAAATGATACAGTCTAGGGATGCACACTGGACTACATAACAAATTCGGAACCATGACTGAGGTTCACCAGCTGAAGTTTTCTTCCTACATTTGTTTTCCTGTACTTTTACTGAGATTTCTCTTTTAATATTTTGTGGCTTTATTGTACTTCATTTTTTCTCTCTTCCTCCTAACCTTGGACAGCCATATAAGACCTGCTTGGAATTCCTATATGATGTGGTAGAAAAAGATGTAGAAGAACAAGCTGTGTCTCTAGCTGTCCCCTTGGACCTTGAGTCCCCTCCTGCCCTCCACCCCTTCACTGAGGCATATACTGTATTTCTAAAGGTCTATTACTTTCTCATTCTTTTCCTCAATAAAACTGCAGAATCAAGGTGTACCTCACTGAAATCTTATTTTGCAAAACAGCCTGAGTGATTATTTAATTGTTCGCACCTGTTATTTAAGAGTTCCTGTCTCATTCAGTTAATTAGACACATTTAGAATCTGATATAAAGCTCCATGAAGTTAGTGGGGCCTTTCCAAGGGATTTGTATCAGTTGTCTAATAAACAATTTCAGATATTTTTTGTTCCTCTTTCCAAATGTGTTGAAAAATATTTGATATTACATTCTTCTCAGACTTAAGTGTTCTTAACATCTTCTGGCAGGCATAAAAATCCCTAATTTTACTCAGGGCTTGATGGAATCACTATTTTCTTCTTTTTACAGAAATTTTTAAAGGTTAATAATTAATTATATTGTGTTGGCCTTCAGATTTGTACCAGAACTTGACTTCACAACAGAATTAAATAGCAGTTGTTGACATGTAGTCTGATGTACCAATCTGTTGATTTGAGAAATCCTGGTACAACTCATTTTTGTTTGAGATCAGAGACTCTCTGTTTCAGTATGCAAACATCGTTTTGAGGTAACATCTTGGCTGCCTTCTTTTCTACCTTCCTATTTGTATCTTGTGCTAAACAACAGAACATCTCTCCACTTCTTTCATCATTTACTTAAGGGGTAGCATTCTCAAGAAAGAGCCCAGGGTACAGCATGTTTAAATTCTGATCTTTTAGAAGAGGGAATTAAACAGTAATGTCTTGATGGAAAAGGTAACTACAGTGAGGCTGGCCTCAGAACCTCTCTATAAACTGAAGTTTGTAATAGCAGGTTTCTTAGCCATTTTATGGCATAAGAATTACACAGAAGGAGAAGTTTGACTGTAAAAGAAATCAAGCAAGAGAGAAGGGAAGAGATCCCAGGATTCTTAAAGAAAACCCCAGATCTAATTGAAAGACGCTAAAGGTGAAAAAGAAATATGTAAAAGTACTTTGTTCTGTCTAACCTTTGCTGACTAAAGCAAAGAGTAAATCAGGTTTTGAAACCTTTATAAAGCCTATATGCCTATTGTTTACTATGTTGTTTTCTTAATAACAAGTAGTACCTACACAGATTGCTCAAAGAATAGGAGCTTTAACAAAAGGCTTATGATTCCTAATTTCAACACTGCTCAGGAAAATACTTAAATGTATACATATGCTCCATAACACCTTTTAATTGTGGGCTCTAATTCAACTCCCTTAAGTGTTTTTTTGAAAGAAGGACTATATAGGAGAAAATAAGGTAAGCTAATGGTCTGGAAATTAGTATTCTGCCCATTAAGCATCTTGAGCAATATATTTTATGTTGGTTGGGAAATATATATTAAAAGTTTTTTATTTTGTCCAAATAGAGACACTGTCATGACAGGCTACCTCTGCACCCCTGATACTCATAGAGTCCTCTCTGAAGCCTACATATACATAAATAATTCACAGAAAATATATTAACAGACAGTAGAAGATAATAGTTTTATGGCACACCAAAAATAGCATCCTGTGACAACATGTCAACACAGAAATGTTCAAAACCTTTCCTCTTTTCATGAGTGAAAGACATCCTTGAAATTTGCATGGTTTTTTCTGCTTTGTAGTCTGAAACCTGTGGCTGCATGAGTGGAATCTAGGATGGGATTATTAAGTATCAAATGCATTGGCTTAGTACAATTGTTGAGTGGACGTCAGCAACTGTGACATTCAATCTCTTTCTAGAAAAAAAAATAACAAATTCAGCAGATCAGTTTCCTATGAGTGGAAAACAAAGATTTATTTCTTCTATGAAACTGCTAGGTAACATCTTTCAAAGCTAAATATCTCTGAAAACCTTTGTGTGAAATGGGCCTCTATAAGCACTTTAAGCACTATATATGTACAGACACAGCACATACTTTGATATAGAATCAGAACAATTCTTTTCATATTTAATAAGCTTATCTAATCACATTTTTGAAAATCCCTTTTAAAAAACTTAAAACTATATTTTTTTCAAGTTTTTATTCTTCTATCTTCTATTAATGTGTGTGGTTTCCTTACTGGTTTTTAAATGATGGACTAAAGCAGCTTTAAACCTTTTAAGAGTTGTTCTTCACAACACAGAAAAGTGGAAATAGATGTACAGGACTGATGTCCAAAACTCATGACTCTCCTCTTTTTCAGGACAGGTGGCAACACCAACCAGTAATAAAAAGAAAGAAAACATCAAGACTAAAGAAAAAGGAAATATGATCCATTCTAGATAGCAAAGGGTACACCTCTCAAGTTTTAAAGTACTCCTAAAACAGTTTCCATGGGAACACAAGTTTGGCACAGTTATGAAAAACTGTTAGGAGGCAGCTTCTACCAAGCCAGATGGTTAATATGTGGCAGGGGAATATAACAAGAAGGAAAGTAGGTTGTATATCCCCTTAAAACTTAATAATGGGTCCAAATGGACCTAATCACAGGGCATATCTCCAAGAAAATGTCATCACCACTATCAAGGGTGACAATGTTATCAAAAGCCAGTGGAAACATTCCTGATTAGATGGAATATGAAAAGCTGCATACATCTTTCAGCAGTGCTGTTTTGGTTATAGGAGAAAAATGAGAGACTGGATGTGGCCACCAAATGTGGCAATTATTCCCAGGTTGTTTCAGTTAATTGGGAGAAAATATTTGAAATATTTGGCTCCAAAACATATGGAGCTTCTAACTGCAAAGAGGTTTCTCAACACCTCCAGCCTGAAACATTGAACTTTCTATTAAGCTTTTGTTAGGGTGCTACATGGGCAGGGAAACTTTCTGAGATAGCAGTATTACAGGCCAAATTAAAAACCCATTCCGAGTTGTACTGAAAATCTGCAACTGAAACATCAGTTGTCATTAATCAGCTTATTAATTTTATTTCTGTACCTTGAACACCTCTCAACCTCTACAGCCTTTGAACATCTTTTATTATTCCCCATCTCACACAGGAAGGGAATGGCTGTATTCCTCTTCTCTTACCAGGAGAACAAAGCTTCAAGGCAGCAAGTTCCAGATTCTGATAAGATAATGTAGCTAAAGCACTTAACTCCCACTGCATTAAATACAAATGCTTAGATATATTGATATATATGAATCTATGAATTTACTAAAGAACAATAAAGAACTGGATTAATGATGCAAATCTGAACTAAGTGCTTTACTGTGCCATATATGTCTGGCAACCATTGCATATTCATCTACCTTTTCACTGGCTTGCATGAAAATGTATTGCTATGCATAATCACCTTGGTGACAGATGTCTCCCAGATGATGTTCTGAGGAGACAAACACTGTTATCACAAAGGCATTCTACTGAAATTGTTTCTAGTCCATACCAAAGAGCTTAACATTAGTGCCTTCACCTATTGCATATTAAAGCTGGAAACCTTTTTCTAATGTCAACTGCAACGTAATTAAGATTTCAGCACTTTAATGCTGACTATAATGCTGGAGGAAGACTTCTTCCTGATTACAATAATAATCAGCTATGGAAGTTGTGTGAAGATTTATTACACGCCTAATTTGTAGACCATAATTGTAAAATGTAGAACCACAAATGGTACCATGTGGTTCCCAAGCCTGCTGGGAATTTAGGTTGGATCCTGATTCTCTGTTGCTTCATCACACACAATTTTATGAATGGGAGGCAAGACGAGACCAATCACAATGTTTGTTTCAGAATTTTTCTTCATTTACATAGAGGTTGCAAAGTAACCCAATGATGTGCTCAGGTAGTTATGAAAAGTTACTGAAAATATTTGAAAAAGATCTGCATATACACGATGCCATGTGTAACACTGAAAGATTACTATGACCAGTGTAAGAGTGCAAAGAAAAGTGTGTGGATATTAATGATGGCCTTTCCTAATCTATTTGGTGTTGTAATGCAAATTACTCCACTGTTGTTTTAACTTTTGAGAACTACACTCTTGGTTAATGATATTTTTACCACGCTCAGAAAATGGTCATCTATTCTTAGCTCTAAATCAAAAGGTCATTTAACCAACTGGAAAAACTTTCATTTTCTTTATGTTTCATGGCAGTTTAGCCCAGCTGCTTTGCCTTATTAGTTTGACAAATAACTGCTGAAAATTTTGGCATTTTTTTAATCTCAAGGAAATAGTAATACATGAAGAATGATCAGTGTATCTGAAGTCAGGTGGTGCAACAGCTCACATTTTAGGAATCTGCCTACTAGAGAAAAATCAAAATTCATAGTCTGGTACCAGGAGCTCTGAAGCCTTCAACCAGACAACAGACACATCCTCTCTCCAAGACTTAAGGATCTCACCTGGGGCTGCATTCAGGCATTGCTCTATGCTTAGGATCCTGACTCCAAAATCCTCTTTTCAGAATAAGCATCTCTCTAAGACTCTACGGTCTTTGTTTGTTTAGGAAGTAGAAGGATCAGTCCTTCCTTTTTAATCAAAGATAGTAGCAGTAGCAATGTCTGTTCATATCTCCCACATAACAGATTTCTGGCTGAAGTACAGAGTCAGGAAGTGGGAAACAAGGCCTCTTTTCCTCCTCAGCTTGAGGGAGACTGTATCTCCTCTCAAGTGCCAGAAGAATGCCCTAATCATCACATTTGCACATGGATGCAGCAAGACAGCTTTGTCTGTTTGCAACAGTACATGGTTGCCATCTGTTTAAAAGAAATGCAGTCTCATGTGCAGTTCATCCCTACAGTGATGACCTTTTCTTGTTTGCGTTCAATGCCAGAACTCACATGAACTGTAAAAAAAAAAACAGGACAGGAAGATAAATGAACCACTACATTCTTTATGTTTTCTTTATGAAAAAAAATATGTGGAAAACCTACATGTTGAGGTTTCCAATGAGCTAGAAGTTAGTGACTCGTAATATCCATCCAAATTTGGGGTTCGCCAAGGATATATGATGCGTTAGCTGTGTTACAAAACTGCTACTGAAGCCTCAAAAAAGAATTGTAATGGGAATTCAAAGTGAATTTTAAAAATAACATTGTATCATTAATTTTGCTGAAACTAAATGTCTCAGTGTTATCATCAATTTGAAGTGGAAATCAGGTTCCTAAGTCTCATATGTGCATTTTTATCTTTTCCCAATACGGCCTACAGTGCCAGATCAGAAGCCCTAACTGGTGATTTTAGTTTTAGGTGACATCCTCCATTGTAACCACTTTCAGAAAAGTAAAATGTGGTGCAGGGCTTCAATCTGACACAAAGGAAATATTTCACTATTAATTTTTAAAGAAACTCTAGGAGGCATAACATCATCTAATTTAAATTCTATCCGAGGAGAAGGACTAGGGGTGTTGGTTGATGAGAAGCTCAACATAACCCAGCAATCTGTGCTTACAGCCCTGAAAGCCAACCTTTTCCTGGGCTGCATCAAAAGAAGCTTGGCCAGCAGGTCAAGGGAGGTGATTCTGCTCCTCTACTCCACTCAGATGAGAACCCAAATGGAGAGCTGTGTCAGCTGTACAGCTCTAGGGCCCCCAACATAAGAAGGACATTGACCTGCTGGATCAAGTCCTGAGGAGAACTACAAAGACAATCAGAGGGCTGGAACACCTCTCCTATGACGACAGGCTGAGAGAGTTGGGGTTGTTAAGCCTGGAAAAGAGAAGGCTCCAGAGACACCTTACAGCAGCTTTCCAGTACCTAAGGGGGCCTACAAGAAAACTTTGGAGGGACGTTTTGTAGTGACAGGACAAGAGGAATAGCTTTGAACTGAAAGAGGGTAGATTTAGATTAGACATTAAGAAGAAATCCTTCACAGCGAAGGTGGTGAGGCACTGGCACAGTTTGCCCAGGGAAGGTATGGGTGTCCCCTCTCTGGAAGTGTTCAAGACCAGGTTGGATGGGACTTTGAGCAACCTGGTCTAGTGGAAGGGATTGGAACTAGATGAACTTTAAAGTTCCTTCCAATCCAGACCTTTATATGATTCTGTGATAAATGTCATCAAGTTCACAGACGATATTACCTTAGCTTTTTATGAAATACTTTATATCTTACAGTTAGGATTGGTGAATTAATTACTGCAGGTAGAGAGCAAGTGAAGGAAAGAAGGAAAGAAGGAAAGGAAAGAAGGAAAGAAGGAAAGGAAAGAAGGAAAGAAGGAAAGAAGGAAAGAAGGAAAGAAGGAAAGAAGGAAAGAAGGAAAGAAGGAAAGAAGGAAAGAAGGAAAGAAGGAAAGAAGGAAAGAAGGAAAGAAGGAAAGAAGGAAAGAAGGAAAGAAGGAAAGAAGGAAAGAAGGAAAGAAGGAAAGAAGGAAAGAAGGAAAGAAGAAGGAAATAAAAACTAACAAGAAAACAAGCATACACAATAGGTAAACTGTGTTTTTTAAGACTGAGGCAATTTAAACTGATTACACATCAGGTAGTCATGTCTACAAAATTCACAATTCCAAACAAATATGGCTAAAGGAGTTCGTAGTGAATTCATTTGGGAAATAAGTAATCAACTATTTAGCAGTCTATAAAGTCAGCATAATGTGGACTATAATAAGTAAATACTCTGTAAAACTAAATCTAAACACTGAAAGGTTCATCTTTAAGCATATGTATTTATATTTGATAATGACTTTCAGTAATACTTTCTTTAGTAAAAACCCCCAGTGGCTTGCAAGATTTCTGTAATATATTTCTGCCCCAAAAACTGTACTTGGGATTTAATTTGCATTTATTAATAATTTATTTTTCCCCAGCTATATCTGTAAAATTTGAGACTGGAGCAACGAATGAAGGCACAGAACAGTTGGTTAATGAAAGAAAAACCCTGCTCCCTTCTGGGAGTGTGACAGGGCGCAAAAAGGCTGCCCTGCTCCTTCTGCCCCTCCAGGCAAGACTGCCAGCACAGCCCAATGCGACATCCATGCTGTGAGCTCAACCACAGTGCAGAGAGTGGTACCCAGCTGAGAGGGTGAGACAGCAGCCTGCCACGAGAGAATAACGAATATGGTACTGATAAATGTTCCCAGGCATATGCCACTTTCTGAAAAACAAGGAAGATGAATGTCATAAGAAGGGGTTTGTTACTGTTGGTTTTATTATTTTTAATACCACAGTCTTCAAATAAGCCTATATTATCTCGGCAGGATCACTAAGAGACCTGATATCACTAGCCATTCTCATATTCTAGCTAAAAAGAATCAGATTCAATAATGCAACACACAAAAAACAAAACCAGAAAGCCAGTTAGAAACAAAATTCCAGCATGTGATGTTACAGTTTCTGCACCACCCGGCAGGGGAAAATGGAGAGTGAGGATTATTCCACTTCAGCATATTCAGGTAAAGGAAAATGTATCTAAAAAAAGTAGATCTCATTCAGTTTAAACAGATCTTCAGTGTTACCAAACTATCTGGTGTCTATCAGGCATGCTCCAGTGCTGGAGAGTATTTGTTTCATTAATTTGTGTGATTGTTCTTTTTTTTTGGAGTACTGCTAAGGATGAACATGTCTAAAACATGCTAAAGAGAGAATATAGTGTCAGAGCTTTGAAGGATCTTGTTCATATCTTCATGCACATGTGAGGTTTAACTGGTGTGTAACTTCCTTTTCTAGGGAATCTCATCCAAAGTCGGGGAGCAAGGGTCAGGAAAACAAATCCAGTTTCTCATTGTTTCTCTTTCAGAAGCATTGGTAATAGCTCTAATGTTAATAATACTGGCAAGTAATGGTATGATTCAGTCTGTTACAGGGATTTATTTCAAATCTTACCTCTGCTTGTTGCTGCAATGTTTTCCCTATATGACAGGGATAGAAATGAAGTCCAGAGGTATGAGAGGCCTTATTTTAAATGTCAGTTCAGAGGGAAGAAAAAAAAAACCCCAAACCAAAACCACAACTCCACATTTGGCACAAGTTGATTTCTCAAATACGCACCAACATGAAAGCCAGTTTTTAAGTCAAGTTCACCACACCAAAGACATGAATAGCTCTGAAAAATCAGTATCCAATGTCTGTACAGTAGTCTCAGCTTCTCTGGCCTAAGCACTCTGTAATATTATCCCTAAAAGTGAACCTGCTCTGCACCAGACAGGGGTCACTGTGCAAGCCAGCTCCACGCTAAGAGCAAGTCAAAATATTCTTGAATCTGAAGCGGTGACTGAGGAAAGGCCAGTGACTGGGCAAGGCTCCCTGGAGAGCAGAGCGCAGCATCTTGACAGTTACTGTTCCCTTTATGATGAGTCTTTCCAACTTCTACCCTGCTTCTATGGATGTGGGATTTTGTCACCTGTGCTAAGGTGGGACTCAGATTCATATACTGCTTTTCAGCTCAAAGTCTACAAACTCTCTTCCCACTATACACTATAAAATGTCAACTAGTAACAAATTTAGTGTAAAATATCTTAGAATGATACTTAAAAAAATCCTTTAAACTTGATGGCACTTGCTTAATTACTAAATTAAAATCTAATACTTTCAGAAATAAAGAAAGAACAATCTTTATCTTCTCTACTCTTCATAATTTGGCTTCAGGCCATCCTGTTCCTCCAGTCTAAATCGTCTCCTCTCACTAGGAAAAAGACTGATTTTCTCAAGTCTAGTTTCACATTAGTACATGCTTTACTTTGTACACTTTCTTATAAATAAGGCTAATCAGCATACATTTAGTCTTTGTTGATTTAATTATAAATACAAAAGCCTTTTGAGTGAGGGGCACCGTTACACACTGATGTACACTGAAGTCTGGAAGAATCTGAGCTCAGGGTCCAAAATCTTAAAATACAACTTTTCTGCAGAGTGAAAAACAAAGCTGATTTTTTTCACTTTGGTAAAAATTTCAGGTATCTATTATAAGGTATCTATACTTATAAAATTGACTTGGGAACAACTTGGTAAAACCAGGGAATGACATTCTCCAACCATTTTTCAGTCTGGAGGCAGTTCAGTGGAAGAGAAAGATCCATCAAAGCCTGAAAGATCCAGCTGCTGCCTGAAGTATTTCTGCAGTGACTGCTCCTAACAAAGTACCAAACTTGCCCAAGAGATTCAGCTGAAGGAGTTGGCAATTCCTCTCTGAATACAGAAACCTAAAGCCAAGCAGGGAGGAATTTCCCACACCATTGGTATTCTCAATTGGAAAACTCAGAGCAGAAAAAAACCAATCCTAAGCCTTTCCTTGTTTTCCTTGAAATGACATATTGTTCTCCTGCATATTCTGCTGCACTGATATTAAAATAAACTCTTAACATTGCAATCAACTAAAATATGACATAGAAATATATCTCTTTCGACCGACTCTTCTGATAGTAAAAAAAAATCCTTTTGCTAAAGTTTTTGCTGGGAAAAAATTAGAAAGGACTTCCTGCTAGTTTTATATCTAATCATAAATACACATCGGAGAACAGGAATGGAAAGGTATGACAATAACAAGTTTAAAGTATTTTCTACTTGATTGCTGTGTATTTGTAATACAAACATAGGTATGCTAAACAGGACTAATATTTGAACATTTTTTAATACCACTATTATTACTAAATGTATATATTCATAATAGCATATGTTATTACTTTTCATATTAGACTGCTCTTAGATACCTAATATTCAATAGCTTGACAGAGTACGCAGATCCCACTACAACAGAACAATTTGACTTTAGGTTTTGAGAACTACTTTTTGAATGAAGTGACATTTTAATGCAAGTAAGTCAAGTTCATGGAGAAATTTCTGCAGTATTTAATTTCCCTTACAGAACATGGCATCTGGACTAAGTGTAGGACTTTGTATAAGAAGTAACAATAGACTTTACAGTCAGCAGTGTTATTCTTACACCACCAGTTAATCAACTGGTTTTGCAAGAGAACCCGGGTTTGTGTGTGATACTATTCTTTTGGTTTAGGATGCTGGTAGTTGTCAATAACAAAGTATCATTAAGTACTAGTGATCTAGAATTGTTATTTCATTGAGAGATACCATTGTTTGCATGCAACATTAAACCCAAATCTCATTTTCTTCCATCTCAGTATACCACTCACCTCTTAAGCTAAAAATTATAATCACAGTTGCATGACCAATTTTTCCTCTGTCAAACAAAACCACTGAAGATTAAACTAATAATGTCATGCCTGCATACAAAAAGCTGTAGGAAAGCTATGCCTATCTACAAACTCTTCTCATAATACTGTGAATATGTTCTTTTGTTCTTGGAGGAATTCTTGAATAGCATTTAATATGAGCCAATGAATCTCATTAAATACTAATGTGATAGTATAAATATACCAGTAGATAAATTATTTCTTTTAATTAATTAGCATGTTGTGCTACAAAAGAAATGCAGAGAAACCAGGGAACTGAAATTTAAATCAGAGTCATCTGTGAGTTAAGTTATATCAAGATAACCCTATATTCGGCCCATACACTCTGTAATTTCTACACCTTCATGCTACAACATACAGAGGTGCTTAATATACATGTAAACCAATTCTCTCTCAGTTTTCTACTGTAGTTTTCATGGAGGCCCTTGGAAAGATGATGGAACAACTGAAAAACTCTTTTCCCACCTATAACACAGTTGCTAAGGAAGTTTCCATTACAACGGCCTGACAAATGGGATAGCACTCATGGCAAGCAGACTGGAGCTTTCCACACATAAACATTTGCCTCTAATGGTATCTAGCAAAATCCTTTCTAACAGGATGCCTTTCATACACTTTGCTATCCTAGACCCACTGCTAGCACATATTACATAATTTTAAATGTCAATCAATTATTTTGTGTCCAGATTATATTTCCAATTAAAAAAAAAGTATTAAGAATCTTGTTTAGGTTTGATTTAATTATTTACAATTGAATAGATATGGAAGAAATATGTGACAATACAATGTCCCCCATTCCCCTCCATTTGCCCATCATGAAAACAAACAAATGAATGTTAAGAACACTTAATAGGAGAAAAGATTTTTATCATGTCACATGAAACATCCAACAGGGAGAGGCAGAAAAATATGTCAGTTCCTTTGCTTCATTTTCCACATAACGCAGATAGGTACTTGTTGTGATTTAAATGTTGCATCTACCAAGGAGGAGTTTTATATCAAGGGAAAAGGACAAAAAAAATAGACCATAAAGTTTCAAGGACTAAGACAATGAGATATTAATGTAAATATTTCTGCCATATAGTATAATGGATTATAAAGAAAAATAAAGGGGACACGCACAAAAAGCAGTAAGATAGAACATATATCTACCCAGAGGTATAAACGATATAATATCAGATATTAGACGAATACAGCTCTAGATCAGCAGTGAAATTGATTGAATGATGTTATCTGAAACCAAGATTAGCAAAACGGGAAAGAAAATGAGGAAATACAGGGGAATGACCCATAATATCTATCTTGTGAATTCCCAGTCCCATCAATCATCGCTGCTAAGATTACACATTACTGTAGAGAAATTGGGCTGAAATGTTAATGATCTCATGATTTACATTCTGCCAGAATCCTTTTCACTTTCCTCTGCAGCATCACAAACAGCACAGAAGATCCAGAATTCAGAAAATGCAGGAGGAGAAATCACAGTCTCCTAAAACCTTGTTTTGTTACTGTTTATTCCTGTAGCAGTAGAAAAAAAGGCGTCTACTGTTGAGTACTTCGTAATAACAGTTAAAATGTTTCAAAGACTTCAAATTTATTGGGGTGATCATTTAAATTCCTTCTAGAATATAAAAACTGTGTAGCAGCCATAGTCTAGTTTCTAAAGTTAAAAGCAAAGCAAAAAATCCCCAAATCAGAACAAAAATTGTCCTGTGAGAAAAATTTTAAGGTTAGCTAATCAAATTAATTTTAGGTTGCAAATTAGAACTATGTTATTCTTAATTCTAGTTAAACAAGATGTTCAGTTATTTCTAATTACTACTTAATTACTGTTCAAATCTTAAAAAAATCTTAGAAAGCTATCAATCTGGGAACATATTTTACAAGCTGTGTCACCTGCCAAAATTAAATTATGAAGAAAAAAAATATCAAAATGGTCTTTTTTTTTCCCTGCTGAAAGGAAGAAAACTATTATTGACATACCTGGGACAGAAAACATAAAGTTAAAGGTAAAGTTATTTTGTTGTTTTTTCCAAATGAGGTGTAGTCTGCTAATATTATTAACAAATGTAAACTTATGATATAAAAATAAAAAAGAATAATAGCATTTATAAAATAATTAGGAATTGCTTCCTCTTTGCATAATTCAAATATCCCAGGATATGTTCCATGTCACAACACCCCCCATTTGTGATAAAGTGAAAATATTTTTGCAGTTGAACAAGTGAAGATCATTCCATGGAGGACCCATTGTTTTATGTAGTATATTTTATACCTGGCATAATTTTCATGAATACTTGAAAGAGGAATCCTTCGCAGAAGAGAATGTTTTTGCTTCTGAAAATATCAACATGGGATAGAGAGAAGCAATTGAATTAGAAACCTGAGTAGAACAATGACACAGAACTGGGAGAGACGACTTGGACAGAAACCATGGGGGAGACAGAAAAAGAAAAAAGAGGGGTGAGGAAGCAGCACAGGGAATATCATAAGAAGAAAAGGAAGGTGGAGAAAGCTGCAACATAAAGTATATGGAAGGAGAAACAGCAGAAAATACTGAGAAGCATAAGATTGGATTAAAATAGAGAATAATGAGAAAAGAGAAGAAGGGGAATATCCAGAGAATGGAAAAGAGACAAAAAATAAGCTAATGTATTAAAACAGAAAATCTAAAACTGGGAAAGAACAGTGAATACATTTTGTAAGTTCTCTCTTCTACCCTTCCCAGCTTGGGTTCTCTTGGATCCCCCAAAAATCTAACAAAATCAGTAAACCTCAACATTACTGAAGAACCTCTAATTAAAAGTATATACTAATAAATCTTACTATCTTCAAAAATATAGGAAAATACTTCTTGTAGCTCATAACTTTCTCAGGAGAGCAGCTGGTCAAGACTGATTTCCTAGTCCTACAGCTGCTGAAAATATTTCCCTACTTAAATTCTTTTTTCTGCCCTTTTGCTTCTTCACTAAAACAAATGAAGCTACTGAACCCAAAAATAACATTCTACATTTGGAAAGCAGTCCCTCAGAGACACTTCTTTTCATCATTACAGAAAATTTAATGAACAAAGTTTTCAAACGCAGCAGGAATTAAGCAAAAAAGAAAGTATTCATCTTTGCCACTTCTTAGAAAGAAAGGCAGAAAATAAACTAGAGGCCTTTTAGTTGGCACTAATACAACAGGTAAAAAAAATAAATAAAAACACTTAGCTGGCAATTTTGATTAGACACACTGATTCTTGACCTGGTCCATGCTAATGAGAAAAGCCTATAAAATTCCAGAACGCATCTGATGTACTTTACTAAGTATCTAAACACAGAAACTGGTAAAAAATATTTTGGAAGTCCGATTTCTGTTGAAACAAGCAAAAACTTAATTGGAAGAGAAAAATAACAAAACGTACACAATCCCCCACACCCTAAAAGCAAATACAAGAATGAACTAGCTGTTTTTGTTAAAATGAAACAAACCTACTCCACTAAAACCACTGTGTCTCTCGCTTCCTCACTGATTAATCGATGTTTTACAACAGAACCACACATTAGAAAATAAGTGTAAATGATTATATGGCATTTATATATTTCTAGTATGTACTCCCTTAGCTTACGCATGTCTGTAATTACATGAGTGTTCATTATTTTCCTTCTTACAGTTTTATTTGGCATGAATCATACATTATTCCAAAGCTGTCTTTGATCTTTTTACTTAGCTTAAACTTCCACTTCTTATTCAGTGGATTAGTAAATGTACATAGCTGACTATATAAAAAAGAGACACCACTCTCAATGTATGCGTAAAATGCTTCCATGTGTGTACAACTGTGTAAAAGAAATGGCAAAAATCTGACTTGCTATGTATGAGTTGCTATGTATTTGTCTTTACATAAAAGCAGCTATATTAACTAAAAATAATCAGATATTTGAAAAAAATCCAAACAACTTGTATAGTTCATCAGCATTTGGAGCACTCCAGAAGTGTGTGTTAGTTTTACCTACCAAAAATAACAAAATGGAACAAGGGTGAATTAATCACTCTCTTTTAAATTAGGATTTATTATCCCTTTATACTCACCTGAGGGAGAACACATAGTAAGTGTAATTGATTTGTCATTAGACAAATCAGTAGTCTTTTATTTCCCTTTCATTTTCCTTTTAACTTGAATACACAAACACCCGTCAAACACCAAGATACCATAGTTAAACAAGCCCTGATGGAGACAAATGAAAATGCTGTAGAAGGTTTAGAACAATGAAAAACAATATATCAGTAATAGAAGAAGTTCATTTGTACAGATTTTTTAAGCAGCTCTTTCTTTATACTGTAATTGTGTTAGGTGGATTGCTCTAGTTCACATCATGAAAGCAGGAGCATCGAATCTATAGGACTGAGTTGCTTTGTGGAGTAGTAGCAGAGAGACAACCTTCTTTTCATGTCATTTGCTTACATCACCTACTGCAAACCTTTCAGCTCTTGCTAATTAATAAGCTCATCAATGACCACTACCACTGCATGGAAGAAATTCTCTTCCAGATTCCCACAAAACTGAGCTGCAAGCAAAGTTGTATTTCTTGGTATAAAATGAAGTGTCAATCGTACCAGCATACAACTTCTGAAAGAAAATGAGTCACCAAGCAGGAAATTGTTAATTAATGGAAGGCTTTTCAAGGGTTTGTTCATTGCTGGTTGCAGCCCGTACCTTGGTTTTTAGCTCAGTTACTTTCCAGGAATGTGTAGTAGAAAACGAGGAGGAACAAGAAGCAGTATGCAGTCAGGAGACCTGGTATAAACTGCAGCTTCCAGAAAAGACACAGCTGATTCCTTTCAGGGTATCAACACAACATAATGCTACTGATCCATTTAATCAACAGAAAACAGATCTAATCACTGTGTTGAATTGTAGCAAGAGAGAAATCCTCCAAAACCCGTTACAACAAGGACCCATAAGCAGTCACGGTGAGCCAGGCACTGCACATAGAAATGTCTGATGGAGAAATTTCGACTATCTAAGCATCAGTGTATACTGTTCCAGTGACTCTTTAGGCAAAACAATGGTTTAATAGTAGTTTATCATTAAAAAATCATTAACTATGCTTGTTAAATAGCCCAAGGTAAAAGGAAAAAAACCCAACAGTGATTTCTGTATACCTAGTGTGGACTTGTTGGATTTTATGCAATGATATCCATTCTGCCCAAGGTCATATTTCAACTGAAATTCAGTAATAGCATTATTTGCTAAAATTTATGATAAGAAGGAAACGCTCATTAGATTGGAATACATTAGACCTCACACAGTATCTCTTTCAGTTTACCTGTAACAAGGTTAAAAAAATAAAAAAAACCTGAGTGTTGCATTGTTTAAAGGTATTCCAGTGCTTTATGCTCGTAAGATGAGATTGTTAGCTATTATAGACCAGTCACAACATCAATCTAATTAGAACTTTACAGCAAAATGTGTCCTCTCCCATAAATATTTGCAATTAATAATAATATGAATATTCATATTTACATCAGGACAACCTATGAATTCAGAGCTTGCAAATCATCAGCAAGCTTATGCAAAGATTGACCGAGCAAAGGCAAGAGGCATTATTTACCTAAACCCCTTCCTTTCTTTTGTGAGTGTATAAATTACATTTTCTGAGGGATCTGGCAAGTTTGTGGAGGAGGTTGTTGTCCCTTTCCCTGCCTACCTGTGGTAGAAGTCAGCAGGCAGTTATGACTAAGCTTACCTCACATCAGTGAAGACAGCAGAAAGGTTTGAACTATGGAACTTGGGCTGAAATAAGCTACTCTATAAACACTGTACTCACTCCCTGCAAGGAATTTGCATTTAGAAATAGATTCAAAGCTCATGGAAATGACAAATTATTTCAATGACTCTCAGTAACTCTTTTACTCTGCAGCAGTTCTCAGGAGTCCTAGCAAGGATGCAGTCTCATCTTCCTGTAAGAAGCAAAATCTCCTTCCTTTGAAAAATTTATGCTACTAATAAGCAGCTCATGGTATCATCTTTGTTTAATTATTGTCAGAATGCTGTAAGGGTTGCTAAATGGCTTCATAAAAGTTAACAAATATATGAGTTTTCAAAATGATTTTAAGAAGTGCTGAATCACTTTCTGCAAAGTTTTGAATGAATGAACAATCAAGCATTGAAGAAATTTGAAGTAAACTATTTCACAAACCAGCATAAACTGGACTGGCTCCAGCTTTCTGGGGAATCAGATGACTACTGACCACGATACTTTTTCATGGCCTCATATTCAATAAAATTACTCATCAGATAATTAGTATTGCTTTTCTCTTTCTTGGGTTGCTTCTGTGTGAGGTTGTTAACTATGGTTCCAGCTACGACACTTAGAACAGCTTTTGCTGCATTATGCTGACATAAGAGTAACTTGTTAATAATTCTTTCTCTGCCAGGACTTAAATCAGGATGAGCAGCCAATGGACCAAATCTGTTTGAGTTCATCCCTATGGCAGTCGATCATGTCTACCCTTTGGTCTCTGAATGGTGAAGTGTATTGGCAGTGGGAAGCCTCCAGCCCACAGAGACAGTGGCAAAATTGAGAGCTTTGGGGCTTACTCATTAACTTCAGGAGAGTCTCATGTGTAGAGGAAAGTGCTTGGTGCATGAATAAGGCTCAGAAAAGCCCAGAACAGAAAACTTTTTTTAGCTTCATGGCTGAGTAAAAGTAGTTTTCCATCAATGTAGTGTCTGGAACAAACACTCATTGGCAATACTAGATTGTCATTGGGAAACATTTTATTGTTTTATCTGCCAAATGACGACTATCTTCTTTCCAGAATGCTAAGCTATAAGAATGACAACTTACAAAATTCTGGGTAGGTACAGATGTTAATTTGAGCAAAACTTAATCACTGCCTTTGAGGTAAAGAAGCACAAAGAGAACTGTTAAAAAAAAAACCAAACAAACCAAAACAAATATGAAGGTTCTTAATCCTAAAGAATACAGCTCAGTAACAGTCCATAAGGATAGATGCAGGGTTCTTCTGTTGTTCAACAAAATTACTGAGGAAGCAGCCTGCTCATATTTTTCTTATAAAACCCTGGAGACATCTGTCAGCCCCCCAGATACTTATAAGGAATTGCATTATTAAATCAAACGTTTTGAGAGTAATGATGATCTGCAAGTATGTTAATTTCCACAAAAGCAACACTGAGCCATGTGGCTGCCAGTCATTTACCCATACTGTTGGATAGCTTTTGTATCCCATAGCTTTTTTAGATTTATTGAAGGTAAGCTGTAACTGATGGATTGAAACTGAAGTTTTGTCCAAACACTTAGGTCACAACACAATGTCATAAAGAAAATATGATTAAAAAAGAAATAAAAAATAACAGAAGAAAGAAAAACAAGATCAATGGTTTTAATTTTGTACTGTAAATGCTTAGTTAAGCCTTCTTACTGTTTTACACATTTCCTCCCGTAACTCTCTTCTATCATCTTCTTAGTGTACTTTTTATGTTGCTAAAAGGAAATTTTGATGCTAAATAAGAAGCTGGAAAATAATTAACATTTTACATCTAGTAAACTACATGTCCTCTTCATGTTACCACCAGTTCCTCGGGTGCAATTATAATGCTCCCAAAGTTTGAGATAGAAATAACTACCATTTAAAAATAAAGTAGAGAAGGGAGAATGGTTTGGCAATGGATGGCACATAAATCATTTGAGAAGAACCTTATAGCTATTCTAATTTTACTCCTTTCTAAAACAATAGTGCTAGTTACATTTCTTGTATTATTTAGCTTTTACATAACATAACCAGGAGATTGAAATAATGAGCCAGAAAACATTATGGGTATGATTTTTTCTTTCTTCTATTCAATAGTACTTTCTCATGCTACAGAATATTTTTAATTATATTATGCTCTTTGAGTTAATTGCTAAATTATTTATGTTTACTTCTAAAGATAGGCAGCCTATGAACAACACTTAAAACAGCTCTCAATGTGAAGTCCAAGTAGTATAGGGACAATATGTAATAGTAGATATTTAAGGGCACAGCAGGATTAGAGAGTGACAGAAATCCAGAATCAACATGAAAGATCCTAACTGACACAGGATTACTGCACCAATCTGAGAAGGCTTGTTTACTGGTTTAACTGCTTGATGTGTAATTTCTATAATTAGAGTCTGAAAGCCTAAGCAACGTTGCAATGCATTTGCAACATCCTAAAGATATTTTAGACAGGCTATTAAAGAATGATTTATAAAGTACGTTTTTGTTCAGCCAAGTGATTAGAATTTAATAGCATTGCCTGCTTAGTGTTGAACTGGATATAACCAAGCTAAGAAACAGTAACAAACTGCAGGAAAAAAAAAAAATAAAAGGCAAAGCATTACAATGTCTTTTGCACCAGAGCTATGAAGAGCAGCATCATGGTAAAGTCATTAAGTAACCAAAAAGTTTCAGCTTTCTGGTTTAGGCAATGTCTTGCCCAAAATTTTGTGCTGAACTGCTAAAACAGGTTATTTTTTTCCATTTGAAATAATTGAGAGCTGCTATATAATGTCTAGCAAAATCTTGTGTTTGTTTCTAAGGATTAAAGAGAGGGAGAAGGAATACCTAAAAGAAACACTTTGGGAAGGGAGAATTCTTCAGATGTTACACTCTGGAACCCTGAACAAACTTTCTTAGTAAGTGATGTCCTGTCAGTTGTCAGACAAGCTTGATAACTAACTCCCATTAACTTTAATGAGAGTTGGATTGTACTTGGAGGTCATTTGGTCATTAGAACCTGTTGGGAAGAAAACTGTCTTATTCATACAGGTCCTTATAACAATGAGTGACAGCAAGCCCATTTAGTATGTTTCTGATGATGTTTCAAAACAACTTTGCACTCAGCAGAAAAGAAATGATGGGTGACAGAAAGAATATAAATTCAACACAAATAAGCTCAGCTCATTAGCAGATGGATTTGAAATACAGATTTTAGTTGGAAAAAAAAAGTACACAATTGCAAATGACCACCTACTACACCTATTTACAGAGTCGTGCATGCTGAGCAAGTTTTCAGCAATATACTCAAAGAAAGCAACAGCTGAGGTTTATGCAGGTTTTATGGGAGCAGTTGCACTGAATCCCACCAAACAGCTCTTTGCAGTTATAGGCAGGTACCTGGATCACTCCAACACTCTGTGATACAAGATAGAAAGTATATTGGAGTACCAGCAGCGGAACAAAATATATACCTAATAAGTAGGCAACATTGGGAAATACAGTGGACAATTTGGGAAAAGCTCTCTCTAAAATATTTTTTGTGACTACTACACCATGTGGTTCACCCTAACGGTTGTCTTCTTGATTTCCTGCTCCCATAATTCTCTCATTTTTGTGCAAGATACAGGTTTTTAGAAAGTATTGAATAAGATTGGTCAAGCTGAGCTAAAAAAATTATTCTGCACTTCATAAAATTTCTTGAAAATGGGGTGATGGGAGGAAAATCAGCTGGTAATACTTGTGCTAAGAGAGATCAATTGAAGTAGGGCATTTGCGATGTAAAGGTGCATGAAAATAAAGACTTGATAAGATGACCATTTTGAACAGAATCAGAGAGAACTGCAAAGGGTGATATGATTGCTGGATTTTATTTGGGAGAAACAAGGAGAAAGGTTGATGGTTTTAGGAAAACAAAGTTGAGAAAAAAACCTTACAACCCAACAGTGATGTTAGGACACACTGGGGACTTAAAGAGAAGGAAAGAGGGATGCTGGTTTGAAACTTTTATAGCAGTTGAGATATAACAGCTTGATTGACTGAAAAAAAACAATAGTGTACTGCCTTCCAGCTTCAAGAACGTTTGTGGAAAATACAGTTGATTCATGGAGACAAGACTGGAAAAGTCTGGAACTGAGGAGGGGAGAAACACATAGGCAAGATAAAATGTTATTTATAATTACTATAATATACCAATTAGCAAATATAACATCCATGTTTCTTCCTGTCTGTGGCATCAACATATGTTGCTGTCCCAGAGGACTGAGCCAGCGATGTCAGTTCCTGTAGGAATCATATCCGAAGGCTAATTCACAGACTATTATTTGGTTCCCAGAAGCACTATTTTATATCTGGAGCATTTCTAGGAAGAAGTTTACAACATAGTGCTCAGAGGCCATCTGTAAGGAACAAGGGATTCTATACTCATGTGAATAAACATGTCAGTAGCACTGACAGAAAGTAAGAAAGTCTTTTATTTAAGGATGGTAACAAAATATCCTGTTATTGTGATTTTAAGTGTACAGATGAAAGACATTGGTAAAAACTTTTAGGGAACTTAAAGGGTGAATAAACTCATCACAGAACCCTTCAATAAACTGTCTTTTGGAACTGTAGTTCTATTTGTCATAGTACCTCTGACACACACATTATTTTATCTCTTGCTTTGCTGATGCGTAATTTTTTCTCCAGCACTATTTTATATATATATAACTTCATATATAACCATGTAGTATACTTTTTGTTGTCTTTTAGATTTCCTAAAAGCCAAATCAATCACAATTACTCCTCTTCTGAGAGACTTTAATTAGCTCTTAACATAAATTAGTTTTTAGTTATACAAAACTCAACAGGATTAGCAAATTATGGATTTATACTGTATGAATGAAGAAAATCCAAGTGTATTAATACTGACATATAGGCATAAGTTTCACCACAAGTTCACACAGCATAAAAAAACCCATGGAAAACTCCCTAGCAAACAAGTAGTTACATTCATAGAAGAGGAATTAAAAATAAAGGGAAACTTAGAAGAAAGAAATTCTGCATTTGGGATAACTTGCTACTAGATCATTAGAAATGATTTTCATTCAAAAACATCAGGAAAAATCACTGTGAGGAGTATTTATACAGGCAATGACTGTATCTACCTTTAAAACAATTAGGCTATAAAATACAATTTTCGTTTTGAAATATTTTTAATCATCTAGAAAAAAAAGATGAAATAGAATGAAATTAAAATAATGAAAGATGGTATCTTCTACTATAATAAACACACAGGTTAAACAATTTTTATATTCTCAACAAGCAGGAGAAAATTTAGATAAACCAACCCTATTTTGTAAACCTATAATAGTGGTTGAGACGGGCAACATTAGGATTGTTTTCTGGTGTCACTGAGGCAGCCCTTGAACACTCCCAGCAGTGCCATGACAGGGCCAGAGAGATAATTTTTAATTACTGTACAACCAGAAATATTTTGCATGATCTACATCTTAATTGCTCTTGTTCTCAAAGAACAGAACATCAGGTTTTACAATACACAGCAGGGAACTGAAGACTCTCTTTAGAAAATTTATGATGTAAATATAGGACAACAAGGACTTTGAAGCTCATTCATTCAATTGCCTTTCAGAGTAACAC
Organism: Dromococcyx pavoninus; assembly: GCA_033558185.1. Classification (NCBI taxonomy): domain Eukaryota; kingdom Metazoa; phylum Chordata; class Aves; order Cuculiformes; family Neomorphidae; genus Dromococcyx; species Dromococcyx pavoninus. The sequence goes on along the minus strand of JAUMJL010000389.1, from coordinate 846,618 downwards.
TTCTGCTTCAGTTGCAGGAATAGTCGTCTACTCTTATGATTCTTTAAATGCTTTGTTATGATTTCTTTAAATGATAGAAAAAGGTTCCATATGTGCAACCCTGTGAATTAAATCATAAAAGACTGCATATGAATAACACCTTCTTTTACTCATTAAACCAACTGGACAACTACTAAGGAATCACCATTGTCCTCTGAGATCTGTTTGATTGTTCTTGTTTTGAAGGCATGAAAATAGAGGTGAAATTCATCAACAGCTTGCATGTGTGCAAGGGATTCATAATAAAAATACTTAGATTTTCCACATCAAGCTGAGCATTGCCTGATGAGTGAAAGAACTTGCTCAGTGTGACTAATAACATTACCAAAATAAAAACACATACGTTTCTTCAGGGAATGGCTCCAAAGACATCAGCACAGAGCTGGTTCCTTCACAGACTACCGGCAGCCAGTTCGCAATAATACTCTGAAATCTATGCTTATACTTTTTGATAGAGATCCCAAGTAGTTTGCCACCCTGTTCTTTTGGTCAAAAAAAATCCCAACACCCGTAAAAACAACGTCAAAGAAATCATGAGCAATAGACTTGTTGGGGCAAGAACATATTAAAATAAAAAATAAAATTAAAAAATCTGACTTTCCAGGAGTTGGTAGAGGTATTTGTTGTTGATTCAAGTCAGGATACATTTCAATTCCAGTGATGTTACAAGTTCTTTGCCTCTGCACATAGTTCAAAGTTTTGAAAACTAGCTTATGCTACTTTTCCCATTTTTATCCTGAGATGTTCCAGTCATCATTCACTGTACATCAAACATCCTTCTTCAGATTTGCTTATTCAGGACTTATCTTGACTAAGTGATACCCTCTCCCAAAGGGTGTTGGAACATAAAAGTTAAAGTATAGGTACATTTCAGTAACTGAGAAATGAAAACGTTCCAAAGAGGGAAATAATGGGTCGTTTTTCCTGAAAAGATGATGTTATTTTTTATACAGTGTACAGAATGTGAAACTACCAGCTTTTCTTTGCTCTAACTAAAAATTTTGGTGAGTACTAAATTAGTATATTTCCCTTTAGAATATCTTTCTCCTAGTTGAAGACTTTGTCTCAAGAATCTTGGAGATTTATACAAATTCCTGTTGCATGCAATAATTCTCCAAAGTCTCTCTTGTGGTTTTCATTGAGTTTAAATAAATCCTGGTAACATTAATTCAGTTTTTCTTGTTCCAGGTTGGAAAGTTATTATTTTTAGACTGGTTTGCCAAATAATTTTAGATGTATATTATAAATATATTTCTTCATTAAGTCTATATCCAATCCCATTTGGAATGTATTAATTATGTTAAAGTCAAATCTTGCTTCATTTATGAGATTAGTGGCAATGATTTCGGAGGCTTAAGCCAGAAAAATACCTGCACTTAATGAACAATTGTAGTAGTTCCAGTCTGTCCTTGAAGTATATAGAAATTGTAAAGACATCTTCTCCCACTCCCTCCTTTATTTCCCTCCCCTCTTCAGTAAATTAATTATTTTTGTTGTAGTTCAGATAAGTGCATTCTTCTCAAATAAGTGCTTGGTCTCTGACCTTTCTTTAAGGCTGATTTTATCTTTCTCTTTTTCTCATTTTGTTTCAAACTGAACTTTATTTGACCTCCACATCTACAGTGATTGAAGCCTTTATAAACCAAGTATGATGGGAGAAGGAGGGGAAATCAGTAATCTTATACTATCCCCTTTTCGATAGTATGTGAAAAGGGGACAAGGGAATCTAAACAAAACCTATCTTGGAATATAGATATATTCTCAGCTGAAAGTTATGACTGACTTGGATTTTTTTTAATGTTAATATGAGACACGACACAAAAAGTGTTCATTAAAAATATAAGTGTTCACACAAGCTAGATCTACTGATTTGTCATTGAGTATGGAACAGCGTTTTTATTTATAATTAACCTCACAAATTCTATGCATCATCACCTTCAACCTCACAATAAGAAATATATTACTGTGGCACCCTCTCAGCTGTCGAAGTATCACAAAGATATGCTTGACAAAAACAAAACCTGAAAATTTGCCCAAAGGGAAGATAAGATTTGTGGTGTTGAAAAAACATTTTCAATCAATACGTAAAATATTCAGCCATACTTTTTTACTCCTAAAAGGCCAGGGAACTAATCCTTCAGCTGCATTACAGAGCACTCACACAAAGACATTCCCAGCTTCAATGATTTTGCAACATCACAACGTGCTGCAGCAAATAAACAGTTTGCAGCTGCCAGTGTTAGTGGAAGAGATAGTTGCGTGAATATTTATATATGGCCACCATATCCTCAGTATAAAAATCTAGACAGATAGAAGCTGCTTAGCAAAATTATTATACTAATCTACTCTATGCTGTAAGGTTTAACATTGAGTTAACCCCCCTACAAGGCTCAATTAGTCAACCATTGTTTTCTATAGTTTATCTCCATTATGCAAATCTGCTATGCTGCTCAATATCTGGTTAGATGAACTTGCAGTACCGACCCTTGTACCTACTAAGAAAATACACAAGATTCATTCTGGCTGCCCTGCAGACACAGCGTGAGAAAGCTCTCCCTCTCCCCATTCTCACACAATCTTTGTGCACCTTGGTGTGCTTTATGAAAAACTCTAACAACATCATCATTTCTTTTGACAACTAATGGCAAGTTGTGATTATGTTTACTGTGACAACGATAAGTCAGTTTTCAAAGAGGAGACTATTTCAGAGGTCCCCAGAGCTGAGGAAGTCTCTAGCTCTCTATAGACTCAACTACAAAGCCACTATCTGTAGCAGAGCTGTAAGACCAGCAGGAGAGAAGGATGTATGACACGATGGGATTGCATTACTGACTAGCTTGAAATAGTTTACTTCAAAACATGCAGCTCCTCCAGTCTCTTTCTTTCCTTGTTTATTCACCTACTTTTTAATCCATTTCTTTCAAATCGTGGTGTTGTGATGGACCAATGGCCACGCTGATCCAATGCTCTAACTCCTGGTTTTGGCATTGATAAATTTTACACGATCACCTCTCTGAACCTCAGTTTCTCTGTAAGAAAAAACACAAGCCCTATCAGTCTTTCTGAGACGCATTCATGAAACTGCTAGGTAAGTCCTCAAATAAATACTAAATATGAAAACAATATCTTTATAATCCAAAATTTCCATAGCACTTCTCACAAGTTATCCATAAGCTATAAAGTTTTGATGCTACTACAATTCGAACAAGAATTTCTCACAGAAATCTTCTTGAAGAGTTATTTCTGCCACAAAAGCTCCTCTTTCCAATATGAAAGGCTTATTTAGTATTAAAAGTAATTTTTTTAAAAAGTACTTAAATTAATTAAAAAAACCCTTAAAAAATTACTTAATTAAGAAAAAAAAGTAATTTTAAAATAAAAAACACAGTTATTCCCAAAATGCTTTTGAGAGTCAATTAAGACTCTCAATGTTTTGGGTTTTGTCATGTAAAACGTCTAATTTCCAACCTTTCTCTAAGCAGACTTTCTGCATCTGTTTCTGGGCTCATACAGGGTTCTGGGGTTTCAATTTTTTTTTTTTCCCAACCTGACATATACGTTTGGAATTTACACACGAGACACTGAAAAGACTTGGGTTTAGTGTTATAACACAGCAATGAAATGAAGCTAACGACTGCAGATAGGTCACTGCTAAAGAGAAACAAAGACTCAAGTTATATAGATAAGTATCTTATTTTTTGAGGAGGAGTGACAGAATAATGGTAAAATTCCTACTGTGTCCCCCCAGTATGTCCCCTCCTGCTAAAAATGAGCAAAGGACAGTTGTATATTTTAATTGGAACATTTCTTAAAAAGTTAAATAAACTAACAAGATATGTCTGAAAAGAAGAAAAATATTTCCCCATACTTTCCTCATCATAGGGAACGGGAATACTAAACTGGCAGTCTGAGGGGGTGAAAAAAATTGTCTTGACCTATTTTTCTCTGCATGTATCCTTTTGTGACAACATCATTCTCTCATTCAAATATTGGGAGACACACAAGTCAGCTGTTATTGTTATCAACGTGACAGATAAAAGCAAATTTTCCAGTCATTCAGTAAAGATCAGAGCCACTGGACAGTAAGAACAACCTCCCACACGGCAAGAACTCAGGGAAAAGTGATTAATATATATAGGGAAGAGAATTGTCATATTGCTATTTTTTTTTATTTTGCTGCAATATTATTTCAGTGTATCTTAGAGAAAAAAACATAGTCTTTAAAAAACACAGCTGTTTAAGAAAACATGACCCAGTGGCTGAGAAAAGAGAAGAGATGGTAATTGCAGCCTAAGAAGAAACTGTAGAAAATAATCGACATTTTATCAGAAGGAAGTGTTGCTCATTTTTTGCTACTGGAAAGCTCATAGATAGCTGCGGAGCTCAGACAATTCATAACCTAATAGTGTCCAAGTATGTACCAGTAAGTTTTTTGGTTTTGGTTGGTTGTTTGGGTTTGGGATATTTTTGTTTGATTTTGTTGTGGTTTGTTTATTTGTTTGTTTTAATAATATATATATATAACCATCTCAAGCAATCTGGAGAGAGACTAAGGGTGATATTTAGCATCTTTTCCCATGCTCAGGCAACAGTGCTGTCCCAGTGGTCTGAAACACTCCTGCTGTCTGCACGGGAAAGGAACCTGTTCCAAGTGTCTATAGATATAGCCAGTCCTAGATTTCATGGGTTGAATCCCTAGTTTACACTTCTGTTGGTACCATGCAGACACACTGTAAAATAGGTTTTTTTTAAATAAATGAGTTCTTTTAAGTACAGTTTTTCCTTCTCTCTGTTGTGCTTCAGTTGTGGATTTATAAGATCCATTGGCTCACTTTGTATCTAGATGGGTCCAACACTCCCCCTTCCAATATTCTCTCTCTTAGTTCACATTTGTTACATTATTATTAAGAGACCAATAATACCCTTTCCAACATCTTCAGTCTCCTCTGTCCCCTTTGTTACCATTTCCCATTATTATGAACTGGAAGTTCCTGCAACACAGACAGACCCAGTGCTGTGATTTTGTCTTTTAGGGGGAAAAATACAATTACCATTTTTATTTTCTACTGGAACCACTTTCAACTGATGAAAAGGAGAAACTCTGCATATTATTTGGGTACGTGCTAATGCAATTACGTAAACCAATGACATTTGTCAGCAATATACTATCTGAAATACTGAAACAAGGTTTTAAGCAAGCATATTTTACAAGGATGTGGATTTAGCATGTATCAACTGAGCCAAATTAATTTACTGCTAAGCATAAAATAACAAACTCCAGTGTAAAATAATTAACACTGTAACTATCTTAAATATGAACATTATTTATTCTAGATTTAACAGTACAGTAATCCTATGCTAATAAAATAAAACTAAATATACAGTAACTTACTTGCTCTTACTGTCATATTAAATACCAATTAAGATCAGAACGTGCCTTTTTATTTACAATAAAAAGAACCACTAAAAATAGAGGAAAATGAAAAGGAACTACCATCTTTTCTATGAAGACTCCAACCAAAAACTTCTTAAACTCCTGCATTTCTGTTCTACTCAGGAACAATTTTAACGAAAATAATTTTTTAGAATAAGATAACACCAACAACACTCAGCTCAAGACTTAGTAAGGTTTTTTTCCAAATGCTTCAAATTGTTTTCAAAAAGGCTGTCATGGAGATTAAATTACCTCTACTCATAAGCCTTTAACTGGACCAAATTTTTCAATTATTTCCATGGAATAATTTTACATATCAGATCCAATTTCTGAACCTGCCATCCTGAAGGTTCCAGGATGTTCTAGGCTAACAAGACATTTATCTCAAATAAGAATTAAATCTAGAACACAATTTTCCATTCCATTTTGAAGGTTTCATTCATGTCATCACTAATTCAGGTAAATAGATCATCTCCTAGGACATTCTTTCTGCTTTTAGCCAATAAGAAGAGATATGTTAGTCTCCAAGATAGTTTGGCATAGAGAATATATGACTATTATATAAGATAATTTTGTAGGAATTTTTTGTCATCTTATGTGATCTAGACATACAAGGAAAAACTGGTGAACATTGGGAGTTTTTTCTTTCAGTTAAAAAGAAATAAAATAAAATTTCCTCAGTTCCTGGCTTAGCATTCCATAATCTGAGGACAACCATGTTTCTCGAGGCTTTGGGCATCTTACAGCTAAATGAAGGTGCCAGACAACCCAGCTTGCCAGTGTAGCTTTGTGTCAAACACCCTCAAACAACAAAGGCAGAGTTTGAACTGGAGTGCAACACAGAGAGCATTAACTGAGATCTTAATACAGATATTGAAAAATAGAAAAAAAAAACTGAGACAAATTAAATTATAACCTGCAGCTTCTTGGTAGTGGGTAAACCTAAGATACTCCACGACAGTACGGAAAAGATACCTGCTGCAAATCCTCTGGGATACTGGTATGGAGAAAAAGGTTGTGAATCTGGCAAAGATGTCTGATTATAACAAAATTACCTGTTAAAGTGCCTGTTAATGCTGCATGCCTTAAGTCCCTCAGGTAGCAATCTTTATTCATACCTACAAAAAGTGAGTTTACTCCAGAGATGTCTGGAATGGCAGTCACTGCAAAGAACTAAGTCACAGCCTCCCTCAACAACAGCTTCTATTTTCTCTTTTGTAAAAGTAGTTCTATTTGGTCTCTCAAAGAAGGATCACTGACCAGAACAGCAATAGGAAAAAAGACATTGAATTGTACTGCTTGTCCAATTGTACTGGTGGGATGAACCCACAGGACCTCACTAAAGATAAACAAGATATACATTCAACTTTCCTATATAAAACCACGCTCTTTCCTCATGTCCAAGAGGAAAAGGGCTTAAAATCAATAGTACTTACAAGGGTAACCAGTCTAAACAATTGTTTGAGCTCTAGGAATGACCTGTTTAGGATGAGCTCACTGAAGGCAGACATACAAGCTTCCTTTCTTTCAGTGCCTGTTAATTTGCTTGTTGTTACATTAAAGGCTCTTCGGTGTTATCAGGTCTGATCCTGAGTACAATATAGCTGCTAAAGTAACTGCTCATCTGCAATTCTCATTCCTACTGAAGGATTTCTTAACATGACAGAAAATCAACATGTTCCTCAACCTAGTTAGCAGAGCTGCTGTAATACTGATTCTCCAGCAGGGATCAAAGGTAGTTGCATTGCCATCATTCCAGCCAGCTATGAGTAAAATCCTGACCCCAACCACACCGAACTGTGGTTACTGACACTGATGCTGAGTGGATCTTTTGATCTCTATGCTGATCCTGTGTCAGCATCATGACAACTATCCCAGCATCTTATTTAAACCCAACAAAGCAAACTACTGATTTCCAGTTCTGCTACAAAAACCGACACCAGTATCTGTCCAGCGCAAACTCTTAAGAGTGTTTCTAAACTAAGAAAGTATTTGCTAACAATATATTTAACTGTTGAATGGGTGATATGTTATCTAAGCATGAAACCTTGTAATGCACTTAATGCCATCACAATAAAACAGTACAAGTGTTACAAAAAAGTCTTCTATCTACGTTTTATTTTGATAAGTTATAGTACAGTGGGACAGCTTCACAGACCTCATTAACATAATCTATACACGTGTTTGGTGATAGTGGATACTTGTGCTAGAATTTTCAGGGTTAGAATTGTTTCATTCCTCACTATTTTTTTTTTCCTGAAGAGTTTGGTTCTTTGGTTTCTCCTTTGGTCTGAACATCAGCTTTGAATGTAAGCGACTGCAATTTGCAAAACTAATCTAATTACAGTTAAATCTCAGTACACAAAGCCATTAACCCAAATGAAGTAACCACACCAAGAAATTTATTTGGCAGTTTTGTGTATGTATGGCACATTTGAGAGACTTGTAATAAAATACTTCTTTTCATTATTTTACTCTGTTATTATTTGTATTTATAGGTACACACTAATACATTTTCTTTTTCTAGAAAAGAATTAGACATTATTCCTAACCTGAATTCTGTTCTCTTTGTACATCTGTGTGTAAATGTTTTAACCCAAGAGCAGATGTAGGTGTGCTTTTTGCCATTATGCAAATTTTTCCATTACTGATTATAATGAATATGAAGAATTTTTTATTATTATTTCTAAGAAAAGGGATTAACAGTGGACCTCTAAACCACATTAGACCTTTATTCCATCATTTTGACCAAGTGTTTTTCAGAGCAAGATGCACTGTACGTTTGTTGTTACAAAGACTTCATTGAAGTGCTATAAATAATCAAAAAACAAAGCTATCAAAACCATGATAAGCCTCAACATAAAAGGCTTATATTTGGCCAATGAGTTATGCACAATGAATAATTCAAGTAGTAATTCATATGCAGAATACTGTATAAAATTTAATTTAAGAATTTAAGATTTGCCTCTTGTGTGACTTTTATGGCTCTAATTTAATATATTCTTCTCATAAAAATTACTGCAGCACATTGTGATATCTGTTCTTCAAAGAATTACAGGAAGGGTTCTTCAAAAATTATTCTTTAGAGTGTTTTATGTAAACCTGCCCATTCGTATCAGATTCTACAATAATTATTTTAACTTATGAGGGATTGCTTTTTATTCTATTCATATTCATTACCAGTGGGCAGATATCAGACATATGTGGGTGACTGAAGGAAGCTCCAAAATTGAAAATTAATGTCTACTATAAAGTGCTGTAAGGAACAGAAATGGGAAAAGTAGAAGCGTTCTGTATACCAAATAACTTAGGATTGGAAAGATAGCTTTTATATACCTTGGAGCTGACTGTCCATTTTAGAAAACATCATAATTCAGCCTTCAGTACTAAACATGGAAGCAAAATAAAACGCTCTCTTTGCTGACAAAAGCAAAGAGAAATACATGAGTATTAGTGTAAGCAATTGTTAATTCTAATCACTAATACTGGCCATCAGTATTTTGTAAACCACTTTACAAGCAAAATAATTAATTTATCTCCATTTGGCCAAAAGATAAACTGAGCTACAGAAGTGTTTATATACCTCATAAATGCTAGTATTATAAAAACTTGAAAATCAAAACTCTAAGAGCAAGTATGAAACGTCAGCCAAAAGAAAAATACTTCTAAATAAGAAAAAAAGTGGCTGATGAATAAAACAAAACAAATTACATTGTTCACTACCAATAATATGATGCAACAGATGTGAAAGGTGACACTTTGAAATGTTAATATGCTACAAAATTTTTTGAGGGAGCTGTAATGTAATATCAAGTCAGATCAATATATCTGAGAAAAGTGTTGTTTACAAGAAACAAGCATTTAGATACGAGCATTAACTCTAATCATCTGACATTTATGCAGTAAAAAACCAGTCACTGCCGTTGCTTATTATGTGTACATTGTATTTATTAAATGCAGTTATCACTCTTTGTATTTACACAGTTACAAATACGGTCAAGTATTTTGAAAGTGAACTCCAAAATAATGCTACCTGCAGTAGAAGAATTTTTAGTTTACTGTCTGTCTCCATGGTAAGTTTATTTCTTTGACAACAGCTGTAATTAAGGGTTATATGCACAGGAGTATGATTTTTTTCTAATTCAAATACAAAAATGTTCTTCAATGGCAAAACCAGACACCTTTTCAGAAAGATAAATGAGATTTTTAAACTTAATAGTTTTTAAGCATGCCTTTGTACTTCACTTGCAAAAAGACCACCTCGCAATGTCCAAGGGAAAAACTCTCAGCAATGTGAGAAAACTGTGCTGTACTACTAAGTCCCACACTATCATCATCTCAGAGAATGTTTGCATTCTACATGAAGTCTGATATCTCACAATATTTTCTGAATATTCTTGCCTGTTAATCTTTATACACAGATTCAGTAAATTCTTTATATAAAACTCATTTGTATCATTACCAGATGCCAAAGCCAGTCTTATTCTAGGAAGAAAATCAATCCCTTTCACACACAAAATGGGAGAATCTTCTGTAGGCAATGAAATAAACAATTTATGACACAGTAACAATAACTAATGATACGGTAACAGATACTTTAAATCTCATGAGAGCATTAAAATGCAGTGTAACCAGATTATAGACTAAGAATTCTCTGAACAAGGATATTTCTGCTTAAGGAAAAATGGGTAATGATGCAGAAATTAGAGATAGTTTGCAATAATTGACTTTATAACATACAAGAAAACAGAAGGGCACAAAAAGCTTCTACAAAAACAGATGCCTGCAATATTTTAAAGCAGTTCTATTTATATATGACATTTTTGGGAGGAGTATTCAAAATATGCTTCAGTAGGCATACAGTCAAGCTCACACTCTACATTATTTCACAAAGGGCCACACTCTGCATTCCAGGCCAAGTACTGAAAAATGCTGAGAACCACAAATATTTTCTTTTAACTTGAGAAAGAATGTAAGTAGTAGTATATTAATTATATGTATTTTTGCTGTTTAAGGAGATGCCTAGTTCTAGAAGATTCAGGAAGAATTTGCTGGATGGAAAGCAATAAATGCAAAGTTTTACCATTATCATTTATACTTACTATCACGTAGCTGAACAAGGTTTTACCTATCTCAAGAAGGATATGGCAGCTCAACACTTTTCAGTCAACAGCTACAAATTCCATTATCTCCTGAGGTATTCTTCGGATTTGAGCTAAATCATTGAGGTCCAAAACTCCGTCATCATCATCTTTTTTCAGTGGAATACTACATACTGTTTGTCTTTTGTATTCACAATGCGATCTCACTTATAAAATCAAAAGTAATTACACCTTTTGATTAGGACTTGCATGCAAATAAATGATTTTTCAAAATGCCCCAAAACAAGAGGAGTTAAAGAAGCTAGATCATCTCAAAATTCAGAAGGTTTTTTCCCCAAATTATAATTTTATTATATTTTTTACCTTATCTTGCAGCACAGCAGATAAATATTAAATAAGTATTGGTGAAAAAAAAAAAGAAAATGGAATTTGGCCAGTGGCTAGGGGACATTCTCATACCACATGTCAGATTATTTTTCAAATATGCTCTTTATTACAGATTCTTCTACAAAAAGTATCCAGTTTATAGATAGTTCTAGCTGTCGTCCATACTCCACACTCACAGAGCATTTCTGCCAGGGGAAGAACAACAAAGCATTCAGGTAAATTAACGTGTCTTCTACATCCTGAGCAATGCCTTTACCATTGAGCAATGGCAGAAGGGAAAAAGTCAGTACAGTAACTATGTTGCCTTCTCCTGCAGCAGTGTTTCTAGGACTCTACTCCCTCATTTCCTCAACTTTTATTAATTTCACTCCAGAGTTTCAAGTATGCATAGACATTTTTGTCTCAGCAAAAATATATTCAATAATTGGACTCAAGTTCAAAATATTTTCAGCTGCTCTCCTGTAGCTGCATTCTTAGATGAAGTTACTTTAAAAATATATTGCCCTGGTCCATTTTAAAACATTTGATTTTTGTTATTCAATAGTAGAAAATTCTGTAGATTCATTCAACCATAAGTTTATTTCCCTGTATTACATACTGAATTATTTTTAAATATTAAATTATTTTTAAACTAAAGGAAAATTTTTGCATAGCTTGCCATAAAATTAGGAAACAAACTATTTTCTGAATAAGCAGTACACTTAAATGAAAGAAACACCTGATCCACATACAGATGAGGAATATTGTCATAAATGTATGCAGCTATTACAGACTGTCTGTGGGGAGCAGGCAAAATGTTCTGAGTTTTCTTTTATTTTATTTTAATCAAAATGGCCAAAAAGTGTTTTAATTGAATGGAAGCAGAACCATGCAAAAGAATTCACTTCTTTCAAAGAAGAACACAAGAGAAGTATATTTTTCAATGATATATATTTTTTTTTTGCTGCTGCTGCTTTGCAAACTACCTTAAAGAGACTTCCTGTGCCTATGTATGTCCTTTTGCGAAATTAAATATTGATCTCGTACCTGTTTTATTTTTAATCTTCATTCAGACTTTGCAGGAAAGCTTTGATCATATTAGGGCAAAATATCTTTCAAAAACATTCTAAGAGGGGGCTGATTTTCCCTTTCATTATTTACTTCTTTACATTACTTTTATCACATGGATGTTTGGGGGGGGTTGATTTTTTTAAGGCTTCCTCTTCTAATCTGTTCCTTGTACTGCAGTTTTCCTTCTGGGTATATATCTTCATGCTGCAGAGGACTGCTCTGGAGATGCGGTATCAGGAAACTACCTGACACAGAAGATTAATGTAGAAGACTGTTTGAACTGCTAAAGCATACCAAACAGAGCTCCTTGCCCTAATTCCAAGGTACAAAACTATTTTACTCATAGGCAATTTTAATCTTCATATAAATGTCTCCTTTTGTTTTCCTTCAAGAGACCTGTCTCAGTAGTTTTATCTTGCATTCTTAGGATAGCTATGAATTCTTTTCTTTTAATCTACATTTTCACCATTCTTTTTTAATATATATTCCTCCAGCCACATATTTTAATTCCATTTTAATATTTCTTTTTTTCTGACAGGATTTGTATATAACAAAAGACTCCCAGTTAGATGACAGAAATAATTACAAAAATCTGGAATGTAAGGTACTTAAATATGTATCCTATTTTGCCATGGTATTTTACTTTTATTTTGCCATGGTAATTTAACAAAGAAATAAAATCTCGACCATACTAGAATGATGATTGTTGATATAAATTTGTTATTAAAATTAGGTCAATATCAGAATACCAGCCTGGTTGTATAATAAATAAAGTACAAAAAATTAATGTCATTATGGTTAATGATGCTATTCTCTATCCAAATCAAGTGCAGATCTACAATGCTTTATGTGTCCCAAGACAATCTCTAACAATTTTTATCTTTTTTTTTAACCAAATAAGTTTCGAATCAGAGCTCTCAGGTGAGAGATTAACCCCTCTACTCTAGGATACCTATCCTCCACCCTCTGCAGCTGTTCTGAGCTTCAAAATTTGTCTATAATCTAAATCTCCCACTGTGAATAGCTGGCCTAGTTTCAAAATCTCCTCATTACTCTTTTTGTATGTTCACCCTTAACATCTAATCAATATATTTTATGGCCCAAAGTTACTAGTCTCAAATCTCTTCAAATCTTCAGATTATTCAAAATGCAAACTTCATTTTTAACTCAGTTTTCTGATGATTTTCCCTCACTATCTTCTTTTCATATGTATCCATTTAAATCAGCCACAGCACCATTAATCTGTCCTTGTCCTTAGACACCTATAGTTTACACTTTTGGCCCTCTAATATTTCAGTAAAGAAAAATTTTGTACATTTTAGCTATAGCAATCCATGTCCACTTCTGAATTACTAAAAATGTAGCAACTGAGGGTACGTGTGCTTTCATGTTTTTTCTCCTTTAGAGAAGCGTAAACTCTTACATTCCTAGAAAATCAATGCAGCTGACAATTACAAGTATTTTTGCTGACTCAGTCTGGTTTCTTTAAAAATAACTATTGAATGAGTTTTTCTGAATCATAAAACTTAGCAATCTGAAATGTAGCAAGAAATAATTAAAATGTTGACAAAAATCTATTAAAGTTAGAAAAACAGAGATAGCAAAGCACCAAAATCCTCCTAACAAAGAATCATAAGTATCAGAACAATTAAATTCAACAGAATTGTAAACGCTGAAATATTAGCATAAATATCTCACCATGAAAAAGAAAAAAAAAAGCTGAACAGTCAAAAGAATCAGGATCCACATAGAAATAATTTTAACATGTCAAGTTTATTGATATTTTCTCTAGAACACCTATGTTCTAGCTCTTTAGAATTAGTGAATTTTGATCAAAACTTGGAATAATACTTATTTTGTCAACTCAGTGGCTGAAAGTACCAGCAGACGGTGCTAATGCTGTGTAGAAATTTTATGCTGATTTTTAGATATACATCTATTCCTCTCCAGTCTTTTATCTCGTGTAAGAAGTACGATCTAGACAGCAGGGAAGTAAGACCACGGGATTCTTCTCAAACAGGATTTCCCTGCTTGATCCTTGGAAGTGAGTAAAGCAGGGAAAAGAGAAGAGAAACCTGGTACGTGAAGAATCAGACACTGGTAAAAAAACAATTGAATACAAGAGGACAAGCAATTCCAGAAAAGAGTAATACTTGAAAAGAAAAAAAACTATACAGAAAGGCTTAGAAACATGATGGTTCACAAAGTACATTTGAAAGAGCAGGATTGTTTCCTTTATTTTAATTTTCTCTTCACATCAGTGACATTCTCCAGCGTGGTGATAGTAGAATTAAGATATCCTGCTACAGATGTGGAGAGATTACTTTAAATATTCTCTTTATTCATGCAGACACCTACCCAGTACATCCAGTTGGAAGTGTCCATTTGCTTTTGGGGGTCAAACCAGACCTATTTACAGTTGTAGATGTACAAAGTTGTTTAGTGACATTAAAAAATGTGGTTTTACTTCAGCGAACAAGATGAAGCAACTTTAATTTTTATGATCCATCAATCTGATGTTCTCTCAAAGGAAAATTTTATGATAAATTTGCATGCTAATCTTCCATGTATTCCTGTCCAGTACATGCATGCTTTTGGTTGGAGGGTGGGGTAATATACAGAACGACTGTATTGAGACCAGTACTGTTTAATATCTTCATCAGTGATAGCAGGATTGAGTACACCTTCAATGAATTTGCACGTGACACCAAGCTGAATGGTGTGGTTGACATGCCTGAGGGATGGAATGCCATTCAGAAGGACCTGGACAAGCTTGAGCAGTGGGCCCACGCGGATCACTTGAAGGTCAACAAGGCCAAGTGTAAGGTCCTGCACTTGAGTCAGGGCAATCTTCAGTATCACTACAGGCTGTGGGATGAAGGGATTGCTATCAGCTCTGAGAAGACAGGGGTGCTGGTACATGAAAAACTGGACATGAGCAGGCAACGTGCTCTCGCAGCCCTGAAAGCCAACCAGCCCCTCTACTCTGCTCTGGGGTCCTCAGTACAGGAAAGACATGGATCTGTTGGAGCAGGTCCAGAGGAGAGCCACGACAACGATCAGAGGGCTGCAGCACCTCTGTTATGAAGGCAGGTTTGAGAGAATTGGGGTTGTTCAGCCTGGGGAAGAGAAGGCTCCCGAGAGAACTTATTGTAGCTTTTCAATGCATAAAGAGGGCCTACAAGAAAGATGGGGACAGATTTTAGTTGGGCCTGCAGTGATAGGGTTAAGAGATAATGTTTTTAAACTAAAAGATGATTGATTTAGACTAGCTATAAGGTTTTTTTTTTTTTCTGGTGAGAGTGATGAAACACTGAGCAGGTTGCCCAAGAGAGGTTGTAGATGCCCCATCTGTTTTTACACAAGGCCCCATATGTTTATCTGTCTTTTTTAAATATTGTTCCATTTACATTGCGGATTGCTTCAAATTTATCTCAACTCCTTAACTCTTTAAGATAAATTAAAAATAGCAATTCAACTTTTTTTTCCAGATAAATCACATCTTGCTGATTGTTATGAATGCAACTAGTACATATTGCTGAACAATAATTTAAAGACTTTTAATTTTTCTTTCTAGTTTTAAAACTTGGCAGAATCTCAGTTGTAGTGCACAAAAACCAAGACTCAAGAATATTGGATTCCCCAGAAATTTACCCAAGTTAAAAAATGTCACATATTCAGATTCATTCCATGAAGAATACTGTGTGACACCTAGATTTCAAACTGCCTAAGTGCTGTGTATACTCTACTTTGAATCCAATTCAGCCAAACCTAGTTCCAAAACAGTGTTCTCAGTAGTTCATGTTTGAACAAGTGAAGAGGTGGTACTACACCATTTTTACTATGAAGATAGCATTTCTACACCAAACTCAGACGCTTGTTCAAACTTTATATTTCACCTCTCTGTTAAAACTTGATCCTTCTGCAGATGTAGAAAAAAGAATGAAGTAGAATCAAGGCAAAGCTTCTTAGAAATTCAAACAAATGTTGGTAGAGACTTTCTTTCCAAAATATTTCTCCAGCTCTAATATTCATTCATAATGAAGGCTGTTATTATTTGCTGTACTTCCTCTTCCCAACACTCAAACAACACACTATATGGCAAATCAGAAGTTAGTTCAAAGAAAAACACACAACAATATCTCTAACACAGTAACACTGAAGTTCTGTTTTATCTCTTCTTGCCCACTACTCTAGGAAACAGGTGTTCATTTTGATTTTTGTAATTACAACAGCTGTGTTATTTTTCCTTATTAGTCATGTTGGCAAAGAACAATTGAGAGTATTTTGTTATTTGGGTAGGAAATTTTGTGGCAGTTTTGCAGTACTTGTATGATACCTGAAGAAACTCCACATGTGATATTTATCATCTTTTTCAAGATACCACCTCTGGCTGCTCGATAAAATGACTGAAGTGAATAATGTCAGTCTGCAACACTTCAATCTCTTCCCAACTGATAAATATCTGTACAGTCTGTCTGCTTCCCTCCTGCTACCACCAAGTCATTCATTACTTAAATATTCCCATCTGGCCACTACATTTCCTTGCTTATTGAATTAACTGGCACATGCTTCTTTTCTCTCCTCATGTCTGATAAGATATACTGTCATTGTTTTCACCGTGTTCCTCCAATTTGTGGAGACAAATTAGAATGAGAAAAAAAAGACTGAGAAATATTTAAAACTCTGGAAATCATAACTTCTCCTAGTCATGAGCTTCCAAAACAACAATATAATTTATGATGTTATTTTTCAAGCTGTTTTCAAACATTTCACCAATATGATAATGAATGTTACCACTATGGTGAAATTTCAGTTGAACAATTATCTCTTTCCCACACTGCAAACCAATACTGGTGAGCTGAAATAAGAAAGATTACACAAGTTAAATCTAGTTGAATACGTCTTCTTTTCTGAGAGAACCCTATTAGCTCTATTGTTATATTCTGGGTATAAATGAAATTTTCACAAGGCAGCAGAGTGGGGAGGAAATGAAATATTTAATTTCATAATTTTTTTAATCTCTAAAGTAATAAATTTGATTACACTAATAAAAACGAAAATCCTTTAAAGAACCATGAAAAAAGATAAATACTTCCCCTCCCTCCAGAGTATTTGTTCACATGTTGGTTATTCAAAACACGGATGCAAAGATAGAATAGAATATTTCAGTTGGAAGGGACCTACAACAATCATGCAGTCCAACTGCCTGACCAGTACAGAGCTCACCAAAAAGTTAAAGTTTGTTGTAAACAGCATTTTCTAAATGCCTCTCAAACACTTACAGGCTCCGTGCATTGATCACTGCTCTAGGAACCTTTTTCCAGTGTTTGACCACCCTCTGAGCAGATAAATGCTTCTAAATGTTACAACAGACCCTCCCTTGACGCGACTTTGAACAATTCCCACATATCCTGTCACTGGATACTAGGGAGAATAAAGCAGCACCTCCTTCTTCACTTCCATTCCTCAGGAAGCTGCAGAGATCAATGAGGTCGTCCATCAGCCTCTTGTTCTCCAAACTATACAAACACAAACTTCTTAACTGTTTCTCACAGGACAAGTCTTCCAGGCCTTTCACCAGCCTAGTTATACTCTTCTGGACACATTCAAGGATCTTGACATCCTTCTTAAGTGGTGGGGCCAAGAACTGCACACAGTATTTCAGGTTAGGCTGTATCAAGGTCCAACCTCTGATCTCTTGAGGTCAATGAGAACTAAATATACAAAAATCAACAGAATTTCCACCAAGTTAAAAAACCAAGCAAGATCAATGTTGTATTTTCCGTGTAAGGGGGAATGGGGAAATTCACCAAATTGGTCACTATTTTAAACAGCCTCACAACTGCTCTTGCATGCAACCATAGCATTCACACAAGAGCTCTCCAGAATCAGAAACCAGAGTTTAAGGTCTAAAACAGATATTCTAATAATCTACTTTAAGAGCAAAGATGCTGGCTTTCAGCATGTTCTGTTCTCCCCTGGTCAACAGTTATCAGAGCTGCAGTTTCCATTGGGAGATGCTCTCTCTGGAGCACACAATATGTGTGAGATCTGCGAAATCAGAAACTGCTAAATGCTTAAGAAATGTAGGCCAGTCAGGAGAAGCGTGGGAAAAGGAGGGCATGACACACCTACATAACTCTCATGAGGTATTTTGGTGCCTCCTCATTAGGCAGGCACTAATTAGGTTGACAGATCCATTATAATATTCTTGACTTTGTTCAATGAATAGTTTCATTTGATATGACCCAAAATACAATATATTGTTTACATCTCATCAAACGAAAAAGCAAAACATTTCAGATTTAGCTCCATGTGGCTAAATTGTTTGATGAAGGAGGGGGAAACCAGGAAAAATCAACCGATAAGTCTTAATTTTTGTTATATTATAATGCATGATAATGTAAATTCAAGAATATCAGCGCCCTGTGATGAGTTATGAACATAAAGCTTCACGTGAAATACTGCTTCATTGTTCACTAAACCATATTGACATTTTTCATGGTGTCAAACTTGAACAGACTTTTCCAGTACAATCTGAATTTCAGAAAAAGGAACCAATTCAGGTTTCAACTCTGAATTCCATCAAAATTCTATTCTAGATCTTGAAATCATATTATTATGACAGAATGCTATTTTTAAGTCCAATAATGAAAAAAATGCTGAGAATGTGAATTATTATGTGTAAAATAAAATTATTTCTACAATTTGATCTTTATTTTTAGATCAGTTTTCACCTTTATTTCACTGATAGTATTACTGCAGAATGAGGAAAGACTTTTTTTAAAAAATATGTATTATGCACAGCATCATTTGTCTTAAACTGAGGAAGAGAATGAAAAGAATTTCAATCAAATAAAAGACTTATAAAGCACTGACAATGGAGAGAATCCTCTTTTTTTAATGCACACATATAAAACATAGATTAAATACAATTCTGCATACTCTTGACAGTTACTGATTTGCTGTCTTCCTTTCTTTGAAGTTTTATCTGAACTAAAACATGTTTTTCCTGGATACACTACTAATTATTTCCAATAATAAAAATCTTTTAACCTATTGAGCTATTTCATGAATCACCTCTATTAAAACAAATAAATTTTATTGCTACCTCAGAAGAGTTTCATAACTTTTTGCCTTAGCTGGATTAGGACATATCTTCCATTTATCTATCTTAATAAAATAAAAAGAAGTCCCCTGCTGTTCTATGTAAAACATATCTATGAAGTAACCTCAAGATTATTCCATCAGAGACCTAAACGCACCCAAGAATCCCATTCAAGACCTCTGAGCTAGTAAATCTATGCAGTGTACCAAGAGGTGTTCTACTATTAGCATAAGCCACTATAGTTGTGTACTTTCCTGTTGAAATAAACATATTGTGCTGTCCTTCAAAGTTGGGGCTATACTTTTGAGTTTAAATCTGATAAGCACAAAGTGCTTGCAAAGAACTTGACAGGTTGACAACTTGTAAGATCTACAGAATCTGCAAATACAATGTCTTGGCAGATGGAATTAATCTTAGATCAAAATAACATGCTTTTCAGATACTGCTTTTGTTCAGAAATAATAAAAACCCCAAACTAAACGCGGGCCAGCACAAACTTGTTCAATATATGACCCTAACATGGACAATAACAGGAAAAAAAAAGAGTGCAAGAGGCATAACTGTACACAAGATATTCTGACAAGTGCTGTAAGTCAAGTGATCATTTACTTATCACACAGTATTTTGCACTTTTACCAGGCATACCACTCCTGTCAAATTCACACAGGTAACATTTCTTCAGCACTAAAGAGCTATGAATCTAAGAAAAATGCTAAACAGCTTTTCATCCGAACACAATCTGAAGACATGGTAATGAGATCTCTGAAGGAAACCACCACCAATAAGCTATATAAAAATTTTACTCCAGGCCCTGAGTTGGGAGATAAGAAACTCAGCTAAGGGTGAAAAGGATCAACAAGGGAAATGTCCCACACAAGAAAAGTGATTACTGAGTGGGGATTGCGCATCTCACAGAGCAACTAACATGGCAAATTATGCTTCCTTTGAAAGTTGTACTGGCTCTTTGTGATCTATCCATGTAAAAAAAGGAAGCAAAAATTTCTGATGTCAAAATGGCTTTAGAAGTGTTGTAGATACCATACATTAATCTTAATATTGCTGAATTTTGGGGGATAAGAAACACTGACTTTTCTAAAGGATGACTGTCTTGCAAACGAAGACCAACAGAGATAGGAATTTATTCTGGCAAGATTAGATCTAAATAGCTCACTATTTAATGAGCAAAGAAAGCATTATGTAAGTTTCATTTTTGTCAAAGCATGAAATTTTGACATCAGAAAAAGGTATATTACTTTTAATAGTCAAGATACCATAGATCTTGAAGGTAAATGATTTGCTCTTTTTCTGCTTTCAAATATAGATGTTTTCTCAGTTGTGTTCTATTTCAGCAAAATTCTACCAATTGCACCATGTGGTGAGGCTAATGAATTTGCTTTTTTTTAAAGATCTGCTCCTGTTTAGGTAACTAATGTTATTAAGACCAACACAAAAACATTTCTTCTTTTGAACACTGGACTGTAGCTTAGTTCTTAGACATCTATTTTTACTACGTGCATCGTATAATCTTACCATACTTGATTAGACAAAATGTATGACAGAAATGAGACAAAAGATGATACAATCTTGAAAGGAAAAAACTAAGTAATGATGACACTTTGGGGTCCAATAAAGTAACTTGCTAACATTATATCTTATGTTACCACCGAGCAGCAGTACTGTCTGGAATATGGTTACTCAACTTCATATTTTCCCATTAATACTTACCATATGCCTAGAATACCTATTTATCATAAAATTACAATTATTTTACTTAATTAACTGATACATTAAATCAAAGGCCAACTCTTCAAAGTAAGTTAAACTATACCAATTATGGATTTTGATGTGTATTTTAATTCTTACAATTGTCAATGGAGTTTCTGTCTGAGTATGATTAATGCAAACTGATTAACTTCCTTTTTACAGTTTTAATCTTCCTAAAATGTGTAAATATGTGCTAGTATTAGCAGAAGGACTTGAAATTACATCTGAGGGAATTATTTTTTTTCCTTTATTTACTGAAAACAATGGCCATTAGCTTAACCTCATCAATGCCTTATAAACATCCAAACTCTGTGTTAATAAAAAATACTTCAGACTCTGCTGTTCTTCTTTTTTTCGGGTCTATCGTACTGAAAAATACTTAACCACATAGTCTTTTCATGACCTGCAGTTTGAATGTTTGCCCAGCAGTCTAAACAAATTGGTTATAATACCTAGGAACTCAGTCTGGATTACAGTCTTATTGCAAATTGTTAATGTTCCTTTTTCCTCCCTAAGTGCACATTGTGTCAAGTAGCTACTCATTAAGGAGCAGATATGTACAGTGATTAATAACAAGGGGTATGGAGCAAACGTTGTGACTTTATCATTTACTTCCTTGTTGATTTGCATTTGATCAAACCACACCAAGTCAAGTGCTCTTTTTTCCCTCTGACACCATTTCTTCAAACCTCAGCGTTTTAAACAAAGTGACTATTTTAAAGACACAGATTTCCAGTTCTTTTACAATTTCATTAATCTAAAGCATCATCATCAGTATAGTTGTTTTCCTTTTGCCTGCTTGTCTGCCGTCTTTGGTACTCTTTTTCCATCACCCTATCATTGGTTAGACAGAATATAGGAGGGAAATGAAGCATTCATCTAGGAGAAATTTTTATGCAGAAGATAAAAGCTGTCTTCAGGCTCCTACAAACTCAGTATCAAATGTCAGTTTTCTTTCCATTAAAGAGAGTAAAACCTTGGACATCTCTTAATAGAAAGAGCAGTGATAGTCTTCCATGAATTCAGCCTTCATGTATCTGCACCAATTACTTTGAACTCAGTACTCAAGATGCACAGTTTTATTGTAAAAAATTAGGATGTAAACACAGATGAAGGTTTTTGCTTTGCTATTATGTCTCTATGTCTATGTTGTAAAAGTAAAATGTGTAAAGAGTGAGCACTTTCCCTGGACAACTTCTTCAAGTGGAGGTAATCCGCAAATAAAACGCTACTCTGTCGGGACCTAAACTGCATCAATGCCATAACTACTATAACACTTCTAATACTTTCCTCAGTCTGAGATTAAACTAAAATTAAATATGGCTACAAAAAAAGAATATTACTCCCTGGCAGTAACTAACATTAAATTGAAATGTCACATGAAACAGTTTAATTTTGGCAGTATTCAATAGATACAAAGCAGCATTTCCAGATTCACATGCCAAATCATGTTTCTATTGGAAACCTTTTTCCTTTCCTCTTGCTAGGTTGCTTGTTTGGCTCTTGGCAGCTCACTTGGTCAGCTGAAAGCCTGAATGACCTGAAAGACTAAGCATGAGCTCCTGACATCCACAGCTTTCAGGCAGGCTGACAGGTAAACACCTTCAAAACAGTACAGCATACAGCATCTTATTTCCTAGAAAGTTTTGAAATACCTGGGTCCCTTAAAGAAAAGGCATTTGGACATAAAGCCTTCCATAAAACAAAACTACCCTTCTCCAGCCAACTCTGCCTAATATCTATTTTCTTTAATAAAGATTGGTTAAACATTTCAAAATTAGTGTCTGCTCTTTCCTATTCAATGCACTTTAAGTTCAAGGAGGCATCACAACCAACTCACATTTGAAGTGCTGTCCTCTATGACAGCACATTTGTCTTAGGTTATGAACCAGTACTTATTTCACTTTATTGCAGAATGAGTTTTAGTAAATATGAATAAAATATTGACTAAATTGCAGGTTTCTCCAGAGGCATTGCAAGGCATAAGAAATGTATGCCAATTCAGAAGGTACTGTCATTCTTTTGGGAGGTGTAGCAGAGACTACCACAATTACTAGAATATATTTGCCTCTCAGAACACTGCATATTAGAAGCGGCTAACACAGGATGAACAGGGCTAACCCGGGATGAACAGGGCTAAGCAAGAGAAATGTAATTTTAAAAAACAGTATTTGTCTGACAAAGTCAAAATTAAATGTTTTAAATAAAACAATACATGTGCAGATATTTGACAGCTAAATGCCTTGGATTGCTTCCCACTTAAAATAGGTTTCACAGACAAATCTAATATAGCCCTTTTGATTTTTTTTTTGGTCAGGTTAAGTTAAAACATAATTACCTTAAGAAATAAGCAGATAAGATCAATAAGATAGCAATATTCAGAAGGATTGAACAATTCTAGCAAGGAAATCAGAAAAAAATTCCTCTTTCAGTGTTGAGCCAAAAAATGAGCATAAGTATATCATCTGTTCTTGTAGGACAGAATTCAGCCTACAAGTAGAAAATTTGTAAACATTCAACTGAAAGGAAGCCCAAGAGGAAACCCTAAATTGCGTAGGTACTATATGAGCACTAGAGTATCTAGACATTTTTCATCCCTTTAAAACGAAGGTAAGCATCTCACTCAACAGGACAAATATGGTTTCTTCCCCTTTCTCTCAAAAGAATCTGGACCTCTCTATTCTTAGATTTTTAAACCTTCTTAAATGCATAAGTAGCTCTCAAAGTGCTGGTATTAGGGACAGATTTTCAAAGGAGTTTAGCTCTTATTTTGGCACCTAAATAAATCAGCACATTATCAAGTGAACTCAGCTTGTTGTTGTTAAGTATCTTAAAAGTAGGAAGGAGACAGAACATAGATGTTTTAAGCACTTTTTCAAAGTTGGACCCTTCAATTTTCTGTCTCTAAAGAATGCTGAAAGTTATGACTCCAATTCCAGGCACTATGTAATTAAATCATTAGGCATTAAGGTCTTAAAAATATGACCGTGAAGAAATAGAGTATCAACAATCCCACATTTACAGTAAGTGGAACGGAGTTCATTTTCACCTGACTTTATCCTTATCTGATTAGAGTACCTAGCTTAGGTCTATATGCTATCATCTTGCCTATAGCATAACTTTCCCACTCCAAGGTGAGCTGAAATGTTACCTGCCAGGCTGGGGCTTTGACAGGAGTCCCTGTATTTGGGCCATCCAGTACAGTCTTCTACTATATCATATACATTAGATCAAGATCTTTTATCTGTTCAAGACAGATTTTACAATTTCCCAGCTTTTTCATACAGTGCAAGGAATCTGTTTTGAGGTCCCTTTCCACATACAAACATAGAAAAATCAGATGAAAACATTAAAAATGCCAATGGAAGTTGACCTTGAGTGGAAATTCTGACCAACAGCAACTGCAAACAATTTATGCTATGACGTGTCATTCACCAGAAAAATTGTTCTTGATAAAAACCCTAACAAAATATAAGGTATAGCAATGTGACAAAAAGATGCACACTGACTGCTCACTAAAAACACTTGGCCTTGCACAATAAGCTAAAACTGGAGAGTGGTGGAGCAAGGGGGAGTCAGGAATCTGTGGTGCACATTGCTGAACAATGGGACAGTAGGCTAAGAAAGTAAAATGCCATCATTTCAAATTTCTGCTTTCACTTACCATCTTCTTATGCTGTATGGTCCTGTGCTCTTTAAAGGCTCCCTATGTGGCTTTTTGTTGCCAATTTTGATTCCTTGAGTTTGGGATTGCACCACAAAGTTGGCATTTTTCCAGCTGCTGACATGCTCTACAGTGAAAGGTTGCATAGAGAGGGCATTTCTTTGTTCCCGATTTAATACATAAGATACGTTCTACCGGACTTTTTCAGGCCATAATATGTCTTGCAGATTTATGATAACTGACAGCTTCCACAAGGAGAAGTTAGAATTGTTTTCTAGGTTTCCAAACTAAACTGTTCCTGACCAGTGCTTTTCATTAGATATTTAGTCAAAAGATGGCTACAATCTCGTTACTGAGACTCAGGAGCAAGGAGGGTAGGGTTAAGTTGAAAGGCACTGCTGATCATGAGCCATCATACTTCTTTTTCCTTTTCACCAGTTTTATTCAAACTGTTCTAAATATTTTTTTCTATAGGAAAAGTTATAACTTATAATGAAACACACTTTGATCATACTTCAGGCAAAATACGCATTGTCAAGTAGCCTAGAGATTACACATGCTCACATTTGAATATTGCATTGAACTGTTGATCAACTCATTACAGGTAAAGGTGCATATATAGCCAAACACAACTATATTAGCATAACAACACCATAGTATTTTAATATTTTATGAAATGCAAACTGCAGAGATACAAACAAAGCAACCCTTATTATGTTACCATTTCTCTGAAGTTTTATTACAAGATACATTACAAGTATTGTTTCTCAAATGAAGCCCGTTTAGAAAATGTTGACTGTTTCACCAGTTTGCTACTACATTCGATTTCTCAGCTACTCCTTACTGCAACAAGCAAAAACGGGCCTTTATTAAAGCTTTCAAAAATCACAACAATATGAGTTTGCTTTTATTTTTTTAAATAAAAAAATATTCATTTGATGCTTAACTGGCTTCTATTTAATCAGATAAACAAATTATCAAGAATTATCTGAAGAATCTCTCTCATAATTACAGATTTTGGTTGGATTAGACAAAAATATATTGCAAGAGATCTATTCTTTAAAGACTAGAAAAGAACTGTATGGTATTTGAAAACCTAAAACAACAGGGCCATTAATCATCAATGCCCATGTAGCCAGATGCTGGGAAAGCAGAATAGTAAGAACTGAGTAAGTTGCCCAGATCTTGAGTTTCTTCTTATAATCTTAACCACAAGGTCCACTGCCTGAGATAAACATCTTAGGTAGGTAAAGTAGAACACTTGGCTCTAAACATAGCCACTGACCTCTTCTGAAATCCCGCACAGCTTTTGAACATATGTACCCTTTGCTATCTTAAAGAAGAAGAATCTTTAGCTGAGATTTAAAAATTAATACACTCTAATGAAAATAATAAAAAAGAACCAAGTCCCTCAACAATCAAAAAATGAATATTTTAATCCTTGAAGAGCTTAAACCTCATTTGTATGGTGAAAGTGAGGTAGTAGGCCCTGAAGCACTAATCAGATGTATTAAAAATGAAAGAAAATATCAGACATGGGAAATGATTGTAATTAAAATTTGAACACACACAAACACAACAGCTCCAATATTGCTAAATAGAAATCAAACAATGGTATTTGGTGTTAGAGGACTGAATAATAAGCCACCATTTAATCACCCGCATCTGTTCTTGTAAGTGCATATTTTGCAAAGTATTACATTAATTCTAGGTGTTAGAGAGTTAATTATCTCACAAAGGATGCAAGACTTGCAAGCCTTACATCAGAAAGCCAAAGATTTTATTTTGCTTCAAAAACTATTTGAGGGTTTTTTTAAATTTACTTTCATTCTGCATAAGAAATCAACAGAGTAGTGGAGGGTGTATGAAGGAAAATGTTTTTCCTTTAAAATTAGAGTTTAGAATTCTGCTTTCAAAAGTTTTATTTTAAATCTATACTTTTTATTACCTGAACTTATTTCATGAGCTATCAACAATGCAATTCATTAGTATTACCAAAACCAGTAAGTTATAGTAACATTTGAAACAGCTTATCTTCTGTATTTAATTTTGAGTGGAAAATAACTGCTACTTATAACAACTTCTCTAAAAGAAAATGTTTCCCAGTTATACTGTAATAGACCAACAGCTTCCTTAGAGTCAAGATATTTCTCATTCTCTCTTATTTTCATATTTCTGTCACAACATTTAAAGTTTTCCCACAAAACAGCCTTAACATGTTCTTTGTTGGCATGCATTAAAAAGTGCAGATATAGATGTAGAAGGTATCAGACAGTTGAATCTGGTTGCACTAGGTAGTTAGACTGCAGAAACCTCGAGGTACAATTGGGTAGCACAGCATGTGATTTTTTTCCCTATCCTTATTTCTTCCTTCCCACTGCCATATATTTTACTCCCATCTGGCTCATAGCAACAAAATATTCCCTTTTCCCACTATACACAAGATACTTTCCCACATGAACTGCAAAAGGGATTTTTAAAATTAAATTGCAAAGTTTACACATGGCATAATACCTGAGAAAATCAGAAACTAATAAAATGTAACAAATGTGTTATGCAAAGTTATTTTTCACAGAAATTACCTTAGTCCTTTCCAAATTTTAGCCTTGCACTCTCCTGACAGTCTTTTTCCTGTCACCGTTTCCATCGGTGATCCACCAACTGTCCATCAGCTTTCTACAGATCTGACAGATCTTCATCAATTTCTGTATTATTCCTTTAAGAAAATTTGCTAGGAAGCAAATGTTCTATTATGAGTCAGGTTTAATCTAGTAGCCTTTTTGTGTTTTCCTGTATGTTTGATGTGAAGAGTGGTGAACAAAAACTGTTAGCATCTCTTGACTTTAATCACTACACAGCCTTGTTTACATGACCTGCTAACAACAATAGGCTTATGTGATAACTTTTATATCTTACGATTTCATTTATTTCTTTTATTAAATAACAACTTTTCTAATATCTTTCAGTCTATTTGATTTCCACAGGCTTTCACCTGACAGATTGCCACATAACTACTTCTTTACCTCAAGAAAGAAAAAATAGTTTCCTTTATAATCTAT
Organism: Dromococcyx pavoninus; assembly: GCA_033558185.1. Taxonomy (NCBI): domain Eukaryota; kingdom Metazoa; phylum Chordata; class Aves; order Cuculiformes; family Neomorphidae; genus Dromococcyx; species Dromococcyx pavoninus. The sequence goes on along the minus strand of JAUMJL010000389.1, from coordinate 819,008 downwards.
CTAGATTGAAAATCCACTCCTTTTTTAAAAAGCAAACAAGAACAATGCTTCAGGAACATCTCTGTATTTTCTGGAAGCCCTGTACATGGAGATAGCTAAGAACTTGACATTTGGATTTGAGTTTTTTACATCTCAGTAGTTTGGGTACACAGTGCAACTCATTTCTTCTCCCACTATGTTTTACACAAAGCAAGCCTAGTCTTCAAAATAAATCACAGATTATTTGCACTGCAACTATACGTCCCAGTATTTCCAAAAGAAAAGTACTAATTCCCATGAAGTTTTCAAGTCTTACCAAACCTGAATGTGTATTTGGAATCTTCCACGGACCCAAAGAAAATATTGAGACTGAATCTGTATTCATAATTCAGATGCATTTTTCCCCTCAAATGTAGAATCCTGAAATTTGAATTGTGATCAAGTGTCTAAGGAATAGGTACAGGGTACAACAGGAAGTTCTAGTAGCAGCTTAATGGAATATTTATTTAATGACACATACATCACTGTTGGCTTACTCATAATCTTCAATCAATACTGCTCCCAGTGTACAGTAGAGCTCTACTTATGTTCTGCTTATGTTACCCTGCAGTATATATTCCTGTCCTTGAGATTCACCTATTTCGTCCAGCCTATTTTATTGTTATGCAAATCTTGTGTTCTGAAATGCTGTCTTTATGCAAATTTCAAGCAAATCTCATGCTTGTTTTACTTCAAGAAAACTGCAGTAGGTATTCAAAGATCTTAGGAGAATCATGAAAAGAAAATCAGAAATAAAAATGGCTTTCTGGAAAAAGATATGAATAATTGGAGAAAGTAATCTAAGAAACCAAAGACTGTAATGCTGCTAGGAAAGGAAGGCCTCGTGCGTTCTGAGAAAAAAAATGATAAGTAGAAATTCTGAATTCAGTATTGATACTAAGTTCAATTTCTAATCTGAACCTATAATCATGAAGCAGCAGTGAGCACTCTAGAGACACTCATCATGTACTGCAGTAAAATCAGCTTGGGCTCCCCTAAGTCACACGCATGATCTCAAAAGCCAAATCTTCCCAACACCAAGAAAACCAAGAGTTAGAAAGAGCAGTGAAATTACTCAAGAATGTTTTCAATAATGGTACCTTTTCTTCTGTAATAGATGTATTACTCAAACCATTTGATTGCAATCCTACTGTCACGATCCTCTCGTCAAAAACATTTGGTCATTAGAAACTAGTTTGCCTGGCCACCAGTACTATTGGCACACTACTTGTGACAAAACCAGTAGAACATGCTAATTTGGTATTTGAAATAGAAAAGTTATCATTGTTACACACGGTAAACATCTAAGTATAGAAGGAATTAAATATTTCCTAGTACCACTGTGTTGTCAAGCTACAGTAATCTTAAGATAAAGACAAACTGCAACCTAATTAAGAATCTACTTGCACTTTTTGAAAGTTGTTTCAAATAAAATGGACATAAGCTATGTAATAGTCCCTGTTTCTAATCTAGAATCTTCTTCAAGACCTCTATTTCTTATTTATACAAGAAGAAAATACAATACTCACTGTCTCAACAAACAACTACCATTATTTTGTCAGTACGCACAGCAATTTTGGAAGTTTTCAGGAAAGTCCACTATGAAACTGGAGTGAAACACACCACTTTATATGGCTGTCATAGCATATGGCACCAGTCAGTGTCCATTCACTGTTGACTATCATGTAATTGTATGCTTCAGAAAATAATCTCAAGGAGATGTCAAAACTCCAGTGCAGACAGAGTTACAACAACGTACATGAAAGAAAGAGAAATTTGTGAAGGACTGATGAGTTGATTCATGGAAACTTGGTCACTAAAAATCTACACACACCTTAGTATGACTCTTGTCTTTCTAACCACCAAGATTGCAAATATTCTTCTACTCTGTGAAATACTCTGGATATGAAGTGAAGTTTAGACATTTGACATAATTCAAAAAATATCCATTTCATGTTTTCTATGTGTCCTTTTACAGAAATTCTGATTTGTGTCATACATGTATCACTGATTTTCTCCTCTCATCTTGATTTTTATCTGGCTAAAGTGATTCAACTGAAATATTTCATTAGCTGTGCTGACAGGAACTGAACATTTCCATAGCGACTCAATACTGTTGCGCCTCCTTGGTAACCAATTCAACACCATTATTTATGATATTTACCTGTATTAATGCTCTAGGGCTGAATATTTTAGGAGTATATCATTCTTAAACATATTTGCTAGTTTCATGAATAAGTATGAACAGGCACATTTTTATTGTTTCATAATTATCCAATACAATCCCTTCCCAAATATACAACAAAGCTCCTTCAATCAATGAATCCTCAAACTGCGTAAAACCCCCACAGTTAAGCAGAACAGGTTTATAAACAGGGAAGGGAATCCATTTGCATTAATGATCAAGATTTAAAAGAATTTTAAAATAATTCTATTTTCAAACAATACTTTGAGATTACTTTCCTGGCTCAAAATCTCTAAACTCTGTTTCAAAATAATCTTAACCACATATCAAAAGTTGGATATTCTTTATGTGAAGTAATAAGTAAATTGTGCGATCAACACACAAGATTCAAACATTTTGAACTTCACACCTGCTTTTCTAATAGTTAGATCCAAGAGAAGTTCATCCTGTATGCTAGCACCCATTGCAGTACTACAGATTAAACTATGAAGAAATACTAACAGAATTTACACGCTCCTCTTCCGTTACCTCAGTTATTTTTGAGGTTTTTTAAGTTTTAAAAATCTTTTCCCTTAATAAATCACAATTAAACAGAAAACAGTTATGTATTGTTCAACTTTAACTATTCTGCCTCTTTGGGTTTGAGTTGTAAGTATACTATGAAAAATACAATAGCAATTCACAACCAGATTTCTGAGAGACGTATAAGATATTTGAATATATGATGTGACTGCAAGAGAAGGAACTGTGCTGATATGCACTTCTGAGACTGTGTAATAACTTTTTCATAACATGAAAAATGTCTTCAAGAGTTAGTTTTAGGCTTATGATATCAGTAGGAAATTGAACTGCTACAAAACAATAGTTGTACAGCTCTTACTTTTTCTTAAAGATATTTTACACACTCCAAACAGTGTGTCTCTTTCTCCACACTAAAGTCCTTGAGAGACAGTGAGTACCTATACACCTATGTTCTTAACTACAAACTTTCAGGTTATTGAAAAGTATCACTACACCAAGATATCAATCACTTAATGACGTTGTTCTCTTGTAAAACATTCTCCACTACGGAAATGGCAATTATTTTCCTCACTGTTGTTGAAAGCATAGAACAGCAGCCTTAAAGTGCAGTGAAAGCAAAAGAGTTTAATATTTAAAGTTCCAGCCTAAAGATACATTACAGACACTGTACCTGTATGGTCCTTGTTGTGTGATCAAATCCTAAGTCATCAGTTCCATACAAGGATAAGCACTGTGCCAGCTCTGATACTTCTGAAGATGAGGTTCAAAGTTTGTTGGCAAGCTATCTGAAAGTTAGTTATCTAGCAGATCTATCTGAAATAAACTGGAGGAGTCCTATCCATCTTTAAGCTTGGCCCTGGAAGTGCCTCTGGTATCAAGAGGCTTGCAGAAGAAAAAGATAGACAGAAAAACGTGTGAGGAAAAGGCGGACACAGAGCAAAAGATAAAAAAGCAGGAACATAACAGTGCAGAGTCTAGAAGGCAGAAACGAGGAATATCATTTAAGGATGAATGAAGAATGCTTGATAAATGGTTTAATCCAAAATTCATTGGAGACAATGAGAACACTGGTATACAAGGCTAGTAATCTTAAATGACTGCATTTAGAACCCCTGTTTGACCAGCATATCCAAAACAGTGAGCACTCCATAAAAAGTGACTTCATCCAGCCTCTTCTGAGATGAAGGTGGCACTGCTTCTTTGAAGATATAATCATGAAAGGATGAAGCATATGAACAGTCAATATGAGTCCTCTGAAGTTTGACTATAACCCCCTTATTATTTCTTATAGAGTCTCTGAAATATTCTCTGGTGAAAAATAGGAAACAAAACTGAGGCAAACATCTTCATCTGGAAGTTACCTGTAGACTAATTTTATTTTCAGCTTTATTTTTTGTGTGGTCAAGTTCACATATGCATGCCCAATTCCAACAGCATTTAAGTTTCTTACGGTTGATTTTACAGAATAAACACTGAAATACAGTATAATTTCCTACCTTACATAAATCGTTTGTTACAGCTGCTTGTCATCCACTGATAGATATCCATTTACTAGTGAAGTTTCACTATTCAATTAAAGAAAGTTGAGAGATGCTCCTGTAAGGGAAGAACTCGTGTATCACAGGCTAATATTTTATTTAGAATAAAAATAATCCTTATTAACGCAAAGTGATGTTTTGCAATTCTGTAAAGAAGCCAATGACACTAACATAAAATAAGTTTAGTCTTAGTGAATTCTGAAGCACACACCAATATGTACATAAGCACATTCAAATACATGCATATACACAATGTTTTGAAGTAGATACTAGACACTGAATGAGGCACTTGTCCTAGTGCAGAAATTTCATCCTTATTTGTATGGTAGGGTTCTGAAAAGAAGCAGAGCTGAAAAGGAACACATTTGTATTTAGAGCTGGCATTCAATTGTAGAAAGCTCTATTCTCTTTACATAGAAGGCTAAATAATACTGTGTGGTCTTAAGTATAACAAATGCTTTGTTGTGCAGTGGAGGGAGGTGAGTTTATTTTTTTAGTAATTGTGTGAAACAGGACTTTGCTATGTTAGAGAAATGGCAAATAAAAAAGTAAAGTAAGAAGGGGAGGCATCAGTAGAGAAGGGATATTTGTAGAACAGTTAAATGCTTTGGTAACAAGCTTGATGGCACAGCAGCACTGACCTTGTGGATCATAGATTATGTGCTTTAAAGGCAGCAAAACTCCGTATGTATTTGTGATACATTAAGACACAGTTATCAGCAAATCTGATGGGAAGTTTTGGAAGAGATGTAGGAAAATACCTACAATCTTGCTCGTGGTATCATGTGGGAAAATGTTTAGCACAAGAAAACAATGAGGCCAAAACAAATCACAGATCAGCAGAGATACAGCTGTAATCAACAGATATCAAATCAGTTCTTCATTGTTCGCCATTTAAGACACTTGAGATTCTCCCCAATGGCCAGGTGCTACAATTTATTGTGTAGGCTATTTTTCAACTTTCTGCCAGAAATCATTACTGACATGAAGAAAGGGGGACACCTAGGGTTGTATTTAATGAAGGACAACAAAGAGTTCTGGCTGAATACTGATATCGACAGGAAGCAAACCCATGAAACTAATGAAAGCATTGCCTATAGTCAATTCTTCTGCACGATGTTAATTACTACCTTTTTCATCTAATAATAGAAATAAAATTATTAATACTTATTGGCTGCTCCATGGCCAAACATTGCAAAGTAAACAAAAAACATGAGGCTTTTGTGCAAAAGTGGCAATCATCTTCCTACAAATGAAACAAAACCTTTCCAAAGCTACAAACACACTTTAAAGCCTTGTACTCTTACATGTCAGGTAGATGCATTTCTTGGTTCAATAAACCCATTGTGCAAAGAAAGATAGCACTACTTCAGGTAAGAAAATCAAAGAATATAAACATTCTAAGAGTGAAAACTCTGCAAGAGGAAACTATATATTGGTAGCATCACTCCTGTTCAGAGATAAACATTGCAATCTACATTGATGTGTAACAATAATGCACTCTGAATACAATGACTCCTTTATAAAGTCATTTTTTCAAATGATAGATACAGTAGTTTTAGCTGAGCCACTGATTACAGACACATACAAGCAGAAAACAAAATTATGATGTTTGCCCAATTCTTTGTGTCAAGGATGAAAAACACACTGAGGCATTTTGCACTCATATTTGACTAGTCCAAAGTCAAAAGGAAAGAAGTCAAAGAACACTTTAAATTTATATTTATCACCTTCCAAACCACTAACAAGAATGCAAGAATTGCCAAATTTCCATATTTTCCCTGAATTATCATCTCATTAGCAGAGAACTGGCATTATTACAGGACCAATAGCTTCTTTAAATCCCTGTTTGGGTCTGTGCTAGAAAAAAACATCACCAGAGAATTCATATCCTAAAGAGAAATGAGGGGTACCAACATACATTTCTGAAGTTTCCAATATTGTAAAACACATCTATGGTGAACTTCCTGTTGCAAGAGTCCTATTGAAAAATAGTAAGTCTATATTTGTGCATAAAATGAACCATTTCCTAAAATCTTTTCAAGGGCTGAGGAAAGTCACATTCTTCTGTATTCACAATTTAATGGCTTGCATTAAGGCATAATGAGAAGGAGCAGGAACACAACTTGCAAGTGGAATAACAGATCCAAACTTAGAGCAAACAAAAGTTCTGAGTCAAACATTTAAATATTTAATCATCTTCTTTGGACAAGATAGTATTGCCATCATTTATTGTAAGGCACCTCGGGAGACAAATATTGCCTAGAGCCTCTAGCAAAGTAAACTTCTAATGTCAGTTAATTATATGATTTACAATACTGCAGAAATGCTATATTTTCCTTGCTATCATTAGTTATAATTAACAAGATAATAAACTTTTGCAAATTCCAGTTCCTTAACACGTACGGTTTGTTTCAATCTCCCTTTAAATAATGAAAAAAACCACCATCACTTTCAAGGTTATAGCTGATAAAACCTGAAGGGCCTGAAATTCTCCTTTTTTCAGCTAAAGTCTAAGGTAAAATAATTTATTATCTGGAAAAATAAAATGTGATGTACATTGAGATTTATTAATAGTTTTCATATGCACTTTTTAAAATTCTACTGGCAATTTGTTATCTTTCAAATTTTGGGGCTTTAATACACTCTCAAAATGAAGAACCACCAGCAGATAAGAGCTGGTTATTTATGGCACTGACATTCACAAGGATTTGATCAGTGAAGCAGTGATATTAATATTTCGAAAGAACATACAGATTTCATTTTTTCAAAACGTTGTTGGAAACTGAAATTTTTCTTGACTTTACTTAGCACAAAGGACAATATTATCTGGGGAAAATGTCAATTTATGAAAACATGAGAAAGTACAGGAAAAAATAATGACTGTATTCTCATCATATAATGAGAAATATACAAAACTTCTAGAAAGTTTTTTTATTTATCATCTGTTAAGTTGAAAAGGTAGAAAGTTATAAACATTTAAAATAGTTACAACGTATTATGTTCCATGCAAAGGAAAGGCTCCATGGTGAAAAGTTTGATAGCTATCAAATACAAAATGGTTAGTAAGGTCATTTCATTCAACTTTCAAAACATACATCCAGAACATTTTAAAATACATAAATTAATTCTAGGTTGTTTAGTTTTCAAGAGATCAGACTATATATCCCTTCATCACATCAATATTCATATGAATAACTTCAGCTTCGTAGTTTAAATGCACAAACTACCAATTTCCACATATGATAAATTCGAACTCTAATCCAGTTACCAATTCTCACCAAAAAAATTAAGAAAGGATGCTCTTGACATCACAAAAACTTCTCCACAGGTGATTTGATATTTCACACTAATGTTTTGCATCTTAATGGTAACTGATTAATTATGAAATACTGGCAAGGATTGCTGCAAACCATTAACTTTTTAATGGTTGACTTCTATTTTCCTAATCAGTGAAAACACAAAATACAGCTTTCGTAGTATTGCCATGGAAGAATCAGTTCTAGTAATCACAAATATTCACCTTCTAGATTCTTCATGCATCTGCTCCACTTGTGTGTATAAATGCTTGAAATCAATACCAAGAACAATTAATTACAAAGGTATATTTCCTATTCTAAAAATAAATCATTATTTGCCACCTTAACCTAAAAGCATCTGTTTTATCTCCAAATGAAATAGACAGAACGCTGTCCTTCTAAAAGCATAAGTGAAAAATAGAAACACTTTCCATGGCCAGTTTAATAACCAACACTTGTCCATATAAAGGTGTTCAAGATGCACTAACAATATATTTTCGATTTTGAAAGCTGGATTGAATTCATCTCTTCAGTGAAAATCATGTAAGTTACAATTACACCTTATAGTGCCATCTACTGCTAAAGCTACTAATTATTCTAATTTATATGCAATCAGCAATGTTTTAGTACAAAAAGCCTTGGGAAATAATTCAAAAGTGAAGAAAGGGATGGTATAGAATGTCTAATTATGTGATGTAACACAAATTATTGCCAAATCAACAGCTACATGGATTAGATAAAATTAATCCAAGAAGTTAATTATCAAACTTGGATAAAGCATGAAGAGTTCCCTCATCTTCTTTCCTCTCAACTCCCTTCCATTTTCTCTTCCAGGAATTTAATTCTGAGGAATTACACTTGTGCCTTATCACACGTATGTGCACACTAATCAAAAGAAATCCTTTACAATAACAGAGGTCAGGGTGAAAACATTGTAGAAGAGTTGAGAGAACTTTTCACCCTTTTAAAAAGAGATAGGTACACTCTAAATTAAACAATATTTTTCCCCTTCTAGGACTGTAGTCTTAGTTTTGCAAATGTATTTTTGAACTTACAGGAAGGGACAGCTCTCCAGGGGAAATCATTACAGTTGGGGTTAGGCTTAGGCTTAGAGTTGTTGCCATGGAGCATTGCCCTAAATACCTTTCATAATGCACCAAGTGCCTTGGGTCAGTTATTAGGTTTGTACTGTGAAGTTCAGCATTTAGGGAACAGGAAGGATGATTGTGTGCAATTAGTCCCAAATGTAACCTCACAATTAATGATTTCTTTTATAATTTTTCTTAATCTCAAAACACAGAATCAGGAGCAGGGGTAAAGACACCTTGGGAAATAACACCTCCCAAGGGTACAACTAGATATTCTGTCAATGACACCACTCCTAAATGAACAAAGAACCAGAAGATGAAATGAGAGTGGCAAGGAACACTGAAATGATAAAGAAGCCTTTTTTCCAAAGCTACTACAAAATTACCACCTTTTGATACTCGTGCTTCTGTTAAGACTATCATACGCTAATATTAATGTCTTTTTCACATGAGTTATAACACAAGTGAAGGCATGTCACTAGCTCTGGTACTACACTTTATGCATTTTTCTGATGTCACGCCAACAGAAAACCTCCACATCAAAATTTTGCTCATGCCCGTATAACATTTTGGTATGTATTTTTAATTTGACCATTTAGAAAGAAAGTTGCCACCAATGTTGCATGTAACATCTTCTGAGTATTTTCATTCATATTCCTGCAAAAATATTCCAAAAAAACCAAGAAAATTTATCTGGAACAATAAAGTAGAGAATTTGCAAATTTGTAGTGTTCTGGGTATTCATCAAGAAAATATATGCATCAACAGGTACAATATGCCACGTATATAATTCAAGTAAAGTGGAAAATGGAAGTGAGGAGGAAACTCAACATTTTGAGAGTTTCCATCATCAAGATACACCTCTAATTGAGAAACATTAAAATTGGTCATATATATATCCACTACATCTATTAGAATTTAGGGTTTGACAAAAATTCAGCTACAAAAATTGATCTAATTTGCATTCACAGTATATTAATTTTCATTTGCATTCAGTTGCCAGACATTTGATCTGAGACTCATCATTCTCCCTGTAAGTTCATTTTATTATTTCATTTAGAGGTTACAAAGAATATTTCCAATATATTGGATTACTGTTCACCGGGTCTTCCTGAGTCATAAGAGCTGGTTCTTCCCTGGAGCTGACAATCAGAAGTTTAAACACCTGATAATATCAGCATCATTTTTTTTCTGGCATGTTTTAACACTGCTATTCCTGATTATTTATGAATTTCATTATTGCCAAAGTTCAAATTATGAAATGAATTATTACCATGTCAGATTGCAATTCTTGGCACATTTATATATCTAATTTACACATTTCTTTTTATGGTTTTATAGTTTTATTTATCTCCAATACTGTGGCATAAAAAATAAAACAAATAAAATGAAAGAGGCTACAATTACTACCTTGATAAAAAGGAAGATAATTTCACAGTTTTAATATGGTTGTAGAATGATGATTAATCCATTACTGGGCAATCTTAGTAGGTCTGGTTTTGTGTTTAATACTCTGATGATTAATGCACCAGATTGACAGTATTGTCAACACTAACAGTTGTTTTGGACACAATGCTCACTTATGCAAAATATAATATTCTCTCTCACTGAAAGGAAACACTCACACCTCTTATCTTCGGAAACTGGATTATTTGCAGAGCTCAGTTGTGACTTTGCAGTTTTTTAGCTGACCCCTTAGGATGGAATACCCCTGAGTTTCACACTTTGTGACGTAGTTCTCAAGTATATTATCCTTAATGGAAAAATCCCAGTGAAGATTTTGCGCATTTGCCTAAATAAATCTAACAAGCACTCACATCTTTCCTGGTTCAAACATTCAACATATCAGCTTGGTGTCTACCTAGGAAGACTTATAAAACTTCACTGCTTTCAAGTAAAACACAAGTCAGGTTTGGTTTTGTTTTTTTTTAATATACCATTACTAATTGGATAGCAGTAATTTCCCAGAAGTTATTTTCTTCTTATGAACAAAACACATTTTTCAACAACTCCACTTAGAAACATTCCGGCTTTTTACAGATCAAAATTTGAGAGGCAGTAACCCTGCAATAACCACTAAACTATTGCTCAAATGGCTTACCTAAATGGTAGGAGAGCCACATTCAAATCCCAGGCCTGCTCAGCCTTACGTTCACCAGGCAGGTTTCACTGTCAGACAGTCCAGTCTCTTACTGGACTAATTTGACTTTATATTAAGAAATATTAATTGCAGCAGAATCACAAAGGTCTTCCATATGCCACATGAATACATTGGCCACTAAGCTGGAAAATGAGTGCTTCTCCATTGTAGTATAATATTAACTATATAAACAGTGAGTGAAAGAAATTAAGACACAAGAAGAGGAATCATCTCAGTATCCCAATAATTAGATCTCTGAAAGTTACAATCCACTAGTTTCTCCCTGCTAATGAAAGATCTCTGTTCTGACACAGGACAGTACAGTATTTAATAGACAATTTGTTAAAGATCCTTATTGCCTAAGTGAATAAACAGCAACTTGTACGGTCACCACAATTTCAGAGACAAGAAACATGGAATATAGATTGCTGCACTTGATACTGTACACAGAATAACGTTGCTCATTTCTACACTGCTCCCAACATACATTAACCTTCTACCTGGTAAGTAATCTATGGTTGCTTATTTTCCTGTTTTCTCTACAAAAAGGCTGTGGTATTATCATCATCACGTTTCACAGGATACAACTCGAAGCAATCAGCATCAAACCATGATGAAGATCTGGAGTTTGCTGTCTTAGAGCAGCAGAACAAACCTTCCAAACAAACAGTTGAACTCTGGTCACACACAACGTATCATTAAGGATCCAAACTGCAGGATATTCAGCGAAGAATGTGCCTTTCCTCCTCTCCCTACTAACCTTCCTTTAAGCTGGGCCTTCAGCCCTTGCTACAAATACACTACAAATATTACAACAATAATCTACTCTCAAAAAAAAGGCTTCTAAAGTTTGAGTTCCCCGCAATGACTGTGACAGATGGAATCGGAAAATAGTTTTTAGAAATAACTATTGCCTTTCTCATCCTTGCACTGACATGCAATATAAATTTATGGTGCTGAAATTTCTTTCTTTTAATCTGACAAAATTTTCATGATAGAATTTAAAAGGATAAAGTTTTAACTGTAGAATTAGATAGTACTTAGTTGCAAAGGAAAGCGTACAGAATAACACACCTATTTATGCTTTCTTTTTTATGGCAGAGGATTCTTATTTAGATATGCTGCATGAAACACAGATCTTCTGCTCCTGGTAAAATGAAGTCTTACTGATGCATGCATTTTTCCTGAAGTCTATTTTTGATAGACATCTATTGTACTGAATCAGTCTGGTTTTTATCAAGCTTACCATAACTAATTGTTGACAATAGAAGGAACATTTCAAATAAATATTTTTATCCAAGAGTAGACTGTGAGGGCAGAAATCACTCAGTCATTAAAATAATCCAGTTAACCTCATACAGTTGCTCCAGTTCTTTAAAAATACAACCTGCCTGATCTATTATATTAATCATAAGTGAATAAACCTATGTAGCAAACCTGTTTTATTACTTCATGGTGACTGTCACATGACAATAGCACTGACTGCAGAGAATTTATAGGAAAATAAAATTCACATTTTACCTTGGAGAAGTTAGTGAAGTTCATTGACCTATTCCTGCTGCCACCGAGTTGGAGTAAACTGCTCTTCCTGCTTTTACCAGTTGGTCAAGTCTGATCTAAACTAAAGAGGTATTTGCAAGATAGAAAAAATATTTATTTACAGTAAGAACCTGAAAGTTATAACAATGCTTTCACCTAAATAACAACATCAATCCAGAAGAGTTAAATAAGTGTATTTAAGGGAATCAGTGTTATGTCTCTTAACCACACATGCTAACACCTGTCTCTACATATACATCACTACTATCTGTCCACACATGAACTAAAATCTGGAACTAAATTTATAGTTACACCTATTTATTAATAAAATCAAAAGGGGTACAAGTCAAACAGTAGAGAAATAACTGTCCACTACAACTGCCAGAAGTCCAGACTCATATTGTTTAAGCGATTTATCTTCTGTACAAAAGAACTGAACAAGAAAACAGCCTGTCTGTAGCTACCTCTTACTTCCCAGAGTGAACGTACAAGCTTTCGATTACAAGGAGACTTGACTTTGAGCAGAAACCTTGAATACTGCAAAATACAAAATTCTGGTCAATAAAATGCTTTAAAAGCATTTCTTCCTAACTTTGATATTAACAAATATCCACTATATAAATAGTATATATGAAAATATGGCAGACTATTTCACAAAAGTGAAGCAGTCAAAATTATTTTAAAAAGATGGGGACAGGAAAATAGACATTGTTACAGAATGGTTAGAAAGTAAAACATTTCCAGAGAGCTTGTGTATTTGCCGCAACAAATAAACAGAATTCTCATGACTGTCAGGAAATGTGTTTTCAGAGATATGCCAATATCAGGCCCCATCTAATTTGTGTTATTTTACATGGTCTTGTGAACTAAGATCTTTAGTTATGAGAATGAAACCCATAAGAATTCCAAGTGTACTCATTGCTTGTTCTGTCCCTTGAGACATAAAATTCCTCGGTCTTGTTGTGTTACCACAGAACATTGTACAATGTTCCACTTCAATGAGACACTGACTAAACGGAATCCAGCCCACTGCTACAAAAAAAGTGATGAGCCACAAAACCACGCCAACATTGAGAAAATCATTTGTCTTATTACTATTCATGCATGCAAAAAAGCAGTTAAAAACCCTGAAATTAAAATGTAAAGTGCCAGAGAACAGTAGCCCAAACAGCTTTAGCTTTCTGTGGCTGGCAATTATAATGCAGACAATCCACGCAAGCACTGCCTTTGGCAGTGTTATACAGAAACCCTTTAAAAACCTTAAATGGCTTAAGAGACAGGAGACAGCAAAGAGGCAGGAGGCACTAGAAAGCAAAAGTGTTTTTCTCATACCAGTAGTGTCAGTTCCATTTGAAAAACAACACTGCATGAACTCACCCACATGACAAATTGCATCTCAGTAAAAGACAGCTTGAGTAAATAGGAACAACCATAGCTTATTTGGGCACAGAGGTAATGCATATTTAGCTATGAGCATTTAAAAGTAAATCAATTTTTATGTTGCTCAGATTAACACTTAGCATGTTAAGAACCTCGTTCAAAGCAGTATTTGCAGGATGAAAATACCAGAGTCTTTCTTTGCTGCCTTCCACCTGAGAAGAGCTGTTACCCATTCATAGCTCTACTCTTCACTATGTACAGAGTGCAAGGACACAATATCTGTCAGAAGACAAACCCAGAACAAGTGCTTACATAAAAGCAGTGTTATAAAAAAAAACTAGCTTGAAACTAATATCTTTGTTTCTATACAAAAAGAAACATTCAGGTTTTGGTACAGCGAAGTATAAATGTTTTACATCTGAAAAAAAGAAACAAAATCATCTACTTACTGCTTATTTTTCAGCCTCAGAGCTAGTTTTTGAAAAAGAAAAATGAGTCTTGAAGCTAAATTTTGCTGCACGTTTTTCTAAACTTTCCACATCTTAGGCAGAATTAGTGTCCTGAAATTCACTAAGATTAAGATTGTTTATTCTTTCCTTAAAATGCCAGGAATCAAGAGACATAACTTTTCCCCTTCACCTGAAAACTTAGTTGATTTCTATTAGCTTGATATCATTATTCATAAAACTTCATAATGCCGTCCCAAGCTATACTAAAGTCAGAATTAAGAAGCTCCTCAAACTCTCTTGAAGGCAGTTAAGTTAAAAACAACCAGGAAACAGTTTTTTATCAAAGCCATAATTTTGAAGAGCTGGAATATCTTGATACAATGGAAAGCATTTTCCTCGCTTGTGCATGTAAACTTCAACCACTTCTAAGACGTGTTTCACATACTGAAAATTTTAGTATAGAAAGTTTTTTCTGAAATATCTATCTCAAAGTTATGAAACTGTAATATACCCCAGCCGTTCATAACATTTACAAGAGGCAAAGAGAAACAGATGGACTTTTAGCAACACCCGGTTAAGCTACTTATGTTTCCCATATTGCCAACTCTCTGCTTTCTTTCTGAGTGTTGGCAGATATGAGTAATAAAATGGAGAAGTCTCCAGCACATAAAAACCTACAGGCCTGATCTCACAAAAATAAAATATGAAAGCTTTAACTTCAATGGGAATAAAACAGAACCCACAGTCATACTCAGACTACAGGCCATTTTTTTCCAAGTCAGTTTCTTTTGTGTTCAGACTCCAGGATTCCTTTAAGAATTTGGCACTCTGAATCCCTGTGCTTCTGTACTAATGCATCACACACCATAAAATGAGTACCACAGATTACTATTATTAGAAAGCCCATTTGATGGACATGGGAAATTATAAAGGCCAAATAATTCTGTTGAAAATGGATGAAATATTAAAAATCACATTCTACAACACAGATTATATATTTCACGAATATGACACAAAAATAGATGATGAAAATCTTCATAAAAAAACAGCATATGAATTCACATGAATAAAGTGTCAAAGCTGTATAGTAAGTTTGAAAAGAACTGTTACTCATAAATAACATGCTAACTTTTCTGGATAATAATAACAAACGCCAAAACCCAGACTTAGGGAAGGTTTAACTTTGTAACTTCTGGTCCACTCAAATTCATTTAGTAGAGACTTAGATGCTCCCAGAGCTCCCCTGTACTTAACTCATCTTGACACATAACAGCAAGTACAAGACAGATTTCAGAATGCTAAAGAGCCAGATTTTACTTATACATTAGTCAAATAAGATTGGTTTCCCTCACTTTTTTTACCCTTTTCAATGAGAAAAGTATTACATCTAGAGAATAAATAGAATTATAATAACAACCTAAACACTGAAATGCCACAGGCTCACATAATTTCAGATGCTAATTGTAGAGTTGCTTAGTCTCGGGATGTTTCACTAGAAATAACTATAATAGTCAAAATTCTGCCATCCATTATACCTGTCATCACTATTGGCAACTGAAAGCATGATTTAGCAGAAAGTTAGAGGTAAGCAAAATCTATCACTTGACGCTGACTTTAAAATTAAATTTGAAGTGGGAAATATCATTCATGTCTTGATTTACATTTAACAATTACACTTATTATGAGTTTTAACAAGCATTTTACGGTCAAAATGCAGATGCTGAATACACTGCTGCATCCATTTTGACTGCTTTTGGGTTATTTTGTATTGCAGAGTTGTTAACGTTTGTTCTTCTGAAACATTGAAAACGCAGTAGAACCTCAATAAATTATTTACATTTTTAAAGACCAAAAGCTTATTAACATTTGCCTGGAAGAGTACATTTCTGTTTTGCTCTGAAGCTTAGAATGTAAATTAGGATCTTGTGGCCTGATTCTCTTCTCACTCTGTCAGTGTTATCCCCAGTTACAATGGTGCAAATGATATAAATGAAGCCCAAGCCATACAAAGACCTTCAATAATAATCCCCTTAACACCTTCAGAACTTTCCACTGAACTTTAATTTTCAGTTGCTGCAAAAGAAAAGCACTGCAGATTCTCACAACAATATCAATACCAAGAAAGACTTAATAATAGAAGCTCAAGATTTCAAAGTGGAGAGCTAATATGTACATGGATGACCTCTTCAGCTTTACTGCTAACAGAGTGTGCACAAGGCAAACAGAAGATCAAGGTGTGTTTCTTGATCCTGACACTCCTCCTGGCCTGGAGAAAGCAAAGAACATGCTGTTGAGGCTAATGAAGCTTTATTAGTAGCAAATGAATGTGAGCAGTATGTGGCCTAATATCAAAAAGACAAAAAGAGACATGAAGTGGCAAAGGGTTATTCATTATTTATTAGGTCTTTCAGTATTTTGAGGGTCAAGGGAGAATTACAACATGTTTATTTGCTGTAAGAATACTTATAATTTTCATAGAACAAGACCTAAGAACATCATGAGATGATGTGAAATCGTAGGGTTTCATAAAGTAACATGAAATCTATTAAATATTTCCCTTTTAAGAGGTCATTGGTGTCCTAGCTCTTCAAAGGAGCTTAAATTTCATCACAGTCCATTCATCTGCAAATACACATATTCCACAACAGTTAAGGCAGCAGTATTACTTTCATACTTGCGGAAAATTAGAGAAGCTCAAACTTAAGGAGAACCAACACACCTTATGCATATTTCAACAAACAAATAAAGCTGCTGTAAACAGCATTTCCACAAAGCAATATCTGTCTCTGCTACACCCCTTCCAGATTAGCACAAGCATTTGCATAGGAATGGGATGCAGATTCAAAGGTAGTTTTAAGCTGCATTAGGTCTCTAGCCCAGTTAATTAAGCATCTTCATGAACAGATATTCACACAAAGTACTGAATGGCTGTACAAGAAAAGAGAATGACAACTTTCTTCAGGTTTCAGAGTTTAATTATGACACCACTGAGCACACACACCACCCAAAATTGGAACAAGTCATTCAGAGATGCTGTGGAATCGCTGTCTTTTGAGATATTCAAAATCAGACTGGACACAATCCTGGGCAAACTGCTCTAGATGATGCTGCTTGAACAGAGAGATTGAATGAGACAATCATCAGCAATAACTTCCAACCTCAACCAATTTCTGACATTTCTTACATCAGGGTCTCATCGTTAAGAATGGTGTGAATGTGGTGAGTGGTGTCAAAGTGGTGAATGCCATCATTAAAGTGATGAAGAGGATTTACAAACGCAAAGCTACATTCTCAGGGCCAAAATACCAGTAAGGGTAGGGAGGCTCAGGGAAACAGAGGCAGAAGCAGTCTATCCATGTTATCCGTACTTAGAAAAACCACCTCATTTTATTAATACATAATCTTTACATCCTGCACTTACACAACACCAATCATGGTGTCATGGTGAGGTCACTGTCTTTGAGCACTGCCATACGAAAACCAACCCACAAACTCACAAAATAAAAACAAAAAAAAACAAAAGCAAAATGAACAAAAAACCCAAACTACACACTAACAGAGGATAAATTTTCTGCTTCAGAGATCAGGTAAGCAGAATTTAGCCAAAGGACTGTTCAGTTATTAGTAACATAAGATTGCCTTTTATCTGTTTAAATTACTTATAATTAAAGCTAAACAAAGAAGAATTTGTTGCACAAGATTCAGCAAGACTGCAATGACATTCACAATGCATTTGTTCCAAGGGAAGAACTTGTCATTCTTAGGCAAATCCAACTCACAAGAATTCATTACAATGGCACAAATGTAGTGGGCAGAAGTCATATTTGATGTCCAGCTTTTCAAATTTGGGAAGTTACGGATGGATTTTTTCTTTGCTCGTTTTTTAAGAAGACATTAAAAACAAAATTGTAAAAGGAATAGGGAAAATAACAGTACACCTAGACTATCTAGAAAACTACATTGTGCATATAGGGAAAACTCATAGCAAAAATCTATCAGGTTTATTTATGTCACATTACTCATTCATGATGATTTTTCATATCAGGAATGAAAAACTGGAATATCACTGAAAAACTGGACCAGAAGAAAGGTATTTCTATTTCCGTTCCCGTAGGTACCACAAATTGGTAATTTTAGTAAAGGTATTTAACCAATGAGAAAAACTTCACTCAGCTTAGGATCTAATATCTATTATCTACCCAGTTAACCCATCCATTAGTTGGATATAGAAAGGAATAGATTGTCTAATTAGCATGAATAATAATTATACTCTGATCTCTTTGAATAAGAAATTATGTATAACAATAGAGAGAGCATAACTTCCAGATTATCCAGACAGGATACTTACCACCCAAGCAGAACATGCATAACCTTATTTACACACAGCATGCTTCTGAAGATACTCAAGTCAAACTCCTTCAACATGTTTAAAAAGATATTCATAACAAGTAAGATTACAATGAGAGAAAGTAAGAGATATAATCAACAGGAGACTGAACATAGTTCAATATTTAGATATGAGATAGTGAACTAGTGATCCAGTTCCCGAGGCTTGAAAGTAAAGGCAAGTCCCGTATGCTTAGTACAACAACAAATGACAATTGTGGAACAACAGAGTAAGTGGCAATTCAGTAAAAATCAACAGTCACGGAATACAGTATCATATGCACAAAAGAATGTCAAGCCTAGAAAAAAAGGATGTCAAATGAAATGAAAAAGCAAGAATCTGTGAAGAACTTTAGCTGGACAGAACGGTGATTTGAAAACAGCTTACAAGTCTACAGTTTATATTGGGTTGTCAGAGGAAACTACATTGACAGTAGTTGTAGAGGATGAACAAAGGACTAAAGATAAAGCTCATGGACTAAATCTCAAATCATGGAAAGAAAAGTCCTGCTCAGCTCCATCCTATACAGTGATAAGTGCCAGAAAATCACGGTAAAAGAAAAGTTACAAGACATATGGAATGTTTAGTGCAACTTCACGATTGGTGAAAACAGGATATATTGCAGCTTCAACTAAAACACAGCTGAAAATGGTTTAAGAACATCTAAAACAGAATTTAAATATAAAATTAAATAATTTATGTAAGCATAAACATATTTGTCTGTTTCAAGAGTAAAGAAGTAGTAAAGCAGATTGTTAGTTGTGAATGAAGACAGCCAAGGAAAAGCAGGTTGAGGGAAAAGCAAAGGATGAGATCAGAGAGGAAAAAAAGGCAAATAAAGGAAAAAGAAGAAAATTGTAGAAATTATTGCAAGCAGAGTGTTATGCTGAATTCTTCCACTTTTCTCATAAAATACAAGCAGGATTCTGTGTGGACAGTATGTCTGAGACACTAATGTTATGCAGATAAAGAATCCTGATCTCAAAAAGGCAGAAGTTTGTAATGAAAAGTAGAATAGGGAAAACCAAAAAGTGGAGTAAATACAAGAATAAAAATAACAATGTGGGAAATCATAATAGTTTACACTGTTTACCACTCCATTCCTATCCAGTGTCTACATTGCATCACCCCAAAGTTGAAAAGCTGTTACTGAAAGGATATGGAACAGAAGGAAGCTACGATTACTACTGCAGAACTTCTAATGAGAACCTGAAACAGATAAACAAACAAAAGCAAAGAAAATCAGACAGCAATACACTATGCAAGGGATGAAATTCCTCCTTCTATTTTTATCACTTAGACTAATAATTTGAAGCTGGTTTATTTTCTTTGCATCAAATGTTATTGTGCTACGCAAAGTTTGATGAGCTATAGAATGTCTCAGGTGAACACAGTAATACATGAATATGACAAAGTAATCTCATCTTCTCTCTATGCAAAAGAAGGAACAATTTCCTGTCAATGGGAAAAGATTTTGCTAAACCAGAGACAGCAGCCATTGGCCTTTCATGAAGAATGGGACTGGGGAAAACAGTTTAATAATCATCAGTTTATATGTCCTGGCTTGTGCTGTTTACAGTGAGCATTGAAGATGATTTATAGTCAAGAATAACAAAGAGAATGAAGGCTGGAAATGACAGTGAAAACTAGAAAAGCTGCTGGTCATTGTCATTGTGACAAAGTGGGTTTTTTATTACAACAGAGAGATGGCAATTTTAAAAGCACTTGCTACCCTGTCATACTGTTCAGCCTGACCAAGCTTCCTGAAAAGAATGCATACAACGCAGATCAAATCAGCTCTGTAAAGAAAACTATTAGTTTGCATGATCTTTCTGGAACTGGAAGCTGAAGTCGTTCATTTTACTGCAGCACTGTTAGCAGAAGGCTGACAGAGGAGCACAAGGCTTTCTGTTCCAGAATACCATTACCTACATATCTACATAAACAGCAGTGAGCCAATCTAGGCTAAGTCAGTCTGCTAATATCTAAAAGGTCCAAAAATGCAAGTTCAGCATTAGTAGGCAGAAATAGAGATGTCCTCTGATGTGTTTTCTGGGGAGGGGATCTTTGATAAAACAGCTTCTCTCTTTAGTACATTCCTAAAGCCAGTCACATCTGCAGACCCAGTTCACAGTTTAGCCTGGAGAAGCAGTCCTAAGAATTTGGCAGCCAGTACCAGAATATAGTAGAGAGTCTGGACTCCCTTGTAGAAAGAAAGTTCGAGTCTGTGTATAAGAATAAACTTGTCAGCTTTGCATATTACTTTCCTGCAGGAAAAACTTTGAGACCACAACTGTGATAGCACAGCACCACCTTCCTGGTGTGTACATGCTCTTCTTCCATATGTGTCATCTGTCCTCACAGTGCTGCCACACAAATAAGGATACTTACCCAAATTATGCCAAGTTCCTTTCCACTAGTACAGATGGAATTTGCAGCACCCAAAATTCAAACTAAATTTAAGATTTTCTCAAGGATAATGCAGATAGTTTAAGCTAAACCAAAAAAAATCTTTTAACCTTTTAGGTTCACACTAGAATGTTTTCACCAAATTCTTGTTTTAAATCTGACCAAAATCAATGCAGCTGATAGTCAGCCCAAAAAAATCACTATCAGAAACATAAATGTACTTCAACATCATTTCTTCCTAGCCTCTGACAGACCTTACCACATTACAAGAGCCCAAATATCGCCAAGACATCCCCACACAATCACACTTCATATGCAAACCCTGCCCTCCTCCAAATTACATTACCATATAATGGTCTTTTCCACCTTAAAAAACAATGGCATTGCTATGCAATATAGGAGTGATGTGGTCAACGTCTATTATCTCTGCCATAACTCCTTGTCTTTACAGTGACACTTGCTCCCAAGAGCTTAGCTCGAAGAGACAGACTGCACATATTTGTCTGTCTTTTCCCAGAAGCAGAAGTATTTCCCCCAAAGACAGCATCACAGCAATTTCCACACTGAATATAACTCGCTTTGCCTCTCACTTGCCATTCTCTCTACCTCTAAGCCTCCCCTTTCCCCTAATATCCACTATGAATGATCATCAGCCTCAAGAAACAACATTCTTCTGAAAATATAAACCAATTTATTCTTTATTTAATTGTATAGAAGTCACTGGACTTACACCACAAACAGGATCCCAAAAAGAATTGCTAGGCTTGTCTTCACAATCATACAATATCACAGAGGGAAAAATAACTGTACAATTCCAGAGATGCCTGATATATACTAAAAACAATCATATTCTTTAAGCTGCATAGTATTTTGTGGGTTTTTTTTACTTCTCAGTTTACCACAGTACCTTTTCTTTTTTCCTTTTTTTCTTGAAGACCAACCTAGTGCATCCATATCAGAAAAATGAGAAAGATATCTTTAGCATGAATATTAAATAAAGTCTGTAGACAGCAATTCAAGGAAGAGAAACAGAGTAGAACCAGGTGATCTCATGACTGCAAGGGAAACAGCTTTAGCTAAGGAAATTTACTTCTGGTAAGGGAAAGGGAAGGCATTTTAAGAAGTAGATGGTTAATATTCAAAAGGGGGTCAGTAGTTACACAAAGAAAAGAATAGATATCAAGTCCTCTGTATTTTCCATTATTAAAAAAAAATCTTTCTTAAAGGTATTTCAATTCTAGAAATATATTCCATAGCCAACAAAATCTGGTTGTGTTACAAAAAAACAACAATGAAAGCAACAGCAAAACACTCTCCAAACCGTGAACTAAGCCATTATATTCCCAAGTCTGCAATAGGCCCACAAGGCTGAGTCAAATCACTCAAACCTTCTCTACAATACCATTCAGCAAAAGGTATGTTGAAGAAAATAAGAAGTGGGAACGGTATAAAGAGCAAACAATTGAAGGATGATTTATCAGACTTCTTTTAGATTAAGAGTTCAATTATAAATGGTTAGTAAGTTAACAGATGTTTTATTTTTTTTTGTTATTATCATTAATAAGGTGCTGGATATACACTTAAAAGAGTGGCTGTAGGAGTCAGTGATTTATGAGAATAAGCTATAGCCATGAGTTAAGTAACTAATACCCTATTGGGAAATATTATTTACTATTAATAACTCCTAATCACAAATTAACCACTTAAATTAGCACCTTATATTGAAGTATGACAGACATATGCCTGTTTAAGAGTCTAAGAGTGGAGCTGTAGTGTCATTGAACACTCATGATTATTTATGGAGATTTATCAACCAGTTTAACAACAGAGCAGCTACAAACAAGCCACTGAAATCTTTTAGTATTTCACACAATCATATGTGTAGCCACCTCTAGTGGAGGACCAATCAATATCTTCAAACAGGCTTGTGCTTCATGGAAGTATGTGGTGGACATACCATAAACTGATTTGAGATAAGAGTCTACATGATGACATATAAAGTTTTGCAGGAGGGCATAAATGTCAAAAATACACAGCTGAGCTAGGATTATGCGACATGTTCTAGAATTGTGAATTAGAAATAAAGCTGCATTAGATAAGTGCTTACTTTCTTCAAAACAAGCGCTAAATTGGCAAATGAATCAAAAAGACAAATTCTGAGTACTTCAGAGGGCAGTGTTACTATAGCTGTGATAGTTAAGCAGATAAGACAAACAAGGTTAAGGACTAGAAGAAATATTTTATTAGATTAACTGTTTTATTTGAAAAAAAAACTTTCACCTTGTTCCTCCTTCAGATATAACACAAAAATATAAACTTGAAAGTAAAATTAGAGCTCAGAATGTGCATGCTGATTTAACCACATTTTAATCCACTGAAGTATCTCTTTTTCACAGTAACATTTTCATGTTCCACAGCAATATATCAGCTTCCCTTTTGTTTCCCATTAGGGAAGGAAATCACCTTGAAACACCTTTTCACTCCAAGGTGGTCTTTTTGCACTATGTGTAGTAAAAGTTTCTCTTAGGTTGTTTAATTATATATATGCATCAATCAGACCAAAAATATTTTTGACATTTTTCATTTAGCTTTGAAGTTTGCAGCTTTTATTTCAAACCTGAGGAGAACTTGTGGAACCACAACACTTGACTATTTCCCGTCAATCACTTTGATAGTTCAAGCAAATGGTATTACTGCTGTTGTACATATTCATGCTTAATAAATAGCCATGACACTGTGAATGCCCCCAACAAAAACTTGTTTATAAGTCTAATTTTATCAATTTTAGCATGCCATTACTATAACATGGTGTCTGAATGCTGCATAAATCCAGTTAGCATGACATGGCTCTGAAAAATTCAGATGAAGTCTCCCTAACCATAAAGTCTTTTGCTATTGTAGTCTGTAAATAATTTGCATTTGGTACATAAAAGATGATGGTAAAGAAAAAAACAGAAATATTCTTTCTTACCCATTATAAAAAAGAAGAGAAAAAATAGAATTGATTTCAGCAAGTAAGATTAATGTTATTTACTAGGAAAAATTTCTAATTGTAAAAATAACAAAACAATGGGATAGATTTCCTTCAAACAGTGTGAAATCTCCATTGCTAGCATATTTAGGAACAAGTTAGGTAATTATCTGATATGAACACGCAAAGGTATTGCACAGGTAAATAGACTTATTAACCCTGTCAGATCCCTCAGAATTGCTGCTCATTTCTAGAATAACACTTACTACAACTTCAATTCTACTTGCTCTGACTCTCCCTGGCCTGGTGTGTTTAGCTTTGGGAAGAAGCTAGACACAGCCTCGAAACTAATTCAGACTGTCCACAAGCTAAATGAAAAAACGCAAAGAGAACTCTTAATAATGGGGATTGGGGGAAGAACTCAAGACGGAAAGCATTAATATTCTTAGAGAAGAAGGAAAATAAATACAAAATGGATTAAAACCATAAAAATCCTGAAGGGAAAAAAATGGTGGACAGATTCTGCCAGTCACTTAGTAGTTAAAAAGATTTTAAAAATAATTAATTCTGCCCCTAAACTGCTCTTACATCTGGATTTTATGCTTAGAAAATATTTGGAATGTAAAAACTTCAGCTAAATGTTGGCTTATTTTCCACATGAGGAGGGAGGCCTGGAAGCACAAATATGTGGCAGTAATAACAAGCTTTACCACGACTGTTTAACTACATTTTATATGATTATAATTAAACTGGTCTCCAGGAGATATTTTAGACAATACACAGCAGATCCATGACAATACACTATGATAATATATAAGGCAGAGTTACATCATAGTAGGGTTATCATTAAAGTGCTTCAATCAGGGACCAAATAGAGAAAAATATCATTCACTTAGAAAAAAATCACCCTTGTGAAATAAGGATCAGCAGCAAACCAGGATGCTGTGCCAGGTTGTATTCTTTTTTTCAGTTTAGAGATTATTATACTGGTAAAAATTCTTCAGGGCATAGGAGAAGCAAGATACTGTCACTTACTATTGTTGTGCTTCTAAGACAGGTTTTCCGGACTTCCATGAAGTTCAGAGCATGGCAAGAACCAGCACATGGTTGCTGCTGTTTCTCATAGCTCACAGAACGAGGGTGCACAGAGGCATGACAGTATTTGCATTTACAGTACAGGGAAGGGAGAAAAGTGTCAGGCGAGATTTATCCCTCTTAAACATACAAATCCACCTATTTTTGTCATCTGTGCCAGAATCTGATGATCCTTGCCTTATGCTATTTTCTTTCATATCACAAGTGAAACAAAAAAAAAATTAAAGAAAGCATATAACTCAAGGCTTTCCAACTGAAAGCATCTTCTAAGTGTGGGCCTCAAACACAGCTTTTCTCAAGTTAACAGAAAGAGATCTGAAAATCAAATTCTACAATATAGAGCTCTCTCTCCTCCTCCCCCAAAAAAACCTTAATATGTCAGCTGGAAGATAAGAATTCTATCTTTTTTAACCATATTTACCATGTGGCTCATAATGTGTCATATCTACTACAGCTTCCAAACATTCAGTGTGACATCTGGTACACAAATAACCAATTTCAATTAAACGCATTTAACCGGAATTTGATTTTGATTTCTGCTCATACATTTAAAATTACTTTGTGTAGAATCACAGTTCTGCCTATCCTATAGATAGTCCCCTATCCTTGGAGGACTCTTTACATGACCTCTAAGTTTTTAATCTCAAATGTATCATTTCTTCAAAGTCCTTGTTAAAAACTGAGTGGCTGTCTTGTCTTAATAAATGTGGGAGGTCAGGTAGAACATTAACATGCTAATAGTTGAAAATATTGGTTAATGTAATGTTTAACTTGAAGAATAAGTGGAGAAAAAAATTTTTTGTCATTTGGTGAATATCTTGCAACAGGTAGGGTGATGCTCTTGGACAGAAACAACTCAATGTTATACGTTTGTAAACAGTCTCTGGATTCATTCTTTTTCATGTCAAAACTGAAAATTCTCTACTGTGATCAGTTTTGAAGAGATATGCAATAAACCTGTTGATTACACGCACTATAATTTCTAGATCTTCACACAACATGAACACAAAAGTGTTTACTAACTACCCAGAAAGAACATCTTAAGGAAGAGATTTAATCTGTTCTACCAGAGCATGAACATAGAATGACTACAAGATTCTAGGCCACAGAGATTTTAATGGCAGCATTTTATCAAAGTGTTGCCTTTAAGGCTTTTGCTGAGGCTGCCCAGGACTTTGTTTTAAACAGGGGCATGAACACTCCAGCTGCTGCTTGGGCTCAAGCTGCTCTGCTTTTTAAGACATTGCATCTTATTCAGCCATTCTTACATTCAGGCTTCAGTTATTGTAAGTATAATACATTATTTAATGCTTTAAATTAAGTCTTTGGAAATTAAATAAATTCTGTTATCAAGACCAGGACACAAGTTTCACACAGATAGTAGTGACATGATGTTATTCAACCTAATAATAGCTTCAAATCAATATCCCGACAAAGAACAATAATCCAAACCAAATCTTTCCACACATCACTTAACTATAAAGAGCAGTTTGAAGGTACTACCTTAAACAAAACCTGCTTTAAAATACATGGGTGATAGAACAAAATTACATATTAGCAAGCCACTCTAATAGGGGAGATAAACACAACAAGAGTAATAGCACAAAACCAAAAATTAGCAAGTCAAAATAGAAAAGTATGTTTGTGGTATTATTATTGTTATGGATCTGGAGATTAACTAAGACTGTTATAAATATTACTTATGTCCAAGATGGAGTAATGATGAATGAGAGTCTATCTTATGAAAAAATAGAGACATGGTACTGTTTCAAATTCTAAATTTATAGTAGTCTTGACTCCGTCCAGATTGAAGGGTATTAAGCAGATGAGAAGCACAGCCGCATAAAGGTCACTATTACTTATTTCTCTAATACTCCAAAGCATTCACAGAAGAGCAAGATAGTGCAGACATATTATAGACTGTATAAAATGGCATTTTAGAAGTCAAAAAGGGCTAAAAATATTTGCTGAGGTCAGCTACTCATTAATAAAGGAGAGCATGCCACAATCTAATGTCTGGATCAATGTAATTGCACTGAGAGAGATGGAAGGAAAGTGCATGCATTAAAAATCTCACTGTAAATTACACAGGTCCCCTTATCTTACTCCCACTGAAGTCAACAGCATATATTCATCAGCTTCAATGGGTTTGCTGATGAGCCCTAAATTATCTTTGGGTGTACATCACAGAATTTCCATCACTTTGATGAGAAGTAACCTCACAGACATATCATTGGAGCTAGTCTACCCTTATTTAAATAAGGAATCTAGAATGAAGACCTTTCCCTTGATTGCCAATGTTTTCTGAAGAAAATTAACACTGCCTCAGAGTTATTATTGGTGAACTGCTCAGCTTTGTTGGAGCCTGATATGTGATGGCAATGATATTGAGTGAATTTTGACAGCTAAAGGAGATAGTTAATAGCACACATGTAGGCAAATCAAATAATTTTCAGAGGGGTGGGGGCAGCGTGGAAGTAGACTACTGCTCCTGGAGAATATATTGTAACAGCAGGATAAGCATCAAGTCCCATTAACAGAAAGACATATATCATCACCACAGTATTTTCCATTTTCATTTGCTAGATGTAACTAACCATGGATTTTGTTAGATACATCTGGCATATGAAGCAGGTGAAATCATCATGCGCTTTATGTACATTCAATGCAGGCACAGCACCTATCAATCTTCAAGTTAGTGAGGCTTAAGGTCAGCCCATGAGACTGGGTAAAACTAGCTCTTCCTTTAAAATATTTCTGCACAGAGACCATATACACTAATCAAATTTTAATACATAAATTTCACTCTGATACACGTATATAAGCATACATTCCCTACAGACTACAGTGGGAAATAAAATTCAGCATCACTATTCCATTGTAAATAGCTTGTTTGATATACTGTATAAATACATAATTTACATAAACAAAGTAGATACACGTATCTGCTAGGAAAATATTTGTTTTTCTGGATTCCATTGCAGCAAAAACACAGTGACTGAGGAATATACACCATCTTTTCTCTTTCTAGAGCTTTTTCAGCTAATTTCCTCCAGAATCATTAGCTTTTCACTGCTTTTGCAATTATACTTCACCATTAGCAAGAAAACCCATGCAATTCTTCTAGACTGTGGTATTCTATGCTTGTACTGACACCTGAAGAGTGTCAACCAGGCTATACTGAATTAAGGATCCCCACACTCAACAAGCACAAAAAGGTGAATACCTGGGGATTAAGGAAGTATAAGACAATAAGACTGTCCAGGAACATTGGATTCAGTATTCATGGCAATACTTGAACCACATCACTCAAATAGCTCCTCCTATGAACCACAGTATGCAAGAAGAAAAGTCACCATTACTCATGTAATAGTTCAAAATCCCATAATAGATATCCTTCCTGTCTAATTACCATAGCCATTTGGAATCTTTATCACATTTGTGCTACAAAATCCCTAAAAAAAAGGGAAGCTATAGGATATTTTGTAAAACAAGGAAAGTATCTTTGCTAAAAAAACATTTTGCCCCTTAACACAATCGGTACTGTAAGTCAAGCCTACTTTTACAGGAAGTTATCTTGCTGACATCTACAGAATTCTCTGTGAATGAAGAATTTTAAAATACAAGGCTAAGCAAACAGAAAAGACTTTCTGGTCTAGTTCAGACAAACCTTTTGGCTGATGTTTGGGTGCTGCTACTTTTCAACCCTTTTGTTTTGTGGGGAAGTGGTGGGTAGGAAGTGTGGTGCTGATTACACCCCTGTCTTGGTAATAATACAATGACAAGCCTTTTTCCTTCAGAGACCTGGAATGAAAACATGGATACATGGCTTGGAGCAGTAATATTGTTAGATCCCTGAACAGAAAAGCAAGGAGTAGATGACTACAGAGCTCACAGTGAAATATAGTAGACCATTAGAGACTGGTTGTAGCCCCTTTTAGTAGCTGTTATAAAGCACTTCATCATACAGGATGAGAGTGTTAGAACTTGCTTGCTAAAACTCCTGAATGGTATTAGGAAAGATGTCATGTCTTTCCCTGATGGGAGGGAGACCAAACAAAGTAAGAAATCAGCCTCAGGATGCACTCATACATCTTGCTTTCATTCTTTATTTTTGCTTAAGCGCTAATACATCAAAAAGAAAAAAAAAGAAAAAAGCAAGCAGATAAGTGATATTTCTAATATAAACACTAGAAGTCCAGTTTTGTGTCAAAAGGAGAGAGAAGAATCTTTCTTAGTTGCCAGTAGTTAACTAGCAGAAGTCCTTAAGTGTGAGTTAGTAGAATAGAAATATAGTACAAAAAGCAACCTCATCACACATCACACCCTCCACCTGCCACTGTTTTACTTACACATCCAGCAACCAAGGATTCATATCACAAACTTAATTTCCTTTCTTCAGTAATTCTCCATTCTGTTATATCAAGCTCCATCATTAGAAATAAAGTAATAGAATATTAGTAATAGAATTTGTAGAAATGTTAAAAAAATTCCTAGTCTTCCTTCAAAAAATAATTTTGAATATCCATTTGAACTTGCACTCAAATTATCCTTCAAGTTAAGTAGTTTTTCTTGTCATTCAGATTTATGTCCCCTTCCCTTCCCTGGATATTCATGGTTGGTTACCAATATTTCCATTTCCTTCTCAGCACCTTCCCTGTATACCTCAAATTCACGCTAATCTTTCCACCATTGCACTAGATTGGTGGCTCAGCTACCCCATCAGTCATATCTGTTACCTTGTGTCATCCAAGAATTGCATTAAACACTTCAGCAACTCAAGGTCAGTTCTTTTCAGCTTAATTTCTTGATTCTCAGTCTCTAGGTAAATCCTTTCTGTTAAGACACCTAGGAAGGCGTCACGCCTTAGCTTTTGGCCAAGCTGTTCTATCGCCCTATTCCTTGCCAGGCTAGGGAAAGGAGAATCAAGGGGAGGAAAGGAGCACTCATGGGCTGGAAGAAAACAGTTTTAGTAAAACAAGAAAAGAAGCTACAATACCAATACCACTACTAATAATAAACTCTACAGAACTATACTCTGCCCATTCTGTTGGCAGAACACCTACTCCCAGCACTGAACATCAGATAGTGAACGCCACAAGTACAGCAGTTGTGGTGAACACAGAGGTCACTGCCAAGGCAGAGATCACTATAATGAAGAAGTTTAGCTTGTAGAACATGGAAACCAGACACTGAGGAGTGCTGAATGCAAGAGACAACCAAGAGCAGAGGGGCTGACAAAAAGAGTGCCATCCCCAGAAAACTTCCGGCTTTATACTGAGCACGACATTTATGGTGTGGAATAATTTCCTTGGCCAGTTTTGGTCAGCTGTCCTGGCTTCACTCCTCCCAGCTTCATACATCTGCTTACTTGTAAATCATGAGAAACTGAGCAAGGTCCTGGATTTCCCCAGAAACAACCATAAACATCAGTATTTTTATCATTCCTCTTACTAAACATATAGAGAAAAAGCAGCTGCTGAGAAGAAAATCATTTCTATCCCAGCTGAGCACAAACATTGCCTAACCACAATTAAAAACTATGAATGTTATCAACTTTTTTCTCACATTAAATCCAAAATGGTGCTTCTACTGAGAAGAAAATTGACTCTATCCCAGTTGAAACAGTTCTAAATCCATACTGCTACCCAGAGAATGAAATGAGCCAAAATGTCTTTTTCCAGAAGACATGGGCAGCACAAGATGAGCTGTTTGGTTGGAGTGATGGCCCAGTGGGATACATGTGCACAGTGAAAGCTGAGTTTGTGCAAATTACTAAAAAACTTCTGATGAGGGATGTTGTTTCCAACACCATGCCTCAAACTGCTTTGGAACTACTGAATTATATTTTGTAATTTGAATAAGAATAAAATATATTTTTCACTTCTAAGATACAAAAAGGGAAATTAGGTTTTGTTTGGGGGTTTTTTGAGCCAATTTAATTTTTGCTAGTCTATGACTAGTCCTCAGTGGATTTTTATATAATATTAACACTTTTTTCACATAAGTATACAAAATCTGCTCAAAATAGTTTTCCCTTTATCTCCTGGCATATTTGGATAGCTGATTGATGGAGTAATAGCAGAGAAATACTGTCATTTCATTGGCTGCTTTTTGTGAACAGATGGTTCTTCAAATTCTTCTGATTTACCTCTAAAACGAATATAATTTCAACCTGCAAACAGCATTTTAAAGTATAATTACAATGCGAATCCCATTTTCAAAATACACACACGTGGAACAATAGTTTCTGTCTACAGAAGTGTTGAGTCTGGCTGTCTGAATAACTAACACTAAGCAGAAGGAAAACACAAGGGAACATTAGATTCACAGCACAGTCATCAACAAAGTGTTGTTACAGTGTTCCTTCTTTAATAAAACTGGCAGCTGGAGTAAGCTGCCTTTCCTCTTTTCTTCAGCTATGCCTTGTAAAGGCTAGGAAGCTTGATTAATAAGAGCTCATTTGCAGCTCATTCACAGCAAGATAGAGACAGAGGACTAGTCCAATACAGCCTGGAAAATAAATGTGTTCATTCAGTAGAGAACAGAGCCACTTTTTGTTGAAGAGCTCTGTAGCACTTCACAGAATGGTAGGGGATGGAAGGGACCTCTGGAGATCATCAAGTCTAACCCCCCCCCCCCAGCTAAATCAGGTTCACCTAGAACAGGTGAACAGGCATCCAGCCAGGTTTTGGCTGTTTCCAGAGAAAGAGATTCCACAACCTCTCTGGGCAGCCTGCTCCAGTGCTCTGTCACTCTCATAGTAAAGAAGGTATTCCTTGTGCTCTGGTGGAACTTCATGTGCTCCAGTTTGTGCCCATTGTTCCTTGTCCTGTGCATCAGCATCACTGAAAAGAGTCTGGCCTCATTCTCTTGACACCTGAATAAACTGAAGCAATGTTTCCCATTTCTATAGGTTACCAAAAAGTATTTTTAAAGAGATAATAAGGAAATCAAAAGGTGGGTAATTACTGGAGTCAGGGTTACTTATAAGAAAAAAAATAAAGCTGCAAATACTTTCAGTTGCTCATCCACGCCTTTCTCTTCTACAGGAAATTTACTACGTATCTGTAATACCGCTTCAAATTCTAGAAGACAAAAAGTATAGCTTCTATACTGTAAACAACAACCGAAGCATTGAAAAATAGCATTCCTTTACCTCAGAAAAATCTGTATCTATTTTAACTTTCCGGTGAGGAATAGGGTCACTTAAAATCTTGTAGACATTTACTGGTTCTGGCAAAATTTATATCCATACAAATTTATCTGGCCCAAGTAAATTTTAAAACACAGAAAATAAAAATTTTTTTAACAGGCAATCTCTCCAAAACAACTCATTCATTCCCACAATCTATATTTAGATGAGCTGAGTATAACTATTTTCTTATATAAGTTTCAAAACAGAAATAACATGATGAAATAATCTGGCTTAAATTATAATTGTTAACCTTTCAGTCACTAAACTTTTAATTTTGCTACTACTACCCACAGTTTCCTGCGCTCTACTACCCCATATTATTTTAAAAATCCTCTTATGTTGTGAATTTTTACATCCTGGTAATCTTAAAACACTAATTTATTAATGAAGTATTATATGATTTAAGTAGTCCAAGCACATGTTCTACAGGAATCAGTTCCTGGTGTAATGTACAAAAAGTTTTGCAAGGATGTAAAATATGTCCCTATGCCACTAATTTATTTATGAATTGGAGAAAGTTACTTAATCAAGACTTATAAGATTACATGTCTATAAAATAGGGATCCTGCCTCTCTTTTCAAAAATTTCTTTCAGTTGCAATACATGTAAGACATAAATCTCATTCTTTTTAGTGAAAAAGTTTGAAGCAGTAAAGTAATATTTATTTGCTACAATTTTGCTTCTTAAAAATAAACCAGAACTATAACAGTAATAAAATTAATTTCTTTGAAATTACTTTTTAATTATTCCAAACCTATATCTAGTTGGTGATCAGTCACAAGTGCTGTTTCCCTAGACTCATTGTTGGGGCTGGTTCAATCGTCCGGACAGGGTGATTGAGTCTCAGGAGCTTGCAAACACGACCAAGTTGTGCAGGAGTGTTGATCCACTCAAGGGTAGGAAGGCTCTACAGAAGGATCTGGACAGGTGGGTTTGATGGGCCAAAGCCAGCTGTATGGGGTTCAATAAACCTGAGCATTGGATCCTGCACTTGTGCCACAAAAACCCACGTAATGCTACAGACTTGGGGAAGAGTGGCTGGAAAGCTGTG
Source organism: Dromococcyx pavoninus (assembly GCA_033558185.1). Taxonomy (NCBI): domain Eukaryota; kingdom Metazoa; phylum Chordata; class Aves; order Cuculiformes; family Neomorphidae; genus Dromococcyx; species Dromococcyx pavoninus. The sequence goes on along the minus strand of JAUMJL010000389.1, from coordinate 785,739 downwards.
GAAAAGGACCTGGGGGTGTAGTTTGACAGTCGCTGAACAAGAGCCAGCATCGGTCCCGGTGGCCAAGAAGGCCAACAGCATCCTGGCTTGGATCAGAAATAGTGTGGCCAGTAGGAGTAGGGAAGTGATCGTGTCCTTGTACTCGGCACTGGTGAGACCACACCTCAAATCCTGTGTTCAGTTTTGGGCCCTGCAGTACCTCAAAGACATTGAGGAGCACGTCCAGAGAAGAGCAATGAAGCCTGTAAAGGGTCTGGAGAAAAAGTCTCAGGAGGAGCAGCTGAGGGTTGTTTAGTCTGGAGAAAAGAAGGCTGACAGACCACCTTATCACTCTACAACTACCTGAAAGGAGGCTGTAGTAAAGCAGGTGCTGATCTCTTCTCCCTAGTGACAAGAGGAAATGGTCTCATATTGCACCAGGGGAGGTTTTGATTGGATATTAGAAAATAATTCTTTACGGAAACAGTGGTGAAGAATTGGAACAGGCTACCCAGGAAAGTGGTTGAGTCACCATGCCTGGAGGCATTTAAAAGATGTGTGGATGTGGTACTTGGAGACATGGTTTAGTGGTGAACTTGGCAGTGTTACATTTATGGTTGGACTTCATGATCTTGAAAAATCTTTTCCAGTCTAAATGATTCTGGAAAACCACTGAGATTAAAAGGTTAGACCTTATTAATTCCATTTATCAGAAACAGTAGTCAGACATAACAGTAGTAATGTTTACAAACATAGACAAAACATGATGCAAGTATTTAAGTTTATAAAAAAGGACACAAATTTGCAGCAGCAATGGCATTGCAATGTGCTGTGAAATCTTCCACAAATACATTTTCAAGACACTCAATAACTGCACATAACAGAAATGAACATTCACCAGAACAGTCTTTTCTGTTTTCCGAGATATTTTAATAAACCTGCTTAAGATAAGTTTGCCCCTGAGGTACTAAGGGCAGGTATTCAGCTTGAGAAGAAACCATACAGAAAATCTGCACGTACCAGTCATTAACTGTCCAGTACTCATATACACCCAGGCGTGTACACAAAGGTATCAACATACTCTAACCCCTGCTCCCTTCTGGATACTTAGTTTCTTCTTAAAACAACATTCCAGCATATTTAGGAAAAAAGCACAAGAAAATAACACTAATAAGAGTCTCAACCTCAGCTGTAGCTCAGGCCTAATAACAAGAAAACTACCTTTTAAAAATAAAAGAAACAACAGTAAGAGAATCCCTCCATACTGTTCACACATATAGAGTATAAAGCCAGAGGATTTTAATGAAGTATTATTTGTACTACCCTATATAAAAATCAGAATTTTTGTTTAGCACAATACATACTCGTGACTAGCAATAAACTGGAACATAGATCAGGTTTAAGTCCTTTGAAATTAATATAGCAAAAATATTTTGGTTGTTTTGTTTGCTTATTTAAAAATAAATAAATCATTGAAAACCAAGCACTAGCAGTCAAATGCATAGAATCCAATCCCTTCCTTTTGCGGTGTAATATCAAGAAACTACTTCACTATATAAACAAGCCTTACAGGTTGGGTACCAACCTTAACAGTTGGTACTCCTCAGGAAGAAAAAATATCTCATTGCACTTAACCCTGATGCTCGTAAAACTACTTTGTACATATCGGGAATACACTTCAACTGGGCCAAGCTAGAGGCTTAGCGAGGCTGAAGGTTGCTTCTTAGTCTTGATTTAAAAATAATAATTTGCTAAATTTATTTTTTAGGAGTTTAAAATATTTGTCAAAACAAAAAAAGATAAGTCTCTATTCCAATTCAAACATTTTTCTAATACCTTTTCCTGTTTCCACCATTTTAAAGAGCCTGTTTGTTTCATACAAACCATTCACAGCAGTGAAAAATAAAATCCATTGTCTGTGAGAAATGATTGACTTAGACAATTAGTTTAAAAATACTGCAAATTAGACAAAATTATGAACAAAAGGGCAGTTCTCTATTGCCAAGGAACACTGTGCAGTTAACCTCAAGTACTACTCAGTTTTAGCAGTACAATTACATATCAGAGCAATCTAAATCAACGTGATTAGTGTCTTCCAAGCAGGAAGTGAACTTACAACACTATTTACCGAATGTTCTGAAATTGCCCCATCTTCCCTAATTTTAAAAGCTTAAATCAATCCTGAAGAGTATCTTCTACCACTTTTGAGGTCAACAGTACATGTAGGTAGCTTCTGTCTTCAAAACAGAGTGTGCAGTACATGCCATCTTTTTGATATGTTTTGTAAGATTTCACATGTCTAGATTACACAATTTATGCTTTCTGCTGCGTTTATCATCTCTATTTCTAGTGATCGTTACTTCAGTTACTTTTCCTGTGGAGGGAGAAAAATCAATAACAGAGAAAAAAAAAAAAACAAACAAGCCAAATGAGAAAAATAGCACTCTGAGAAGTTTTATCTACACTTCCTAGAAATTAGAGGTATGTCTGTATGGATGTCCCCCTTTACCTACCACCACGAGGCTAAGAACTCAAGGCACCTCTGTGCAGCAGGTAGTGCATTTGTCATCTGGAGCAGCACAGCTGGCACTCATCCCGGGGTCCTGTTCAAAGTGCAGTAGAGGCCTGCCTGGTTGACATTTTTACAGATATGGACTTTTCCACTTTGATGCCATTGCTCTGAGTTTTTCTTAAGAGCTCAAAGTACAGAGAGGCAGCATTGATTGGGAATAGCAGAATACTTTTGTTTGTGACAAAAATAAAGGTAAGGCATCCTACGCTGCATGAGAAGTCTCATGTTATACCAATGATGTCTCTACTTCACATTATCAGCCTTGAATGAAACGAATTCTCCACGTAGAGTTATGGAGATTGTAAAGATGTATTGGGCAAGTCACGTATTTTTAAATCTAGATTTGAAAAGAATACATGTATTTAGTTTTTCAAATGTATCTATCTCCAGTGTATGACAAACAGTGTTTGGGTCTTGATAAGAAATTTAACCACAATCATCCATCCTAAACCATGTATGTCACATCTGAAGGACTGACAGAAGCCTTTTCAGAAGGCATGGAACGTATGGCAGAGTCCTAAAAACGTGTCAATTTGTTTAAATGTTATGAATTACACCTTGATGTAAGTGGTTCCTATTTTATCTACAGCATCTGTCAACAGACCACACACACTTCAGCAGTTTTCTTCTTGACACTAAACATTTCAAAATGGAAAAGAATTCAAAATGCAACTGAACTGTTTTGCAGTCTCTCTATCCATCCTAATGAACAATTCTTAGCAGCTGCTAAACAGTAGCACAAAGTGTTTTGGAATAATGAAAGTAGTAGCCTTCCACTCTGTATCAACTAAGGGTTTGGGAATTGTGCACTTATTGCGGCCTCTGCGGTCCTTGTAAAAGAAATTATTCATAAACAGTATTTTTCATAAGTATATCTTTGTTGCACAGTATGTTTGATGCATCCTGACACCACGTATGATATATTGCACAAGACTATCAGACATTTTATGGACAACTGACAGTCTAGGCTTCCAAGTCCCAGGAAAAGCCAACAAAGGCTATAAAATTACAGCATAAATGGCATCTTTCATGGGGTTTTTTTAATGTGATACAGGATTTAATGATAAAATATGTGAAATCTCATGTTATAGAGTGTCTGGAGGCAGGAGCAATCTAGATCAAACTGAACTTGAAACCTCTACCCTCATGACTTAGGAAGGCACTCTTTTCACCCACTGGTTAGGACACTTCCATTTCTTCCAGTAGCTCACAATAAAAGTACGTTGTTGAAGCAGTTTAAAAATCTTTTTATCATTGCATGACTTGTTCCTCAGAGATAGAGAATTTCAGCCAACATGGCATCTTTTATAAAATGTACCATACTGATTCTTTCTATAACTTGACCTTGAAAAGTAACTGCGGTTTGCTGGAAACACTTCCTAGAATCAGTTAAAGGGCTATGATCCATCTTCTTTAAATTCAAGTGACAATAAATCAAGCCAAATTCCCACCAGCTCTGCCTGCAAAAAATTTCACTTTTCTCTTTTTAACAATGTAGGACATGATAACTCCCATTCAGATTATTCCTTTATCTGATTGCTTTTCTTTTGGTATTAAAGGTAAGTTTAAGTTATGCCTGATTGACTAAATATGCAGGACACGCATACTTTGTAATTGTTTTACTTTTGACAATTGTAAAATATTGCAAGTATTAAAGTATAAGCATAGATTATTATGGCTGTGCATTTCCAAACTGGCTTGTACAATTATTTCTCTAATGTCACCCTAAGGTACTATTGAAAGTAGTTTTATAGCATTTAATTTCTCTAGTAAGTGTAGCATCAGCCATACAACTTATGAAAACAGTACTCAGAAATCTGATGAAACAGAGATTCTTCCATCTCCTGTAGCTTCAAATACCCCTGTAGTATGATATATAGCAATCCCATGGAATAAGCAGAAAGCACAACTGGCTTTTCTACTTGCATAATGTAAGCCTAACAAGCAGTAGAAAATCATGTTGGCTACTGAGCATGCCCATTTCCTTTTATAGTTGCAAATGGTGATGTATGTTGGTGTCTTAAAAGGTCAGAAAACTAGATTCACAGCTCTTCAACTGAGGTAGTTTATTATCTGGCTCTGACATACAGAAAAGGAACTGCAGACTAAACAACACACGTTTTAAAATCTGTAGCAGACTAGATGTATTTACTCTAGACCCACATTAGTCTGGAACAGGGTCAGGATGTTCATTACAATTCTTCCTGCTTTCAATTGGCCAAAATCTGACACATTAACTATATTCCATCAAAGACATTCCTCATATGGATTCATACACTGGCAAATAAAGAATAACGGGTGAATTAATGTGTTTTATGCACATGAAAAGTGAACAAACATTAAGTTGCCTCATGTACTAATTCATATTTCCTTAAGATTCAGTACAGCATGGTTTATTCATTATAGCTAGAGTTTTATTTTAAGATATTAAAATCAATGCAGTGTTGTCCCATAGGAGTGTCTTTATGCCTCAGTTCTGCCACTTTATCTTTTCCAGAGAAGTTCAAAAAAGCCCACAAAACAAAACAAAACCCCCACAAATCCAAACCCCCATGCTTTCTTGTATTATGAACAATATGACAGACTTTTATCTTCTCCTCTGAACTACTCTGAAGTCACAAGGAAAGCTCAGTTCACTGGAAATACAGAAGAGTTCTTTATGGCACATTCCTCTTCTCACTCTCTCCTCCCTCCCTAAATTAAACTTTTTCACAAGTGTATATCTTATGGTATTTGGAAAAGGGAACACTTTCTTTGCTTGCTTTAGCTGGATGTACCATGGGAGGCATTTTGTGTGTGTCTATCACTTGAGAGAATTCCATAAACAACTCGGGGAGAAGGGAAGGTTACTAAGAGAAAGGAAAATTATATTGTTATTTCTTTTACCTATGACAGGTTGCCAATAATACTTTTTCTGTTGCCTTTTCAAAATCTTAATTTTGTAAAATCTAAATCATGAAAAATCTATTTATTCCTCTAATTTGCATAGAAAAGTTTCAAATATTAATTATTGCATATGCTCCACATTGCTAATTAGCATATTAGATATGTTCACATATATTCCAGGTCACTGAAAGAAAGTTTTGAAAAGTACCATTTTACTAGAAAAAAATTGAGGTCTTAGTTAATTAAAATGACAGTAAACATTTTGCCAAAGTTTGTGGCAGGTACAGAAAAAGATTTGAATAAAACTTGTAACAAAGGAACCCATGAATACATGACTAAATGGGTAAGATTAAAACATTTCACATTTATCATTAAAGGAAGACATTTGAGTACGGTGTCACTTCTTAGAAGGAGAGAGTTTGAATGTCCTTGATTCTAGTGTTTCCTCTTGTAGCTTGCTAAAAACTACTGGGGTGACTTTGCTGTGAAAGCATTATTTGTCAATTACCAGAGGCATCATATTCACTGCTGTAAAAAACTGTAAATTTCCCATTTATTCCTGTAACATGTTCTGATTTAACAGACACTCACAGAGTTCCTAGAGGCTTGTTTGCAAGCAAAGGAAGCTCTTCTAAACAAATCTGATTCAAATCAAGTCATGAAGGAACTAAGCACAGTGGTCTCCAAGGCCTCAGTCTCACACTGACCTCTGTGGCAGAAATGCCACTCTCACTCCTTTGCCAATTTGCCCAAAATCTCCTGCAGATTTTGGCCTGGGCCGGTCAAAGCTGCAACAGAACTCTGAAACACGTGGTCCTCTACTGCAAATCCAAACTGTTCCACTGATTCTTCAAAATTAATTGCCCCAACTATCATAACATTTTATCTGACCCATATTTTTGCAGGTTTTTCCCATTTTTAACTGCTGACTCACTAGAAATATGGAAAATAGACATTTTCTATCATTTTTACTTTACAAAATTTAGATTTGCCTAATGTCACACAGGCTGGAAATACTTCAGAATGTTACGCAATACAGTAATGAAAAACAATCTTCTGCATCCACAATGCAGTGCTCTTACACATTGCAACATTTTACACTGTGGCAGGGTTAAGGAAACTCTTATGTATCATCTTGATTCTCACAGTTGCCAGACTGAACTTTGAAGCTATTTGAAGCTATGGAAGTGAGTGTTACGTGGGTTATATTCTTATTTTCTTCCTAAAGAATGAAATATTCTTTTCAAAATTACTTCTGGGTATGTATTTTTATATTAAAATAAAACACTTGTAGAAAATTCTTTAATTTCACAGAAAACTGGCTTTGTAAAGCTATTCTGCTGAGAGGGTTTATCGTGAGACATTATGCAAAGTTGTGCTCCTTTGTTAATTTTCTTTATTAATGCAGTACTGCATGTCTACTACAACCGGTTAGAACCGATTAGAAGCCATTGCTTAAGCTGAGATCTTTAAAATAGCTCCTTTTGCTTTTTATTCAGTGTTTATATGGTCTCACATTCAATTTTATTTACTTTAAATTGCTACATTTTCCTTATCTTTTTCTCTCAAATTATGTTGCTTCATCTAAATATTGAACATTTTTTTAGTGCACAAAATGTCTAACAGTAATTAAAAGGTTCCTCATCCTACTAAATCACTACTCATTTATACAGCTACCTAGGCTTGCGCTTTTAGAAGCGGCTCCAGTTTACTTGCTTTTACCACACGGCCTACAGAATCATAGGCTATGGTTTTGCACTTCCCTGAAATGAACTATATCTCATAATAAATGCGAAGGCCTTGTAGGAAAACTGTGCCCCAGTGTTCAAGGGATTCAAATATCTTGCTGATTCACAAATGGCTACAATGTCCTATTTGTGATATTTTATGATTGCGGTCTTGAACTAGCAAAGTTCTTAAGTACGCGCTTAACTTCTAAATCAACAGAAGCATTCACCTGTTTGAAATGCTTTGTTGAACTGTGATACAAATAAAGTAAATGAAGAACGGAAGCAATAAAATTTACTTATGCAGTAAACACTCTGAAACATATTTCAAGAAGCTGCCCTACCCACCACCTACGCAGCTGCAACCACCGCAGGCTGTGAGTGCACTCAAATTTGCTTATGCTAAGAGAGAAACTGAAGTGCTCAAATCTGTTTCCTCTTCTCTCTTTTCCTTACATAGGACATATCTGTCTTTCACTCTTCATAGCCATCCGTCTTGAGATATCTAAGCTCACTTCACCTGCTCTTCTATGAAACTCTTGAGAGAACACATGGTGAATAATCAAAGATGAAGTTCTGGCTTCTTTACAATGCTTCAGTGAAAATAATCAGAATACAGGAAAAAGTTACCACAATGCTCTAGCTAGGACATCTGTCCAGTTAAACAAAAATTCCCGGGTAAGTTTTCCAGACAAATAGCCATACACAGAAGTATTTTGTAGACCCCCTGGACATTGTAACTTTCTCCCATGAATAAACTCTCAAATAACAATTAAATTCGCTTTTATCTTCTCTCTTTTATTTAGTTTTTGACAGCCATTTGAAACTCTTCCATTTATCAGAACACTTTTACTAGTGTTCAATATAAATAGGTCTGATCCTACCTCTTTAATCTTGATTTGGGCTTTCAATTTGAGTTACCTACTTTATTCTTGCATGTCATTTTAGATTAATTTGTTATGCTAAGTACTTGCCAAATAAATAATGAGCTTTCAAATTAGTCCATATGTAATAAGGCAAGGATTCAATTATTCCTTACACTCAATATTTTACTACTGTATCAGGGTCTTGGCTGAAAATATGACAGACATCGGATTTCCAAAGCCTCAGTCTCTTAGTTGTGAGCCGTTTTTTACGGCCAAGACATTGGAATCTAATGATCTACAATAATGACAAAGAAGGGGAAATTTTTTTGTAGTGATCCCTGCAACCAGGCACTCTTGATGTCGCTTACCTCATTACCAAACTTAAATTACTATACAGTTCCTGCCTACTCATGAAAACTATTATTTTGGAGAGGGGAAAAAGAATCAAGAGTTTAAAGTTACGTCAGGAGATTTTTTTCTTTATTTCTTTTTTTAAGCAATACATGTCTTTGAGTTAATGTTATTTCCTACCTGATACTTGCATGACAGCCATAGGTAGGGTCATTAGCTGCATTTAGGGCCCTGTTGTTGGAAGACTATGTGAATTAAAGGCAATCTCCTGTAAAATCCGCAGACATAACAGACCATGAATAAAGTGGAACAGAAGTATAAGCAGATGAGATGACACCACACCACCCACCAGAGATACGTGGCTGTCACACTGAATACAAACAAGTCCTGGTTCCATCTGGGAAAGAGTTTATTTTCACAAGAAGCTGGGAGAGGACATAGCCAGGGCAGCTGACCCAAACTGCCCAAAGAGATATTGGGCATACTGACATCGTGCTTATAAGTGTGGAAGGTTCACAGCTCAGGATCATGGCTCTGGAACACATAGAGCATCAGTTTTCCATAGAGTGAGTGGTTTGCACTGTGTATCATTTGCTTTGTATGTTCTTTTGTTCTTTTTTTTTTCCTCCTTTGCTGTCCTGTTAAACTGTTTTTACCCCAACCCATGAGCTTCACCTTCTTTGTTTCTAATTCTCCTGCTCATACCACCATCAACGGAGGAATGAAGGAGCTGCCATGTGATTCTTTGTTGCCAGCTGGGGCTAAACCATGACAAAAAATTCAGGTTGAGGCAGTCTGAGGCATATTCTTGTTCACTTTTCAAAACGTAGCCTGTCTCCTAGGACTGAGACAGTGTCTAAAATATTCTAAGACCACACAAATTCCTCTGAGAATTCTTTCAACACCACTATAAAGATATGGAATATTATTTTCTTCAACAAAAAATATACAGTTTCAAGGATCTGATTTTACCAGTTTTTCTACAGCCATTTTCATGACAAAAATTAAACAGAGGGGTTTGAAAGTACAAGACCAAAGAGAAAATCTGTCCTTTGCACATATTTCACAATTTACATCTGTAATTACACATTCAACTTTCCTATTCTATCCACACCCGTAATAAGTGACAAAAGGAAGGCAGCCACTTGGACTGCAAAATCCAGTCCTTCGCAAACCCTGAAAGCAAACAGTAAACTAAGAGGATCAATATCTACATGTCCTTGCATACTGCCAGGCAGAAAGGATTTTCAGCACCTTGGAAGAAAACAAAAACTAAATGTTCAAAATGCACAGATATAAGCTGCCACAGCAGAACAGGAAGGCTGCAGGGAATCACCAGCATCCCAGGTCATACCAGCAGGAAGGAATTTACAAAAGACTTTGAGGCCACGTTGCATGATTACCCACTGTCAAATACTCATCTGCTTCTGGAGATTTGGAATACGAACACTCAAAAAACCGCATCCTGCACAGCTCCAATCCTACTACGTGAATGAATCCCTGCACCTACAGAGACCCCAGGGCCTAAAAGAGGTTGTAAGTTTCTCAAAGAGGTCCTTTTATGAATGCTGGCACTGGACAGCAATATCCAGCCAAGGCGGCAGTGGGACAGAGCACTGCCCTGATGCATGTGGGCTGTTCTTAGCTTGGATAGAAGGATAGAAAAGTATTGCCTGGTAGACCAGTATCACTGTTTACTCATCATGTAAAACGGTGATAATGATTCTAGCAGATATAATACAGCCCCTTAAAGATCTGAGGGGCTACGCATTTCAGGTCTTTTATAAAATGTTTTAAACTGTGCCAAATAAACAAACAAAAAGCCATATAGAAATACAGGTTTATCACTATTGATCTTGGTATCATGGAATTTTGCTGTAAATCATACCATTGACATGATCTAGTAAAGAGTGAGGTTTTTGCAACACTCTCTCAAGTTCACTTCTTCCTTGTTTGCGCATTAAATGAATTACCTGACAAAAAGTGAACTAAAAAGAACCCGTGCGCCATTCGTTAAGTTTAGACCCTACATTGAAATGTTTTTCAGCTCACACATGTACGTATTATATGATTTGCACCTCTTCTCTTTTTCCATAAAGTTCTTCTCTCTGCTTATCTGGATTGTTTTCAGTGGTGACAAAACAGAATTATACTTGCAAATTTCCTCTTACCCGTAGCTGCCTGCACACAGCCTGAGCCAGAATACAGCCCTTGGCACTAACAGCAAGGGAATGATACCTCCATTTGCAGTAAAAGAGTTAATGGGAAAAATCTACCTTCAGGGCAGTCATCTGAGGTCAAACACTGTGAAATGGTTTGGGGGCCAAATTGCTTTCCTGTGCAGGAAACAGACACCATTTCTCTCATAATTTCAGAAGATGATACTTGAAATTTTCCAGAAAACCCTAAGAATATGTAGTATAAATGAATTTCAATGTACTCATTAATGAGCACACAGAATCCTCAAGTCAGTTTCTTAAGTATAATTATGCTTCATTCAGTCATTTCTTTTTATTAGTCATTTTATGTTGCTGTACTAATTACAGTTAATTTGCATGTGGGTTGGCAAAGGAAGGTGTGTTTTTTGAAGTTTTGTCACAAAAGAAGTGGACTTTATAGACACTGATATTACATGATTTTTACTGACTGCACTTGGAAAGTTTACAACAAATAAACTAATTACATTCATAGATTTGTCAAAAAAAATGCTACACTGAGAAATGAATGAGCAAATAAGATATAAAACATAGGAGAATCTTTGGTAAATACAAGCAGGAGATTTTGACTACTTGGAACTAGACTGAAATGCATTAAGGAAGATATAAGATTCATGTGGATTTGGTACGAAGTTGCTTTGAAACTCCATAGGTTGTGTGAATGCCTAGCAGTAAGATGAGAATAATATTATTGAGAAATACAACAAAAACTATAAGCTATATAAAAGTAGAGAAAAAGCTTAAGAAGTTATTTTGATCTCAGTAAGAGTCAATTTCTCGAGTTCTTGCTCAGTTATAGGCAGTCCTTACTCATGTATGTGTCCCACTAACTTCAAGAAATTTGACATAAACCAAAGCAAAACCTGTAACAATTGTTGAATGAAGACTTTTTTTAGCATATGTGGGAAAAAAAAAGATGCATTGTTGTGTAAGAAGAATCAATAGAAGTGAAGAGTTTATATGCTAAAAATTAAGAATGCACAAAACACATTTTAATCAAGTCAACTGCTTTTTCAGCGGTTGGGTCTGAAATGATGGGGCAAGGCAGAATAAAAAGAGGTAAGAAGTTCCTGAAGAGCCTGTTAGTAAAAGTAAGTTTGGGAGAGAAAATGGAAATTAATAGTTCCAGTGAAAGACAGGCAAAAGCAAAAGAATATCCCCTTGTGGGAATATCTACCACACTAGAGCTCTCTAAAATGAAAGAAAAAGAAAAGAAAATCAACAAGAAAGCTGTGCTTTATTTTGAAGGAATTATTTCTGGAGCAATCCTATTCTAACATACATCAGTGGACGAATTACATTTTAAATGAAGATTCCTTCTCTCACACTTTTTGTGTATAAACTTATCTATATCAGGCACATTATGAGTGACTAAAACATAATGCATTTTCAACTTGCCTTGATGATTAGAAGCCCTAGCAAAAAAAAAAAAAAGTCATAGGATACTGCAGAGTTTTGAGCCGTGGCTCCAGGCAGCCAACAACCTATAGTTTTAACTATTCACTTTCAATGAGAAAGATTACTTGAAAAGAATGTAGAAATATGGAATTTTAATATGCATTAAATAAGCAGAGGAGCAGATGATTCTGATCAGTGTTTCTGACAAGCCACAGTCCAATAAACCTGGGCAGGATTTCTCCTATCTAACTGAAAATTCATGCTTCTAAAAGTTAGATATTCATCAAAAACTATCCGTCCCCTTTCTCATGGCCAAATGAAACAAGTAAACGCCTTCAGCATACTACTTATCCCATGCGTCTCAAGACTCACATTCTGCATTACACTTATGTTAATTTAACAATGAGTTACCACTCCAGGGAGTATCACTTTTCACCCTCCACTCCTAACAGAGTTACACTTCCACTTCCACCGTGTGTTCTCTCCTGTCTCTCACACTTGTCTGACAGCATCATAAGATTATCATACGTAGCTTGTGTGGCAAGGTTTTGGTGGTGATGGGGTTACAGGTGTGGTTCCTGGAAAAAGCTTCTAGAAACTTCTCCTGTTGGCCAGCTCCAGGATGGATCTGTCAATTGCCAAGGCTGAGCCCATCAGCAATGGTGGTAGCACTTCTGAGATAACATACTTGAGAAGCGGGAAAAAAGCTGCTGTACAACCACAGCCAGAAGAAAAGAATGAGAATATATGAGAGACTGTGCTCCAGATGCAGGAGCAGAGATTCCCCTGCAGCTGTGGTGGAGGCCCCTGCAGTCTATGGAGGTCAGTGATGGACCAAATATCCACCTGCAGTCCACGGATGACCTGATGTCAGAACAAATGAATGCGCCTGAAGGAGGGGGAGACCCCATGGAGAGAGGAGTCCACTCTGGAGCACGTTTGCTGACAGTACCTTTGATCCTGTGGGGACCCATATTGGAGCAGTCTGTTCCTGAAGGACTGCATCTTGTGGAAATGGTAGTTGGGAAGGACCAACATCGGAGCAGTTAATGAAAAACTGCAGCCCATCGGAAGGACTCATTTTGGAGAATTTCATGGAGGAGTATCTCCTGTGGAAAGGACCCTACACGATCAAGGAAAGGGTGAGGAGGAAGGAGTGGTAGAGACAATGTCTGATGGACTGACCAACCCTCATTCCTTTTTCCCCCCACACTACTCAGAGGAAGGAGGTAGAGAAATCGGGAATGAAGTTGAACCTGGGAAGAAAGCAGAGGTGGGGAAAAGGTGGGGAAAAGGAAAAGATTTGGGTTTTATTTCTCATTGCCTTACTCTGATTTGACTGGAAATAAATTAAATTTCCCTAAGTTGAGTCTGGTTTTGCCCATGATGATAATTGCTGAGTGATCTTCAAGTTCTTTTCTCAATGAGCCGTTTATTATATTTTTCTCCCCATCTAGTTGAGGAGGCATAGTGGTAGAGGCACCTGGCATCCAGTCAAAGTCACCCACCTACTGACTCAGGCAGTTACAACAGCACAACATTAATCATCAACAGAAAGCAAAAAAAAATATTTCCTTCCTGCTTTAAAATGAAATAACATTTGGAGTGATCCCTCTCTATTTTGATTTAAGCAGGAATTTACAAAAACTGGTTTGTGTCTTCATTGTTAGAAGGCAAAATTTATCTGTCCTAAAATAACATGTCTTTTAAATATTTGAAAAATTATATAATTTTTATTGTATTTCTAAGACAGATGTATTAGGCCAAGAGAACTAACAGAAGGTTAAGGGATAAACGGAAGTAGGATCTTTCTGTACACATAAGTTATTTTCCTGTTGGGAAGTCAGAATTTTAAAAATTTGTTACCAGTTTTGAAGTAAACAAATTGGATAATAATTGAAGTCAAATGTTATAGAAATTGAGATGTTAGTTTTAATTAACATAGCCTGATTCATTAGCCCAAATAAATTCCCCACATGATATAATGAACTAGTTATTTATTTCTTAATGGGAATCAAAACAAATCCTGGAGGTCATTCACATTTGGAGGTTTTGTTCTGTCATTATACAGTCATAAAAGTTAATAATCCTTGGTGCTTGCCGGAGTTCAACATTAAATTTTAAGATGAGTTAAGAGAATGTATTAATTACTGTTCATTATCATAAGAGTTCATGTGAAGGTACTTGAAAATTATAGTCAATAGAGATGGAGAATATGCTGGGTAGGCTGAATTTTTTTTTGGGGGGGGAGGGAAGGTGTTGACATTAATAAAGAAGGTCAAAGAGTCAGTAAAAGCTGATCTATCAAAAATGAAACTTTTTGAGAGCATGTCTTGTTCAATGAAAGTTTAATGGGAAAAGATTTCCTAATCTCAAATAGGGATTAATTCCTGCTCACATTGCACAGAAGATCCAGTCACTTCTCGAGGTACAGCGATGTACTATAGTATAAGAGATTTTGACTGAATATTTCTGCTTGATTAGTGTTAAGTGTGGAATCCCTACCAATATTCCTCTGTGGTGGGAGAACATGCAATCATCAGCAGGTTTTGGGATATTTATTCAAGTGCTATTTTCTCTCTGAAGTTTTCATTAAAATTCTTCAGAAGGATCTGGGTTCTTGCCAATAAAGATAGATCTTGAAGAGATAACAAGGATTTTAACAGTTTTTTTAAGGGCTGATTGTAAATCTGAATGGGAGATGGATTTCCAACCTCACAAATTTTCTTGAAATTTTTTTCAAAAAAAGAAATGTATGTGTCTTTCTACAATACTTCATTGTAGCACAATATTTCATTGTAGCACTTCCCTAGTCACTGTCTACCCATCTATCTGTCTGCTGATTTGGAGGTCAGGAACATTTTGTGACTAAACATATTGAGAAAATGGAATGTGGCACTGATCTTTCTTTTCTTGCACGGACTAGTTCAGCATACTCCACCATGTTATCTAATGTGTATATATATGGGAAATATCTCACCCAAGATACGAATCAATACCTGACTCTACATATTTTCCTGGCCTGGCCTAAAATACTATGAAGTGATTTGAGATGGAGTAAAGGGTTTCTTGTATCCGCCATTGACACTGTTTAACTCCTTGACAAACCAATCGAGATCTGTTGAGAGATGTGTTTACAGTGAGAATATGGAAATAGGGCCTGCATATTTCAAACACAACATGCTCCTGCATAATATTTCCACATTTTCCATCAAATACTTGCTGACTGCCTTATGCACTTTCTGTACATGAAGCCTTCTGTGGTTTTTTATCTGTACAGGCCAGCTGAAAATTAAGATTTGTCAAACGGAACTCAAAACTTTTGAAGGTACATGGGCCCCTCATTCAGGGCTAGGATTTTTCATGATGTGTTCAGGTCTCTTTTAGGATCTGGCTTTAAATTATTTGTGCATAATTTATGACACAGGACGAGAGGCAGGATGTTAGGATGTTCATATTAAGTCCACCTAGCAGACTGTGGACAGAAAAATGCATTCTGCCTTTACACTGAGCAGCATCCTTGAAACTATCACTGTATTCCTCAGTCTTGTAAGACATACAGAGCTGAAGACCTTTTTTTTTTTTTTCCCTCTTTTACCCAGATCCTTTCACTAGCTCAGTTCATGGTGCAAAAATGGTTCTGAGTAAGCAGTGGTTCTGGTCTAGTTTTCAAAGTAACATACCAGAAAAAATTTACCAGCAGTTTTATGGGTTACAGAAGGCAAGTCTGCTGAGCTGATTAGTGTTCCAGTAAAGACACATTTATTATCCCCTCTGAAGCATGTCCAGTTCTATACATTCAATATTTATTCACATCTTATAATGTCTACAGTCAAGATAACCAGGGACATATGTGTGTGTGTGTATATATATATGTATACACACACAATATTGTTGTTCCTGAGCATAGGAACAGTGACTGATACTGCAGGGAAAGACATAGCATCTGAAGAAAGCATAATTAATCAACCTGTTTGAATATCAGGTCATGACTGTATAGAGATGGGGAACATGGACTTAATTACAGGCCATTATGAGTGAATAAGGGAACATTTCAGACTCTTCAAACCTACAGCCTATTGAAATCCTGGTACCAACAATGCTGGTGACAAAGTATTCATTGACTTTATGGGCTTTGAGACAGGCCTGTCAACAGAGGAACCTGATCTCAGCTGCAGCTTACTACCTTCTAGAAATCAGATCAGGTGATATCAGGTGATCAAGCCAGATGATATCAAGCTGTTGCAGCATCTTTTATTTTTACTATTTTTGAATCAGTGAAAATTAAAGATAAATAATATATTATAAAATCAGTTTGATGATACATATTGAAAGAGAGTTTAATGGAAATAAGAGTGCTTAGAAAGACACATTCTACAAAGATATAATTTCCTTTCTTTTTTTTTGGTAAATTATTTTTCCCACATAGAAGTCTCCATATATTACCTGGGAATTATAAGATCTGAAATAATGTTGACTTTTAACTAAGAATAAAAGGCAAACAAAGAAGCAGCATAATAAGCTAAACATTAGAAAGTTCTTAATACTAATGCATGGCAGAGGTCAGAATACTCATAATTTATAATTGACATCAAGAGAATAAGACTGCTAAGAAGAGCTCCTCTTCAGAGCAGAGTTAGAATGCCGTACAGCTAATAGCATTTTCTTCATGCAGATGACTTTGTCAGCGAATACAATAAGCTGATCCATTAGACAGACCTATTCAATATAAATCCACTTAATATTAACACCTAAAAGGTTTAAAACATTTTGGCGATCATCTTGCACAGCTCTATTGTTAAAAGGCAGAACTGTGTTTGCCTTGTCCCTTGTTCACACAAAGCTTGAAAACCATAAACATAAAAAGGATGGACAGATGGCCTTTAATGCATAAAAGAGTATGATGGAACAATAGATGTGTCTGAGTATTGTAAAAAAAATGAGCCTAATCCTGCAGAATATTCAGCAGCATAAAAAGCCATTCAACCAACAGGATTTGAAGACCATTAACAGCTGGTAGGATGACAAAGCACTAAACACGAACTGATTGCAAAAGGTTCATACTTCCATTTGAAACAGCCTTTTAGAACTATGACATTGGAAACCATAAATTTCCCTGTATAAGAGAGTCCCAAGTTACAGAGTTATACTGAACTCAAAAAGAAGGCACGGTTATTTTCCATACCTTTAAAACCACATAACCACATGCCATTCCTCCACCAGTAGCTGCTGAACTACTTCTCCAAAGAGCTCCTCATTATACACGTGCTCTTACAAAATGATCCAAATAAATTTGGGACTGATCCATTTAAACAATTCACAGCGTTTCCCTGACCCCATATTTCAAGTTAGTACACAAATAAGCATTCAGTAGCACAAGCCCATCTCAACAGTATTGCTCACCACTTATTATAAGCTTCCTGCCTGTGGAGCAAGTAGAAAAAATCTGGACCAATAAAGCTGTTTATAATATACACAATAACATCAATTGTTTTAGCAAAAATATCTGTGTTCACATAAACTACACTTATATAGTGCTAAAATTTATCTACTGATTCTGTGTATGTGTACCTATAGGAATATGCATTTTGTAATCAAACCTGAAGCAAACTCTACTCTGAAGATCTGATTGGGTAAAGTCAGCTGTCTCAGTGATATATTGTATTGTAGTTCTGGAACAGCAAATCATCAGAGACCTCACTGTCCAGACCTTGAAAGTAACATTAGGAGTGTGATTACAAAATTGGAGGGGAAATCCACAAGGCTACTCAGCCTTTTTTAGCATCCTTCTGAGACCCCCAGTTACGGCTCATTCAATTTGTGGACTGATGGAGTATAGGAACAGGGATACAGAATATTCTACAGATAGATTGACCTCCACGTGTTCCATTTGTATCTGATCATGAAAATTTTAGGAGTTAAAAATGTTCAGGTTCTTACCAAACGAGGCAGAAAGAGTTAAGTCATTTGGTAAAGAATTCTGTTGGATTTTATGTTTAGTTTGGATTTGTTTGTGTTTTTTTGTTTGGTTTTTTTTGTTTACCTTTTTTTGGGGGGGGGGGGGGGGACTGTTGTAGGAACACCTAAAAGCATTAGCTAAGATCTGAGTCTGCTGTCAGGAACAATATAAATTATGATCAAATAACTCTTTGACTGTACATAGCACAAATGTTTTCAAATTAATATCATGCTTTACTTATGGTAAATTATTTTTTTGCGTTCATTGTTGCTGGATTTTTGAAATAGAAGTGTTTCCATCATAATAATGGAGAATATGGACATCCTTGTGTATACATAGATTTTAAATAAGTAAAAAATGCATAATATTTCAATATCATGTACTGCAAAAGAACAGAGCAAACAATACATAGCATGTCTGAATTAAATTATCTGTTAATATTAAAAGACAGTGTATTTTAGACCTATAATGGAAAATAGAATAATTTTGAACTCTTACATTTTCCGAGTTTTTTATTTTCTCTACTAATGTGCAGGTTTCTTATTACCTACACGCAAGAGTTTCAGAAAACTTCAAGAGACCATACAGTAATTATCTGTGAAATTGCAGGCTGCTATTGTTTTATTTTTTTCTTTGAAATATCTTAGGTAACAGTGGGACACTTACAATGAAGTAGTACTGGGATGAAGAAAACAAAAGTAAGCAAGGATCCCATTTGAACAATATCTTGATTGTTACTAAAATCCACAATGAATAAGATAATTCAGTTAAGCAAGTGCCCAGTGTTTTATAGTTAAAGCACTGTATTAGTCTCATGCACAATGGATTATGGATGATGGAGGAGTTGTTAATAAAGAGAATGGTGAAAAAATGGTTATTTGTATGATTTGTTTTGGTGCCTACAATTCCAGCTTCCTTATTGCTTCATCCTTTTAAGTATAGTAGTCTGCATGTGCTACTGCATTTTATCTTGTTTCAGACCTTTTTCTAAATTGGGACCATACTCAAATCTAACCCTTGATGCAGCTGAAACTTGATAAATAGTCCTACCTTCTAATTCCTTCCAACAAAATTTGTACAAACCCTCTTAACAAGATTGCAATAAATTCTTCCCTGTTACATATTTGTGTTTCATTGGTTTGGAAAGAATGATTCCACATGAAGTATTAAGTTTTCTTTCTGATTTGTATTTAATATGCTTGAAAGACTAATTCCTTTCTTAAATGTATTGAGAAACATAAATAAATGTAAAATTTTGTAGAAATGGAGTGTATGTAAGAACGTACGTTAGAACTAGAAAGATTTTAAGAATCACACATTGATTCCTCAATAATACCTTAGCAGTACTTTGCTGGCATTGCACATTATTAATATCTTCAGGAACACTGACATAAAGCCCAAGTCATAAAGAATGAAAACTTATTTTTTTCCCCCCCGAAGACTTCAAGGTAAGTACTGCAATGCAGTGGTCTCCTTGCTTTCTTATTATAAATTATGCTCACCTACTGTATCTTTTTTTCCTCAGTTTGAAAATGAGCACCTCTCAACTCTACTTAAGAATATTTTATATGGGAAAAGAACACACTGTAAAGCTGCAATTTTGAGATTCACCTACTGCTTATCACTTTCTGTTTCCTTCTCGTCCTATTAAGTTCAATAGCTAATTGAAGGGCACAGAAATATCAAGCTATTAGCACAAATATCAAACACTTACGAACGTTGAAAACCCTCTGTGTTTCCCAACGGGTTTTTTTTTTTCTCTAATTTGAAGAAGAGGTGTAAATAGGTGGCAAAATGATTAGGATGCATAGATTTTTTTACCAGAAAAAACTAAAACATACATACTTGCATAATTGCTTTAAATCCTTACACAATAGGGAATAGAGAGACATAAATTTGACAGATGGACTATTTGGTGGATAAGGAATTGGAGGGTGTCAACAGCAGGTTGAAGAAGGTGATTCTTCCCCTCTACTCTACTCATGTGAGACATCACCTGGAGTAACACATTCCGTTCTAGAGTCTTCAGCACAGAAAGGATGTGGGTGTGTTGCAGCAAGTCCACAGAAGGGCCACAAAGGTGATCAGAGAGCTAGAGCCCCTCCCATAGGCTGAAAGAGGTGGGGTCATTTAGCCTAGAAAAAAGAAGGTTCCAGAGAAGATCTCACAGCAGCCTTCCAGAACTTAAAGGTGACCTACAGGAGGAGCTTTTATTGGGGAATGTAGTGGGGTTAATGCTTTTAAGCTGAAGGAGGGTAGATTTAGATAATGATTTTAAGCTGAAAAAGAGTGGGTTTAGATAAGGTATTAGGTATCATATACCACTTCCCTGACAGCTTGTTCAAATGTATCACCAGTCTTTCAGTGAAGAATTTTTTTCTAATATCCAGTCCAAATCTCCTCTGGCACAACTTGAGGCTGTTCCCTCTTCCTCTGTCACTTGTTACTTGGGAGAGGAGACCAGCACCTGCCTCACTACCTCCTTTCAGGTAGCTATAGAGAGTGATGAGGTCTCCCCTCAGTCTCCTTTTCTCCAGAGAAGAAGAGGAGGTTGAGGAATCTTTGTATGCATCTTTGTGCATTTTTCATATCAACTCAGTGAAACAGTGCTCTATTCCTGTTATTGAACTTCAAAATCAACATATTTACTGTCTACAGGCTTTATAAACCTTCCTGCATTGGCTTCTATATGCAGCATACCTTGAAGTTCTCTATCAAGACCATCATGACTACCCATTTTCAGAATGACAACTTGTATTCTGGACTATTATTTGAAAGCATCAGGTGTTTTTATATAGCTCATATATCATAAGGGATTTTAGTTGACAGTTTCTAAATTGATTTGATCAGAAACAGGATACCTTTTCACTCAAAATGGCAGATGCACGACTGTTATTTGCGAAAAAAACGTGATTAGGATTATTAACATGAGCCATCAAAGTTTCTTTTTTTTTTCTCATTTATGGAGCTGTTTGATAAAACAATTACTAATGAATTTACTGGGATAAATTATTGAAACAAGTTGAAATTGGTGATGAATTAAAACACTTCCGGACATTGAATGCAAGAGTAAAAGGTTATTATTTCAAACCTTAACTCTACTCCTGTTTAAGTCTGTTGATGAATGAAAATAGAATCATTGTGGACTAAGAATTGTTAATACATCATACCAGTTCAAACAAAAAGGTGGCTTGCATAGTGAGGAGACAAAAGAGGAATGTGAATGCTATACATTGGAAATTATAATTCAAAGAAACACAGACCTCTTTATGAGCACCTAACTAAATATGTTCAGACATTCTTTAGAAATACTGTTTCAAGACCAAGTCCCTTGTCTTTAGGTGTATAGTATTCCAGAAATACCATGTCATTACAGCTAACAAATTGGTTTTAATGTTGACTTAATGCATATGCCCACAGGTGAAGACGTCCCTTTATTTTTTTCTCCAAATGAATTGCTAGCTACTTTAATAGAATTCGTGAATTCACATTAGTGACAGAAACTGGATGAAAATTGCTGTGTTATGATATGGTGAAATCTTGTAAGGCTTTCCAAGAAAGACTTTTCTAAATTTAGGGAGAGGAGAGACAAGTAAGAAAAGATAATATGATCCAAATGTGGTAGATTAGGGGCTAAATGGTCTTAAAAGTTCATCGTAAATGTACTGTTATTGGAGTATTCTGGCACATTAGAATGTTTAATAGCCTTTATTTAGTTATTATTTTATAATGAAAGTGTTTGGATATTTTAGCTGCTATTGCACTAGGAGGGCCTTTCACATAGCTAAGAAAAAATTAAGTTGCCCTTTCAACCTGATTTATTACATATATGCATATGTGTGTAAAGTAAGTATTCATTTATGTACTGGAAACCAGGTTTCTTTGAAATACTTCTATGCTACTCTGCCTTACATTTTCAACAAATATAGTTAGTAGCAAAGAAATAAGGATTATTATAAAATAGTAGAAATAATTCTGAAATATGGTAATGTATAATGAAGTTTACGTTTCTGCTTTGGGACTGTATGTTTTACTTATTAGCAAGAAAGAACAAGAAAATCTATTAGTAAGAGGGAGAAGAAAGAACAAGTGTTTTGGTATGATATATTGATCATCCATCTAGTAGTGGTTATTCATGTATTGAGATGCCTTAACTTTTATAAAAACATAACTTGTAATTGCCCAGTGGGGGAGATTCTACTGTGAAGAGCCTTTATCCTAAGAAAAGTCACTCCAGAAAAAGTGCTCCATAAATAATTGGATTTGTAAATTCTCTGAACTACCAGCTGAAAAAAATATGCATGAATTCAGTTGTTTCCTTTTGACCATTAAAATGCTGTCAGGAAACATGAATTTTGCAATTATCATGAAAAGGGATTGGCTTCTTCTAACTGTAGGTGAAAAGGTCATTCTTACAAAAGCATTCTGAGACACCAGTTTGTTCAATGAAGATCATTTTCTGAGTTCTATGACAGCTGAACATAAAGTTGAGCTGACTTTAAAGTTAGTCCTGCTTGGAGTACCTCCAGGAGTGAGTGTTTTCCTGTGATTTTTACTACTTGTGTGTGTTATATTCAACTTCTCTCTTTTCTTTTTTTGGTATTATAAGTGTACTGGTCCCTGTACAGCCTGGTAATTGTACATCTGTTTTCTCTGTCAGATATTCTTACAAAAGGCAAATCTCTATTTTGAGAACAATTTCTGCAACAATTATTCTAATCAAAACTCCACATATTCAGGATTTTTAATATCTCCCCAGATGCAGAAACAGGAATCAGCCTGTTTATAAAGGATAAAGTTGAATGTCACCCTGATGTCATTATCTTAGGGAAAAAGGGCAAATGCTTAATATTTCTGCCTTCATTTTTTATTCTCAAAATGAGTTTCTGGGAATGTGTAAAAAAATGCAGGAATTTGTCTGTCCAGCCTGGATGTTAAATAGATGTTTCCTGCCATATTGGCTGACTGGCTGTTTTATGGAATTGGACGTTGTAGAAGTCTAAATCCTTACAGCTTAGACTAGAGAACCAGGCTCTCTAACTTGGACTTGTAATAAACTTGTGCACAGCAGTATCAGATACAAAAATATACATATAAACAGCTCAAACATAGTAATTACATTCAACACATGAGTGAAGCCATTGATTCACAATAACTCTACTTGTCCTTAGGGGTTTGTGAGCTTGAATGCCTTGTTTTAAGTGCAATAGCTAATAGAATTTAGTTCTCTTTTATTACAGCAGCAAAGAAATATAAAAATTTTTCCATACAACTACATTTTAAATGGTCAAAAGAGGTGCTTATATAGGGGTGTAACCAGCTCAGAGGATTGAAAAGCTTGGATCTAATACTACTTTTAATGCTCATTAACCAGAAATCTTCTTATACTGTACCCCACTAGTAAAAACCACATCCTAGTAAAACAGCATTTTTTTTTATTAACCCTCAGCAAAAAATTTAGACAATTGCACAAAGTTTCAGAAAACTCAGCACCTTTGCAAAGATTAGATTTGCTATTTGAAATTTAAAGCAAATAACTTTAAAGCCTCTGCAACTTTAAATAAATACATCCCTTTTTATAATGTTTCAGTAGAAAGCAGCTCAGAGTAAAAATAACTTTTTAATAGATTTGTCTAAAGACCAGAATCTAAAACAAGTTCCTCTCTAAGGAATAGAAAGAGCAAGTTAATAATAAATCTGATTAGTTAAACTCTAAGAGAGTCAGTAGAATAGAATTGGATTCACTCCCAGAAGCCATGGATAAAGGAGGAGAAATCAAAGATTATGTATTTGTCAAAACAAAGAAGAATGTTGTATGAATTTAGTGGATGACAACATTGTATGGAACAATATATTTGTTTTTCCTGAATGAATACTTAGTGATAAAATTGGTTGATCTAACTATTCTGAGTCGTGGGTTGTTCAACATCGAAAGCAATTGTCTCTGCTACTATGTTTGTGGTGCAGATGAGGGGAACAGAGCTGCTCACCTGTGAGTCAGTGTGAAGCTTATATCCATACTATTATCAGAATCCCTAAAGACCAAGAGAAGTGGAATTAGTGGTTCAGAAAAGTAGCAGGTTGGTTGGTTGGTTGGTTGGTCTGTTCACTATATCCTGAAAACCTGAACTTTATGATCAAATTAGCCATGTAGTGTTTTTTTGTTAAAATTACTCCTCTCTGCCTTCCACTGAGGTCTTCCATTGCTCTTTCGTAGAACTGTAGTTCTGAAACATCCTCACTTTTGCAAGTCAGCAGAACTGCATTCCTCATTATTTCAATTGAACTGTCGGTAAACTTGCACTGATCAGATCAATGCACTCTTGCAGTAAAGTGCCCCGGAAAAGAGACAGCTTTGAAAGTAAGAAATTTTCCTGAAAATTAATATAAACTATATTATTATAATTTATTATTACGATTTCACTGTGTGATTTCCTCAGGGTTAATCATTTCACTGATTGTCTTTTGCTACAGACAATGCTTGTTTCCTAAAGTGTTTCCTGGTACTATCCTATTTCTGTCCAGTTATTTAACAGAATATGTAATTTCTGGGCTTACGCTTATCTCACTATGGCAAAATTAGTTTTGTTGACTTGCATACATTTGTTTTTGTAGTAAAGATCTGTAAATCTTGAAATGTTTTAAAAAGTCCAAAGAAGGTACAAAGTGTCAAAAAGAAAGAGGAAAAGGCTGCTTGGATGAAATATTCTGTGTAAAGACCAAGAAAAGATAATAATGAGATTTGGAGGGTGATCACATAGATTGTTCCCTTATTTGGAATATCTGTCTTGGATGGGAGTAGATATAGGTAAAATGACCAATTTGGGGCTCCCAATTGAGATGCATTCTTATGGGAGAAAAGATTTGAAGGGAAAATAACAGTTCAAGGTGTTTCTTTTGTTTGTTTTGGCTTTTATTAGTTTTGGTTGCTGTGTTTATTGGTGTTTGTTCAGTGGGTTGTTGGGTTGGGGGTTTCTTGTGGGTTTTTTTGTTTGTGGGGTTTTTTTTGCTTGTTTATTTTTTGGGAGGCTTTTTGTGTTTGTCTGTTTGTTTGTTTTTATTATTGACATATGAATTCCTCCCAGTGCAGCATGGGCAGAGCTTTTCAGGGTTGATTTTATTCCATTTGAAAATTTTAAAAACTCAGATGTATTCACATTTCAAATTATTTTTATATTAAACTAGTATTTAACTCAAATATGCATTTGTTATATGCTTGCTCACAGACTAGTCAATGATTCAATGTGTTCCCTTTTGCAAAAAAAAAATATACAGCATATATTGAGTCTCAGCTGAATAAACTATTCTTTTTTAAACATATTCTGACCCTAAATATTAAACTGAGCATTTATTTCTTCTGTATTAGATATTTTTTTCAAATACCTTCTTACTTGATTTATCATTCATATCTTCCATCCTTGGAAGGCTGATCTAAAACCCATGAAAGTTACTGGAATTTTAGTTGTGAGAAATATATGCAAGAAACTATTTTTCTACTCTGTTCCATCTGTGTATTTCTCATGCTTATTTTCTCTTCAGGCCTGAGTATTTAATAGGATTTTTGTCTATTTGCTATGCTGCTTTTCCTGGCATTTCTTATTTCGTTTCCTGGCTTCTGTTCAGACTCCAAACCCCCAGCCATTCAACACCTTCTTCCCAAATAATTACATTTGCAAGGGTCCAGAACTCCTGCATGCTAAATTACATTTCACTCAGGTTGTCCTTCTGGAAGAAGGAGTGGGGGAAGAAAAAAGACTTTAGTGTCTCTCTTGAAAATCAAATTGAAAAACAAAACGTGCTGCCAATAGCTGGTTTGCACCTTCAGAACTGCATGCATACTCAGGCAGCTATTTAATATAAACATCAGAGTCATTCTCCCCTGCATATATTCTCATTTAGCTGTTCATAAAAACTATTCTTGTATTTGCATTATTTCTTCTGGTGCTGTGAAGGGAGCTAAGTCAGGAACTTCAATCAGCTTCTCAGATAACTGAAGCCACTACTCTTATTCCTACGATTCTTCTGTCATTCTCCTTCCCTAACAATAATTTGCTCTAGCTTTTCCTGATCAGTGAATGAAGCCAAAACCTGATACTCTTTGTTGTGGCTTACTCCCTGTTGTTCAAGGTAGCTCACTGAATCAGCATGTGCTTTGTGCTTTGGGTAATGTTGGTGGTTATATTGCTCTGTTGGATTTCACAGCTTCCAGAAAAATTGTTCTCAATAAGATGTGGGGTCAAATCACTTTCATGGTTAAACATCACTTACTGGTTATAAATAATTGTCCTCTTTTTTTTTTTATATTTCATGCATAAGGGAGAAAGGAGATTTAATATGGTGTAAAGAAATAAATAGTAGCAATAAAAAAATCATCATTGTTTGTCCTTCCAGTATTTGAGTCTTTTATGTTTACATTTAACCATATTTTTGACTGACCACGGTGAACAATGGCAGCTGAGGTTCTTCAGTAGTGCTCTTGTGTGAAATCCTCTGTGTCTTTTGATGCTAGAATGTAAGACTGGCATCCTTTTACTTGTCAACACATGGTGTTTCCAGCATGGGTTTGGGCAGTGGTAAAGTGGAATATATTCTTGCAAGCCCTCCTTCCATCTTCTCCAATTTAATTTGCAGGTTGAAGAGAGTGCAAAACTGGGAATTTTTCTTCCAGTAGGACCGCTTTGAGTGATGAACTCTGCTTGCAGGCAAATGCTTCCTGGATGCTGCACGAGATCCTGCTGCACCTCTTCTGTCCATGAATCCAGTATTCATGGTTCCTGGTTTCCAAGGGCTGGATAAATTAACCAGAAGCATCCTAATGGTAAGGTCCATCTAGTTTGTTCCTATATTATAAAACTATTCCTTGCTTCCTTAAGAACCATTGTCAAACTCTGAGCCCGTTTAACTTATTCGCTTTTTCCAGCAAAAGGAAACTCTTTATTAGTTACCTATGTTTCTGTCATCCATGTAATACAAAAGTAACCATTAGTATTCAGTGTTCAATAAGGTTTTTTGTTCTTCTCTATTTGTTCTATTTTGGTCTTTCTGAATATGAGATCACATCTCACATTTAGCTCTTTTTTGCAAGTCTGGAAGAGTATGGTAGCTTTAAAAGAGCAGAAGGTGAAAACTGCAAAACACAGAGCTCGAAAGAATACAATTAAACGGAAGTGATGGTTGACTGCTGTTAGTGAAAAATTGGCATTATCATTAGAACTACTTTTAGTTAATAACACAACCATGTTTCAGTAACTGTCTTTCAATAGGAAAAGTCAGTCATTGATCATCAGTAGTTCCTGGCTCTTAATTCTTGGACAAGATTTTTGTAATGGGTCACTGTCTCTTAAAGTTGGTGATTTTTGTAAAGTTGGGTTTTTTTCCTGATATAATTCTGTAAAAATAACACTTGGCTACATAAGGGCTAAAAGGAAATCCACTACAACACAATTTAATGGAAGCACACAGCTTCCAAGAGAGATGGAGGGTATTAGTCCCTACATGAATGATGTTATGCCAAAATCCTTGAGATAAAGGCTCAGAAGCTTCTTGTCCAAAGATGCGCAAGAGTTCAACAACTGCAGGAAGGATGAAGACTGAAGGCAAATCCCTAACTTGTAATCTACCTTTTCCTTAAAGATCAGTTGATGTACTGACAACAGAATCCATATGCATAAATAATAACTGGGAGTGTTATCAGTGAATACTGCTTGTTATACAGAGTATTTGCTTACAAATGTCTATATGATATGATGCTTTCTAGGGACCACAGTATCTTTTTAGCATATTCTTTTTAACTCTTGGTAAACTTGAATTTGGCACATTTTTAATGTTTACAGAAGGGTCTTTTTTAGCTGAAACTGAAGATCGGATTATTTAGATCTCATTTATGCCTACCTATACATTCTGGAATCAATAAACATTATGACATATGAAACTACATATTTCATGCAAATATCTAAAAGAAAAAAATAGCATACTTGGAATAGAGAGTGTTTATTCAGCAGGATCTAGGCAGGTGTTTATGTTATCACCCCTCAGTTAGATTTATTATGTGCTGTATTTAGGTGTTGAACCAGGGCCCAAAAATATAAAACTATTTTTATTCTATGTAGTACAGGTGATTACGTGGAAACAGTGATGCATCTGTTACAAAGCACTCCTACAAAGGTAGTAGAGCTGCTCTTCTTAGTATGAACCTTTGGGGAGGGTACATGGTAGAAATATTTGGCAAGCCTAAAGATTATCCAATCACAAAATCAGGGAAGGAGTGACATTATGGAGTAAATTTTAGGGAAAAAGCAGATGCTGAAAATGTGTTGATGTGTTACATCTAGAACTACAGTGATTTTTTTTTCGCATTGATAAAGTACTTAGGATTAAGTGATGTCAAGTTGCTTATACAAAATGCCAAAGCTGAAACCTTTTATATAGCTTTTACAGACTTTAATAAGCCCTGCGGGCCTTCCAGCTCAGTCAGTAAGGATGGGGTCTATGATGATATATAGTGAGTTACAGAGTCTAGGCTAGGAGAATCGCATTTTGAAATCAGATCTTGCCAGAAGATTTCTACAATTGATTATTATTTAACTTTATTTTCTTCCTATATCTAAAAAAGGTTACCTGGATACACTCAGGACTTTATATTACCTTCAAAAGCACACTTTCAAAGGCAGTTTGAGTGTTTCTTTGGAAGATGAAAGGTTTTCCCTGTCAAAATGTTTCTGAAACATTCAGCATTAAAGAGATTAGAAAATTTCTTCTGGTGGTATTCAGGAAATGCTATTTAATGCCTTTGTGTATTACTGTAATCTGCATGGTTTTGGTAGAAGTGATAGAGTGGGTAAAGGAGAAATATCAGCTGTGTACTGGCCAATTTGCAAGGACTAAGGGTGGAATGGAGCATTACTGCTCATCTACTTGCAGCAGGATTTAATGTAACAGAGAGCCGAGGCTTCTATTTTATCTCTCCATAAGGCAGGCTCACATCTGGCAAGAAATTTTCAACTTGTCAGTGGTTTTGTGTTTCACTTGTACAGCCCCAAGCAACCTGTCTTTACTCAGCTACTGTAGGTTTTGTACTGTGCATTGGAAGTAACTTTTATTGAATGTAATGGAGGTACTTCAAATACAAAGTAGCTATAAAACTTTTGTGCCTTCTGAATAGCAAAACCTGTTTAATTTGTTTTAAAGCATACAGATTGACCATCTTCCTACAGAGAAGAACACACATTCTGAAGTACGTTCCTTAAAATCAGATTTTTAAAAGAAAATACATATTTTTTAAGAATATTCACTCTTATTGATATTGTTCTTCTTGCAAAATTAATTCTTTCTCCAGATCTATCTCTTAATCTGATATTGGGAATATCTGGAGATTCAGATTGCTTGTACAAACAGTAGTGCATCTCCCAATGTATTCTTAAAGCTGAAAATTGTTGAGAAAAAATGAAAATGCATGATTTAAGCCTTGATAAAATGCCCACCAAAGTCAGTAGAAATTTTTCTGTCTTTTCAGTTCAAAGTGAATAAATGATGGGGAGAAAGGAAATATAGAGGGAAATTATAGGAAAAAAAAAGGACACAAACAAACAAACAGTTAGAGACCTTGTGCATTATTAAACAATTTTTTGTGCAGCTCAGATGTTTTTCTTTTAAAAAAAGGGAAGAATTATAAACATTTTTATACACAAATCTTTTTAGGCAGTTTGGAGTCACTTGTCGTAAAAGGAACTACATTTTCTCTTGGTACAACAAAAAGATGTATTTTTTGCTGAATAACTCTGCAGTTCTAAATGAAATTTTTATCTTGAAGGAAGTGAGTGGGACAGAGGTATTAGAAAACACTGAAGTACAATGAACGCACAAAATAAGATTAATTATTTCCTCTCTGAAATTAGTTTTGGGTGTATAATTAGATAAAGAGAATGGACATCTGCACTTAAGCTTGCTATCTTCAGATGCTCTATGCTAACTATTTACTTGGGCAGTTGACAAGTATTCGATGAAAATAATGCTGCTTCTTTCAAGAGGATCTTTTCTTTTTTTTTTTAAATACTGTGCCAAGTAATACAAATATTTTCTTTTTTTGTTGAGAAAATTCTGCTGTAATATGTTCATGTCCACAATCTTCTTCTCCTAAAAAGCTTTCTATTCTTTTAGAAAAGAGAGTAGACACTCTTTGACATCACTTGCTATTTGATTTAAGGGCATATGGTGTGATAATTGATTAAAAAACTTAATTGTAAATCCAACACTATTAACCCAAGAATGATGAAAACATAGGAGAGGTTGTGCATAGAGAAACTGTTGAAATTCTTCAATACTACTGCCACTAAAGAAGAAATAAATACTGTGGATATGATGTACTTAAACTTCCAAGAAATATTTTATGAGGTATTTAATCTCATATTTCTGACATAACTGGAATATTTTTGAATATTATATAAAGATGGTAGATGTATTCAAAACAAGAAAAACTACCATATTAGCTGAGAGCTCATTAACCTAACTGAACACCTAATACTCATATACGTGAGGGTTATCTTAACCTCATACAGTGCCATATTATTATTCCACCTCATTGCGTTTCAGCCTAATGATTCTTCATTGAGAATGTATCTCTTGGATTGTATTATTGTCCTTGGTGTTCAGATGTGTTTTTCTGTAACAAGTTATGGCCAATTTATGGCAATAAACCAACAAGTTGTATATTACAGCAGACCAGAAAGAGGAATATCATCATCACAACATTCATGTTAGTTCATACCTTGAAATTTATAATACTAATACTTGCTTATAAATGAATTGTGAAATTCGGAAGTAATTCCCAATTCCAATGTCTAGAATTGGTGATACATCAAAAACTTCGAGTGTTTGAGGGAATTAATTTATTCTCTATTGTTCTTACTGAAAAATCAACTTTCAGAACAAGACTTTTTCCTTTTGAAGTAAATCTTGATGTGTACTCAAAATCTTTATAACTGACAGAAAGGTAAATTTGTTTTTCTGTGAAATGGCTGAATTTAATGTGTTGCAGTGCTATCAGTGGAGATAGAACAGACACCTACATATTGATTATAGTAATACCATTTGCTAAGGGTTATGACACTTCTTCAATTAACCTTTCTTAGTAAAATATGACTACCAATGAGTAACTGTATAAGGTTGTGACTGTCTCAAACTAATTTTTTAATGCTGTATAGCCAGTCAGATCAGGCAAAACACATGATTCTGACTTTTTCAACAGTTCAGATGCCTAAATTTTTGATATGAGGATCCTGTGAAGCACATTGGAGCCAAACTCATGAAATGAAATGAAATAAGGGCATTTTTCCTGTGCTTTTGGTGACCTTGTCCACCCTGGTCTTAACGGTCATTATGAAAAAGGAGATAAGAACTGCACTAGAAAAAGTGCTGAGAAGAAACTATGACTTAGCCAAGTATTTAGATTTAGATATTTGGGACTGGCTGAAGCAAGAGTCTTGGGCTGAAGAACTGCAACTAACTAGATCAAGGTATCTTAGACTTGGGAAACGTGGTTAGGAATTGAGTCTCTGTCTGGGAAGAGTTCAGGGAAAAGGAATGATGTAAACTGCTATTCTGAATATGACAAGATGGGAGATCATGATTAAGGATCAGGGTTTGAGGAGAAAAATAAGAAAAGTAATCTGAGAGTCCAAGTTTTTAGGAAGCAAGAGGCAGAACTCATATTTCTTCAGACAGCTCTGTCGCTGTTCACTGTTACAAAAGTAGTGATTCAGAGATCTACAGCCTACAGCAGCTGTCATTCTTCCATTTGTTCAAATGGCAGAAATCCACCAAACAATTCTAAATCTTCAAACAGATTTATTCATCACATGGTTGTTATCATTTACCTAGGGGATTAAATGGCCTTGTTTTTCTAGGGTTTTGGTGTGGTTGTTTTTAAACCCCTCATTAGAGCATGTAGTCTTAAGCACAGTGAGGTTTCACAAACACATTAATTAAAACTTGGGTTATCAGCAAGTAAGTACACCTTCATTCAGCACAAAATTACATTTTGACGCATTATGTTCTAATTAACTTCGTCTTTATTTCCCCTTTTATTGGAATTACATGGTCTAACAGTCTATTACTCATAAGAAACTTTGGGTTTGTTCTGCAATCTCAAAACCCTGCTCACTTCAGCCTTCTGTTTTATTTAGTTTCTGAATGGGAGATTACAACACAAAACTAGAATTATAATTCAACATATGCAATACCAAATGCCAGAGACTCATGCCCAGACATTCAAGAAGTCAGAAAAGCTTTCATTTCTGTGAAGAATGTAATACAATTTCTTTACAACACTTTTGTTTTCCCTTCTTTGTATTACCACGATTGCTAAATGATTGTTTCCTCATGATAATATTCAGTTCCTGCATTTCACAGTTCAGGCTGTAAGACAGTTGGCAATGAACTGCACAGTGAAGTGAATTTTTCCGGTGAACACGACCTTCTGGGATATATCACCTTTGATGCAATATTTCTATTTCCACAGATGATGTAAAATGTAGGCTAATTAATATTTGATCCCTGTTGGTAATGTTAAACATTTATTACTCCAAACAATAGATGTACAGGGATATGACTAGATGGTTTCTCAGTGTCCTTGCCAAATGCTTTATTAGGAACCTGAGACTGAAGGGTTTTACCACTCAGCCAAAGAAGATAACAGCAGTCTAGTAACTGAGGATCTGCTCACTCCTGTGATAGCTTGTTTAAAGCAATCATAATTTTATATGAGAACTTATCAGAAGATATTGACAATGGCAGTGAAATATTTTAAAAGGAAAGTTCAGGAGTCTGCTGTGCTTGAACTGTTGTTTATTTTGTCCTCTCTTCTGAGTGGACTGCCAACATAAATATGTGGCTTTGTTAATTCACTGCAGTGGTTCCTCTGCAGAGAGTAGCTCCCTCATTACTGCTAGTAAACTAATTTTCAAACCTCTGCATTACTGCTAAGCACATAATAACTATTGCCCTCGTCCACATCTTTCCACTACCACTTTGGGATGCTTGGAATATAAATACAATAAAGGAAACTTCAAATTTAAGATCTTTCAAAGAAAGGAACTACATGGATATAAAGCATCATTATTAAGTAATAACAACTGAGTTGCAGGCCATTAGCCCAGTCAGTCATTAATCCCAGAGAAAATGTCTATACCGAACTCTTTATTATTATTATTATAATTATAAGCACAATACAAAACAAAGAATCAATCTCAGAGGTATATTGACTGTTTAGTGGCCGATACTGCTGCCGTTGCAATGCATGTTATAATTACTGTGCACATTAGCTAGTCTGCTCTCACTGTAACACTAGTAATAACCAAAAAAGGAGGGAAATAAATGCTTCCTAATTATTAAAAACAAATATGAGAAATACTTGTAGTTTCCGTGCTCTAAGCAAAGCTACACGGAATGTGTTTCTCTCCCAATGAGGTCCTTCATCTGAATACCTGTTCCCTATGAGGAGCACTATCCTGCTTCACAATCCTCTCTTCTTGCAAGAACCAGAAATACACTTCCTACCTTGGTATAAAGGCTGCAAATGTCCTTGATAAGATGCTCTGTGCCACAACCTTACCTGCACAGCTTGAGAAAAGGTGGGCCAAAGTGTCGCATGCAGTGTGCGAGACATCTTGATAGAGAACCACATCTCTATTTAAGAGTTAGGTTTATAAAATAATAGGGAATGAGGTACAAGTAGGCAAGCCTTCATTTCAGATGAGGTTGCAGGGGGAGTTTTTTTGTTGAAGTATAGGCTTGCATAGGACAGAAGGGGCAGCTGCAGCACAATTACTTGCTGAGATTCTTCAGAGAATGTCTAGAGATAAGAGCACCACGTCTTCACCATGATTGTTTTCTATGCTAGCTGCAGCTGAGCTTCTGCATAGTATTTCCCAGGTATTTCCCTGACTATGCATTTCTTTAAAACACTCCTCCTCTCTTTTGGGATATTCCCCACTCCCCGTACCATTAAATTTCAGTTGTAGTCTATTTTTACCACCTCTGGTTCTCAAAGGAGATCTTCAAAACAAGTTAGTGCAATCTTCTAACTTTTTTTGTCAATATTTATAAATGAGGCAGGCAGAACTCTTTACTTGTTATTCCTCATTTTCATGAAAAGAAGATCAATTTGCAATCATTCTGTGTGTTACAGTGACAGTATGATCTTTTACATTTCTTCAGTCTTTTAATAAAGGGTGTCACAGGATCTATTTTAGAGTCTCTCTCATTGATGTCAGGATGGGTTTTTTTCCTGGCAAATTACTTGACCCAAATATAGTTCATCTGAGAAAAAAAAAATTGGGTTTTTCAATGACAATCCCCTTATCAGGTCATTTTTAAACTGACAGAAGCCCAGAGAGGTTTAGTGAAAAGTTCACATGGCAGGCTGCTCCCCAACCTGGGGTCACTAACATTGTCATAAGTCACTGTACTTGCTGCACACATGTATGGGGTTACTTCCCATAAAGGACAGAAATTGGAAACTATTCAATAGGCAATACCATCTACAAACAATTCAGCTGCATGTATTCAACTATCTAGTTCTTATTATTAAATGCTTCTATTTTGCCAAAGAAGCTGATGCTTATGCAGCAATTTGTACAATAATGTAAAGATATTTCAATAGAAATAGTTTTACATCCAGGATAAGTCTTGGTGCCATGTTTTGAACAATTTCAATGATTTTGTTTAGCATAATTATAAATGGAATTGTATAATGTTTTCTTCTTTAAACCCACTTGAAATTATCTCATTTATGAAAATTAAGGAATAAGAGTATCAGATAACTGTCTTATACTTTTATTTCCTCGATCACCAAAGTATTTTTATAGCTTTTAAGTGTATAACTCATGTTAGATATCAAAGGATTGCTACGTTAACCCCAATACTTTTTACTTTTTTAGTTACTTTTTAAGTTTGACACACAAATGAAGTACGAATTGTTTAAATTGTATCCAAAATTTGATGACATAGATTTTAGAATGTGTTGATTTATTATAAGCATTTTGACTATAATAATTAGTGCATTTTCTGCTGAGATTATTGATTTTTCAAGATTGTTCTCAGGAGTCTTATTGAAAATATTTCGAGGGCAGTGATGTCAACAGTGACGGGCTAAAATGAGTTTCAATTTAATGTATTCCTTTGCTTAACTCCCTTGGTACTTTACACTTGAACAGATATGACAGATCTTCTGGCAACATTTATGTGAATATAAGATATATTAAATAATATGTAACATTTCAAGCCTCCTTAGAGCAGTTTCCATGGAGACTAAAGGCATCCACTGAAAATCAAAATATGGAGGAACTCAACTTATGGGATGGAAATATTTGATATAAGGTTTTGAAATCTTGTTTCAGGAGGTAGGAATTCATAAGCCTGGTTAATTAGAGCAATATTAATTCTACATGCATGATCCTGTGAAAAATTTAGGAATCAAATTAAACACTTTTTGAAAGGAAAAATATTTTTTTAAAGCTGTCTTCTTGAATGGTTAAGTTCAACCCTTTATTGAACAATGAGCAAATACTCAGGATTAATGCAGGGACTTCTGTAAAAGACTGGAGGGAATGAGATTCAATTTTCACAGGCAGCTCAGACAATACAGAACAAAACCACCATCCTGCAGCTGCACAAACCCCAGCTGGGCTGTGCACAATGGCAGCTCCCCACTAGCAAGCCCTTGTCTGCTGAATGCTTGTAGATGTATAAGCTCCTTCTTTTGGTCTTCCCTCCATTCTAGTCACTTTATACCTATTAGAGAGGAATTATTGCTATTATGACAGCCAACT
This sequence comes from Dromococcyx pavoninus, assembly GCA_033558185.1. NCBI lineage: Eukaryota > Metazoa > Chordata > Aves > Cuculiformes > Neomorphidae > Dromococcyx > Dromococcyx pavoninus. The sequence goes on along the minus strand of JAUMJL010000389.1, from coordinate 749,960 downwards.
CTGCTCCAGTTATATGCCTAACTGGAACTTAAAGCATGCCTAAGTAATGCCCCAGAAATCTAAGCATGGATCATTTTGCCCTGAAATGAACCTGCCTTAACAGAGACAAACAAACAACGAAACAAACAAACAAAAACATTGGTTAACATATGTGAAATTATATTATTAACTGTTGAGATGAATGCATTTCCATCCCTGAGCTCTTTGTTTAGAATTAATATATTACCCTTAGACTGCTGTGCAGAGAATTGCCTTGAAGTGGGACATAGCTCCCAAGAGTAGATTTCCATTTTATTGGTCGGCTTCTGGAGACCAAAATGCTTAGTCTAACCTTTTATATTAAGTCTGTGTATGTATTAATTTAAATTACATTTAGCTGTTAGAAATTGTGTGTGACCAGCAGTGAAGCTGATGATATCAATATCTAAACGCTTCAAATTATTTTGATTAACAAATATGAGTGCCCAAAAGATATTAGGAATGAACCATAAGAACAAGAAAAAGAGAATGAATAAAAATAAAAAAAAATAAAAATATCTTCCACTGTGAATTAAGAATTTACTTGGGAATCTATCTTCTGTTTTCTTATCAAGTTTAATAGTTATAACAAGTATGATGTGTAATGGCTGGTGCACAGCGGAAATACTGTGTGTTCACCAACATGTGATACTATGGGCAGGAGATCAAATAAGGGCAAATGGATAATGGTAATTACAGTCATTTATTTCGTTCTTTGAGAGATCGTTGCAAGAAGGAAAAAAATTGCTAATTAAATATAAAAACAGATGGCAAAGAGACCTCTGTAAAGGTCAACATCGGAAAATCGTAGCTCTGAAATAGATAAATGTAATTTATCTGAGAGAATTAAAAAGTGAAAAACAAACCCGCTTGATATTCAGAACAAGATAATGAGTAACATTGCTAAAAGGAAGCAAACAGAAGATGAAAGTTCACTCAGTTTGGCCCCTAATTACTGGTTTATTAAATTGTAGGATGCTTCGCAAAGTGGATGTGTGTATAGAAACTGTTTTATGGCTATATAATATTGACAGAATCTATATTTGATTAACTAGGAGAGAAAGTATATTTAGCTCTTTCACCTTCTGTGACTTGTCTTTTAGATTATAAAAGCCTGATCTCAGTTAAACCATTCTAGATCAAAGCAGTTAGGCTACCTTTGGTCTCCTTCAGCCAGAGTCCAGATTTTTTTTGTCTTCTCCAGTCTACCTGTTTGTAGTGTATCTCTTTGAAAGGTATGTGCTTTCTTCTGAATGTAACTTAAAAAAGAATCAGGAACTTAAGTGGACTTTTGCAATATCTGCTATCCCTAATGAATTAAATGATAGTAATTCACTGCTAGAAAAACACCTCCTATTCAAGGGCAGTAATATTGTAAAGTCCATTATTTTTTTAACTGCATAGTAGTAAAGAGAAATTTTTAGAGAGTTAAAAAAGATATCTTCTGAGGTATATTCGGAAAAAGAAATCCTTATTTGTCAGGGTAAGCTGGAGATTTTAAGAAATTCATGGAATTTTAGCGTTTCATTTGTGTGATATTTTCAAGTTTTTTCCAATATTATGAAGACTGGAAACTCTTACCTCTTCAACTTGATTTTATTTTTAAGGAAATGAGACTTAAGTTATTTAATATTTTGTCTGTAAATGCCACTAGAGGCAATGAAGGAAAAGGAGATGAATATTACAAATTTTTTTATAAAGATATTGGTGTTAGCAACAGTACCTTGGTATTTTTTAGGAAATAGAAAAGCATTAGTAGGTGGTTCAGCAGGCTGCATCCAAGTGCAGCTGGCTGCCAATTCTCTCCGCTTTCTTTCCTTTTCAATAAGGTTATAGTACAGCACATAAATATCTGTAACTATGTGTCATTGAAAACAGAAGATCAAGATGCTTCATAATCATTCAGGGTTCTTGTCTGGTGTAATTATACATTTTTATGAACAAACAGGCCTTCTCCCCCAAGGTACTTCTCTTGTTTATGAAGCGACCCCCGAATCTTAAAGAAATGGCAAGCCATGAACATTTTGCCCAGATATGGTAAAAATACAAATATTCCAAATATATGTGATTTTCTCTGACATTCTAGATGTCTCATCAGTTACAGGGGAAGGCAGCACTGTGAGAATTTCTGATGCTTTTTATAGTTTACGTGGACTTTCTGTTTAAAATCTAATATTAATTAGCAATTGATACTGGAAAAGGAATTCTCATTTGTCTTATTCAAATCTACTCCTGGAAAGAATTTATTTTGATATTTTTCACATGATGCAAGTAGTCTTGGCAGTACAGTATGACAGTGATTGTGCTGATAAGAGGATGGTTTTGAACATCAAATAACATCCAGCATCAGCTTCTTTTATCACAATACACTTTTTCTGATGCGTGTTTGTTAACTAAAGTAGTTTGAGGAGAGGTAAAAGGTGTATTGTTCTCTGTCACAGCTAAACCATTAGATGAAAAAAGCAGTGGAGAAGGAAAAAATATGAGGAGGTTTGTTGGGTTTGTATGATTTTCAACTAAATGCAATAATAGAACTTTGGGTTTTTTCAGAATAAAAAATTGAAAAAAAAGAAAAGAGAAAAAAAGATCTACACCTTATTCCATTTATTCAGAAGTAATAAATCCAGTCCTGCCGTAACCTAATGTATATGAGTGGTCCCACTATGCAGACATTTGATCTCTTCTATATGGAGTAAGATGTAGTATCATGGTCTGAGACTTCTACGTTTCTCTTGATAATGAATATAAATGTTCAAGGTGAACTTGAAGATTACATGACTAAATACCATAGTTTACATTCCATAACTGTAATGGATAGTATAATATCTACTCTCTAGCATGATAGATGTTTTTTAATGTAAACCTATATCCCTGAAAAAGATTGTAACTTACATCTATTTAATAAATGTATGAGAAACAAGGAAAGGATTATTCAAATATCAAAAAATGAACTTGTTTTAGTCCAGCAAAACATTTAGTAAGTTAAACAGAGGCCTTGTCAGCATTATTGAGAACAACCATTCTTACACTAAAAAATGAGTAGTTGTACATGATACTTGACATAGTTTATATTTTTAATGGAATAGTTTTCTATCAAGAAATGCTTCTCTTGTATTTCAAGGATGTTGTTGCAGCATATTTGTTTCAACATGACACAGAAATAAAGTGTATTAATTTCAAATGTATTGAGCTTGAAATACCTTATGGAATTCAAACCCCTGTTTCCAAGTCATGATATTGTGAAATTGCTGTTGAACAAAATAAATCCTTTCCCTCTATCTAGGGACAAAACTTATGTTATGATGTCAGTATTTTCTGCAGATATTAATTTGATAGGCAACCAGCTCTACTCAATGGGTAATCCAGATCGTTTCTATTTTCACTGGCAAAATCTTCCAGGAAATTGATCTCACTTTAACTGCATTATGCATAAGAGACTTGGAGCTCTGTGCCTTTCTTTCTGAACTATTACTGAGGAAGCTGTGCTTATCCATACTGCTCCCCATCACTTGTGCATGGTATTGTTGGGATATTAATCCACTCCATGTGTTTTCCACAAAGGGAACTAATAGAAGAGTCTTACCTAAGCCAGCAGACCTTATTGTGTCATCAAAAGAGAGTGAAAAGCTGATTTAGGCTGTCGAAAGTCTTCCATTCTTTAACTGTGTTTGTTATTCTTAAGAGAGTAGCATATTCTCTTTCTTTTTTTAAGAGAGTAGCATATTCTCTTTCTTTTTTTAAGAGAGACAGAGGGAGGCTACTGGATGAGGGATGTGAAACTAATACAATGAACTTTGTGGCAAGTATGGTTCTTCCCCAACCTGTGCATACATTTGTTGTTTTGAACTTTATTATGATAATCATTGTGATGATGTCCATGTAATTTATGCATCTTCCTGCCATGAAAAAAAGAAAGAAATATGAGTGAAACAAAGCTTAGAGTACAATACAATAGTGGATGAAAGTGAAAGCAGCTAAACATTCAGGTGTGTATTAGGTTACTGGAAAACCTATGGTGCTATTCAGCCTGGCCGTTTGTGTTTCACTTGTATGTTGTTTTTATGACTGTATTGGGGAGATAGGAGTCTTTAGCAGAGACTTTCACAAATAATATTGACTTTCTGGATTTCTTTTTGTCATGTGCTAGAGGATTCTAATGGGAGAGCATGAAGCAGAGTCCTTCAAATGAAGGACTTGATAAATTAGGACATAATCTAGTGTTTGAGGATGTCAAAGACAAAGTAGTAATCGCCAGCCTGAAGGAGAACATTACATCAGAGACAAGTAAGCAGTTTATCTTTTAAATGCTTCTGAAAAAGAGATGAAAGTTGTTAGTAACAAAAAGGAAGACAGGAGCATGGCATGGACAAAAAAGGTGGATACCTTTTATAAATTGTGCAAGGGACTTAAATCTTCTGACATTTATATGAGATGGCATGATGTATTTATTTATCTCAAGGAAGGAGCCGAAGATTAACTAAATTCATACCAATTCATAGCAATAGAAAATCGAACATTCAGTTTTTTTAACAATTAGCAATCCAGAACATATATAGATAAATGTTTTTGTATTGTATATACCTGTCCTATATTTAACATTTGTTTCATTTCACGTTCTTCCCCTCTGAAACACACTGTTTCCACAGTAACCAATGCCATCAGTTCAGGGAACAATAGGTTACCCTACTACAAGTGTACAATGTCAGCTTGCTGAATGAGTTTCAAATATATAAAGGGAGTTTTGAACTTAGCATGAAGCTAAATTAAGAAGCATTTTAATGATACTTCTCATGTTAATGAAGCATTTTAACATTGAAAAAGGATCTTAATCCAAAAAACCCAAAATATAAATCTGTGTATTGTACGAAAAGTTTCTGAGAAGCTATGATCTTATGTTAGACTGCCTTTATGTAAAGAAGGCCTAAAAGAAAGCTGAAGAAGGACTTTATACAAGGATAAATAGTGATAGAACACGGACTAATGTCTTTAAATTGAAGAAGGTAGATTTAGATTAGATATAAGGAAAAAAATTCTTTACTATGAAGGTGGTGAGACACTGGCACAGGTTGCCCAGGAAGTTGTGTGTGTCCCCTCCCTGGGAGTGTTTGAGACCAGGTTGAATGGGTCTTTGAGCAACCTGATCTAATGGGAGGTGTCCCTGCCCATGGCAAGAGGGTTGGAACTGGATGGTATTTAAGGTTGCTTCCGACCCAAACCATTCTATGATTCTATCATTTTGTGATCGTGTGGATGTCTTCCAAGGGTTTTTTTAATAAACTGATAATCAAATCAAGGCTATTTGAGGCACTCTTGTTACTTTATGGTTATTCTATCCTTCCTCTTAGCAAAATGTTGGAAAAGTTCTGGTTACCTGATTTTAAAAAGAATACATGACACAGGAATAATCATGCTACTAATTTGAAGGCTGTGAATATTATGAAATTGTGTTCTGGGACATAGAATCATAGAATCTTCCAGTTGGAAAAAAACTTTGAGATCATGGAGTCCAACTGTACCCATCTTCTGCTAAACCATGTCCTTCAAAAACTCATTTACCTGTTTTTAAAAGACCTCCAGGGATGGTAACTCGACCACCTCCCTGGGCAGCTGTTCCAGTACCTGACTACCCTTTTGTTAAAGAAATTCCTCCTAATATCCAGTCTGAACCTCTCTTGGCGCAACTTATGGCCATTTCCCCTTGTCACTATGACTGCAAAAACATTGGAAAATTGCCCCTTGGAAAATGACACCTAAAGCAAGATCTTTGCATTTAGATGGAGACTTAGAAAACAGAAATTACTAGTTAATTTATTCCTATAATTTTATAAATAACTTAATAGACAATTTTAGGGTTTCCACCTGAAAATGTTATTAGTTAAACAGGTGCTTGTTCTCTTTTAAGCTTTGAAGGTCAGGAATTTTAATAGTTTTGTAACTTAGGCTTATTTTAAGGTTGAAATGTACCTCTAGAAAGATGGTTATAGTTACAAAAAATGTAACGTGTATCTCAAAATATTATCATTTCCTGTTGTAGTATGTGAGACAGCTTCTGAGATGGCAAAAAAAAAAATTTTAGTTTTAATAATATAGTATTACTTACAAGAAGATTTACGTATCTGATGCAGAGTCATATTTCTAGAAAAACTGATAATCAGATAAATTTCAATCACTATATTAGCTTAACTTTAATGCTACTTTTATATAATCAGTAGAAACCTTTTACTTTTGTTTCAGTTTTTCCAGTTATGCCTTTTGTTTTGTCAGATATTTGTTTCTGATCAGTACTTTTTTCAGCTTGTGCTTTCTTTGCAGTAACTTCTCAGAAGTATGAAAAAGACCCAGTCTTTTCAAACAACTTTCATACTTTTTACACTTGCAAAAGCACTGATTTTTCCACTCTGTTGCATGAACTGAAATTAATCTATCTTTTACTTTAAGTTTTTCTCCTAAGTAAATGAAGGTTATATGAGCTCCACAAGTCAGATGGTAAGAAATATCTTAAAAGTAATTAAGTTCCTAAAGAATTTCGAAAAAAAAGTGATACAAGATTTGTTTTCTCACAAAGGAAGAGATTTCAGTGCAGGTGTCTATCAGGACTTAGATACTTGGAGGTACCACATGTAGCTGATGATATAGTTGATGTGAGAAAGGAAATTCAGCATACTGTGGTGGAACTTTATGGGATATGGGACACAAATTCAAATAAAATTTTTTTTAATCACTCTCAAGGTTTTCTGGAAATCTTTGTTTCTAAAGCAATTAACTAAAAGAATCATGAAATATCCTTGGATAAATGAGATAAGTCTAGTAGTTCCAGTCAATTGTTAACTTACTACAAGGTTCTTAGAAGAGAGGGTAAAAGTACAAAATGCCCTGAATCCAGCTAGGATTTTTATTAATATTTGGGGGTTTTTTTTGCAAACCTAGTGGAGAAAAAATTAATATTCAAAGGACCGCATTCTTTCCAATTTTATTAAAAAACTACTCTTCTTTATTGCTGCTTAAAGCAATTGGCCCCTTTCTTTTATTCCCTTTCATCTAGGAAGAACAGCAGTTTCCTTTGGCCTCACCAAAGTGACATAAATACAGCCTTCAGCCTTAGGCTCTTGGGATTCCCTAGCTGAAGCCAAAATACAACTAATCTTTCCTCCATTTGCACATGAAATGATCCAAGTCATTTAGCTTCCTAACTTTCTCCTCAGGTCCTAAGGGCAGGTAATTTTTTTGGTTATTGCTTCAAAACTGGGTTTTCCTCTTCATCCCCAACTCTTCTCCCCCAAAAATACTCTAGCAGTAAAATTCCTGAAGAGCTTTGCTGCATTCTGATTTTATCCTGTCCTGCAGGATAGCACTCCTTTTACAGATTTAGACATTTATGTCTAAATCAGAGACAAACTTTGAGCAGCTTTCTTTTTTTAATGTTCAAGTATAGCACAATTTGTCTTCCTTTCTTCCCACCTCTCTCTTTCTTCTTCCTTTCTTTCAAAAATACAGCTTATGTGCTATGCGAAAGACTTTTTATTGAGTTTGGTCTTAGAGACCTTAGAAGTCTCTGAGTGTAGGGGTCCTGAGTGTATGTGGGCCAGAAGTTTATCTCCAGTATCCAGAACTACCCCTAAGTCTTACCTTTCCATTTTTTTTCACTGTACCTCGAGCTCTACCAGCTTGTCAAATCCCAGAGCATGGACTGATGCAATAAATGAGGGTTTAAAGGCACAAGTGATTGACGAGTAAAAAGTGAATAATGGGTATGAGATTATTTTGAAAGATGATTTAGAATTAAATAAACACCAAGCACAACAGTTTCTGGCAGAAAAGACCAAGGAGTGAGAAGGAAGTAGTACATTATCAGGTCTCTTTGAGACATTCCTGCATGGTAATGTTCATAGTTACTGCAGATAATTAGTTCCCTGCTGAAAATATTTTTTTTTCTTATAAGAACCTAGGTAGTAAACACAAAAGATTAGTTTCAGTAAATGTAAGTCTGCATTGGAAGAAAGCTATTCCTCAAGGACACAACTCAAGCTGGTGTTCGCAAACTGATCTGAGTTACATGGAAATATTTTAAAAATCAGACTACATTTGATAGCACTGGTGACTTTTTATAAATCGTACCAGAAATCAAGTGTCTACACTGTACCCTATTCTTAGTTACAAGTTTTTTAGAAAAGTTACCAGAAGAGCAGACAGCATAGAAAGAAAACAGAAACATAGATCCATGAAATGAAATGTGTAATTTTGTTCTGAAGAGTTAGAAAAGAAGAAAGAAATTGAGCCTAAGCTCCGCTGAGCTCAAGAAGCTTGTTTGCAGCTTAATCTTGCTTAATGCCTCAATCCATTTAATTTCAAAGTGAAAGCAATGAATTTTCCATTTGTAATGATGAGTCTTGATAACTTAATGAAATGGGCCAAATGAGAGTCAAATATTATACATTGTAGGAGTTGGTTAGATGATGTAATATATTTAGTATTATTCAAAGACTTTTTAAACTAACAGGTAGATCTTTCTATATGTGTGTAGGAATTCTGAAATAGCAAATATTAACATATATTTAATTACAATGTAACTACACAATTCATTTGTGCCATTCAGTTTTCATTCCCTTCAAGAGATAAAAATGTGAATTCATCTGAAGGGCTGGAGGAGCTTCAGTATCTTAACATCACATCCATATGCTCTGTACCACACGGTGAGAGAGAAGGTTTTGGCACAGTGTTTCTCTAGTGAACAAACAGCAAGAGTTTCCTTTTATGTACATGATTTTATATTACTTCCATCCCAACTGTTCGTTCCACCCACTCCCATCTGCACCTGGATTAAAAATATTTATTTTCTGTCTATTTTAGTGGCTTATATTTGGAAACCATGAGCTATATCTGAAGGTAAAAGCATCCCCATGTAATGTGTCACCACTACTACTGGTACTAGTACCTAAGAATAGTTTCTGCAGACCAAGGATAATAGGGATGCCAAAGAGACTACCAGTACCTATTTTCTTACACATACATTTGTGTACACTTGCAAAGTTTTGTTAGGTCTGAGAATACTTCTGGGGCACAGGGAGTAATATTCCAGTCCAGTTTTATGTCTGAAGAAACCAAAGTACAATCATAGCTAATGATGCTCCAAATCATTCTGCAGCTAAAAGGCAGAACAGGGAATAGTTACCATGAAAGCAGTTTGCTGTAAATGTACTACTGTAGTCTTGGCTGTTGCAATAGCAAACTTATACCAAATCACATGATAAGGTCTTTGAAGGCTGAAACCTTTTTGTTCAAAAATAACTCATATGTCTATGCTACAATTAATGATACAAATGTTTCAAAATCACCGATTCATGTACTGATAGTAATGTAGTTACAAAAACACACAGCAGAGCATGATTTCACATCAGCTATTGGTATGCTGCTGTATATTGCAGTAGTTGTTTATAATTATATGGGAATATGTGTGTGAGTCATATAGGTTTATAATTATATGGGAATATGTGTGTGAGTCATATAGGTTTATAACTATATGGGAATATGTGTGTGAGTCATATAGGTTTATAATTATATGGGAATATGTGTGTGAGTCATATAGTTTTAAACCTGCATTAGTATGTCTCTCAAAACCGAAATTCCGTTTTCAAGTGTACAGGCTTCCTTCTAGGAACGCTGGACTTGAAAGGTTTCATTAACTCGATCAACGAACTCAGATTCTTAAATCCCATCATATTTGCCTTTGACTTCACATGTAATGAATGTTCCAAGCAGCAAAACAGGTGCCTGTATCTCTTGCATACCTAAACTGAAGGCATTAGTCTATTAAAATCTGGTAAGTTCCCACTTAGATTGTCTGGAGTTCATAACATGTATTTTTTTTCCAACTTTCTGAAGTTCTTATCTGGGTAGCCTGGATATCTCATCAAACTAAAAAACACCTTGGAGTCTCTTGCTAATCTTGGCTTTCATATCTATGCTATGCAAGGAGTTTAAATCAGTAGATATGCTCCAAGCACGAGTTATGGACAAGCCTGCGCAAAATGCAGGGAAAGAGAAAATATTACACTGCTTAATAAACTGATTAAAAGAGCTATATTTCAGCTCTCTCTCAAATGACTGTTTTGGTAAAAGTTATATAAATTTGAGAAATCAAACTGTAACATGAATCTAGGAAATTGTAGTCAATAAAACAGAAATGGTTATGTGGCACTTATAAAGTTTAAATAACTGCATTTACCAGAACTGATCAATTTAATCTTCTCATGGGAAAGTCTGATTTTTCCCCTTGGAAGGGTGACATTTCTCTCTTTAGAGCAAGATATTGACCCTACAGAGTCAATAGTGCTCTTTGGCTTCTTTCTGTTAACCTCAGTGCAGCCTACATACTTCTATTTAAATAGGATATTAAAAGTGTTTTGGAAGAGGATTTTCAATCCAATTATTTTGTGAAATGACTTTGTTTCCTGCTAACTCACTGTCTTCTCCTTTGTACCTTTCTTAACTTATATTGAGCCACGAGTAAACCAAGATAATGATGTTATCATATTTGAATTACATAGAGAAGTTATTTATATCTGGTTATTATTAATATATATAGATGAATAAATCAAAGCTGCATTTGCCAGACCAATGATAGCTTTTGTTTTCAGGAGGATTTCTGGTCTAATTGTATTAGGACCCTGTATTTGTCAATGAAATATAATGCTACAAACAAAAATGATCTGGAATGTAGTGGAATGCTCTTGTATATGCATGTAATAATGAATAAATTAGTTCACCATACAGTCATTTTAGTGCTTCAGAAAATCAAAACTATAAATTAGCACGTTTTGTATCCACCCGCAGGATTTTCATGCAAATTCCTGTGCTCTAACTTTGAAATATATTTTGAGGATCAGTGCAGCAATGGCAATATTCCATGGTTGGATCCATAGTTGTTTTCTGGTTTTTAAATGCAATTCGCACCACAAATTAAAGACTGTTACATAATACTGGTTTTATATTCCATTTATGGTAGATGTTAATTATATTATTTAAAACACATCTGACAACAAGGGCATGATACAAAAATAAATCAGTACAGCCTGATATAGTTCAGCATATTTTTCATTATTATTATTATATTTTGCTACCTAATTCATGATCAGACTTGTTTTCCATTCTTTTGATGATCAGTATCGGAAAGTGCTCTATGGAAAAACTGTAGTTTTTGCAGGTATCTTGTATTTATGCAACACCTCTTCAATTAGTTTTCTGACCTATATCAGTTGTGTTTTAAGACACCATTGCAGTTTAAGTAATGAACAGTTTGTTTAGACTGGAAAAGACCTCTCTAAATGCTCATCTCTAGCTGGCTGTTGAGTTTAAGCAGCACTGCAGTGCTTTGAGTTGGCAATTCAAACATCTTCATTTAGAAACAGAACATCATACAGTAGGATCGACTCACCACAGTAATTTTCTCTGCTGCAGTATCATTAAAGAAGTATTGTAGCACAGAGGAAACTAAAATACACTTGGTCAATGAGAAGGCCACCAGCCTTCTGCAGTTAAAGCTATTTTTATTTATTTTGCTACTGTAATGTCCGAGTTTTTCACATTTCTAATGCATTATCCTAACCCATTCCGGTCCCCCTTTACAATATGAGCAGGATCTGAGTTACAGCTATTCATGTTTGGAGAATGAATCATTGCAGACTCTCATCACCATCTCAAAGGACTGCTTAACTTTATCATCATATGAGTCTCTGGAGGAGCTAAAAAGAGAACCTGGGAATTCCAGTTGAATCCAGATAGCCAAATAATTGCAATCTCTGCTGTAGAGTTTCGTCTTCTTACTTCATGGCACCATTTCACTTCTGTGAAATTTTTGTTGTGCCAAGATTCAGACAGGAGCTTATGATAAGGATGGTGTACAAGTAGGTAGAAGGTATAGCAGATATGATTCATTTGGGCTTAAGCCTTGTATAAATACAATATGGTAATTAATTAATTATTAATGCTTTCAATACCTCCTCTGTGCTTTCAACATCTTCCCTTAAAGAACAATGTGAAGAATGGAAGCAGAAGCAGCAGAAACTTTTTTTTTTTTTGTGATTTGTTGCTATATAATATATTAAGCAATTTGAAGGTAGTGGAATCCTTAAAGTTCATGCTCAGTTTTCAGAATATGGATTTTTTTTTTCACTTTATAAAATGCTAGCGGATCACCCCAGAAGTCTGGGAAGGCACCTCATTTATGAATTGATTGATACAGAACAGCACAACTGACAATGAAATTATCCAGCAAAGGAAACAATTTTATTTAAATAGCTGAGTCCAACGGTGTTAAGAGTTCTTTGATATTTCAGCAATAGAGTAAATCAACTGTAGTTACAAAACTGTAAGTCAGTGTAAGAAAAAAAAATACGGAAAACTGATGTAAAAAATTAATATGTCTTTTTTACATTGTCTCCTACTGATGCAAGAAAACACTAGCATTAGAAGCAAAGAAAACAGAATGGTATTTCTACTTTAGGAAGTTCAGCTGAGATTCTGCCGAAAAAAACGTACAAAAATATAGTTTTTGAGAGAATTGCATGCTTCTGAGTAGTCTGAAAGTTAAATTATTAGGTCAATTCTATCAACCTTCCCATTAAAACTGCCATTTATATTTCCTGCCAGACACTGTATAGACAAAGAGGAAAAGATCAAAGTATTTCTCACTGGTGCTAGACTCTGCCGTCCTTGTCATTAATTGTTTCTCAAGACTAGACCTGTCACTACTGCATTTAGGGTCAAACTGATAGAAATAAGCACAGGATCAGGATGGAATCCCCTTTTTTTTCATTTAATTATGGCTTCTGTAGCTGGACAACAGCTGTGTAAAAGAAAAAATGCTTAAATAACAGTCTATGAATGACTGCTGCAAGACAAACTGAAAATGGCTTTAAAGTAATAATGTGCTTATTAGTCAAGCACTGCAGCACTTTCTTGTTTAAAAGTACTTGCTGTATAAAATAGCTCTCAGTCCTAGACAAGAGAAGGTAACACCACATGCTCTTTATACATGATCCAGGAAAACAAAGAAATAAAAATATTAATCCTCAAAATACTGAAGATGAAGGCATCTGAAAATGTCTAAGCACCACTAAAATGTGTTTGCAATTAAATATCCAAGTCTGCTATATGATCAGGCATTGAGGAGAGAGACAAAGCAAGTGGGGTGGGACTGGATTTGGTGTTTGTTTTTTTTCTTATTAGGAGTCACATATGAGCTGACATTGTCCTGACTGGCTATGAACTTGGAAATTGAATGATATCTGTAAATAAAAAATGTTGGAAGTTATTGGTTTCCAGTTCAGTATTTAGTCCCACAGTATGAACACGTAAAAAAGCATTCTGAAAACATTGATTGGCAAAGAAAATATAAATCAAAAATATCCTCTGTGTCATATGCATGATGCAGTGAAGTCTTTGAAATGATAGAACAGTTTGCTTTCAGCAAATAGAAAGAGGAGTTGCTTTTGCATTCCGGACACTGGTGAAAAAAAAGCGTATAGTGATATTTTAGGAAGAGATGTAGTTCGTATCATGTATTTTCAAGCCTACAATAAGACTGTAGTTGTAAGACTTCACCAGCTTCTCATAATAGCCATGAAATTAATTTTTGTGGTGAGAAGAGATTGTGGGATGTAGAACCACTGTTACTTTAAGGTCTTTGTTTCTTTGGCTAGTCCCTGAGAATACAATAGCAGCACAGGAAGGCCAAAGACACCGAAAATTTAAAGTTACAACTCCAAAACTGCAGTCACATCAAAAAGTTTATGTATGTTATGTTTATGTTTATATAAATCTTACACAAATATGACCTGGATTTTGCAGTAACATGTACCCATCATAAAACCAGTGGAGGCCTTTGAAGCCCATTCATTCAAAATAAATTTTGTAGCACATAATGGGCTAAGGAAAGACAAGAAAACAAGTGGGGATAGTTATTTCTACTCTTCCTGTCAGGTTCAACTCTTTTTTCAACTCTTCCAGATTGCAAAAAATATTCCCTCTAAATGGCTATGCTTTTTCATCTCCAGAGGGTAAATCTTGTGTTTGTTTTATTGATCTACTTAAGATTTCAAGTATGACTATATAATGAATTCATTATAGCAAACTGATCCCAAGTAAATATCATTAATATGTTTCTGGCAATATTTTCCATGAGGCATTTTCTTCTGACAAAATAGCATACCTTTCATTCTATGTGAAGATCTGAGCAACAGATATGTAGTGACATTAATGTTTGTGAAAAAAGAATTTGTAAATTACAAGCTCCAAGTACTACAAAGCACATCCATATAACCTACCAGTGAGCAAGCTGGCAAAACCATGTTGCTTACCTGGCAAATCAAAGGAGGAATGTATAAGTTTTAAATAGGAACAGACATCCACTCAGAAGTAATTCATTATTTGGTTCATATAACAAATTGTAGAACAATTCAAATAATCTTGAATATGTTTGAGAAAATATGACTGCTTACAGGAAAAGCTTTTTAATTATGTAAATGATTCTTTGCAGTTATTCATAAAGATATACTCAGAGTTTTAGCATCCAAGCTTGGTTCACAAAGCTGTGCTTATGGTTCAGCTTTCCAGTGATATGAGAAACAAATTAAAGATATTAGTTTTCTGCAGTGAAATGTATACCTTTGTATGCAATTATTCATTTGCCTTTAGTAAAGATATAGAAAGTCTGGGAGTCTGTTCTTAACAATAGAAAAATCTCCCAGTAGGTTGCGGAAAACTTGAAATTAGATCTAAAATTTATTTATGAAGCAACCTAGTGCGAGCTACTAAATGCAGGTCTCGTTTATCGAAACCAGGAAAACTGAACTGAATGAAAATGTTGGGGCAAATATTGAAAACTCCTGAAAATAATTTCAAGACACTGTCTGTATATCTTTGTGTCAAAGATGATAGACAATTTAAATAGTGGCTGAAAGAGCATGTTATTTTACATGCAGATTTGTTGAAATGACCGTGAGCCGTGTTCCAGCTGGGTGTTATTTTGTACAAATGCAGTCCTACAGTCATTCACATTTAAATTTAAAATCCAGATCATGATCTTCATTTTTTGAATTTGGAACTGTACTTGGATTCCTTTGTGCTAAAGTAAAAAGTGTTACAGGGTTCCCAAACTGCTCACCTGCAAGTCCAAAAAGGTTTTATAGGCCTATCCTTTCCACGAAGCAGAGATAAAAATTGCAGTTAGAGTAAATAATCCTGCAGCATTGCTGGGTAAAACAGCTGAGGTTCATTTTTCTCTTCTCACTCCCTTTTAGAAGAAAGGCAGGCAGAAGAGAAGTTCCACAGAGACTGAAATGATCCATGGATTAAGAGGGATAATAGGGTTTCAGAGTGGCTCTTCTAAACAGAAGCAGTTAAAAAATTGAGATCTGCAAAGGCAAGCCAGCAAAAAGAGATAACATCTTGCTTCCTTTTAGACAATAGCTGCCTGCAAAATTTGTATGAATCTGAAGTATGAAAAGAAGGATGGTTATCATATATGAGCAAAAACATTCATATTTGCATGAAGCTCAGCAATTTACTGAAGATTTTGAACTGGGCAACCCTAGAATGGACAGAAACAAAAGCCATATGGGAGAGGTTTAGGCTGTGCTAGAGAGAGGACATGTAATATGCTAACCAGTACAAGATCTTAGCAGACTGATGAAAAAGCTGCTCTCAGACATGAAAAGTAAGATCTCTCTCCTTTCAAATAAAATGCTGCACTGAAAAATTGCTAGATTATTAAATTTAAAACATCCCCCTTTTGTTGGTATTCTGGAATCGTTTTGTTCATTCAGTGATTCACTGGAAGACCACAGATACTCCCTCACATTGCAGATGTTACCTGTGCTAGAGATCTGTGAGGTTATTTCTTTTATTATAAATACGTTCTACTTGGATGGATTTTGGTGATGTGAAGAACCTACATTACTCATATCTGAGAACTTCAGCTGGCTTTTAAAATGTCTAGATTTTCAGGACATTTTATATGGAGGATTTTAGTCTATCACTTTAAAGATGCATGTCTTTATCCTACGAGGCTTCAGGCAGATGTTTACTTACTCAAGCAGAATATATTAAATTCCAGTACATGAAAATACCTTTTAGCCTAAATTAATTCATTTACTTCACTGTTTTCTAGTGTTCAAACTCTAGATTATACATATTTGGCTATATATTTGCGTAGTTTTTTTGCCTCACAGAACCAGGAAACAGTGAAATTAGGCAGTCAAATGTTTAGCTTTGATTTTGTTTATTCATTTGTTTACAATGGGAAAAAGAAGAAAGCAGGGTAGCAACAGAGAGAATACATATAGTAACGAAAGTACCGCAGGAACAAGGTACTTGCCAAACCATTACTTCTTAAAAGAAAAGAAATTACATTTCTCTTCAGGCTAAAGAGTGCTTCTTTACATAATACCTAGAATGGGAATCTCTTTTCAAAATAGGGAGAAATTATTTTCCATATGGTATAGTTGATGACAAAACTCCTATTTCAATTTCTAAAGTGCTGGGGGATAAAATACTTGTAAAATCAGGCATTGCTTAGGAGTACCAAAACCCATATCTTGAATACCTGTTTCTCACTATGTTTCATTTCGTTTCTTTTACCAAATCCTCCCTTTCTTGAAAGTACATAAATCAGTAACGTGACAGAGAAAAAAACCAAACAAAATAATAAACAAAACTGAATTAAATGAACAGCCATTCCTAAAGAATTTTTTAACATACCTTCTGGTTTAGTTCAGAAGTAGAAGAATCTGAAATATTTAGCTTTCTGGCACAAAAAAACCTGTCTAACACTCTTTTTAATATGTTCCTGTGAATATTTTCTAAGATCTGCTTAAAATTGCCTCTTTTGGTAACCTTGACTATGCACTGTAACAGTGATGCAGGCTCTTGATTGTAGGTAATGTTACTACAAAAGAAGAATTGACTGAGGGCTGGAAAAGCTGAGCGGGTCACTTCTCTGACTGTTGCTGTGCCGTTGCAGACCTGCTAGGCAGTGCATGTCTTTTTTTAAATGATCCCATCCTTTTTGTCCCTCATTAGCTAAATCTGCTAATCAAAATTGTGGAAACACTCTAGATTCTGGTGTCCCACTGGCTGGAGCTAGAGTGAGGAGGAATTGCTAACAGAAGGATTTAGGATTTCCTCACCCCTCAAAAAAGCAGAGGTAAAATTTGTTTCTTATTTACCTGTAGGTTTCAGCGCACAACTTGGCTGAAGTTGGAATCCTTCCCATACTAGCCCTGTCTTTCCTAGTACAATTGTCTGTGGACATTTCTTTTCTTTCTTTTATTATTTTGCCATTGTGTACCTTCTTGCAATATTATCTTTCTTTCCCTGATTCCTCTTTAAATTTATATTTATCTCTTTTATTGAGTATATACTGACCCTCCACAATTGTCTGATGTCCTCCTTTGCTGATAGAATTAAGTGTTTTCAGGCCTGGAACTAGAAATATTTAACTGAATCAGAAAAACTGTTCAGATACACGCCTATCCAGTATTTTGGATGGAATTTCGGCACAGGATAATGCTGTTCTAATTAAAGAGGTTAGAGCTACATTTAGAGTATGAAAAATACAACTCCCTCCGAAAGATATTTCAAACTGAAATACACATACTGACTAGAAAAAAATGCAGCCTATAGTGGAAAGAGAGAGTGTGAAAAGCATTTTATGCAAGAAACAAACACAAGGGAGCTCCATGTGCATATTCTGACAGTGCAGATGTTTCCCAGTAGTTTGCAACTGCTTAGTTATTTGGTAATAAATAAATGAGATACTTAAACATGTTTAAAATATTTTGCAGTTTCACTAATGCAAATACTGAGAAATTATGATTAACCCGATTCACATCAAAAATTCAATACCACCTTTCAAATGGATTTTTTTTTGAAATTAGCAGAAATCCACTGAGATTTCCAGTGTAACTGAGGGGAGTGTCTTTCCATAGTTCAGTGAGAGTTAGAATAATGACAACAGATGTGGCTGCAAAGTATTGTGTTGTCTTATTGCCATAGATTCTAGCAGTTCAGTGAATCACTCTATTATATTACATAAATGGTCATGTTGTGATTATGTTTTCATTATTTATATAAAGGAACCAATCTTGATTGCATTTAGTGTATTTGAAAGGGTATTTTTTTGCCTCATTAATAAGCAAGTTTTGTAATTTAGGAGTAATGATCTTATTATTTGTACTAAACAACGTGAAATATTTTATATAAAGAACTTATGTTCCTCAGGCACATCAGCACAACTTTGAGTTATGCAAATGAATGAGCAATTTCAAACCAAAAATTAGTCACGTAAATCTAAAAAAGGGATTGTGTGTGTATAATTCATATAGACACAAAACATGATGAAAATGTGACTTCGATCTTCGAACAGTGTAACTGATCCACCTTCTTTTTTATAGAAGAAACACAAATGCTTAGATACATACTAATACAAAATCATGGTATATTTTCATATATGTAAACATTTTGTATATGTATGCATTCATGCACATACATTATATACATGGTGTGAATATGCATATGTATATATCATATGCACGTATATGTAACATTTTTCTAACTGAAGGAAATACACTGTGAAGAAAATTTATTGTGAATTGAAAACTTGTGCCAGTTTTTTAAAGTCAGGAAAAAATATAGATATTATTTTTTGCATTGAAATTATAGAGATTTAAGTATCCAATATCTTCTGAAGAGTGTTCTGGAATCTATTTTTCTTCAACTGCTGTAAATTAATGGCTGATTAAAATGATCTCTCCTGGCTTGGGGTATATGAAATGTTCTATATGCCCTTTCCCTTGAAGCTGGTTTATTACTCAAAGAAATGTTATTTAATGCTTATATTCTACCAGATTGACTTGAGGGTTCAGGAGTTGTCTCTATCCCTTTGTTCCATGCCATGATATCCATCTGCTTGCCACTATTCACCGGAGAAAATGTGTTTTCTTCTCATGAAATCTGTGGTACCACATCTCAAACTTGACTAAAGTGACTTTTAGGACGAAGGCTGTTATCTTATGCTCAGGAAGCAGAGAGCTGATAAATGTCCTGTTTTGTAAGGGAGCAGCATCCCTTGATCTTACAAATCATACTGAATTTTAACCAAGTTAAGGTAAAAATCAGAGTAAAGCTGTCATTGACAGTAGCTAACATAAAAAACATAGCTTAAAATGCAATTACTGAAGTTGTGGTGAGGTCATAAAACAGACCTATGCTTATCTAATGTAATCTAAAGGTTTGTTTGTCTCGATTTGAAGCTGATTTGCGTGATGCTACTGGTAGGGCGTCCTTAAAAAGTCCTAAAGAAAATGTTATTCCTCTAGCCTTCTAACAAGCTTATTATCTCAGAATACCCAGTCACTGAAGTCTCTGGAGACTGTCTTAAATAAATAGATGCAATGTCTAGTCATTAATTACCTGCCTAGTTTCAAACCAAACTATGTTCTAATGCACATTATAGGCTTCTGGTTTTAATTGAAAACAAACATGGGTAAACAATGAAACCACATGTTTGTCAAGTACCTATTTCCTGGCAATCAAGAAATATGGTAATTGCAGTAGTTCAAGGCCTATTTATCAAAATGCTTCACTGTTGAGTGTTTAACTACACCTCTCCCCAATCCTTGTTCCCATAAAACATCAGCAGTGGCGGCAACAGTGGGGAAATGTCCCTCCTGAGACCAGGAATTTAGGGCAACCTGGTAAAAATGTAACTCTTGAGGCCAGCGAGTCAGTCTGGTTCACAAAGCCTTATCGAATGACAGGTGACAGTAAATATGCTGCAGGCTGATCTTAGGGTATTGGTTTCAGTGGGAGCAAATTAACATTTTATATATAGTAATAAGCACAGATCATACACTTTCTAATACGCAAAAATCTATTTAAAGTCCTCAGAAAGGACCAATGGCTGTACTTTGATTCACCCACTCAGGTGTAAGCCACAATACTTAGAAGGATCTTCCAGGAGACTATTTCTAATTAAATACAGTAAAGTTTGCCATGATGCACTGGGTAGTGCTTTTACAGGTAGATAGATATAGTTTAGGGGAAAATTACGTTTTTTAAAGCTTGGATATTTCAGTATAGAAGTCGGAACTCTTTCCAAAATCTTTTCCTAAATATGCCAAGGGTCATTTCCTGAAAGAAGCCAAGTACATGATTAAGTAACAGGAAGACAAGCCTGATTATGGAGTAATGTGCCTTGATAGCCAGTGAATGCGTCAGGAAAAATCATTGCGTACTAAGCTAAGGCAGATCTGTGTTGGGCCTACAGTAATTCCTGTTCCTTTAAGCATTAGACCATTTGTTAATTACAACATTGTATCATTTAGCATCTCGTACATAGCTAGCTATGCTGCTATAAATACACATGTGTTGATGTGCTGATCTGTGTGCATGAAAAAGGAAATAATAATGCTGTTATGAAATGTCCTTTCAGTCATTTAATGGCATTCAGGAGTAACTGCTGCTTTGACTTTGACATTGCATTGGAAATAAAAAAAAAATCATTGACCCAATAAATATAATTCCACCAGTAAACTCTAAATTAGATGTCCATTTTATCCTAGACATTACTTAGTCATCTTTCTGTCCCCTTCTGCCACCTATGTACTTAAAGATATATATTATCTATATTTTCTGAAATTTTCCAATTAAATTCTTTACATTCTAGATGTGGAACAACATCTGTTCCTTTTATTTCTTCTCCCATCTCAGGAAATGCATTTGGCTTGCAACCAGAGAATTCAAGAGGATTTTACCTTCACTAGTATTATTCATGAAATCTCTTGCTGTCAAATCACTCGCTTTCATACATAACTGACTAGAAAGCAAGGAAATCGAGTGAAATTTTTTTTAACCAATTTTATCTTTTTCTTTTTAATTTTGGCAAATAATTATACAGATCAGATGTTCATCTGATACAGATCCATAGCATTCCATTCTTCTTCCATGTGTGTTCATTGTTTTATATCTAATGAAGATTTAGCCCTGCTGTTCTGGAGGAACAAAAGCTAATCTAATTCTATTTATTAACCTGCTTGAATATGCAGCAGCAGTACTGATGATATTAGCAGAAATGAGCACACCTTGGGAATAGCAGTTTTTACTTAATTACTGCTATACGACCATCTGGGGAAACTCAGTTTGTTTTTAATATACTTCTAAAAGTTCTATGCATGCATTTGGTAACATAAGCAGTGGAAATAGTAGGTTATATAATGTGAAGGAATCAATATACAAACATCAAAGCACACAAAAAAGGGGTAAAAAACAGTCAGCCACAAAAATATTATGACACCAAGGCAATGAGGTCCCCATAATTTGTACCCAACTAAGAGCAGTTAAATGAATGAATGAATGACAACTTCAGAGAATAAAAAGAGACAATCCTCTAATGTAAGTAACAGCCAGGTACCAATTGACCACCGTCTCTCCTGTTTTTGTTAGAATGTCTACAGTTTTTTTACACTGTCTTATAAAATATTCTTCCTCAGAGAATATTTTTTGCAAAGGTCCAGATTTACTTACTGTGTGTTCTGGGCAAATCAAATCTACATAGATCTTGCTGAGTTCATCCAGGAATACCATGTGCAAGGGCAATTTTTCAGGACAACTGAACATCTAGAAGCTTGCCAAAAGTAACTTCCTTAACTAGAAGTAGCTCTTACAAGGTTGGGAACCTATATCTTGTTGCCTGTATGATCTACAG
Organism: Dromococcyx pavoninus; assembly: GCA_033558185.1. Lineage (NCBI taxonomy): Eukaryota > Metazoa > Chordata > Aves > Cuculiformes > Neomorphidae > Dromococcyx > Dromococcyx pavoninus. The sequence goes on along the minus strand of JAUMJL010000389.1, from coordinate 728,182 downwards.
GCCCCTCACAGTAGAATCCACCTTTAAATAGAATTAATCTCTTTCTTGCTTCTGTGCCTTACTCACATATCTTTAATGTGCTATTAAGAAAACAGAGTAGTACTTTTCCAGCTTCTGTTTCTGAGTAATATGAGCTGTGTTGCAGTGTCTTTAATGTGTAATCTTTACTATTTACTGCCTTCTAAGTCCAAGATGACATATATGGTAACAGAAAAAGTCTGTGTTTGCATGCATCTACATTATTTCCTGAAGCTTCAGAGTATACACATTTTCTATAAATATCTATCACTATTGCTATCATCCTTATTACCTTATTCTTTTTCATTGGTTTTCTGAAACTTGGGGGGGGGGGAGGAAGGAATGTTTTCAGATTGATGTACAGTCAGTTCCAGTTTTTAAACCATCTTCATCAAAACATTTATTTGCTTTTATTTATTTATTTATTTATTTATTTATTTATTTATTTATTTATTTATTAGGGCCTGTAGTGATAGGATGAGGAGGAATGGCTTTAAATTGAAAGGGAGAAGATTTAAATTAGACATTAGGAATAAATTCTTCACACTGAGGGTGGTGAGGAACTGGCACAGGTTGCCCTGGGAAGCTGTGGATGCCCCATCCCTGGAAGTGTTCAAGGTCAGGTTGGAAGGGGCCTTGAGCAGCCTGGTCTGTTGGGAGGTGTCCCTGCCCATGGCAGGGGGGTTGGAACTGGATGGGCTTTAAGGTCCCTTCAAACCCTAACCATTTTATGATTCTATGAACTGATTTTCATTTAAGTCCCAGTCTTCAAAAAGCTTTATATACAACTTGCTGCAACTGTATTAAGAAAATAAACCAGCTATTATTTCCCTTCCTACATTCTCTATAAAATTTATGAAATATTTTCATGATTGATGAAATAAAAAAGCAATCTTCCTTTCAGTCTTTCAGGTAAAGAACCATGAACTGTCTTTGTTGATAAAGAATTTAAATGAATTTAATGTATATGACTTATTGTAACTGTTTTCAAACATCCTGATTTAAGATTACTTGCCTGAGAACAATGTAGTATAAACAGCATAGTAAGCTCACTTTATCTTATGACTATCTGAATGAGTTAGATATGGTTTTATTGGATCAGCTGAAATGTAAGTACTGAAGTGAAAGGCCATAAATATGAGGAGACGTTTAGTGTTAGGAGCAGAGCTATAGTGAGGTCAGGGATTTTCTGTTACCCTGCCAGACATCTCAGTCTGGATCACTTTTTCAGTGTTTCCTTGTTTTGCATAATGTAGATAAGATTTTTAAGAGAGTACCAAAAAAACCAAGATATAAAGCTATTAGATTCATTTTGGGGGTAGAAAGTGAATATTAATAAACTTTGAAATTGACTTAAAGATGACCTAAGTGTTATTTCCTACAGAGGCAATTAGAAAAGGGTTTTTTTTTTTTCTGATGAGAAAATAGACTTTAATTTTGTGCATCTTGGAAAGCTGTAAATTCATGAGGCATATTTAATGTATCAGACTTAATTGTAATTAAGTTATCACTTGTTAGTAATGCCAGCTTCTCCAAGGCTCCAGCTGCAAAGGAGTGATAAAAATCTGCCTCATTGCCCACTGTTCCTTCAGAGTAGTTGTAGATGCATCTTGGGACATGTTGCAACTCACACAGATAGTTGTTCTTTAACTCAGAGGCTCTGCCATATGTTCAGCTGGTTGGGAGTGAATACACCCACTGGTCCAATGAAATGTGTTCCTTTGAATACAGAAGTATTCCTTTCTATTCTTCTTGAATGATCTAAGGTAAAGCATAGGATTCCATTTATGGACAGTGCTTGTTAGAGTCTGGCTCATACAGAAGAGAATACAAACAGGGACAAAACTTGGAACCTTTGAATTAAAATTGTGCTGGGTTTGAAACAACAAATGGCACATCTTTTAAAGGAACTATGGTCCACCTTGTAGAAGGGAATGTTATCATGGAACATTATTCTGTCAGTGGCTAACTTATATATTGTTTCCTTGTTAATCAGTGTCATTATTTTCAGTACAAAAATCCATTGAACCTACAGAAAAAAATCATCTAAATTCTCATAAATCTTTGACTGAAATCTGTTTTCTTGACAATATTTCAGTAAGCACAGTGTTAACAAGTGAAAATAATTTCCATCCGACCAGCCCAATCTAATCAATAAACAGAACTGATCAATTAATCCATTAACAAGGAAAACTGTATTTTGTAATGATGATAGTTGCCATGTTTTGCTACAGCTTGGTAATAGTTACTTGCTAGATATGAGAGCTTCTTCCATGATATTGGGAAGCTAAGGAAATCTTGGATGACTGTTCTTCAGCCCTCTCTGAATAGGTAAGTGTAAGTGCAGAATCTTTTTCATTTCAAGCTTTTTGAAAGAAGAAATTGCAGGATTGACACTAATGTATGCAGGTTTTGTGCTCTTATAGTGCAAATTCTATGTTACTTCTAGATAGAAATGTTGAGAGTCATTCAGAACTCTATCACTGTTTCACTGTTGATGTTTTAAAATCTGTACTGGGAATGTTACTACTTTGACAAATCAGATAATTCAAGTAATGTTTAAAAGCATCATTAGGAGGATTCTTCATTAAAAAAAAAAAAAGCCAGAAAAAAAGCAGCAACAGATTTTCTTGCTTACTTTTACATTCTGAAATTCGTGATGAATTATAGTATCTGAAAAGCAAACAATTCAAACAGAGATTGCTTTGGGGTTTCGCTGATCTGAGTAGCAAGTAACATGTTCCTCGTTCATTATTGCCATCACAAAAAATTTATCTTGCAATATTTTACAATACAAAATGAAGTCAAGGATAGTTAACAGTGCCAAGTTTATTACTTTACTATGAGGAAAAAACTAAGTTACAGCTATGTCAAAATTATTAATAGAGCTGCATACACCTCTATGCAACTGATTCTGGTAAAACAGGGGCAGAATGGATAATTGAAGTTTTGTCTACCATAAAAGTTTAATACGTTTAAATTGCTGATGCTTCTTTTTTCCTGCACGCATCACATTTCATCTCAGGTGATGCAATTTGTCATGAAAGAAAAGAAACGTAACTAACAAAAAAGACAGAATATATTTTTGCTATTCTAGGTCTGACTTATTCATAGCATTGAAAGAATTGATGTTTTTTTTCCTTGTGGAATGTCATCCTTGATTTTTTTAAACTAAGGATAAAGATTAACAAAATTAGTGCCTCAGAAAAATAAATTTGTAATATTTTAAACCACTTTTAAAATCATTTTTTACTTAGTTACAGTATGAAACTGTACTAAGCTTGTTTATTATTATTGACCGAGGTTTATTTATGACTTATATGCTTGGATATAGTTATTTCCATCTGTCTGTGAGAACTTTGTACATTTTAAGCACTTTATACATCTTACAATTTTCATTCCTGCCTCCTCAAAACATAATTCTGAAGAGGAGACTGCTCTTTGTGAATTTAAGAAAGCTGCTTCTTTCTGATCTGGTGTTCATGTATTTTATGGGGAAGATTTTGAGGATGAATATGTTGGAGAGTAATGAAAGTGTTTATTTACTTATTGTAATATGCCCTACTGACTGGGAAAGGCTTCAAAACTTTTGTATATCTTTATTTCTGTTGTTGTTGAAATCACAATAATTACTTTCATGGATTCTTAGGAATTATAAAAACAGGATCAATTTAAGCGTCTCAGTCAATGTGCTTTTTAAAACTGGGCACCTCAGAACTTTCATTTGGTTTTGTTAAGCTTGGAACTTATTTTTCTCTTATTATTTTCATTACTCCTTCTTTAAAAAAAATAACCATTTTTCCTGCCCACTAGCATTAGTGCCATAGATTGTTAAGTCATCAAGATATGATTTTTCTCCTGGAAGAGGATTCTGACCTTTACAGGTTTGAGTGTTGAACCAGTTTTGACGCTCAGCATGTTCTGAAAAGCAATCACAAGAAGAGTATTTGCAAAATGTTGTGTTGGATCTACAAATCTTACAGCACCTTGTGTCCATGAGAACTTGCCAAAACCTTACTGCATAATCTAATTTGACGCAGAATTTTGTTTCTGCTATGTCAGCAAATATTTACCTTTTTGCACAACTTCCCTGGTACTCTACATAGGGATCACTATAAAGTTTGGATCTATTTCCCATTTTTTTCTCTTTGCAGGTGCTGCAGAGTTAGCAGGCACTTGGAATACACCTTACAGCTATGCATTTTCAAAAGGTTTTCTCTGTGTCCGAAAGTTTTGTAAGGCTTGTTGTTAAAGTCATGTAAAGCTGGCTTCAGGTTCAGTTTTGTACTAGCAGAGGAGCTGAATTCCTGATTCAGCATGGTTCCATACTCACTGAGTGGTGATACCCTGAAAACTGATGATAAAGAATGGCCATTTACAACAGCAGTACCTAGTGCCATGTTCTTAATTGTTGGTTCATCTTTCTTTATGAGAAAGCTTGCTTATCTCTTGTTCTCACCTTAGAAAGGAATAGCGTAGCTGGTGAAATGAAATTACCTAACTACAATTAGCTCTTCCATGGAATAAACTAATCAAGCGTTGTAATTGATTGCTTGAATTCTCATCAACACTTTAGAATACTGAGGTGCAGATTCTGTACAGTTTGGCACAGGTATGTGATTAACATTCTTACTAATATGTGAACTGAGTTCAATTCCCTGGGCATTGTATTTCCATAGTATACTGTATCCCCACTTTTGTCAGGGTTGAATTTCATAGTGATACTCCTCTGAAATAATTGTAACAATGAATAAGTCATGGTTTATTAATGTCATAGTATCACGGGAGTAAATGAATTAGTAGCATGGCAGTGTCTTTCTGACTGTCCTTTGACACTGCACTTTCACAATGAACATCGGGAAGTTGAATGTTGTGCACAAGGCATGAATGGCCAAATTCCTTCTAAGATTTCACTTTAGATATCAGAAAAGCAATTAAAAATCCATATCGAGACATAATCTAAAGGAAGTGTGACAAAATGTCTTTCAAATTGCAAAAAACTCCCAACAACCTATTTCTTACACATTTTCAAAAATATTTTTAAGGAGGGAATAATTTCTAAAATCAGGACTTCTTAATTTGGCCAGACCATCTCAGAATATGTCAGTTTTGCAGCATTCTTCTTTTATTAACAAAATGTGATCACTTATGAAAATCCTACTCTGAAAGAGGCAAATAACTGCTTCAGAATGTGACTCCACATATACTTTTGAAATGAGACTCTGCCTTTGATTCCAAAGAACAATGCTCTCTTTTAAGGTATTTTAATAAATTATACAATTATACACATAATTATATATGCAACTGCAAAAGAATTTCAATTGGCATTCATTAGTATTATTGCTTAGTTTTGTACTGTCTTTCCTTGACAGCAAGTGAGATTTTTCATGCCATTTTTAACAGCTTTAAGTTGTGATAGTCTCTCTGCTGATCTAAAGAGCAGTGTTTGATCCACATGGCTTAGCTTCAAGATGTAAAAAATAATGAGTATGTGCAGTATAGCACTAATGGAATGAAGCTGGAGTTAAATCTATGTGGATACTATTTGCTTACTCATTGAATTTTAATTTTTTTTTAGAATGAACTTTGCATCATACAAATTCACATCACCTAATAACAATTCAGTAGAAAAGACTGGAATTTTGAGGGATTAAGCATCATGGGATAGCAGCTTCCACATGAGATGCTGAGTACTCTGACTACTTTAATGAAAATACCAAGCTCTGAAATAAGATCAAAGTCAAAAATATCTTAATGCTTTGATATTTTTACTAGGATTTTCAGTAGTCTGCAAATTTCATCCCTAAAGTCTTAAAATTGTTTTCTGAGCTTTTTCTTTCCTATACATAGTTTTGTTCTATTTACAGGCTGGTATCTCTACCCTCTTAGTGCAGCAGCTGCCACTTCGACATAACTTTGAGATTAATTTTATGTCAAGACTTTTAATCCTGACATAAATCCTTTTCAATATGGTCATCCCCCCAAGGAAAAATTCCCACTGCTGTTAACTAGCAAAATATCACAATGAGAGTATAGTTTCAATATTTTGGGGTCGTTCAAACTAAATGGAATATGGTTTAGTGGAAAAACACTTTAAAGTGCCTTCTCTGACTTTAGCAAATTATTACATTTTTGAAAGGGTTGGAGAGAGTTGTTGTACTGTGGTCTTCTATTATTTCTCAAAATGAAACAAACTGTTCCAACAGTTTGGCAAAGACAAGACATTTCTTGTTTGTATGTTGATTATGTAAGTGATCTGTGATGTAGATTCATGCATTTTCTTAATTCATACAAAATGAGACACCAAGTTCTGTGTGCTAAGCACTGGAGAGGAAAGCCTTCCTGAATATTTCCCCAAGAAAATGATAATTGCCTGCAGACTGTAACAGCTCAGATGACACGGTGTCCATGAGGTTTGAAATAGTTCATTTGGTAGATTTCTCTAAGTCTTTATGTCCTAAGGAATTTTAGAAGTTGACAGAATTATAAACTGCAGGGATACAACTGAGGCCACGATTTGGTTCAATTCATAGCAAAGCCATGCTTGGATATGGCAGCAAGTCAAAGGCATAGAAGAATTTGGTAATGTTTATTATTTATATTACAGGAGTGCCTAGAGGCTCTGATTTGGAATGGCATTGTTTGTGCTAGTGGCTGTGCATATCTACATGAAGATCATCTCTGCTTGAAAAAGTACACAGATGAGGTGATAAATATAATAAATAGAAAGAAGGGTAAATAAGGTTTTAAAGGGTTAGGAACTGGGCAACAATAAGTTCGTGTGCCTGTATAGGGCCTCTATATCATTACTGGTTTGGGTTTTTTTCGAAAATCATAATTATAACAAAGTTCTTAAAAAAAAGGGCTGTGAAAAAAAAGTATTGTTTCTGAATCAACATGCTTGGAAGAAATTTGGAAGCTATAATTTAATTCTTCATTCTATTACAGTCTCTGTTAGACTTTGAAAGACAGAGAACTTGGAGTGTTAAAAAAATATAAGTAAATATCCCATGAGAAATAAAATGACTTTCAGAATGTCATATTCTTCCAGAGTTGGATCGTAAAGAATAATAGAAACATTGATGTAGTTGCTTATGAGTAATAAGCATTATGAGATTAACAAAACCGGATTTTAAAATGAAATTTCATACACTGTGAGAGAGAAATTATATTCAAAGAAAGAAATTAAAAGTAGCAATGACCAGAAGATCAATACTATAACATTAATTAAAAGTGTGGAAAATGAAAATGAAATTTCTCCACTATGAATTTTCTGAGTTTATACAATTCCCATTAAAAAAAAAAGACAGAGTTCTGTAGCTCAAGTATTAATCATTTTTACAGTTTGTAAGATACTAGAGATCTAAAAATAAAATACATAAAAAGATCAGATAATGGTGTGGAGTGTTGCAGAAATTTTTCACAAGAATAAAGGAGAAAGAAGGTAGTCATTTACAGAGAAGGGGTGATAATATATAATGAAAATCTGGTAGAATCAATAGAAATCTTTCATTTCAAAGCACGTATTTATAACTGCTTTCCATGGGGAGGTGAGTGTCTACATATGTATGAAAGTATCTTTCTATCTATACAGTGCAGGTAAAATTTCAAAATATCAACCTAGCTGATAAAAATAACTGTTGGGAATACCTGCCAAGCAGACAAATGTTTCTGCTGAAGAGGCTGAAAATATTTCCACACAGCACTCTCTACTGGGAGGAATAATGAGGCAGTAAAGTATGGTATAAAATAGAAAATCACAGCACTCACTTCATAGAAATTTTATTCTTATTTCAGGGATGCCCAAGGAATTCCCAAGAGAAAAATAACTTTGGAAACCATGAAGAATGTTGGAAAAAAATTAAATAACTACTTTGCATTCTGTAGCATAAAATTAAACACATGATTCTTGACATAGTTATGACAGTAGATGTGGGAAGCTGTCATTTCTACTGTTGACTTTATAATTTAAATCTTTGTGGAATAATAAAAGTAGTTTGCCCTGTATCAGAGAGAGAGAAAGGCTCTAGATGTCTAAAGTTTACTCTTCCTTAACAGTTAGAATAGATATCTAGTTGCATTTATAGGCACCAGCCTGATTTTGGAAACTCAGACCTCTTCAAAAGGCAGTTACATTCCTAAATCCATATTACTGGAATAAAGGAATGAATTAAAGTAGAACTGTGTGATTTTTAAGTCAAGTATGGTGATTTGCAGTTCATATTTTGCAACAGACTGGCACGGGGATTTTATCTTTACCAACTGCCCCAAATCAGAATTTAAGTTGTCATTTGCTTTCTTCTCACTTTAGATAATGTAAAGTAAGAACTATGGTGAAATAATATCTTGAACATGTTTTGGATTTTTCTCTTTGTAAGGATGAAACAATACTCGTGTGTTTGTGTATATTTTCCTAATAGCTTTAGTCAAGGGGTGCTACAGATATTTCACAAAGCCAATAGAGGAACTAAGAGGCTATCTCATAGAAACTCTCTTCCTTGTCTCTTCTTCACTTCCTGAGAGCAGATGTACTAGTAGAAGTCACGTACTAGTACTAAATGTTAGCAGGTAATTGTTACATATCCCTTCTCCTTCAAAGACTATGATCAACTCCTAAGCTAGTCCAGAATGTGTATAGTTTATAAACTCATTGCTGCAAACTTAGATGTTCTGTGTAGTTTTGAGTAGTAAAAATTCAATGAGTTCACCTAAAATCTTCTTTTGTCATAGCAATACATTGGCAAATATGTCTTGTTGTGAAGAATTACCTACCTGCACTTGTATCACATTGTGGAGATGCATCATTGGTGAAGTGCTTGCTTACTTGAGGGTTCAGGGAACACCTGTTAAACTCTGTGGGATGAAGTTTGGGGGTTTGTGTATTGATAGAAATTAATGCACAGGAAGATAATATACTGCAAATTCATATAACACTTTACTGTGTGTTAGCTTCCCAAACCACAGAAAATCTTTGGATGTGATCTTGGTCCTAACTTAATTACTCCCAAAAATACCACATGTGATCAATTGGATCTCTCTTTACTGAAGACAGCTGTTACACTCCTTTGTTTTTTTGACAAGTAGATGTTATATACGATGGTATAGATGAGTTAATAACTTTAAAAACGTGGTTTCATTTCAGACCAATTTGGTGCTTAGTCTGATTCAAGAATTATTTTCTATCTGTGGTTGTCCTCTGTGAGCTGAAATATTCTCTGCTTGTTTCTCCAGATTTCTCTGTTACTGTGACAGAGAGTGAAATTATCATCTTTCCATATCTTGGCTCTTCAGTGAGGAGATGGGTCATCTTTCCTCCTCTGGCTAGGTTATGTTAATAAACTTTCTAAACGTGGCCTTCACTGTGACCATCTACACCCTGGAGGCACTTTGAGTTGTTGCAATGACCTGTTATGAAGAGGCTGCAGAAAATTACATTACAGTGCCTTGGCTAAAGCTGAAAATTCGTGCCAATTTCCTGGTTTGTTTATCCTCTTTCATTTCAGGGTGAGGATTAGTATTTGACACTTCAGCTGTACATGCAGATAGTTTTCATCACATATCGAATGCACATTGCAACGAATTGGTGTGTGTCTTACAGTTTCACAGCAGTTGTAGCTCCTTTTATAAGTAGCTCTTTTTAGTAAGTAGCTCTTTCTATATCATCCTTATTCTTCTTCCATAAATATGTCAGCCACACCAACATGGTTTGATCCATGTTTCCTAAGTTTCAAAGCAGAAAACACTGATTTTTTTTGTGATGTTTATTTCCTTATGGGAATGCTGCAAATGGAAGGGAGGAGATGTCTGTCCATGACTCTTGTACTAGCACACTGTCGTACATGGAGGAACACAGTGGAAACATTTTTTGGAACTTCCTTTGCCCCTGGCATTTGATCAACAAGTGTCTGGTCATCTCACATTACAAAGGGCAAGGCATCTTACTCTGTAGTGGTCCTCTGGGTAACAAAATGTGAAATGACTCATCAGAAGTGTACACAGAAATGCACTCTGCCAGAGCCTGGAGAAATAAAAACATGATGATATACTGTAGATACACATACACTACTTAACAGACCATTATCTAAACCACATAATAAAAGGTGAGGAAATTGCAACCTTCAACTCCAACCACAGACTTCTGCATCTCCAGTGAAATGAATAACCATTTAATTTGAAAGCCATTGGATTAGCCATTTGGATTAGCCATCACACTGAATTAATCATGGAATCATAGAACTGTTTGGGTTCGAAGGGACCTTAAAGCCCATTAAGTTCCAACCCCCCCTGCCATGGACAGGGACACCTCCCACCAGATCAGGATGCTCAAGGCCCCATCCAACCTGGCCCTGAACACTTCCAGGGAGGGGGCATCCACAGCTTCCCCGGGCAACTTGTGCCACGGCCTCACCACCCTCATTGTGAAGAATTTCTTCCTAATGTCTTATTTAAATCTTCCCCCTTCCAGTTTAAAACCATTCCTCCTCATCCTATCACTACATGGCCTTGTAAAAAGTCCCTCCCCAGCTTTATTGCAGGCCCTCTCAGGTACTGGAAGGCCGCTATGAGGTCTCCCTGGAACTTTTTCTTCTGCAGGCTGAACAAACCCAACTCTCTCAGCCTGTCCTCATAGAAGAGGTGCTCCAACCCTTTGATCATCTCTATAGCCTCAGAACTGAACACAAGGTGAGGTCTTGCAAGAGCAGAGTAGAGGGGGAGAATCACCTCCCTTGCCCTGCTGGCCACGCTTTTTTTGATGCAGATCAGGACATGGTTGCGATGCAAGCGCACATTGCTGGCTCATGTCGAACTTTCTCATCAAACAGCACCCCCAAGTCCTTCTCCACAGGGCTACTCTCAAACCACATCCTCCCCCATCCTGTATTGAAACCGTGGATTGCCCTGACCCAGGTGCAGGACCTTGCACTTGACCTTATAGTAACAGGTAGTAGTACTACATTAAGTTCTACCAAATAGATTGCAGACTTACTATATGTAATTAATAGGATGTATATCTATAACATTTCCCTTTTAGAAGGATACTACATTGATTTACTGACTCTATAACACAGTTCTGGGCATCAGAAATAGGAATGACCCATTAGGTCATCTTAAGCCTTCTGTTCTGCTGGTGCAAGTTTTATATCAGGATCACTTCACACAGCCACTGCAGCCAGTTTGGTTTTCGTAAGGCAATTAATCTGCTTTATACCTGCCCATCATATCACTAGTCTATGAAAGGGCAAATTAAAATATGGGAACATCAGTGTGTCCTTGGAAATTATCTGTAACTTTGATATTCAGATAACCTGCTAAGGGAAGCCACTTTATAATTGCTGTCATGCACTTTACATGAGCCAAGAATCTGACCAAGAGAATTTAGGGGATTACAGGGTAATCAGAGGTCATTTATCCTAGAAAAAAAATCAGCAACATGAGTGTATTTTGACTTATTCCTTTTTTTGATTAATACATACATTTTTGAGTCCAAAAAAGAACTGCTAAGCTTAATGCAAGCTGTTTAATGAATAAATATTGAAATTATTAATTTCTGAATTATCTGTGTGCATTCACAATAGGCAACAGCAAAATTCATTAGATCGTATTTATATGTCATATGCAAAATACTGTAGGAAACCATGATATATTCTACAAATATTCATTATTATTATTATAGGTGATAAGAGGATTTTTCATTGAGATGGATTAAAAACCATCTGAACAGCCTGGCCTGGAGCATGGCAATCTGTGAAACAAAGTCTAGCTGGATGCCAATAACTAGCAGGGTAACCTGGGATAAATATTGGGTCCAATCCTGTTTAAAATCTCCATTAATAATGTAGATGATGAAGCAAAGTGAACCCTCAGAAACCTGTAGATGGCACAAAACTGGGAGGACTGGCTGGTATGCCAAAATGTCATATTACCATGAAGAGGGACCTCAACCGACTGAAGAAATAAGCTGACAGGAACGTCAAGTAGTTCAACAAAGGCAAATGCGAAGTCCTGCACTTGGGGAGGAACATCTCCATGTATGGATGGCATACTGGGGACATCCAGGTGGAAATCAACTTTGCAGAAAAGAACCTAGAGGTCCCGATGTACACCAAGTTGAACATGAGCCACAAGGTGCCATTGCTGTAAAGAAAGCCAATGTCATGGCACAAAATGAAACACAGGTCCTTGCCTCTGAACATCAGGAGATGCTTTTAACTGTGAGGGTGACTGAGGCCTGGCACAGGTTGTCCTGGAAGATTGTGTAGTCTCACACCTCAGAGATATTCAGAAGTCATCTGGACATAGTCCTGAGCAGTATATGGTAGGTGGCCGTGCTTGAGCAATGGAGGTTAGAGAAGATGATATCAAGAGGTCCCTTTCAATCTCAACCTTTCCATGTTTCTCCTGCTTAGCTGCAGCACAAAAACTTTCAGCTTGCTAATGCTCCTATGTAAATTCTATCTTACTGTTACTATATCTACAGAAATATGTGGGCATTGTGAGGCTACACAAACCAAACCAGAGACAAACACTTGATCAAATGAGGACTAGAATGTTCTGTTGTGATTTTCCTTCGTGGATACAGAAGTTGCTTTTTTTCAATCTAATTAGGAAAGAAATAACCAGAAGCCATATCATTGCACTGAACATAAGAAATAAGGGTTATTGGAATAAAAAAGATAGTATTGCACTTTTATATGCAAATCTGCTTCACTGTCAAGCTCTTTAAAAGAGTAGTTCTTGAAATGTATTTTTTTTTTCTATTTCACAGACTGTATGTTTTGTTTTTTTATATTTTAATGACAATGTTAAAAGACTGTGTGTGATGTAATATTGTATAGAACTCTCATTTTTAATTCATGCAACATGCTTTTGATTGGCCATTTGTCTGGGATTTCTAGACATCTGCAGTCCTCTTAAAACTAGCTACTGCTCTGAGTACACTCGTGATAATTCACGAGTCCTGGGCAAATGACTAAGGCCTTCAAATTGCATCTGGCAACATTTCTGAACAAAAAAGTAAAGCACCTTAGAAGCCCATTGATATGGTATCTGTAATAATACTAAATTAAGTGGAGCAGAAGTTAAAGTGATTTTTAGAATTATTAGTCACTGTCCCTTAAAAAACTAGGTCTCCTGTCAGCCCTTAAAAAATACATTTTTGAAAACTTGTCTAGCGTAAATACAGATGAAAACAGGATGCAGGTTATTGTCTATCTAGTTTGAACTTGCACTTTACCAACACAACATGAATCCTGATGGGGAATTAAGAATACATTTCATTAAAACATTATTACTTCAGAATTCTCAGATAAAATAATCTCTAATGTTCAGTAATAGGAAACATAATCTCCATGTCATAATTTACTGATATATTTTCTTCACTTTAGAACCAAGAAAAAATCTTTTGCAATTTTTATGTTATTTATTGATAAATGCCAAAGACTTTAAAAAAAATTATTCATGAAAAAAGCAGACTTTCATGGGGAGGGAATTACGTGGAAACCCAGTATATTCTCTCTCCTGTATGTTAAGGGTAATATAACTTAGTTTTTATATTTTCCTTTTATGTTTAAGAATAGTGTTGATTTTGTTAAATCATTTACAAATTGTTCTCCCAAACTCAATTTTTAAAGTAAGGTTTAGGAGTTGTGGTTGTTACTGAATTTATATATTGTTGTTGTTGTGACTTCTGCAGCAAGATAACAGTACTGATCTGATACCTGAAAGATGTATTCTGCAAAATAACAGAGAGTAGTGTGATTTTTCCCCAAAGTGTTCATTACACATCTCTTCAGTCACATCTGCCTGAATTTTCACAGGAAAAACTTATCTGTCCGAATACAAGTGCCCTTCATGATGAACAGTGATCGCTTCCCTGGCAAGCTGCATGCCTCTTTCCCTCTTTATCCATAATGAACCAATAATCCAACAGTATGCTAGTAACCGTTGTACCGGTTTAAGTGTTTTCTCTCAGGTAGGAAACAAATTTTGAATTACTTAAAGAATCTGTGTCCCCTTTTGTAAAAGAGAGATAAACGAATGTAACATATTATATAATCATATTATGTCTTCCAAATTTTCATGCTCTTCCCTTCTTATTTAAACTTCACAGGGTATTAGTTGACATTTTATGCTAAACTCTTCTGATATTTTTTACTGATATGGCAAAACAGCTGCAGTGCTGCTTTCTGGAGACACATGCATTTCATTACTGACAGAATGACCCAAATAGATCCACTAGTTGTCACATAGGAGAATAAACAAGTTTCATTCACAAGTGATTAAGAAACTCTCCCTACACCTTCAACTAAAACTTGTAGTCTTTTTAATCTAAAGAGTTTAAAAATAGCATATTCCACAAAAAACAAGTGTTCGTCAATAACAGGTTTATAACAGCTTGAAGAAGGTGTGAGATCTTTGAGCAGTCACTGAATCCTTTTACAGCTTACATGAATTATTTTACAAATTTTACAAATTAAAAATATAGGTAGTTCTCCTTCCAATTTTGCTATTTTTTACAGTGCTGAAAATCAACTGCTCTGAATAATTTCTATTTTACACTTAAAAGCAATTAAACCTCCTTTGTGACTAAAAATATTTTTTTTCCAAATAAAGTTGCTTTGCAGGATGTTATAAAAGTGTTATCTCTGTTGTTCAAGTATACATCTGCTAGACGCTTGTGTGGACCTTAGTGCTGAAGTATCTATGTACAGCTATCAATGAGTTATTTTCTCCAAATGCCTATAGAGGTCATAGATTTATCAAACAGTGGAAAGTCAAGGCCAACAAATCTAAACAGAAAGTCTGCAGTAAATCAAGAGATGAATCAAATTGTCCCAGTGTCCAGTCTTATCTTATAAATAATAGTTTTTCTTTAAATAAATATGTGTTTTCTTTGCTGAAAGGTACAATTACATTGTCTAAAGACTTCTTAAGATTCTTCAAAAGCTGTCACACTCTGGTTGGAGAGTAACAACTCAAAACACATTAAAGTAATAACATATTTGTAATTCAAACCACACTTGA
Organism: Dromococcyx pavoninus; assembly: GCA_033558185.1. Lineage (NCBI taxonomy): Eukaryota > Metazoa > Chordata > Aves > Cuculiformes > Neomorphidae > Dromococcyx > Dromococcyx pavoninus. Next base: position 713,140 of record JAUMJL010000389.1, on the reverse strand, counting down.
GTAGTAATTCAAAACATATCAGAACTGGCTTTTAAGAAAGTTAACTGTTTTCTGAATGTCTTTCCTTTATTTCAAGGAATTACCAGTACAGAGCATTGGATCTGTTTTTCTTTCTGATGACTTGAAGTGATATTGTTTGTGTAGGAAGAATTTAGGGATTGCGTCTCATTCAAATGAGAACGTGATTCAGAAAGGACATGGAGCCAGCATATACACAGAGGCATTGCTGGTGACGAAGAAACTACTTAGGGAAAGCCAACAAATTTTGTTGGCTGAGGAGCATCCTGGCATCAGAAACCCTACAGAGAAATAATGCTTCCCATCTAACACACTGAAATGTGATGCTTTATGACACAAAAAGTAGCCTCTAAGGAATCCTGCATTCTAAATATATTCATGACACCAATGCACAAATACTTCAATCTGTAAATTTAGTTTCTTTTTTTTTTCTGTGCTAGAAGACATTATTGTGCTTGGATGGGAATTGAAGTCACTTTTGATGTTTCAGTTCATGTTTGCCGTTGATATCTTTTACACTGCTACGATCTAGAAATAGACTTATCTTTTGTTGGTTATTGTTTATAGTAGCTTCATATTTGCATTTGATGTTTTCACTTGGAACATCCAAAATCAATAAGAAAAAACATGCATCTGAATTTCATTTCCTCTTCTCACCTATTAATATTCATGCTTCATACCATGCACAAGAATTAAAGAGAAAATTCCCTTGACTATGTTCAGTGAGACTTAGAGAAAGATTGGGGAAGATTCTCTTCATGGTATTTTACTTTGATCATAGAGAAGAGCAAAGTTAATGCAGTAGCATAGCTTTTCGGCAGGAAGTCTGTTTTAAACTGTGTCAAGTGCTATTCCAGTACAATATGCCTCGATATTGCTGTTTATAATTAAAGAAATGTTGGGTACTGCAAATGTTGCTGATCAAGGGGAAAACCAGACAGGAATGTAAAGTGTGAAGGAGGTATTTAGGGAGTTCCACACTTAGGAAAATAATGCTGGCACTTGCAGGCCTCAGCAACTCAGCAAAGACAGGAGGAAGGATGAGGGAGTAGGCTAGGAAGGAATGAAAGGAATGGCCAAAGGGAATAGATGGTTTGCCGCAGCTCAGAGCTGCAGTCACTGAGTTGGCTGAAGCATCTGCATTGCACAGATGTGTAGGCAGGAGAAGGGTTTTATAAAATCCTTTTCATTTCTATTCTCTCTTCCCCAGTAATCATCTGTTGTCTGTTTGAGAAGTTAATTATTCATGTTTATATTTGAATAAAAACTGTGGTTTATTTTTAATGCAAAAGTCTTTTGACCATTGGGGAGTTCTCCTGCCCACACTTACAGGAGAAGGTCAAGGTAGGTCCACTGCAAAGCTCTTGCCTGCTTCAAAGCCCTATCAAAGAGATTTTACAGATTTGATGAGTGAGGTAGCAGCAATGAACTCGTCTCAAGTACATTACCATGGATGTTTCATCTTTGTTTCTGGTCTAAATATGTTAATGATTAAGACAATAGTTATTTGTCAGAACACCTGTAATTAAGAATACAGATATTAAGTTTCTTAAGGTTTCTGATGTTATATTTGAATAGCAGAATTTTGAATAAAATTTTTGTAGGGAGTCTTACCTGCTCTGCCTGTCACAAATATGTTTCCACCCTGTTCTTACTCAACATGATCCCTGATACTATTACTTCATTTAAACTCTCTTCACCAAATTCTATTAGTTTCACCAGTCCTGACAAAACTAAGGTGAAGTGGAAACATTTTTTTTACATCCTATTTCAAGCAATTTCCTCTTCATCAACCTTTTTGTCTTATTCACACAGTTTCTTTTTCTGAGATGTATGCTCATATGAGCCAGACCTTATATAACACTTCGTATAACCAACATTTATACATGAGTTGTTTAATCTTAGGGCCCATTTTTTTCAAAGGACTGCTCTGATTTTATACAGAATTTTCTGCAAGTGAAATGAAGTGACAACATTTTTTCCCCTTGTTATCTGGTCCCTCTACTGTGCCTATAGCCTTCCTTTATTTTGTGCTTTGTGAGTCTGTGTGTGTGCATGTCGTGTGTCATTGTGTTAAGCAATGCAGCAAATAGTACTGTTCCTTAAAAGTACAAAAGGAGAACATTTATATAGGGAAATCTAAATAGTTTGAAAAATCAGGACAATAATTTAGTCAGTTTTTTAGATTAATAGCAGATAAGCTCTCAGCTTACATACATAAAGATCCACAATAAAGGGCTATAATTCACATACTGGACTTCTAGTTGATTTGGTAAAATCAATCTTTTCAGCTTTTCTGAAAATGAGCGATAAGGCATTTCTTATTACGTAGTGCCCCCTACAGTTAAACTTGTAGATGACAATAAATTGAGTATAGAAGGAGAGAACGTGTGACTGTACTACAAACCATTACAAGTTCAATTTTACTGATTTAAAAGGTATCTTTTGAGACTAAGAAATCATATTCCATGTGTTAATAAGGTTTTAGCTTAATTGTTTATTTTTAAATTCAACCATGGTCATACAAAAAGCAAAAAATGAAAACAAAGAAAAGCAAGCAAAGCAGCACACCAGACTGTACTGATTTTCAGTCTAGCAATGGCAAGACATCTTGACCGCTGTCATTTTTCTTCAAGCTTTTTTCTCTCCTGTAAATAGAAAATATTAAATCATCTTTTCAAGTTCTTATGAAATCTATGCAAACCAATATCCATCAACTTTTTGTGTAAAGGAGAGATGAAAATAAATAAATATATCTTGCTTGACAGGAAAAAATATCATGCAGAGAGAAACTTATTTATCAGTGAGACACCTTTAAAAACTGATGTACTATATTCATGTTGTACGAATATAGAAGAGTAAACTAAGCATGAGAATATAGGCACTCACAGATGCTCATATGCACAGAAAAGCACTTTTTTAAAAAAACTAGTTGCAAGGGAAAATAGCACAATAACTGCAGAAATTAATGACCTCATAATGGAATAAGCATATATTCTATCAGTATTTTCAGGTTAACTGTTTATTATGAAATACCATATTTAGGAGAAAATTTTGGCAAGTGAAGATTAATTGCAACTTGGTTTTCTAAATGTACAATGTGGTAAATGTGGTTTCACAGGATGATCGCAATGCACATTAAAATACGAGTGCTCATTCTATTTCAATTTGCATTAATGTTTCTGCAATTAGAAAACTGGTTGCGCCAAAACCTTCCGCGTCTCTCTACTTTTTGGGTCTCTCATAGGGTATTAGGAGACATCTTAGGAGTCAGAAATCCTATCTGTCCTTCAGGGAAGTGTGCGATGGCTGTGGCCTTGAACTGCACTCCAAGGTGTGGCAGAAATTCCCAGAATGGGAAGGTATGTTAATTCCAATGAAATGTGCTAAAATGTGATGACATTACCCATGACAATTTGTATTTATTCAGTAGCCAGGTGCAGCTGTGAAGTTACACCCTTCTGAACCAAGAATCCAGAATGGCAAAATTGTCTAAGTAAAAAGAGATTTTCTGTGTTATTATTTGACATGTCCAATCCAGAATATTTAACAGTTTCACAGGCAGCCTGCTGCCAGGAAAGCTCAGGAAGCCACTCTGCTTACCAGCTACAAATCACCTAGTGATTACATGATGCTGCTTAGCTTATAGTTTTAATACAACAGCAAAGATCTCATGCTATCGATACTCATTAGCAAAATTTTGCAGAACTGATATACTTTTTCCTGTTTTTTCAAGGCAGTATTTATTATAATATCAAATAATCACAAAAAATAAATTAGTATAACTTCTTAGGATTTCTTCACCACTATTTTGATATTTGTAATGAATATCACTTTGTTAAAGCAGTAGGTTTTTGCAGAAATGTACTTTTTTAAACAGTATTTTCCCTGAGAACAGTGCTTAGGTCCAAAGTGTAATGCATTCATCAAAGACGAAGAGCTTACACTGCCCAGGAATTTTGCTATCCAGGCACCTGCACAGTATGTGAAAAATCCAAAGTTAGATCCCCGCCTTTATTTGAGCACCTTTAGTTAACCACCTCTGAATTGATCCAACTACTTGTTTGAGTTAAAAATGATGAAGGCAGTAGTAAATGGGTTTCTTGGGTCTTTCTGTATCAAAGATAAATTTACTCATTAGATCTTCACCATAGAAATGACATTTTCTGTATTGAGAGAACCTGGAAGCAGACATACCCACAGGAATATACCAGACAGTTCTACTTAAATCTTCAAACAGCTTTTATGAAGGCATTTGAGGAAGTAGACCTGCTGTGCAAAGAATAGCTGTTCTAGTCTGGGCGATACTAATATCCAGAAAATGTTTTAGAGGCATTGGTTCAGTTTCTCAAAATGCTTCACACTCAATTAAAAAACTCCTCTTCACTGGTATTCTTTCAATGTTGCAATTTCCTGGTGAGAAAAATATGCAATTAAATCTGTTGCCTTCAAGGAGGCCTTTTTTCCCAAGCTAATTCCTTTCTTTCTCTGATTTTAATGGGGTTTTTATCATGATAATGACAATGCATTTAAGTATATATACATGTACATCATACATACATGTACATAACACACATGCATACACGTATATGTGTGTATATTTACACACTCACATATCTGTAATGTGTGTATAATATGACATACACATATACAGATGTAGACAAAATCTCAGTCCTCGACATGGTGAAATGCCAAAATTGTGGATATTTTACTGTATTTCTTCTTATATGGAATTATATCATTTATCCTGTCTGTATAAGAATGGGTTTTATTTGATATTTAGAACACTGAAATGTAGGAATATGCTGTTGGGTGTTGCTCAGCATTTATCTATTATAAAATATTAGAGAAGTTACCATCCCCTTATACTTGGCACTTGGCCTTGAGTACTGTGTCCAGCTCTGGGCCGCTCAGTTTAAGAGAGATGTTGAGATGCTGGAGTGTGTCCAGAGGAGAGCAATGAAGATGGTGAAAGGGCTGGAGCACAAGCCCTATGAAGAGCAATTGAGGGAGCTGTGGTTGTTTAGCCTGGAGAAGAGGAGGCTCAGGGGAGACCTTATTGCTCTCTATAACAACCTAAAAGGAGGTTGTAGGCAGGCGGGGGTTGGTCTCTTCTCTCAGGCGACCAGTTACAGAACAAGAGGACATGGTCTCAAGCTTCATCAGGGGAGGTTTAGGCTTGGTATTAGGAAAAAAAATTTTCACTGAAAAGGTGATTGGCCATTGGAATGCGCTGCCCAGGGAGGTGGTGGAGTCATCGTCCCTGGAGGTGTTTAAAAACAGATTGGATGAGGCGCTTAGTGCCATGGTTTAAATGACGAGTGGGTGCTGGTGTTGGGTCATAGGTTGGACTAGATGATCTCAGAGGTCTTTTCCAACCTTGTGATACTGTGATACTGTGATTTAGCTAATATCCTGAAATTAACTGAGGGCGATCGTGAGAACCCAAACTCTTTTCATATGATTTACTGGCAATTAGAAGAGTAAGAGTGAGCTCAAATACAGTTATACTTTTAAAAACACTGAGCTGCTAGGAATAGGAGATAATAAGCTATTCCTACAAAAGCATCAATTTTAGGTGAGTTGTTTGGAGTGACTTTTTTCCTTTTTGTTCAATACTTATTTAAGCATAATTTTAAAAGTACCCGACATTCATAACATGATTGTCATGCAATAATATTAGCTTGTGTATTTATAGCAATTTTTATAAATACCCATCAACCAACTCTGCGTTTTGAATTAGTAGTTGGAAGAATTATTTCTGTGTCTGTTTTCATATTACTTCCTTTTATCGCTTTCGTTCTCAAAAAAATACCATGTTACCTAATAAATATGGTACATCTTTTAAATCAAAACTATGTGAATTAAAAAAAAAATTCTCTCTCTCACTCATTTTCTTAACATTGACTTTAAGATTTTTAGTGAGAATGACAAGATTTTTAGCAAGGACTTTTCTTAACCATTTTAACATTGTTAAAAATATTTAGAAAGCAGAAACTATTTGTATAATATAGTTTTTCTTTAGAGATAGGTAGCATATTTTTCTTCACAAAGCACATTTATATGGTTTTATATGCTACCTTCCCCAGTTATGCTAATGTAAATAAATATACATCACTGTATAGCTAGAGAGCTCTCTTAATTTTGGCCTTGACATCAACTGGATATGGCAGGAATTACTGGTGATAGGCTATGAATGCCTGAGTTAAACACTTAGCTAGCAAACAGCATCATCTCCCTTACAGTAAGCTATCTGATTATGGAGATGGAATGGATAAGATAACCCACATAAGCATACTTGGTTCATTTGAATGTACTTTGATTTTCCAAGGCTCAACTGCAATTTTTTGAGCTGTTTATATGATTTGATGAGTTCTTTAGACAAGATCCTAAGCAGAAGTAAAGAAGAACACTAGAACATCTTGCAACTAAATTATTCTCTTAAATTAATGTTACTCATCCTGACATTGGCTGTGACTGTGCTACAGGTTTTGGCATAATTTACGATTGTGCGTAACTAATGGAAATATCACTCTGGGAACACATTATGCTACTTCGGGCTTAATGTATTTGGCTCCAGCTTTAAACAGTCACTATTTTTGTGCCCTACTCTGTGGTGACCTAAAGAAAATATCTTGTTCTCTGTGAGCTAAAAATCTGAGGATATAGTATAAAAAGATTGCTTGCTTCTTTCTTGGTTGTATATTATTAGATTATACCATTTATATATGAGACTTTCAGATCACAATGGAAGAAGTTTTGTGTGCTTATATCAATGTCACTTTCAAACAGATAATATTAACACACAGAAACTGCTCTATAAGCTACTATTGTTAAGGGGAATGATCCACTTCCCTTAAGGGCCCTTTGCAGTTTGGAGGATGAGGACCCAGAAAACCACGTGAAATACCTACAAATATTAAGTGTCTTTGCTGCAGTATAAGGGCTATTCCAATAAGAAAAATTCAGAGCGTCAAGTTCCAGATGAGACCATAAAGGGAGGAGAGCTAAGAGCTGGTTTTGAAATTCCGCCTTTGAAGTAACACACAATCATGAGACTTCTATTTGTCTACATTAGAGCCATATTTATGTATTCTCCTGTTCATGGAAATTGTTCTATGCACATGATTTCTTGCCTGGAACATGTTGAAGAGAAACTGACAAATACAGATTGCTGAAATAGAATAAGGGACAGTTAACAAAAAAATAGAAAGTACAATAAGTTACGTAATTCTTTTAGTTCATGTTCCTGACAATCCATTACCAGATTAGCAAATTACCAATAAATACAAATACGGTCCCTGAGTCTGTGGAGAGCTGGCTGCAGAGAGTTGTTCATTTCCATTTGTGAGGCCCTGTCCTCCTGGGTTATCTGCAGTGGCTGCTAAAAATAATAGAATTACTCTGCACCTATTTACTTTTTTCTGTAACTTCTAGGAGATTTCTCAGACTGCAAATAGCACCAGTGATCAGGCAGCATGACATTCACCTAATGTGACAGACACAATATTATGCTGGCAACGATTAAAATATTTTTAGTTTATTTAATCTGGTAACTTTTGTGCCTGTGAAAAGATTTAGATTCCTAGATAATGATGCATGCATATCTTTGGAATGAATATTCTGTATGGATGGTAATGATGGTTTCACTCAATGATTCAGAAAGGAAATTTATATCTGGAATAATTAAAGTGAAATTATGTTGTAGAAGTGACCATGCTTTTTATTTCCAGGCTGAAAATGCTTGCAAGGATAAGAGTTAGGGAGCATATATCTCTGCCAGAGGGAAAAACCTGCACTTACTCCATGATGCAGTTGGGGTAGAAAACAATAGCACAAACTTTTATCATATGACATAGCATGACATGAGATATGTAAAAAGGGGTGGAGATCAAATCTATTTTGGATCTAGAACAATCTCTGCACCATATCAGAGTAGTTGTTTTATAGCTATTTGAGAAATTTCGTGACTGAGGAAACTTGGCTTCTGTTCTCTTTGTCACTGTTTTTGGATATTTTTTTTCCTGAAGGAACTCCATCCTCCCCAATTTTGACCTCCATTTCCTTTCTCATGCTGTGTCTGTCTTAACTATGCAAATGGTAAAAAGCTCCAAGAATTTTGCTTTACTCTTCTCACATAAAGAACATAGAGAACAAGAGATCCTCTAGGTGGTACTGTGTGATTAAAAAAAATAAGTAGAAACACAAGAAAAATCATGTTAACCCCTTATCCATGGTTCGAGATTTCACTTAGATTGTAAAGATAATATTTACAAAACAGAGCCCTTTTCCATTCAGGTGGAATTCACTCCAACAAACAAACATTCAAAACATCTTCACTGTTTGAGTTGTGTCAAACTTCATTGCTTTGCATTTCCCAGATTTCTAACTGATCTCTGCAGGTTCCAGTTTGCTGCTCATTTTCACTGAGTTTATATATTCAACACTATTAGCTCATAATTTCATTGCAGATTGTTTCATCTTTAGATGAAGCAGAAAATCCCTCTGACAAATTTGATAAATTATTTTGCATTAGCTAGGATATAACCATACATGTTATAAGAGAATCAGAACAGAAGTTTTCATCTAGGACTCTTTCAAAAATGGATCTATCAGAGTCGCAATGCTTGCAAGTGGAGGCACAAATCCATGGTACAGAACAAGATAAATATTTGACGTGCAATTTGTGGTTAAAAACAACGGAAAAACCAAGTCATTTTACAAGAACTGCATTATCTTTCAGGAAAGAATTAGAAATTAAAATGGATAAAACTAACATTTTTTTAATGCAAGAAAAGAGCCGAAGATTTTTTAGACAGGAAATGATATCTCTTAGCTGCTTTGTGGGCATACAGAAGTTCAGATTCTACTTTAGGACAATGAAAACTTTGTGAAAAGTCCCTTCAAATACAAATTCTGCTTGTGAGTATAATTTTGAATAACTTTGATCAGTGTGACACAGAGATAATTTGAGCTTGATTAGAACATTAAAATCTCACTATATTTTCTGCTGCTGCACTGAGGAAGAAATAAGTATACAGATGCATGGGAATGAATACTGGATAATAATCACCTTTTTTTTTATGCCTAATATTAACATTTAAAGTATCAAAGATTGCTATTTTAGCCTTAAGCTAAAGGGGAAAGACAGGGTCATTCTAAGAAGCTGGGCGCTCTAACTCACTAGCATGGTTTTACTCACATAAATGCCAGCTTTCCAGTCTGTGCTAAAACAAATCATGTCATGACTTGGTATCTCAGCTGCTGTGAAAGGCTGATGAGCTACAGAAAGGAGAAGAAAGTTTATGTCATGAAGCTGTAGGACAAGCCACAAGTTTTTACTACGTGTACAGCAGTGAGCAATTCTCAGAATAGGCACCGTAATCTCCTCTTCCTTCCTCTTCAAAACGTTCTGCCTCTCTTGACCCTAATCCCACTCTGTCTTTTGTGCCAGAGTGCAATGATATAGCTGGTGATGGAGTGGTTATGGACCCTGTCTTCTCCATTCAGTGGTTCTTGTCAGAAAACCAGTTAGAAATAATGGTGGAACTGTAAGGGTGGATTAAGATAATGGGACAAACAATACAGGTAGAGAGGTAACACAGAAACATTTTCTCACTTTGTATCTGCTGTGGGATTAAATTTGAAACAGATACCAGCCTTGTACTCTTCTACCCAGAGAGTAGTTGACTGCTCACTTTATGCACACAAAATAAAAAGAGCAGATGGGGATCATGACCAGTGGGAATTTCTAGCCTCTTCACAAACTGTCCCCAGCAGATATACTGTATTAAAGCGTTCTTTTACTTTCTGAATGTTACTTTTACCAGTAAAATTCAATAGAAGTAAAAAACAATTCTTCATGCTGCAGCCTTCTTGTCAGTATGATTATTTTCAATATAAAACCTTGCAGTCCTTTATTTTCTATCCCTATGTGTAGAATATTGGTTCTTGTAAATAACCTGATCAGACTTATTATTTTAATCGTATTTATTAGCATGTCCTCTGCCTAGGCACCTCAGGCTACATAGATTAGCATGTATTCCTGGTATAGTCTGTTTCACAACAATAGTGTATTATATGACGTATTTTCTTAATCACATTTTTAGTGAGCCTATCTCTCAGGTGAAATATAGCTTTGGAAGTTGTGAAATGGAATGCAAACCCCACCGTTTAGATTATATAATTCATTCTGGCAAGGACAAAAAAATCTATGTACAAATGTCATTTCAAAGCAAGTAATTAGCTTAATCCAATCATCCTACTTCATTACTTAATAACTTATCCTCAGTACAACAGGTCATCACAGTAACTAAATGGCAAATGAACAATTCATGAAGTGTACTTACGCTGTGCCTCGATGAATTGCTGAGGACTTTTTTCTTAAGTTCTTGGCCTCTACTTTGTAAAAAGTGGGGATCAAAATTCGCACAGACAAGTGATCTACTTCACCTGGAGAACATACAGCCTATTACAGAGATCTTGTCAATAGAAATAGCATGTTGTCTCTTAAATGTTTTATTTTTGTAACTGTTATTCTTGTGTGCCTGTAATTGAAGTAGATGTACACATTTCATGTAATCGATATTGGTGCTGTAAAGTGACAGATACTCAGTCAAGTATGCTTTTTAACTTGTACAAAGAACAGCTCTAAAGACTGACTGGCCCATCAGAAAGCAGTTACCATAAAAAGAATTGTTTCCTTTTGAAAAAAAAATTGTACTTATATAAACTTCTGTGTCTGACTCTCGGTTGGTTTAAAGTTCTCATAAATGCTGGTAAACTGACAATTTCTTATTAGGGAGTCTTACATGCTTTTTAGGTTTTAAAAAACCTCTCAATTGGCTTTGGGTTACTTTTCCCCAAAATCGCATAGAAGCGTTCAGCAGCTTTAGAAATAGTATTTCAGACTTTATTTTTAAGAATTCTCATTTTAAAATTCTAACCTTTCATTTTTTTTCACTGTTACATATAATGATGACCAACAATCAGTGATTAATAAAATCTAGAAATGCCTCTTTCCATAGAAAAGTAGGTGAAAAATGGATTTATGTCAGTTAAAAACAATGCATAACTGAAAAAATCAACATGCAGTTTTTAACAAAAAATTAAAATCTTTCATTTAGAAAAAAGTTACACTTTTCTTCTAAATGTATTAATTAAAATGATTCAGTAAATAGCAGATGTGTACTCAAATTGTCTTGCTTTTTAGGTTGTTTTTTCTCCTACTTGGGAAAAACTATTCAAGAAAATGTAATGATTTATAGAGGGTCTTTCAGTCCTGTGTGCAAAGCAATATCTTTCTGCTGTACCATTTCCTTCCATGCCATGATTTATGTGCAGTGGCTAACAGTATCCCTGCTGTCCCAGGAGAGGGCAGAGCAGTAACATGCAAAAATGCAACGTGCACCCATCACAACCTATTTCTGTATACACAGCACTGCCACCTTTTGTTAAGACTGATTTGTAAAGAACTGAAATACCAGATTATTTTAGAGGTTTTTGAGTCAACTCTAAGTGACTGGGGTGCAGACAACTTCCCTGCGTTTAAACACTGAAACCCCAAACTAGTTCGAATTCCTGGTGGTTTTCTGAGTAGGGAAGCTGCAAAAAGCAATGCTACTTTAATGTGGCTGAGTATTGCTCATGAATAACTCATGTTTTGGAGGCACTTGTTAAGTTTCAGTATTTCTGTGAGATAGTGACTGCAGCAAAAAGAAAAAAAGAATAAAAAAGATTGCTGAAATTTAAAGTCTGCTGTTTAAAGGTTTGAACTTACGTCTAGAACTGCAGCATATCAGTGACTTCACATGCTGTTCTATTTGGATAACATGGATAATCTGGATGGCTCTGCAGGCTTGTCTGGGACTAATGAAGGGCCTGAGGAACACAATCCTGTTCAAGTGCTGTGAGACGTGTACTATAAATTCTGCTTTAATGTGTGATTGGACCTATTTATTTTGAAAAGTTCCAGGTTTAGTACTATGTGCTAACTAGTAGCTTGCCGTAAATGGAATGTGAATATAAACCACTGCAGAGCAGCAGTTGTCAATATCAATGGAAGATCCAGACATTAACTAGGCATTTGTTGGTACTGGATATAAATTTGATGTAATTTGCAAAACACTGATTATTGCTAAAGAAAATATCTTTAGTATAATTGAACTGCACAACTTCAAAGTCTGTAAAACTTCTCGTAGTCCTTTCACTTTACAGAATTACAGATAAAGTGCTCAGATCTAGACTCTCCATTTCTATCTCTGTCTATCAAAAAAATCTTTTTTTCCATTTAATACAAGAAGCATGAAAAATCCTTATAATATACACAGAGGAATCGGGAATCACACATACTCTATCTTTTGTTCAGTTCGTGTAGCTGGGCAGCATCTTCTTCACAGTATTGTACTTTATATTATCAACTCATTCTAGATTTTTATAGATTTAGGTAGGCATTTTCAATTCTTGTTAATGTTAATGGAAAGAAGATAGGATATACCTATGATATCTCCAACTATTTCTTTAGAAATGTACAAAAGTAACTGATGACATAAGGAAATTTTCTAGTTAAACTTTTAAAATTACCTAATATCCTTTATACAGTAATAGCAGTGAAGGTTAGCCAGATTCCTTTAAAAAAAAATTAGACTAATTTTATTTCAGACTGAATTTTTTGCTTCTTTCCCACGAGGACTAGCCAATTTTTGACCTATCACCAATAGTTAAGAGTTCACTAGGAAGAAATAGATTTTATAATGAGGCAATGAACAGTCACTTAATGATAGAATTCATAAAAATAAGGGATGGGATCGAAGTCAATATGCAAATAGTGATTTTGAGGATGTGACTTACATAGCTGAGTAACTGTAGATTGCAATCACATGGATGATGATTTGCTGTTCTCTAATGACTGCCTTCAATAAATGTGGAACACAGTCATGACAAGTCTTCAGGGCTGCTGCTCAAGTAGTCCATGCAGGAAGAATCAATGCAACTTTCATTGACATAGTTTAATTTGCTGTGGCTGTACTGTTGGTGCTCTATAAAAGCATCCACAGTGCAGCCTTCAGCAACTGTGAAGATCACCTTCACTCTTCGAAATCCTCTTGTCATATACATACTAGGTTATGAGGGAAAAACAGTTTTAGTCAGACTCTTCCTTTTAATCTGTGCATCTAATTGCTTCTCAGGATGCATACTTCTCTGAAACTGCAGCTCTAACTGCAAAACTGGAATATTTAACTGGTGACACAAATGAAATGGTACCTTTTTGCAAACAGTATATAAGACAATAGGTGGGTATTTGTATGAGACTGTTTCAGAAAAGTCTGTCAGCACTCTGATTTTTAAGCATCTGCCCAAAATCTCTTTTCATGAGATGTGTATTTAAACCCTTTACTGAACTGGCATGCCAACAACAAAACATGTATTCCTGGAAGTGCAAACCAAGCGGGCAAAATTCTCTAAGAACCACTGTCTACCTACTTTGGACAAGCCTCTTGAGCTCTCTCCTGGCTTCCAGTCATATAATGCTGGATTTTGCATTGTGAACATTGCACTGCTGGAGAGCAGACGAATGGCCAAATTTCTGAGTATTTTGTGTACGTCAGAGCACTGGAAAGCTAACTGACTGCTGCCATATCACTACAGATGGACAAATAAGTCTGTATGGGGCCACAGCAACTGTAATTACTAGCACTATCTAGTGTCAGCAGTCACAACTTCAAGGATTTCCCCCTGGCTCCATTACTGTTCCCCTGGTTTCCTCTTCTGGCTACTAGATTAGTTTCTTAGTCTGTTTCCTTTTATTTGGAGAGAAGTAGAACTCTGTCTTGCCTACTTATCTGAGTTGTTTGAAATGAATATGACCTAACAACTATTACCTGAGTGTTGTGAGACTTAAATATACAATGCCCAAGATGAACAACTATTATAAGTTGATGAGTACTGTGGGTGGAAGTGCTAATAATTGGTGTCAGTATTTTTAAATCATAACTAGGAATGAACCAATGGATTCATAATTCATTGCAGAGCTCAACATAATCTGGCTTTCATCTTAATTAGCTGGATTAGACAACTGCAGTTTACATTGTAGGGATAAAATACTGATAACTTGACTCCTACCTTCAATACAATTAGTACTCATAAAACTCAAGTGGAATTTATCAGCTTATTGAGGTGGTTTATTTTCTTTTTATGTGTTCTTGTTGAGAAGAGATGTACGAGAAGGGCTACAAGTTGTAACTTTATTTTTAGAATCCTTTTATGCCACTCTCTCCAGTTTCAACTCTTGACCCCTGCTCTGATATTTACCTCTCATTCTTGTGTCCCATGCAGACTGAACTACATGGACAGACCAATACACAAGTATTTAAGAGGTCATTGCTTAAAATAATTATAAATGGGTGGTAGAGTCTGTTCAATTTGTGATCATATCCCAGTAGCATTACTGCTAAGATTATGCAATGAAATGAAAATAAATATATCTGCTTAACTTTCCCATTTATTCATGCTGGACACATGCAGTAAAATGCAAACATACTCTACAGCTATGAGTGGCAGGAATAAGAAGGCACTCTGGTAGTTACTGCATCATATAACCAGAAAAACCATCTAAATATAAAATAATAAGTCTTATAAAAACTCTAAAGATGCATAAGTGTACAGTAGTTCAGAGCATCACATCAGTGTACTGTGTAAAGCCACTGATTCTGTCCACTGGAAAAATACCATAAGTATTAGCCCAAAATAATGTTGTAAAAGATAGAGGAGGCAAAACCAGTTTCCAACTGATTTCCTGCTGCTCATCTGCACATTTATTCTGGCTCAGTCAATCACAACTTTAGATTTGTGTGCAGGTCTGGTTATTCCTGTATTTTCTTTTTGAGATTCTTTGTTTTCAATTTCTGTTTCTTATTCAGTTTTTCTTTTTCCTAAACCCCTCATCTAGCTTTTTTTTTTCAGTCTAAAGGTGTAAGTTTGATCTTTATCCCTTAAAGACTTGTAAATCAAAGGATCTTCTATTCAGTTTGATATCCAAGAAAAAGACCAAGATGCCTGCCGGACCAGCGGTCATATCAGAAAGCTATCAGAGCCCAGTTCTTGGTAGTAGGCAGTATGTTTGAAAGAAAAGCTTCCCCCATGGATTTTAGTAGCTCAGCTTCTGTAAACTAAGGTAGTATGAGTACTAAAAGAGAAAAAGTCATGAACTCAAACATGTAATATTTGCAAGTTTCAATTGCAGTAATGCTATTAATTGCATCTTTTAACAAACTGGGCAATAAGCTCGTTATTTATTGAATAATACTCCTTGCGAGATTTCCTAGGCTTTATTTCTTAGCATTTCTTGCAATTTATTTTAGACACACTGCAATTTGCATAAATGTCAGTGGAAAAATCAGAAAAGTATTAGGTTCCTAACAATCAGGCTTCAAACACTTTCTCTTAGCCTGTGTCTCATGTTCATCCATGGATGTGAATTACTCATCTTTTGCACTTTCAGTTACAATCAGGTCAGGAAGGAACTAAGAGTGATGAAATCAATGAAATTGCACAATCTAACTTGTATTGTTTGGGATAAAATGACAAAGTTGTTCTTTTTCTTACATTATTTGAAGAATTCAAGCCTTCCTCTGCATTTGCAGTGAAATTCATTTCAATAAGAAAAAATAGACGGAAGCTTGTTTTGCCTATATGAAATGTGACCAGACAGACTGGCGCTTGTAGATATTGTCTGTGCAGCTGGTGTGCTGCCACTGAGTCACTTTTGCACCGAAGGGTTTTGACTGTTTTTATTTGAGCTATCAATTTATTGATTTCTTGTTTATACTTAGACTCACAGTTGACTGAATAGGTAGGAACCCCTTCCACTTTTATTGTCCACTTCAAAAGTCACTCCTTACATTGAGAGCGTTATGAGTTTTACTCTCCTCAGAAGGTCCACACTATTGCTCAGGGTGGACTGTTGCATGCATTTTCAACAGAAATCACAGAGAGAATATCATTACTGGCTTCGATCTCTTAATCAAGGCCATTGAATCAAAACCATTCTCAGTCTCCGCACACTGAACCCTGCACTTGTATCTTAACGAGAAGAGGACAAGTTTTAGTAAAAGTTCAAAATATATGTTTTATATAACAGCCAAACACAGAGCATCCATCAGCTTTTACTCTAAGTGACAGTTTAAAAAGTCACAAGGTACAAAAAGTATTGAATGTTTTCATAGGAGTCTTCTTAAATTTTTTTAGCATAATAAAAGATTGTTATCCTGTTTCTTGTCACTTTGTTGTTAAAAGCCTAATCAAGGTCTTCAGTGACCATTCTTAACTAAAAAAATTGTGGTTTGTGTAATGAATTTGATTTCAGTAGGGAGTATTTTGCTTGTCTGCCTGTTGTCATTGAATTTTTACTACTGTCAGCGTGATCAGAACTGGATCTCAATTAACATTGTCAGAGATGTTTTATCACAGGAGTGGGAGATGTCAGCTGAGTCCTGTTGACTGTGGACTGTTAAAATGGACAAAGGTTTTTTGATGAAAGAAACTGTTTCATTCCTTATACTGCACATCCTTAATGATTCTGAATGTGCTGATATTAAGAATAACCTCACTGGACTGAATACTCAGAAGACAAATTCGTTCTCATGTACAAGAAGTAGGATTCAAACCACAGGCCAAGAGAACAATAATTTTGTCACTATTCCAGAACTAGGGTTTTCCTGACAATAGCTTACCAATAGCTACTGTGCATGTTCTGTATAAAACTTCCCTGACCTACAGCCTTTTGTACTTCACTACAGAACATATTTATTTTCTCAAATTCAGACTGCTTTCCCTACACTAACCTGAAGTTATGTCCCTCAAAGATTGCTGTTTCCTGAGCTACTTCTTGTGCTACATGAAACATATTCTAAATTTTTTTATTATAGTCATTGCCACAGTAACATTATTTAAAATAATTTTAGTTGAACGTATATTATTGCTTCCACAAAGAAGAGCCTGAAATGTTCTGAAGTGCTTTCCTCTCTTTCCAGTGCCAGAGGGAACGGAAAGTAAAACACAGTGCTTTAAAAGTAAGCCTCTTCCATCTGGTCAGCTACTCTTAAACCTACTTGAGTCTGCTCAGAATAGCCTAAAATTGTTTCTATTTTTCATCTGTAGTTAAAACACTAAAAGACATAATGAGAACAGAAGCTTTTATAAAATTACTGACTGCCAGAATCATGATTTTATTCTCTTCTATTAAAATGCTGCTGTGTTTTGGGTTTGATATCGTTTTATGCAGTTTGACTATTACACTGACTTCACCACAAAAAAAATCCTCCAGCCAAAAAAATTAATCACAAAGTCTCAGCTTAGGAGTAAGTCAAGAATTGATTGATTTAAAAAAAATAGTATGAATTTTGATTAAAATTATTTATAGGTTTTCTTAGAATACATTATTCATATACATGAAAAATAATGCCTTCAAGAATTATTTTTATGTCTAGATCAGCTGTCATTCTTTAAGCTCTAGGAAAGCATGAAATATTTAATACTGATTGTGTTTAACAGTACAATCCAGAGCTATTTTTAGTGTTGAGGGTTCTTCTTTTTATTTAAGGTATATTTAAATATGTGGGTGTAGTTACAGGCTTCAATGACAACATAACTGTTTTGTTTCGTAGAATTGAAGTCTATTTATATTGTACTGAAACCACAGCACACCAAGTCCATGACATCACAGCTTGGAAAAAAACAGTAGAATCAGGGACACAATCCAGAATTCAACACAGTCACTGGGATTGTTCCTCCTCTGTCCTGTATAGCAGTAGTTACTAGTTAGAGTATAAATATAGAAATGTTAAAGAGATTATTATCATAATGTCTTTCCTGTTGTGCTTGATAATTTTTTTATGGTTAGCTGACTAAAATATTTGAGTCCTCAGTTTCAAAGTACTTGATACTCCCTAAAATTTGCCTTAATTTTTAAAATATTTAAGTGTATACCCATGAGAAATTCACCTAAGTTTTGTGTTTGATTCAGCACAAAATTAGGATTTTGAATTTTCCATGAGATCAGAAAAAAATCAGTTTGAAGGAACAGAGTAATTTAGTATTATATTTTGTTTGCTAGTTTTGAATATTGTAATTTGAATAATATTCAAATATTACATAATGAAACACATTATTATGAAATATAATTTTACAAAGTCAATCTAAAATTGCAAGAACCCTTATACAATGCCGGTTATTTCATGGTCTGAGGAGAACTATATCTGAAAAAGTTGTGTTACAAAGCTATAACTCACAGAACCATATATTGTTTCTCCTTGAACTTGTCACAGGTATTTCAATATGTGTTTCATTACGTGTTTCATTACTGTAAAAATCTAGTTGATTTAAAGTAACTAGTACCTAGATGTCAGAAATACAGTGGGCAAAATACTAATTTGATAACCTGAATTTAAAAGGACTGTTAAATATTTGACAGTGGTCTTACTGAAATGATGTATTGACTGGGAACTTCTAGGTTTAATATCTACATATCTGCTAAAAAAAGTCAGAAAGGAATATTTGACAGATGAATGTGCAAGATTATGTACTACCAACCTTCAGCGAAGTTTTATGAGAGAAGCAATTCACCTCAGTTTGTGTGGGAGAGACCTCTAATCAGAGCCTTTAAGTTGCTCCTAATGGAAAAGACCATTTCTTGCTAAATATCAAATGGCCGTGCAATTCAGGAATCCAGGTGCAGCAAATTATCTATTTAGGATTTTCTTTTTTTTTTTAAATGACCTCATAGCTTATAAACAGAATATAAACGGTGCTGGCTTTTCCTTGAATCCATAAGTGGCCCTTGTGTAGTGTTTTCTGTTGGACGTGGTTCTCTTTTTCTTTTAGATTCTAAAGATACTTTCTAAAGTTGGAATATGTAGAAAAGATAAGCCAGCTCAAGGCCTATTTTCTTACAAGTTAAAGATAGTGGGGTGCATATATCCTGAGGGTCCTCTGTCTTCAGAGTTCTCTTTTTTGGTGAGTAACCGATGATTTCGAACATATTATTTGATATGATTTGACATTGCTTGTTTAAGACATCATATGATGATTGATAACCAGCAGAAGTCAACATTTTTAGAGTAAACATCTAGCCTTACATTTTAAAGTTATATTACAATATAGATGCTTTCTAACCTATCTTTGCTAATCTTTTAGTACAATGCACAGGAGATTTGCCTTCAGAGAAGTTTAACAACGTGTACAAGAGGAAATACATGCAAAAAATCCAACTCCTCGTGGATGCAGGATTTGTAAAGTCTTAAATGCAAAACATGAAAAACTTATAAAAAAGGTAATTTTACTTGAGCTTAGGTGATATTTATTAATTTGAAGCATCTGCTTTGCAATGCATTAGATGCAAAGGAGGCTGAGATATAATCAATCCTGTGCATGACTCATGTGCATTAGTGATGTAATTTAGAGTTATTTAAACTTCTTAGTGTCCTACTTTTGATTCAGAATCTACAATCATAGTTCAAATCCAGTTTGGACAAAACGTACCATAAAATTTAATAATACCACTTTTGAGATAGAGTAAACCCATCATCCTTTATGTAAACAATCAGCATTCATTATGACCTTTAAAGATATTTTTTAGGTTATAAAATTTTATGAAGCTTTGGCAAGGACTGAAATATCTTTGCAATAGGTAGCCAGTTCTGACATTCACCATCTACAGGTTTATTCTAGGAAATAGAAAGGAATGAGGGTCTTTGAAGTGTAAGATTTCATAGCTTTGTACAAAGAGTTGGAGAATGCTATGAAGCAGAGTGAATTACTGAAGCATATAATAGGCAAAAATGTTCTGATAGGAGACAAATACTTAAAATCTAGGAAGCAGATAGTACAACAAAGGAGTTATTTTTCCCAATGTTTTTCAATCAAGGCTATTGTAATTACTGCTGTAGAAAGAATGGTTCCTATTAAATGGTGCTCCTAATGTTTCTTAGTTATTAATTACACAGCATCATTGCTAGATTGCCTAAAGATAATTTTCAGAATGTATGCTCCATGAGAGTCAGCTTTGGTGTTTTCAAACCATTACTATTGTTTAGCTGCTGGAGGGCTATCTCGCTCCCCATTAACACATAATATTACTAAACAAAAGTGGAGATTTTTCTTGATTTATTTTTGGCAAGACACTAGAACAAGGACTGATAAGAGCATTGTCTTCTTCAACAGAGAAGAGGAAGAACAGTTGATCTTACTGACTTGCAGCTGAATAAAAATTGAGGCACTTAAGTGGAACTGGTTAGGAGAAACTTCAGAAAAGGCTTGTAAGGAATGTATTCCTTTAACTTTGAAATGAAAGGGGAGGAAAGAAAAGGCTTTACAGTATTTTGGGAAAGAAGCACAGAAACACACAAGTCAGTGCAAAACTTCCTACGTTTTCTAGACAGTCTTGGTAGTTTTTTGTTTTCACTAAACACTTTCTGTTCATGAAATTTCAATATTCAAGTCAAATCTCATTTCTGTCAAAAGCAGAAGATATAATTGACTCAGAAAAGAGCCAGAAGGCAAGTGTTATGTCAATGTAAAACCTTAATTGTAGGAAATTGATGATTTGGAATTGGATAAAAATGGGGGGTTATTTCTGCTTATCATATTCTCCTTCAAATGATCACTACAAATGTTTCTGGCTAAAATTATAAATTAATTATTCTCAGGAATGTTTAATGTTCTAATTCTTCCAACTTATTTTGTAAGTAAAAGTATGCTTGTTACTTACTGGGAAGCAAAAACCTCATTTCCTTTATTAAATGAAATGAACTATATCTATTTGAATTGTAAAGGATTTACTGTGTTTATTTTGAAATGACTACATTTTAGAGTATTAAAATGTCAATAACTCACAAGAAAAAATAATCAAATGAACCTTTACTTTACAAGTGTTAAAGGGTTTTCCAAGGGACAGAATTTCAAACACTGCTTATACAAATTGTGAAGTCATTCAACAGAAACTTTAGTCAATTTTTAATGTCACATATTGAAATTTAGATTTGCTATATTAAATTTTTAGAAGTTTGCAGATAAACTAAAGGGAAAATACACCAGGTGCTCAGATAGTATAATCTTTGTAGCTTGAACAAGGTGAATGGACCAATAGTGACTTATGCCAGCTTTAAGTGTGACAGTGTTCTATTTAACTGCCTTTAGCATAAGATCTCCCCAACATTTTCTTAGAACCAATCTGAAGAAAAAATGGATTCATGTGGCTTATATCCTTGCAGAAAATTATGTAGACAAAACATAATATTTATCTAAGTATTTTTATGGTAATGGGACTCCTGTTTATGTGGTAGCATTAGCTTTTAGGCCGAGTTGAATACTCACAAATCAACACAGAAAAATTAAAGTTTCTGGAGATTAAACTATTTTTTTCATTTTGCTTTTTATTCTCTAGCTGAGCTCCCTCTTCTGGAGGTTGCTGACAGTGGCACAAATGCACATATATCTAAGGGGGAGGAGGATATGGTGTCTTATTTATGAAAGCAGGTGTCTCAAAGACTTGTAAAGCACACTTGAACAAAGATTCTTTTTTTTTTCCTTACAAACAGCGTTCATGGGGAGAGCTGTAAATTTATGTGGTGATAGAAATCCTCTCGGATACTACTTTAGGGAATCTGGCCTAGAATCTGACAGCATAATTTTTCGTTTCCTTAGTAGGATTGAATGCAAAGAATGACTTCAGAAATTGCAGATTGTCTCAAAGGATCATGAAAAGTTTCATACAAGTTTGATGGAAGAGTATTGCCTGCTTGGTTGTCTTCTCGTCCACAAACCCTGAAAACTTTCTAAGATCACACTTCCTAGATGGAAGTCAATAGAAGTGAATGTGTAGTACTAAATAAAATTTCCTTTCTCTAATGTTTAGAATAATTGAACTGAGATCTTTGTTCATCAGGTGTATCATGAAAGACATTCTGATCTTGGTTTTCAAGATAATATATCAAGCAAGTATCTCTCTACTCCATATACCTAATACTGTTACACTCCATACAGTTTCTCTGCAAAATTATAGGCAGAAAAGTTCCTATTAGCTTTTGAAACTAGTGAACAGAGGCAAATACATTTTGCTAGTTCTTCAGGAAGTTTTTGACATGTTTTGGACTATTCAAGTGTGAGATCCACATGTACTTCAGACATTGGGGAACTCATTCCATTGAAAAACAGTGATGTATAACTTACCCCGAAGAACTGATTGGGAGGATTAGGGTCAATACCTGTCTTCTACTGATCTCCCAAAGATTATCATCTTGAAAGGGAAGGTTTGAACTTTGCTAGAAATTATATATCAGTAGACTAAGAAAAGTAATACCACATATACCAAACAAAAGTTTGGGAATAAAACAGTAACAGTAAAAGTAGTATCAACATCAAATAAAGATGTTCACTGGTTTTGAACTGTTTACTACAGTAGGGAACATCTATCTAATTTATCTGTTGTCTGTATACAGGAGAACAGCCAACTGAAGAATTCCAGTTGAAAAAGTAGGGAAGTTCTAGGAGCACAGCATATATTCTCTTTTCCATTATGTTTTTGGTTTTGTATTTAGTTGGCTTAGGTAGTGTTGTCTGTTATCCCACCCTCCCAACTGCTATCTAAAACACCAGAGATTCAGTATGTCCTGCGAAAGTTCTTAATTTTATTTTGTTTTAAATTGTCATAATTGAGAATTGATAATATGATAATACCCTGGATGCATTTACTGGTCACATTCTAGGAAATTTCAGCTCCTATAGTTGATCTTTCTCTGTGCTTGTAACTTGTTGAATAACACTTGCTGTTGTAGCAAAGTTAAGCTGTGTGCTGCTAAAGAGATTCAGTCTAGGAACTTCCTTATCATCTGCAAGTGCCAAAAGCCTCCAGATCTGAAAACTGAAACTTGAGACGGGACAAATGAAGCTGTGAAATTCTGAACTTGATATTACTTGATTTACTGCCAAAAATAAAGCTATATTCCCCGACAACTTGGCATCAGACTGGCTAGAAAGTCAGTTCAATACCAGCTTCACTCCTACCAAGCTTTCATGTAGTCCCACTGACATCCAGGGAATTACTTCTGCTATAAAACAGATTATCATAAATAGGCAGTAAAAAAAGATGAATTAAATACCGTTTAGGGTTTGGGGAATTTTGGGGAAGGAGAGTGAGTGAATACCACAGATGGAATAGAACAACAACATCCATATTAACTCATTGGTGAAGCTTTAGGATAGTAACTGGGAAAACTGATACCTTAAATTCAGGTTGAGTGTTTGGTACCCAAACATGTTAGGTTTTGTGTTTTGGTGTTATTTTTATTCAACTGCCTGTGGATGAACTGGAGTATTTTCTCATTAATACTCATCACAGTGGCAAGAAAGCACTGTATAGTCAACAATGGATATGTATTTGCCCACTGACCATTACAATAAATACAAAAGCAAGGGGACTAAAAGAAAGCAATGAAATATGACAAAACACTGCTTAGTTGTGGTGAGGATTAACATTCTTGGATTCCTTCCAGAGAGATTTCAGTGTACAAGTAACTTCAGCAAGCAGTTTGCATTTGCATAAGTTACAAATCTAGGATAACTGGAATGTGCCACAGGAACCTGACATCGTATTGCTTAATTGTTTAATCACTAGCCAGTTGGGACTTTAGTGTTAAGCCATTGCTTTCTGCAATGCATGGTCAGTGTAAAGGATGTTTCTGGGTCCAAAAGACAGTGGAAGAGCAAAATATAGTACTGACTACATCCAGGTTTACTTTCATATGACTAATTCTAGTTTAACATACTTCAGGTTTACACTAGAAATATTAAGTATATAAAGAAAACATCCTAAGGCAAACCAAGAAACATATGCCTATAGTTTTGCTGGTTGATCAGAATTGTGCAGTACTGTGTGTAATATCCATGCTCATAGGAAGTTATTAATTCCTCTTTTTAGAAGGAGATTAACTTTAATTGGGTTCAACTTTAAACTAAAGAAACTGCCTTGCGGCTATTTAAGTCCTTGAAAAACATTTTCCTGGTGTGTGTTTTTCTGGTGTGTTCTCAGGTATATTAATGGATCTTCTGTGTGGTTGGATCATAAATAAGGCATACTAGGGCAAATATTCTACAATAAAATATTATGGAACACATGCTTAAAATGGTTTGGATTTTTCCAGGCATCTCTTCTATAAAAGGTGTAGCTGTACACAGAGAAGACTCATGGCAGGAGGCCCTGAAAAACAGTAATTTCTTCACTTCTTATTTACATCTTCAGTGTCTCCTGTATGATTCATTGTGCATTGAATCATTGTGCATATGCTACATACATTTCTTATTGGGTTTAGTTATAACTGCAGGCAATTACAAAAGACATTCTAAAGCTCTGCTTGAGAAGGCAAAATGTGTCACTTTCTCCATGAAATGAGTATTCTCTTTTCTTGTGCAGAAGCTAAAGCACTGACAGATGTTCACACCTTACTTTTCCCACACACAAATGGCACTATAAAGGAGCCACTTCGATTCAGCCGTTCCAATTTACAGAAGCAGAATATTTGACCTTGATATGTAGAATATGTCTGTGACTGTTCAACTGGTCAACAAAAGCGAGTAACTTGTGACATATGTTTGGTTCTTGGCAGAATTTGGCCCTCCTAAAGCTATACGTAAAATGTGTGGAATATTTCTATACATGATAAATAAGGTAATTGTGCTTATAATAATTACATTTTAATATATGTACACTTTTATATGTTAAATATGTATAACATTTTAAAACCTGAAATAGGTGTAATTACTATTGAAATAAGCTCATTAAATTTTGGGTTGGTAATATTAAAGCAAATAGCTCCATTGACTACAGTAACACCATTGGCGTAAACAGGGTTAGCAGGGCTGTGTTTTAAGAATTTTAAGTAGGTAAGGCATTAGCATTATCATAACTTCTGAATATTGTTTTCACATATTCATGTAATCAAAATAGTTAGAATTCTCATGTGAAATTTTGATTTCTCCTTCCAATGGGGATTTCTGAAAGGATCCTGGAACGTATTCAGTATTTTGATTCCTGATGAAGTTGGGGAATTTAACAATCTCTGAATAGTATAAATATTTATGTAATAACCCTAAGGAAAAGAAATTCTGGTCTCTGTAGCACCTTCTTTTAAGAGGAAATGACACTTGAAATATTATCAGCTGCAAAAATCTCACTTAAGACTATTGGTATAAGAAGAGTTTTTAACAATTTTTTCCTTTCAAAAGTCAAGGTGTTCATTGCATTCCTCTTGGTAAATTACCCATTTTACTTACAGTAACATTTCATGTGTGAAAGACCTTGTCATAGCTTTACTCATTGAGTAGTGCATTATTAGCAATTCTATCACAACCAACTTTTGAAGCAGAGTGTGTTACTAGTTGGGAGGGATTAATGTGGTCTACTTTGGCCCACAGTATTCTGAGAGTTAAGGCAGGGCAAGTTGATTAATCATAATAGATCATTCTCTAGGGAACACTACTAGTGCATGCGTGCTCTCTTCTTCAAATATTACCTCTGTGTTGGTAAAAACAGTCATTTTGTAAAGACACTGTTGAAAAGAAGTGTAGGGACTTAAGTGAAAAATTATCAACTTCTAAACAATTAGATCCAGCCCTTAGCAATCATTTGTGGAAGGGAGGGTTTCTTTGTGCCCTCTTTCTTCAGCAGAACCCAGAGGGCTGGGATTTTGTGCTGACTGATATATTGGTGAAAAATTTATGGCACATTAAGAAATTAACAGCAAACTAGTAATATATAAAATGTGCTTATCTCTAGTTTTAAATTATATTCTGAGAAGTTTATTTCAATGCATGTTTGCATAAATGCACTATTCTCTTAAGGGTCAATTTATCATCTTTGCCCAATACAGATTTATAAGAAGAAAAATTATTGTAATTCTGCCACACTTGCTCATGTGACACCAAATTTTGATGTATTGTTCATCACAATATCATGCCTGATAGATGGTTCAATAGAAACCTGTAGGGCTTTATCTCTGTAGTGTCATGATACTCTAACTAGTTTTGACAGAACAGATTATACAAATTGATGTGAATAGCTCAGGTTCCTCGCTGTGAATAGAACAAAGGTTTACAGCAAAATTCTTTTTAATCAGAAAAAGTTATTTTATCTATTAATCTAAAAAGTTAACATGTGTCAGGAAAGGTTGTGATGATTGACAAACTGGAAGAATGTGAAAAGCAGGGAAGTAAGAAATGAGATGTACCAATTAGGAGAAGAGGCAGGAAGAAGTGAGCACTGAAATGGACTGTGGTGGGTTGACTTTGCCTGGACATCAGGTGCCCACTATTCTCTGTTGCTCCCATTCCTCAGCTGGACAGGGGAGAGAAAATATGTTGAAAAGTTCATGGGTTGAGATAAAGAAAGGGTTATCATTCAAAAATCGCTTTCACAGGCAAAAAGGGCTCAACTTGGGGAAATTAATTTATTGCTAATCTAAACCAGAACAGGAAAATTAGGATGAACGAAGAGATGGAAATTGCAAAGCTTAGTCTTGTTATAATGTGTTTGGGGGAAAAAGAAAAGAATCAGAAATAAGGAAACAAAACCAGATTATTTGAAGTAGCAACACCAGATATACAATTTATTGTTTTAAATAGCTGGGGTGATCTGTCCTCATGTCTCTTAGGAATTATCAGAATAATTATTTTTCAGGATTAATATTGTTTATATCAATGGTTTCAATTACCATCGCTTTGGGAACAGATGGAATGAAAAGACACATAATCATAGGTCCTATGTGCAATCAGAGGAAAGAAAGTATGTGTCTATGTGTGTGTGTGTGATATTTGTAGATATATACACATGTTAAAAAAGTATAGATGGATTTTATGGTGCTATCAGTGAATTAAATGGGATTATAACATGACTCAAAAACTAGTGCATTACTATTGTAAAAGAGAAGCACCAAACTGAGATACGCATATAGCTTTCAGCACAGAATGGCTCTGAACCCTACTCTCTCCTGAGTAAGGATGAGAGCGTAGCTGCTTAAGCCTCTCTAGGCAGACTTTACTGAGCTCCCTAACATCAAATGGCAGTTACTAGTTGATTCAAATCTTGACTATTTTTGTTTATTTCAGTGTAAATAAACAAAAGGAAGCAGAAGAGCTATCTCTTTTCTAGTTATAGCCTCTGCTAGTGGAGCTTTTGCAATGTGTGTTCTTAGTCTTAGCAGGGTCTCCGATTCGTCTTTACCATGGGTGAAACAGGAACTACATTATTGACTTATGAGCATCTTACCTTTCCACTACTCCCATTCAGTTCTATTATGTGTTTTAAGCACCCACAGTATCTGTTTGTTCACTTTTCTTCATATATAGGATCAAGTGAGCACCAGAAAGCCCTATTCTATACTGCAGGTATAGCTGCAGGCTTAGCCAGGAAAGCAGCTAAGTAATACACATACAAGTTTCCAGTTTTTCTCATGGGTACTATTGGTCATACTTTGAAACTGGCCTATTACATCTCCTAATTACCATGTGCAGTCATGGGTGATGACTTGGTGGATAACACAGCAAAGCGTGCTTTCAGAAACAACATACCAAAGCATTACAATTCTAGATATTCTTGGTGTTTGGCATGGCATCTGAAGATGCAAAACCTGAAGATGGAAATCAGAACAGTTATATTCTGTTGTGTATATCTCCAAAGCCCATGTATTTCTTTTCTTTTTTCTTTTTTTTCATTGCTTTCACTGCTTATGAAGACTTATAAAGATATAGCATGCACTATAATAATGGTATCTGCCCACCGAATGTGAAGCCCAACTTTTCCAGCCACTTTCCAAGTACAATTAAAGTGCTTAAGAAGCAAGCAGCAGAGTTTCAAACTCTCATTGTATAGCTACAAGTAACTAAACAGGATTCAAAGTGCAAGCTAGTTCTGCCCAAGATCTAAACTCCAGGTAGCTCCATTTATGATAAGTAGTACAAGTGGTTTATCTTCAGTTATGAAGTTTATTTCCTTTTTATGTAATGCAATCACAGACATGCACTGTATTTCTCAGATCTGAATAAATTATTTCAAATGAGATACTAAAATCCATGATAAATTACATTATAATGCTCAAATCGGATTCTGCTTTATGGCTGGTCAAAAATACAGTTTCATTACAAGATTAGAAACCTTTTAAAATTAAGTAGCAACAGGCATCCTTAGATGCACAAGCTAACACTAATGCAGTTAGGGATGGATGATTACTAAACAATATCTTCAGAGAGTTATACCTTTGGCCACAAAGCTTTATCTTGTTTTATATTGCATGGAGTTGAACTTAATCACAAGATGAACTTATTTTACAAAAGGAAATAAAAACTTGCCAAGATATTTTCCAGAATTTTATCCTTCAGTTTACAGAGCTGATTTTGCAAACACTTGGCCTGTGATTTTTTTATTGACATAACTTAAGTCACTTTTTTTGTACCTCCCAGTTTTAGTGGTTTGTATAGGCAGTTCCAAGTTGAGCAGTGAGGATATAAGAAGATCCTGTGGTGGATATTTAACTTTGTCTATTAATGTTTTGCATTAATAAGTCTTTGATAACATCACTTTTTAGCAGTATTGAAGAAAAAATGCATGTCTTGTATTGTCTTTTCTTTTTGTCTAAAATCTGTCTTCTGGTAGCACTAATTCAAACCCATTTGTTCCTAAAAACACAACCAACAAACTTCATGTTCCTTTAATTTCAATGACTAGTAATTTTGACCTATGAGAGAGTTCTGCTATAAAAATACAACTACATTATAGTGTAGGAAATAATAATTAACATGTTACTGTTGAAAGTATTTACCAAACTACACGACGACTTCCTTTTTACTTCTAAACTAAAGGTTGTCTGTAAGAAGTGTTATGAACTACAGTCAATTTATGCTACCTGTGTGCTTGTTTCTACCTGTTATCTATCCACCAGTAACTAGACCATCACTCCAAAACCTCAGAAGGAAACACAAGTTCCTCCCTTCCTAGAATATCACAAAAATGCAGTTGTACCACTTCACCCCCATTAGTGAGGTCAGAATATACAGAGGCTGAGGCAGATTTTTTGAGCCCTGCTCTCTCCCTTCTGTGTGATCACAAACAGAGAAAATGATACCAAGATACTGTGAGCTTGTGGCTGTAGAGGTGAGATAACAGTAGCCCTAACAGATACATAAAAGGACCAATGTTTGCTTTTTCAGGTTTCATTGATGGCTGGATCGGGTACCCCCACTGGGGTGAAACAAGGCACCTTCTGAACTGTCTGTTTACTTCTGACTTAGGTAGAAAGAGGCTCCCTAAACAGGAATGTCTTACTTTCATATGTTATTAACATAATGAAAGACAGTGTCTTTATTCCTGTACAATTACATGGCAAATGTGCAAGTGTAAAATTAAATCTCAAAGAGAAATACAAAGGTTTTCTGCAAGACTTAATTTTAAATTTTTTTAGATATTAATGTTTCTATAGGTTTAATAATTTTATATAATTTCTTATTTTTAGCTGTGATTTGAAAAAGTTGGGGTTTGAGTGTGTTTAGATAGAAATAACTGATCATTCTCCATTACTTTTATGAGTAGTTTTGTATGAAATTAAGTTATAAATTTAAAACTAATAAGTAGTATATTTTATCGCTACAATAAAAACTGATAAAATTATAGCTACCAAAGGCTTTATTACGATAGCACTGCCTAAGGAAAATAGCAACTCGTGAGACTTACTGTTCTAAGTGAACACAAATCCTTCTAGAAATATAATTTTTGGTGAATTTGAAAATTAGGTAATTGATGATATAGAATTTTTTGGTTCTGCAGAGAAGTGTTAATACATCTATTGTGTTCGATTAATGTAACTGAAGTTGGAGTATTTTAGTTCATAGTGGCACACAAACCTTCTGCTTTGCTTATAACTGTCAAGCCTCAGTGTCCTTTACTTCAGTGCTTGGGGTCTTTGGATGTCCTTTATAGATACTTTTTTCTGACAACACTGGAAGATTACTTTTTTTATATAGTGCAAATGTGCATAATGTTTCTTTAGGTAATATCTCAGCTTTGGAATTTCACTAATTGGCTAAACTTTATTTGCTTACTGTGAGATGAAATCAATGAAATAGAAAATTTTCTGAACTACATGAAGAAATAGTTTTAAAAGCAGAGCTCTGACCAAGGTAGAATATTTCTTCTTTGTATCATCATTCTTAATATCTCTCCACCCAACTGGATAAAGCAACTTATCAGAAAGGCATGACATATTCTAGGAGCTAGAGGAAAAAACAGATATACAATCTTAACTGATGTCAGTCTATA
The DNA here is from genome assembly GCA_033558185.1 of Dromococcyx pavoninus. Taxonomy (NCBI): domain Eukaryota; kingdom Metazoa; phylum Chordata; class Aves; order Cuculiformes; family Neomorphidae; genus Dromococcyx; species Dromococcyx pavoninus. The sequence continues at coordinate 682,767 of JAUMJL010000389.1, read as the reverse complement.
AGAACTCAGCTAGAAGTCTGTTGCCCATATCCGGGAAAGCTTTAAATTTAATCTACCACATCATGATGATTTACAGGAATTGTCTTGTCTTCAATTTACTGAACATGTCACCCATCCTAATGTATTTTTGATTGTTTTCAGATGCCTCTTGATAGAGAAATCATATCTCGAACCTTGTTTTTTTGTTTTGTGTTCTGTATTTGTGGACATTGAAAGATGCTGGTATAACCTTGTTATCAGTACTTCTGCTATTGCATGGGGTTTGCTTTTTTTTAAAAGTGAGATAAAGGGGGAGTGCAGGGAAGTAGTTTCTGCTTCTCTGACTATACATATTGGTTTTATACATGCAGTAAAATTCAGACTTAATTCTTATTCTTAATTTAGAAGTTCATTTGTTGTAAAAAAATTCCTAAATAAACCAACCAACCGAAAAACATACAAACAACTGAGATAGAAAAATCACCTAGAGTGGTTGGGGCAAAATGTCTGAATTCAAAGACATCTGCCACCTGAATTTATTTATTCCTGATGGTATTTTAGGCATTTTTTTTGATCGGGGAGATCATTTGAATAGTTTCCACTGAGCATAAGTAAGAGAACATGGCTGTATTAAGTGATGACTGAAAAACCGTTCCCTCAAATGTTTTAGACCTTTGAGAAAAAGCATTATTTTTTTCTAAGCTAAAGTTATGGGTCAACATTTTTCTTTGAATTTAAAGACTCTGGGATGGATTTAAAGGATATACAACTATTGAGTGAATACAGTAAACTTTCAAAATACGAAGAAATCCTGTAAAGGTATAAGTGAAGATAAGAGAATGAAAATGAAAGGATGAAAGGTCTCCCAGATGAACTAGTTCATTCTCAAAGTCAGGTGTCTTCCCATCTGTAGGTACTTCTTGAAATCTCTCTAGGCTTGAGCATCTTTGAAGAGTAAAACCTTCATTGAATATTTTGAATTGTATCTTGAATATACCAATCAAATGGGGAAAAAAAGTGTGAAGAACAATATTCTCTGTATATGGGCAAAAGGTGTCAATATATCCTGAAGCAATATTATATTGTTGTCTACACAATGAACTCACAAGGTTATGGCTTACATGAGTTTAGAAATCAAAGGATCCCAAGGTACTGAAGTACTTGCTCTGATGGTCAGCATGAGATCAGTTTCCATGCTGCTTCATCTTTGTGGCTGTGGTTATCCCTGTTGGCAAGATAAAACCAAAATGAGCACAGTAGCATATGCTGTAGGCATATGCTCGACTTAACTTCTTCCAGTGCTCAGTGGGTTTTTAGGTCATTACTCTGTGCCATTGAAAAAGCTCTCTCAAACACATAGAATTCATTGTTTTGGGAGCTGGGGGTGTGTTATTTGTGGAATTTTGGGGATAAGTTTTAGGAAAGATATATTTTGAAATCAGGATCTTGAGAAATCCTCATGCACTGCAGACTAAGGTATAAATCAGTACAACTGTATGTAAGGTAGTAAAGTATGTATTTTATTAGTCTGGGCAGAGCATCTCATCAATACATCTGTGCTATTTTGAAACCAAGTGTAGGTTCAAAACAGGCTGGATAGATCTTTGTGACTATGTGCTTCATCAGATAGTAAGTTTCAGAGGGTCATTCACACATTGAAAGAAAGACTATTGCATCTAATTCTGCATATAATCTTTTATCTTTTCCATTGTATGCTTGCTGAGTGCACTGAATAAACCTAGAAGCAATTTAATAGCTATTCCTGATGTGATGTTAAGTGGGAAAGAGTCTTGTATTTTTCAGGCTAACCAACTCACCATACTGTTACTTCCCAGCTTAGGTACAATGTGTCATGTCCCATTTCTAAACTCTTGGTGGCAGATCTAGCTGTGCTACTCCTACAGTCTAGTCAGCTCTCCTTGTCTTAATCCACGCTGCATTAGGTATGACAGCTGAGATGAGCAATTTTACAGAAAGTAATCTTCTTCCAGCTGAGATAACAAATTCATAAGTCTGCAATAGCCATCTACAGTACTTGAGAGAACAATACCCCGTACTTGAACAAATTATTGAGCCTACAAATCTTTACCTGTAACAAAAGACTTAGGTTGTGGCTTTTCTAGATCTATTCTGTCAAAGTGTAAGAAGAATCTACACCATCAAATGGCTCTGAAAGTGTTGCAAAAGCCTGCACCCTGGCAGAGGGCTTCCAAAAAGTTTAAGAACATTCCATCAAAAAATGGAAGCGTATATACCTGTGTGTGTCTTCTGAGGAAATATGTCCTATAAAATGAATGATCTGGCAGGTGTCAGGATCAACTGATGAGCCAGGTGCACCTGAAAGAAAAGCCATAGGACTGAACTGAGTAGTTCTTACTGATCAGTCACCTGTTCCATTATACTCACTCCATTATTGCTGTCAGCCCAAAAACTAAAAAACAGTTTTGTAACAGAGTTATGATGTACTTCAAAATTGGATTTCCATTGTATTTTTCTAGGGCATGCAAAAAATATGGCTAACAAACCTGTGACTGAATTCATAGGAAGGTCACGGTAAAATTGGGTATCCTGAACTCAGAAGGTGGCAACCCATTAAATGAGAGAAATTATTCTTCATTCCTTGAGTGTGTACTGTATCATTAATCATGATGAAATCTTTAGGAATTACTTTAGCTGTGCTGTACAAATTCAGAATATTTTCAATTTATTCTAGCACCATTCAACATCCACCATAAAGTACCTATCCCAGTGTTAATGACTTATGAGTATGGAAAATGCAGTAATATTTCTATTTTGATTATAAAATGAGTTCTCCTTTTACAAAGATAAAACAAAATATTGCTTATTATTTTAGAGTAAAACTGTAGACAATAGCATGAATATTGTTACATCACTAAAAAATTGGAATAGCTCACTACTGCCAAATGAACTTTATATAGACAGTCACACTTTCTATTTCCTAACAGTGCATTTGTCTACCAACTTTCTTTTCTGAGAGGTCTGAAATGCTTTGTAGATAACTCCAAACATTATAGATTAAACGCCCTTCCTTAATTAAAAGACAATAACTTATCCAGCCTCCTAAGGGAGAAGAAATCTACCATTCTAGATTTGTTACTATTAAAAGGTCAACATTTATCCATATATTTTGCAGTAGATTATCAGGATTGTTTCTGTTTGTCTGAGTGTTAGCTTCTTTGAGTATACAGTCAAATACTGTGTTATCATAGGATGCCACAGTGTGGTAGCTGTTGGGAAATGTATTTTTCTTTTCTTTTTTTAAGAATTCCTTTTTAAATATGTTTGTTTTCTCTTGATTTTTCTTTAATACTACCTCCCTTTCTGAAAATGGATGTTTTTTCTGAGAGTGGATTTTAATAATTTTCACATCACACTTTTGTTTTGAGATGGTTTTTGACCTGCCTCTCCAATGGCCTTCATAATGTGTTATTTACAGACACACAAATTGAATAGAAAACACTGCTATTAGATGGAAGTGGAGACTTCAGTTATATACTAAAACAGATTCTCTTCTACCCCAGGAGTCCTTCAGCAGCAGATTGCGGGTTAGAGTTCCTTGATTCTGCAATCTGAATGATGTTTATGCAACCAACAGGGAGCTTTTCATAGATCTTACAGTATTGGAGGAACAGTAGAGGCACAGATGGAAGTGACAGTACCAGATACATAAGCAGTGAGGGATCAGATACTGTGCATCTGCTTTATAGAGAAAAATATGCAAATAGAAATGCAATACCTGCATATTCATCACAGCTCTTGGGAATTCAACATTGCAACAATTAAGGTGCTGGTAACTAGCAAGAAACTTGCAGGAAGTCCAGGATCCTCTTATCTCTGTTTCCCAGTGACAGATTTGCTGCTGTCTTATGTTGATGCAAATATTTATTTCTGTTGTAGAGCAAAAAAAATTTTTAACTTTTCCATCTTGGGCAAAGAAAACAAAAATCAGAGCGGGTTTTATATTCCTCTGGTTGAGAGAGGCATAGGATATAGTGACAGAGTAATAAATAAAAGTAACAATCTGGTTTTTGTGTTTAGAACTGCTTATTTTCTGGTTATGGTCCATTACCCTGACTGATCACTTTCACCTCAGGACGTGGCTAACAGAAAGATAAGAAACTGCTTTATTAAGAGTCATCTTCTTCTTCAGGAGGTAGAAAGCATGTTGTAGGTTGTGATTCAAGTGTTGCAGAAGAGAATGGCAGTATTCCCATCATAACTGGTGATAAGTTAGATTTTTCATTTCTTTTATTGTTCCTTTGAAGCTAGTAGTAATTTACTTAGAACCTTTTCTAATTCCCTAAGGCTCTGGTAGGATAATAGAAATCAAATTCTGTCCTACCCATTATGTATGAACTGGGCACAGATGAGTCCCTGGCCACTGCAGAGCCGTAGTACCTGGATGATACCTTAATTTGTGAACTAGAGGTCTTACCAGCCATTTCCTTCTCAGCAAAGCAGCTGAAGGCACTCTGCTTGAGTGGGATTGCACTGTACTTAACTGGTTTGTTTGACTAAGATCTCTCTGAAGGAATTTCATCAAGGCAAGACCTGCCCCAAAGGTTTTAAATAAACCTAGGCCAAAACGCTGTCTACCTTGTGTTGTTTTGGGGGGGTTGTCAGGTTTTTTTTCTTCCTTTTCTTGCTGCTGCTTCCCACACAGCTTGTCAGTTTTCTGCAAAGCAAGACAAAAGAACGGAAAAATAAATTCAATGTGTTCTCAATACAATAAAAGCAAGAAAGTGACAGCTGCTGACTGGGAATTAGAACTAAAAAACACTCCTTTCTATTCTGAAGGTGAATCTTTGAGATAAGACTCATTTTGCTAATAGAAAAGCAGTACAAACATCTACTTTAACAAAAAAAATGACGTCCCATTTCAATAGAGGCTCCATGCAGCATATTCTGCCAGGACTTCCCACTCCCACATGGGGTTTGGTTTTGTTTAGAAAAACATTAAGTACAATTGAGCATTTATGAGCAAAACAGTTCTGGCAGTTTGGTCGTCTTTCACTTCTTTTCACCGCTTCAGGTAAACTGATAACACGTGGTAGAGGAGAATAATAGCCCTGAAATGTGTTGTTTGGATCTCTTCACAGTGAAAATCTTCTCCTGCTGACTTACAGGTAGGAAGATTGACCGAACAGTAACCACATGCAAAGGCGAACAGCAGTATTTCCCTTCTCAATTATGTCACAGTTTCACAGTTTTGAGGAAACAAACAAAAAAAAAGGCTATTCTTACGATTTTTGCATAAGCCTTTTGGAACTCGCTGTTGTATTACATGAGAACAGACTGATAGAAGATTCCCATGAGCTCTTTCACTCTAGGTAAATTTTGAACAACACATAATGTCACGAGTAAAACTCAGAAAAATACAGACAGTAAAAATGGCACAGTGAAATGTGCTAAGTGTATCACTCGAACTACAGCAGGGGATTGCAAAGCAGAATTTCTCCTTTTTATCTCAAATCAATGGGTGACAGCAACATAAATTTTTTAAAAAGTAGGTTTATTCCTTAGTTTTTATATTATTTGAACAATGAATGTAAGGCAACTAAAACCATTAACTGGGAGATAGTGAGCTAAAAGACTGCAGTACAGAAAAGGAAGACTAGGGCACTTTTTGTGGGCTTGTGAACTTTCTTATGTACTATGTAACCGCTGGAATATAAGAAAAATGTGCAAGTTTGACTCAGCAGCAAGTTACCAAGTTTCAAGGTAGAAATTCCTGAGAAGAGCATAACAGGACAGTGGTCTGGAACAAAGCACCTGAAAATGCTGAAAAATCCCAGGTGTGATGAAGTGGTTCATCTGCTATGGAAATGAATATAGCGTATGGTGAGAATATAGTACTCTTACACCATATATTTTGAATTTTTCTAATCATAATTCAAGAAAATAAAACAACCCAAAAAGGGTTGCATCACCTGAAATTGTAACTACAGAAGGGAAAAATGTTAAGTATTCTAACAACCGACAAAACCCATCCAGAATAAGGGGGACAGGGAGGGCTACAATCCTTACAAGCCAGCGCGTTCTGCTATGAGAGCTAAGAGAGTGATCGGCGCTAAATAGAAGGAACCCGACTGCAGTCCAGCACGGGTCAGTGCTTACTGAGAAATGCATTCATGATTCCTATACATGGTAAAATCACATCAGAGCATTGCAGAAAAGTTTAAAACACAAGGATGGTTGCAAATCTCATGTACGCTCTCTGTTCAAAGCAGATCATATTTCAATCAGAGTAGGCTGCAGTTTTGAATATCTGCAAGGCTGGAGATTCTTCAGCCCCTCTTGGGTTTTGTTCCAGTGCTTTATTACTGCCATAGTGCAGAATTCTTTTTTTTTTCCATTTCCACCAAAAATTTTCTGGTTTGTTACTTGTAACTATTTCCTCTTTTCCTTTCAAAGTGCATCTCTAAGTTAGAGGATTTTACCCGGATGATGATAATAGAGTTTGATATGCTCAGTATAAGTATGAAGTTAGTTTCTGGAAAATAAATGTATTTTCTGAGAAAATAGATCTATTTAAATATTACAAGTATAATGTTTGAGGCACACAGTGTGTTTTGTAATAATCTTTCATTCATAGCAATACAACTGATCTCTCCCACCTGTTGTATCATTTTTATAGTTCAGAAATTCTTGCAATAAAAACAAGTATACTGAAAACTGTTCCTTACATATTTTTTATCAGAATTTTGTAAAAAACTGGCATCTTTGTGCAAAAGGAAAAATAACATGTCCAGAAAGATGCTGAGATAGGGAAGAAATACAAACCACTGAACTCCACCTATCTCAGCCTGATGCTTTATGGGGGGGTGGAGAAGGCAAAACTACTATTTTAGCTTGTGAAATGTGCATATGATTTCTTATACCCTGAGCAGCAAATCAGGAAAGACCTAGTGCAGCCAAAACATCCTAGAACCTTATACAGAGCAAAAGTGAAAACTCTTTGAAGTTCAAGCATATTAACTGCCACTTATCAAGCCAGGCAGAACCCTGAAAGCTTTAGAAGAAAGAAGACGACCTGACTCAGGAGAAGGTGAATTGTATCATGAATATTCTTTTGCACTTACTGAACTCCATCATTTCCTATTCTGAAAAGAAAACATAATGGGCTTCCATAGCTTTCTTTGAGAACCTGAACACTTTTAGCCTTTTGATTACCAAATGACAGGTGAATATCAAGAGAAAAGAAGAATCATCTTAAATTGCTGCATAAATGTGATGTGCTTATCAAAGGCATGCTATCAGCTACACTTTCACTGTTAAAGTTGTTTATTTTTAGTAATTCTAATGTTTGCTTTACTATAGATATTCAGGTTTTAATATATTATATCATTTATTGTGAATGTGCAAATGACAAAACAAAGACAGAGAGCAGTTGGAAATATAAAAAATAAAATTATTTCAGTTCACTGGGAAATTTATTAAGATGTAGATAAAAACCTCATTTCTTTTATTGTTTAGGAACATAGTTGTTAGTCTATAGTTGAAAAGAAACAGTAAAAATACTTTTGTTGTAGGACACTTTCCATCAAGGAAAACAAAAAAGCTGTGACAGTCTGCAATACAAATTATATATCCATTTACCCTTAAAGACCCATATCTCTTGGTTTTTCTGTTGTAAAAAAAATCAGAAATAACTCTTAGTAGAGCGATTTTTATAAAATATAACAGGATGCGGTTACTGACTTCATGCAAATATTGGGGGTTTTCAGCCTTAATAAGGCCTCAGGAGACAGATTTATCTTGAAAAAGCATTCTCACCCACAACTTTTCAATTAAAATTTTTGAAATTCATACCAGGCCTTGCAAAACTTTGTCTCACATAACATTTAAAATAGTTTCATATCTATTGCAGCAATAGAATGTTTCCAATAATAAAAGAGGAAAACACTTCCCTGTCATTTATTTTAATTGTTTTATGCTCAAAGCACGTGGGTCACTTCCAAACATGTTTAATAACTTGCCTTTGATCACATTTTGGATAATTTCATGCACGTAATTGTCTGCTGAAAAATATCATACTGTTATTAAATTAGTCATACTTATAATTTTTAGAAGGTCTTGATACTAGGTATACTTCGAGTGACTGATGTTGAGTAATTTTCTTATGAAATGTTACTACCAAACCAGGCTGTGCATTTGAAAATTCTTCGATAGTTTTGTTCAATAGAGTAGAACAATATTATGCAACAGTTCTAGACAATGGAATGATTCAGAAAAACCTCAAATCTACCGTAATATAATCTTCTAAACAACGTCATGATTCTATTCACACTCTATAGTGTTTTACCTACTTAGTAAGTCAGATCAACTTCATACTGCAGCAGGTTAATGAAGGTCAGCTTTCATTAGAATTGTATGCACTCTCTTAAAAGACAGATGATGTATTTATGTAATCCCAGGTCAAGATTGGCATGAAAAGACTCTTTTATTCACCTTTTTGAGATTTTTTTTTTAATATGATCTTTTTGATCTGCGGAATCAGACTTCATAACTCGATAAGAGTTGCAAAGAAGGTATGTTTATTTGCTGGCAGGTAGCAGGTTGGATAGCTCCAAAAAACCCTGCGCACTGACCACCCCTAAAAGACAATATTTAAAGCATACATTCATACATATTCACTACATTTCTGAGAATAAGTAGGCTTAGGATAATTACTTTTGAGAAATCACTAACGTAGCCAGTAGACTGTTGATACTCGGAAACTGATTCCTTCTTATCTGCACACAGAGCATCCCAGTTCCTTCTTATCAGTGCTCAGGGCCCCAAGGACTTACACCTCCTTACTTCGGTTTGCAAAAGTATGTTGTGAGATTTTTCTGTGCATATTATTCCCACGGTTGTCTCTCTAACATTTAAGTACATTCTATTTTTTAGTTAGCTCCTACTATATCACTATTACAGTGACTCTATTTGGGATAATCCAGGACTTTTTCTCATTCCCTACCTTCCACCTTTTGAAAACTGAGTATCCAGATCAGCTTTTTCATTAATCTACTCATTCTCATCTGTATGAATCAAAATGATTTTCACATAATCTGACAAACTGTTTCTGGTCATAAGATGCATCTTAGAAAGCATACCATATCCTCTCTGAGGGGCTGAACTGATACAGAACCTTAGCTAAGGAGCCAGAGCCCAAGGGCAGTGAAAGATGGATGGATGGACTGTGCCAGCAAAAGCCCGGAATACTCAGAGCTACCCACAACCTCTGTGGGGATCATATCCTGGTTTAAAAACAACATATATAGAGGAATAATTCTGTACACAAGGCAAATTGTATCTGTGCCTTCATGAGATGTTTCATGCTGTGCTCACCTAGTGCAAGTATCACAACACTAAGCTACATCAACACCAGCAGCTATGATAAATTTAGGCAATTTTTGATCAGTTTCATTTATCAATACTGAAAGTGAGATCTGAATGATGAAAATGTTCTGCAAAGCAGGCTGGATTTTAAATAAATTTTATAGCACTCAGATTTGTTTTAAAACATCACTGCACTTAGAAGAATAACATTTCTTAAATGTTCTCACTTTGCATTTGAGAAGTTCTGATTACAGCAATAATGTCAGGAAGATGACATATGTAACAGAGTAGAGTTTACGATTTAGCTTTTAAAATTACTTCTATTAAAGCGTTTATTCTGAAGGAACTATAATAGATTTCACTATGGCTAAAGTTCTCTTTCTGCTGAAACTGACAATTCTGTGGCTAGTTTTGAGGAGGGTCAAAATATTCCTCAAGTACATTTACAGATAATTTTATTAAAAAACCTTCAACTTGGAAGTTAAGATTTTACTTCATTTGCAAACTCCAGTAATCTCCTGCCTCTGTCTTTTTGTACATCTCTGTTCAGAGAAGTTTGAGAACAGGTGGACCATCCTCTGTGAAATGGATAGAGCTGCTGCCTCCTGTCAGCCATCGTGTGGCATGGCAGTAGTTACAAGTCATTCCTTCTGGAGCTGTACAAACTGGCAACCTCAAGCCTCTGAGGTGAAGTCCAGAATAGACTGCAGTCTCACCATGTGCTTATTCTGTGATAATAGATTGTTTAATGTGAAATTAAGTTTTGTGCACTTCCAAGTTCAATCCAAAATTATTATTGCAACAATTGCCCTTCTTTCTGGAGTTGTCAGTAAAATGTTGAAGGGTGTTTTGAGCAAGAAAACAAAGAGCAGATTTTCCTTAAAGTTTTAATTAACTCTTCCTAATGAAATTACAGGTTTTGTTGGAAGGGGGAGTGGAGAATCATTTGCATTCCTTTCATGAACAAGGTGTCAGAGAGCAGCAGAAGAGGGGGGCTGCAAAGGGAGCTGAGCTAGGAGCCAATGCCAGCAGCAAGGCAGGCAGGAGAGTGCACTCAGAAAAAAAGGTGTGCAGCTGATAGTCCAGAAAATGCTGGAGAAGGCTAATGATGAGGCACATCTGAATTCAGATCAAGAAGCCAAATAGAAAGGCAGGTAGATGAGTACTCCTACATCATACCTATACCATGGCTGAGGCCATGGACACAAGGGTGTTGGATGCAGGGTGGTGTCATAAGGACACCAGATGAGGCTTCTTATTATTTCTTCTCACAGTTTCACTCTGCTGATCTGACCTGAGGTTACATGATTGCCATACTGGAGCAGACTTTGAGCACCATCTACTGAGCTTCTGAGGCAGGGATGTATGAGGTTGCAGAGGATTACACAGAAGGAAGACTATGAGGTGCTATAAGGCAGTGTTTTTTGTTGCACTCCTAATGCGAGAAATGTGTCAGACCCTTAAGTTACTGGCTGTAGCTCCATTAGTAATAAAATAGTCCTTATTTGAATTAGCTGAGTTGTTATTGTGTATTCATCTGTTTCCATGATTCTTATATCTTGCTACAATTCTGATGGTTCTTCAGAGCTTTAGGATCCAATTTAAAATAAAGGCACACTTTGCAAGTAACAGCAGCGATTCAGCTGAATTTGGAGGATAAGGCAAAAGAACCCTTCCGTGCTCTGGTTATTTGAATTTGAAAATTTCAAGAGCTGTCTTTTTGATGAGGGAGTTACTAAAAATGGGTCATGAAGGTTGAAGTATAGGAATGACAGTGTTAAAAAAAAAATCAAGGTGAAGTTAAGATATATCTATACTATAGTATAAAGCATAGGTTAGTTCAATGAGATGTGTTAAACTCGGTTTCACTGGGAAGCCCTCCAATTATCTAATGGTGTCAGATCCCCAGTGTACACCAGTCTTTATTGGAATCTCAATTTGCTTGAAGAAGAACACTGTCTTTAATAACATACCAAAATTGGAAGTACATTTCAGTTTTGATCAGAATTGGGGGAAAAAAAATGACCTTTCTCAGCTTAGCTTTTTGAGATTTAGCACTGTGCCCATACTATTTTTTAAATATTTTTAACTCAATCTGTAGACTGAACAAAGTAGGGAAAAAGCTGAGTATCTGCAGTATGTACAGTCACTGGATAATAACTGTGCTAAGTCTCAGTTTTCCTATAAGAGCATTAATTAGAACAACTCTATCTAAAATTTCAAGCATATGACAATGGAAATGATTCATAAGTGTCCTGCTAGAATATTTCTATTTTGGCATAAAAATCAAAGCCATGTCAGATATGTAGGAGACAGCTATGAGTAGTTAATTATTAGCAGCTTGCTTTTAGTTAGTCTGAGTTGTTCCTTGATCAAGTCTGTTGTGAATTGTTTTTTTACAGGGCTTTTCTTTAGCATCAATTTAGGATTTATTAATGGTTTTGAGGTAGATCACAACATTAACTTGTGTAATTCTCCACCAAACTTAATCAGCCATTTGAAAGAAGTGGTTCAATCAAAATAACTTAGTTAAAGATTTGAGAATGACAAGGTTCATTGGAAACTTACTGCAGGATTTCCTAAATCAAATCACACACACAAAGACCCCTAGAAATACAAAGACACCTATGGTTTAGGTTAATCTATGATCCAAATTTTCCTTTACTTGAGTTTAGGAAAAAAAACTGACTTTAATACATCTTAAAATCATAGAGTTTTATACTGGACATGGTGTGCCACAGTAATTTCTTTTATCAGCAGAAGATAAAAGATTCAGAAATTAAGCAGCCCTAATGGGAAAGTATTACTTGTTAGGTTTTGTTTTGCAGAGTAAGTATTGCCATTAATTATTCACTTCTCTTAATTTTAGAGTAAAAACTGAGAAATATGTCAAAGATGAGCATGTTGATTTATCTATTTAAATGATGCACAGGTTTTTAAAAATTATGACTGAAGGGGAAAAAGTCCTTGGCAGAAAAACAAAAGAAATGGCTAACAAATACTTGCATAGGTAGAAACTGCAAGAAGTGAAGGATTCTTCTGTAAATAGGCTGAAGACTGATATGTTTGCTACAAATTAAATAATTGGGCACCAAAAATGATAATACTGCTTGCATCTGCTGCAAGTTCTGACTGTATATTGTATACATTTCCTCTGACATCTTGGATTCTACAAGATGACCATTCCAAAACTGGCATAATAGAGTATAAAAGTCATTAGATAAATTTAGGTTTTTTATAGCCATAGAATGTCATTGATGATTTTTCCTGAACTACACTTTTCACAGGATACATAATTAGATGACCAGAAAATAATCTTCTAGGAACTGTGACTATTCTTAAGAAGAACAGAACCTACACAAAATCTGTTTTTGTAAAAAAGACCAGGAGAAAAAAAGTCTATAGCCTGGTGTCTCTGTGAACATCAGCCTATATGCCGGCCTTGGAAGCAGGATGGTAAAGCTTGCTCAATAGATTGCTGGATGAGGAAGTCTCACCTAGTTTTTTCACTAACTTACCCTGGGTAGTACCAGGATCCTTGTTGCAACAGAGATGTATCCAAGAAGTTGTATTGCAAATAGTTGGACTACTTCCTTTTTCAAAATATCCAAAGGCATTTGCAATATTATAGCTCAAATTCAGACTGTAAACTCTGTGGATAGAGACGCTTCCATCTCACTTTATGACAGTACAGGGCGTAGCGTGATATGACCTTGGTTCAGCCTCTGACTGTGCCTGTCACATAAATAATGAAGTTCCATGCTAGTTATTCAGATTACTCCTAAGAGTTCAGTACAGGCTAACTCAAATGAAATAGGTCTCCAACTGACATTTTTCTTCCCATCATTCTAGTTTAAAAAGAGAATAGAAAGCTAGAAAGGGCATAAACTTTATTACTAATGTTTCAAGCTCTCTCTAACAGTGCATAATAAAAATCTCTACAATGTAGGTAATGTTCAGTCTTTCCAAACCCAAACGTACAGTGGAAGGCAAAGAGGGTAACATATACATCTTTCTTTATTTCCTCTGAACTAAAATCTTGTTAACTTTCAGGAAAAGCTGTAAATCAAAGTGATTGTATTATTTCATTAACCTGTAATTATGGTTAATTTTGCCTTAAGGGGAATATGTGAACTTTCCCTCAATTTAGATGTCATTCTCCCGACATATGGAATATTGTTCTTACTGGGTTGGTAGATGTTTCTTCTGTTAATGGTATTTCAAAAGCAGAATCTTACTGCCAAGACAAAGGGTGCTAAAATGTCCTTAATATGCAAAATTATGGTAATCTTTATGCTGACTTTGTTGCTAATAGCTGCAAGCTGACATCTACTTTTGTTAGTGAGCCTTGTCGAGGTCTCCAATAGCTGTTTCAAAGGAAAACCTCATGATTAGATGCAGAATTAAAGCTATGAAGGAATGTTAGCTACTTGATCTAGAAATCTTTTAGGAAATGTTTGTTCAAAATATAAACTTGTCCTGGAAATAATTGGAGTAGCTTGGACCTGTCTGGCAGTGTGATACAGAATATAGAGCTGCATTTCTAGAAACTCATATCGTCACAGGTTTCAGTGTAGTATGTTTCCAAACTCATTGTTGGAATGTTTCAGTAGAATACAATTAGTGAGTTTAATAACGGGATCGCCCAATTAGTTTGCTTCCCTAGCAGGTTAGCACTGTATACAGATGTATCTCCTTTGCTCTGCTTAAATAATTTTAGTTAACTGATAAGGGCAGCCAGAGTGAGACCATCATTTCACAGATACCCTTGCTGGCAAATATGTCAATATAGCTGCAGTGCCTGTTGGCCTTGATCCCTTTTCCTCACTTCTTTCTCAGTTGTCCATTGCCTCAAATGCCTCAAAGTAGAGTACAGCACAATAGACCAGAAAAAGACTTTCTGTTCTGCTTTTAAGGAACTCAATTTTATTCCAGGACCTATACAGTTGAGGAGGAGGCAGGATACAGAAAGGAGAAGGAAGAAAATAAGAATGACTGTCTGAATAACAGAACTTCTCATTTCACTTAGCATTTGCTTCCACAGAAGTTTAGCCTAGAAATGCTTGCTACGGTCTAATGAGAAAAATATATCTTCTGTTATATTGATCCACAGGTAATATTGGGTTAATGTTACACTTGCAAATGCTGTAGGTTCAGACAGTCCCAGTCTTTTTCTTCTCTCAGAGACCAAAGGGATGTTCTGTTTGTTATGGTTAGTGCTGAACAGCTTTGCAAAGACTTGCAGTTGCTGATCTACTGCAATAGTAGCGTGTGAAGGTTATAAAGTTCATTAAGCATACCCTCTCTAAGCACAACTACTATCTCCATGTGCCTGTAGGTACATCAATCTTCCTCTTATAGACTGACTATTGTCTCAATGAGGACTTCAGTTAATTTTTGTCTTGCACTAGAATTAATAGTATTTTTCATGAAGAAAGCAGGAATTTTATGTTTTGCTAGCGTGGACGAAACCTGTCTCAGCCTTTCTCAAGTAATGTGTAATCTCCATAGGCACTCCAATTATGCTTTTTAATAGTATATGTCAGGTTATTTCTGTTGGTTTTAGCTGGGATCGTGCTTATTTTCTTCACAGTAGCTGGTATGGGCCTATGTTTTGTAATCGAGCTGAAAATAGTGCTGATAATACAGAGATGTTTTCATTATTGCTGAGCAGTGCTTACACAGAGTCAAGGCTTTTTCTGCTTCTCACCTTACCCCATCAGTGAGTAGGCTGGGGTTACACAAGGGGCTGGAAGAGGACACAGCTGGAACAGCTGACCCCAACTGACCCAAGGGATGTTCCACACCATATGACGTCATGCTTAACAATAAATAAAGCTGAGGGAAGAGGGAGGAAGGAGGAACGTTTGGAGTCATGGTGTTTGTTTTCCCAAGCAACAATTATGGGTGATGGAGCCCTGTTTTCCTGGGGATGGCTGAACACCAGCCTGCCAATGGGAAACAGTGAATTAATTCCTTGTTTTGCTCTGCTCGTGTGAGTGGCTTTGCTGTGGCTTTTTAAACCGTCTTTATCTCACCCCTCAAGTTTTCTCACTCTTACCCTTCTAATTCTCTCCCTGGTCCTGCTGGGGGAAGTGAGTGAGCAGCTGTGTAAGGCTTAGCTGCCTACCAAATTAAACCACATTACCTTAGACAGTGAGGATTTCCTCTACATTTCTTTCAGAGGATTTTCAGTGTCAACATTTCATGTAGTCTTTGATAATCCTGCTGTGACATCACAGAAAACGATCCTGTCAACGGTTCGACTTAAAATTTTAATTTTCACACTTGTAAGGGAATACTGGCAATAATTCACCTCTCTTCTATATTGAACTATTTAAAAGATGTCTCTCTGGACTCCATGCTGTCATCTGCAAACTGACCAATCTGAAATTTATAGCAACATTGCCAGAAAGAGGCTGACTGTTCCTCTACACCAAGCTGCATTGTTTCTGCGTGCGGATCCCAAATTCCTGCAGTTTCTACAATATTTGCTCTTAAAGAACAACAACTACTGACATTGAAAGTAAGTCTTGGTGGGCTGCATCTCCTAAAGAGCAGCACGAGTGAGGGGCAGGGTTTGCCATCCTGTGCTAGAACACAGCCTTTTTAAGGAAATTTATTATTTCACAAAAGAGCAGACAAGATGACAAATGGACCAAGTGCCATGAGCGACTCCAAAGGGAAGACAGACAGCTTGAAAAGAATATGTAGTCTTAATGTGGGAAACTGTTTCCCCTCACAAGTATTCCAAAGAAGAGTTGTGGGCTTGGAAAAAAGGAAAAGGTTGTCAAGCTGCTAAACTGGACATTCATTTGAAGCGGAACTGTTACTGAGGAAATGTTTTCCCTACATTTGACTCTATTCATTATGCCAGGTTACTGAATACTAAGCCAAATCTAATCAACATTTTCATAAATAGTAGCAAATTCTTAGAATTTACAGAAATTTGTTAATTAGTCTTAATAGCAGTAACTGTACCAGTTCAAAGTACGCATTAATGTAAGTGAGGTTTGCAGTCCATGAGAGGGTTTAACTGTAGATTGAGTGAAGATAGATGTATATTTCCATACTGTATTTTTTTAAGAAATAATGAGCTTGTAGCAAGTTCCTGATGTTTGGGTTTTTGCCACCCTGCCGTGTGATTAGAGGCAAAGGATGTTATGCGTGTTTCATAATCAGGAACCATAAGAGAGTCTAAATACTGAATATAATGATATATCTAGCAATGAAATTATGTTACTAATACATTTCTCTTTATCTTGCTCCTGTGGCTATTTTATTTAAAAAAATATTCATAAACTGAAAAATCCACAGTATTCCAGTTCCTAAGTAAGATTAGGACAATTCTGACCACAGTGATCACCAGTATCTTCACAAGGTAGTGAAGTGCTCGCTGTTAGATATGGTGACCTTCTTCAAAGCAATTCTGTTAGAAACAATAAAGATACTGTTTGTAGTGTGCTCACTTGTTCAATACAGTAGAATTTTATTTATTCCAATTTATTTCTAGCTTAAATTCAATTTTAGTTCAGGTTTAAAGTACCATGCAGATATTTGTGCATCGTCTGGTATTGAGGAATTGTGCAAATAAGCTCTGAAATAATATTTCTTTCCTCTTTTTGCAACTTGGCTTATCTGATTAGACTGACTCTTCTGTTCTTTATTTAGACTTGAGGGGCAAAGCCAATGTACAATGAGTATCCCTGACTGGAAGGAACAACATGGTAATTTGTGGAAGATACAAGAAAACTGGAACAGCAATAATACCCAATGGTAGCAGTTCCAAAGCACCCTCAGCATTCTGAAAAACCTCTTAGAAAGAAACTTTCTGAAAACTCAGTATTTTATCAACAATGTTGATGAAAATAAATTGGACAACTTTGTGAGTATGTCTAGTGACAGAGATCTAGGAAAAATAAAATAAAACCACCCTTTTTCTGCTTCAAGAAGTGGCAGAACTATACAAGGTCCATCTGATTGCTTTTCATAACAGCTTCTGAAGTGTACTTGCATGGAGGGAAATTTCTGTTGATTGTAATATTTTATTGTTGAACATAACTATGCAGGGGCCCAAGAAGATAATTCTCAAAGAGGCAATGAAAATTCGTAATGTCTATGATAGATGAGGGAAAGGGGAAAAAAAATAACAGCTTGTGGTTAAGTAAAATATAATTTTGGGAAGAAACTGAGGTATGTATGACCTGTAATTGTTTGGAGCATAGTGAGAGAGAGAGAGTAGTATTCTCCTGCAGAGATAGAAGCTTACCTGGTGGCTGATAAGCAGCTTAAACTCTCTGCTCTGGAATCTAAATTAGGCAGAATTATTCTGCTCTCAAGGTCTCTTGCCTTAGCTATTCTCCTGAGTACTGAAAGTACTATAAATTCATCTACTGTGCTGTAGTAACCCAATATGTCGCCCGGTTTTTCCTAGTTATCTTTTGAAGGACAAAATCTTTTTTACCCCTGTGTTGTTAGTTCAGGAAGATTCTCTTTTGGCTTAAACTAATAAGATTCCCAGAAAGCCTTTGAATTAACTAGCATAAATCAAGCCTTCGAAGTCTGTGAGCAATCATTTAACATTTGTCAGAGTTTTAGTATGAAAATGTGTGTTATTTAAATTCAGTATGTTTTTAATTTCATGTATGTATTTAATTTCCTATGTTTTATATCTAATATCTCTACAATATTACATAGTGTCAAAATTAGCCTCTCTGAAGAAATCAATTTTTTAGTCACCTGTACCATTTAGTCCTTAAGTAGCACTCAGATTCCCTAGACCAGATTTCAATGGGACCCCTGCTTATGCAGTTCTGGAGGTTTTTTGTCTGACAACAAGGTATCCTTCTTGCTTGATGCATGAGAAACTGAAGAATCAAGATCTCCTCTAAGATTTTACATGTTTTTTTTTTCTTTGCTCCTAACAAAGATAATTTTTAACATTCCCCTCACAAGTATTGACTGATCCCTTAGTTACTTCCAGTGCAGTGGGTAAAGCTCTTTTCATTTATTAGAATTAACAAGGTGAGCTAATTTATAAAACCTCAATCAGGCAACTTAGAGGACACGACTTTGAAATAAAGATGTCTGATTATGCTTTGGTATTTTATAGTTAATCTAAACTTCATAATTAGCATATGGACCTATAGTAATCTGAATTTAATCTCTTCAAATTCAATGTCAATCTGTCTCTCAATGAAATGCCATTTGAGGGTTCCCTTTTACTTTATTTTAATTTAAACCTCCTTATGAAGCTGATTTATCAAAGTCCAGAATAATTCCCTTCTAAATTAAAAATAATACCTTAGCCAGAAATTCTTAGTCAGAAATTGATGGTTTTGCGGTCTCCTTCCAATTCTCTGAGAAAGGGACAAGTGCAAAGTTCTTGCCTTTTTGTGTACCTTGCTAGATGGTACAATTTTTCTAAGAAAATACCTGCAAACAACCTGTTTATATAGAGGATGTTGGCATGCTGGGCTTCAGTTAAAAAAGAGCTGCTAGGAATGTCAAAACAAAACAATTAGGGAAAGATAAATTGCATTTTTTTCAGATAGCTAATCTTTGGGTGGTTTTTTAAAAAAAAAAGACTGCGAGATTTTTTTTCTCTCTCAGTTTAACTATTATTGGAGGCTTTTCTTGAGTAGGGTTTTTTATATTAATTTTTGCCATCTCACTTGCAGAAACTGCAAGATAGGTAGTATGTAGAGCAGATTGTATAACAGGGGAAAAAAAGGGCAATCCTATGATAATACATTTTTGTAGAGTTTTTTTATATTTTTCCCTTCCTCTGCAGATTTCCTTGCAACGCTAGGGTTGCCTTATTGTGAGCAGTCCTCATTATATGGGCCTGCAGGCTCTCTGTAAGATTCATTTGCAGAACATTCAGGCTCAGGTCCTCAGAGTACCATCTGCAGGCAAAGATGAGCTTAGACACCCACCCATACACACACCATCTCTGGTCCAGATGGAAATGGTCATATTAACACCATGTTGTGCCTGCTACAGTATCTTACTTGCACAAGATGCCTGTTAGCACAGACACATTGCTTCTGCACCAGGATTACTTATATATACTAAAGCCTTTCTTCACCAAATAAGCCTACCTCTGTCAGCATTTGCCCATAAGCTAGTATAAAAAGCTACATTTCCTGGTAATTATGGCTTAAGCAGCTCAAGCTACTGATTACTTCAAAGCCAATGAACATTTAATACTTCTTGCCTCAGTCTTGCATTCTTAAAATGTGTGAGTAACATCGCCCTTTCTCTTTCCAGTTTGTGAAATGATAAATAGGGAGTGAAATTTTAACCCTCCCAGAAAACCCAGGAGCTCTTTTCATAACACACGGTGAAACAAGTTCTGTGGCCCTATCAGGGGTAAAGATGATGTACAAAAGAAAAAAAATTGTATGTGTTTCCACTTGTAAAGACTGGCTCTACTTGTACTGTTGTCTTAAACACCGACTGACTTTATTTGTATTGTTGTCTTAAGGCTCTTCTTGAGTGCTGTGGCTTCTGCTGGGCTGATGGTGCTGCTGCAGAGGAGGGGCAGGAGATGCAGCAGCAGATGCTGCCCCCCCACACCTGACAGCTCTTGGGGACCCAGATGGTTCAGGCAGAGGCGATTCTGGCAAGAGACCCTGGAGCCCCCATCGCCAATTCCAGAACCTTTTCAAAGGAGCTTCTGTGCATGCCCTGATTTGAGAATTTTTGCAGCAAGTTCACCCCTCATGTGCTAATGAAGGCAGGGGGTGGCATGGATTTGCCCTATGAATAGAAGCCCACCAAGAAGGCAGGTGTGGGTCCACTGCCCCATGTATCCTGCCTGAAGATGCATTGCAGAAGAATCGCAGCTTTCTCTCCTTACTACATCTCTTTTCCATGGCACTGCTCTGAGATGTGTTGTTCTGTCTGCCCTAAGGGTATCACATTGGGATCTGGACAGATTTGGATCTGTTTTTCCAACTTCTAGGAAGCTGCAACTCAGTACACCTGAGTATCTCATTTGTTATTTTGGCTGTGCCCAAAAATAACACTGTTTTGAATTTACCATGGGATATTTGTCAGGCTCCAATTTGCTGTGAAGACACTAAAACACCCTCCCCTCACCCTCTGACTGTGCAGGTCAGGGGAGGGGAGCCGCTGGTGGAGAGGGACTTGACATCACCAACTGGGCTTTGTCCTATTTCTGCCATTGACCAGTGACAGGGCACAAGGAAATGGAACAAAACTGTGTCCGAGGAAGTTCAGATTGGACATTGGGAAAAGGTTTTTCACCGAGGGTGACTGGTCACTGGAACAGGCTCCCCAGGGCAGAGATCACAGCACCGAGCCTGCCAGAGTTCAAGGAGCAACTAGATGATGCTCTTAGTAACGTGGTTCAGTTCTAGGAAGCCCTTCAAGGAGCAGGAAGTTGGACTGGATGATCCTTATGGGTCCCTTTTGACTCAAGGTGTTCTCTGATTCTATGCTGCAATTCAAAGGACAGATTTTAATACCGACAGCATACGTAGATTCTTGTGGTCCTAGGTCCATGCATATAGCAGGGTGTAATGTTGACTGAGTTCACTGCGGGAAGGAACAGACGCTTTCCTGGGCTTTCAGTAGTGCTAAACATGCAAAATATATGTTATACAGAATGCAAAAAAGGAGTAAAGGGCGAGTTGTGGTTTTGTTTAATTTTTCTTCCAGCAAATACAATTTAAGTTAGAGATATAAAAAAGACTATACAGAAGGTGAAGAAAGTCTTCCTATTGCAGGGCAGGATATTCAGGAAACTGTTAGTGAATACTATCTTATTTTTTTTATTTATGATAGAAATTTAAAGAAAGTTTGTTTTCTTGATTTAAACTGGATATAAAACTTTGCAACTTATAGTGATTTAAGTATGTCCTGTTCATCAATTTTTCTAATGGAGAGAGACCCTCTACATTAGTCTGGTACCCAATGCCAGGAAGGTCAAATTCTGTTGCAAAGTAGTGGGATTCTCCAGGCATGCAGGCCTGCAACATCATGCACCTAATTTCAGAATCCATGCCTTGAGGACTTCTGTCCATCTAATGCATTTCCATGTGACCTCATTTTCTAGAGCAGCCACAGTTTATTTCTCCTTACTTCTTGCCAGTAAGAACTGGACTGCATGAAAGTTACTTGTATGACTTTGAGGTATTGAATCATTCATTTATTCACAGAAAGAATTAACAGATGTTGTTTCATGCAAATTGTTTTGCTGTTGCACTAGATAGAAATTTTATCCAGATTTTAAGTCATCTGCAAATATTAAAAAAAAAAAGCCAACCAAAAATAAAGTAGACTTTCTTCTTAACACTGAAAACTAATTTCTCTTTTGTGTTGGATGACTAAGTACCTGTAAGTAGAAGTTAAATCTTTGGGTAAAATAAAAAACAACCACCACCGCCCCCTCCACTTCTGGAATTGCAATTGGAACATTAGCCCAGGTGTTAGTAGACTTCTGCAGCATCAGCTTGGTGCCTGAGGTATTTGAAAGAATCCATTATCATCTGCAATATTCCTTTTAGCTTTGCCTTAATAGGGAAAGGAAACCTACACAGAACTAAAGTAGCCTTCTGCTGAGGTCAGAAAGATGTTTTCCCCTAAGTTCTGTCTTGTAGTGGGTCTGCCCTGGTAGATTCTTTGTGTCCCCCTCTGAGATGGGCTCGAGGAAGCTGGTGAGAGCAGCTCTGGGAAGTGCTGCCCTCTCTCTGGGCCAGCAACAGCGCACAGCACTTTAAAACAAATACACCAGAACCTGGAGTAAGTTTGCTCTCAAAAAACATTATGAAAGCAAAGTTTTAATTTCACTGTTTCATCTCTTAAGCTATATAATGTTCAGATTTTAAAAAGATTTTTGTTATCTATGTTATGTAAATATGTGTAATAATTACAAACTCTTTTATTTTAAGGGTGTATTGAAAGGTAGGCACATTAATGGATAATTCCATACTTACACTTTGTAATTAGTTGGGGTGTTGAGAGCTTGCATTTTCTGTGATAAGGGACCTTCGTGTTGGTGGTTTGTGTTAAGGGTAGCAAAGCTTGATAGATTTCAAAATGTCATTTTTAAAAATAATATTTTCCATAGCGGGTGTGTAGAATTGCTCATGTAGAGTTTAATGCCCACGTCTCACTAAATTTCAGCTGGACTGCACTTGAAGTAGTTTTTATACTGACACTAGAAAAAACTTCCACGCTGGTTTATAAAAAAAATTCCACTTCAATAATGAGTGCAGGAGAAACTTATTATCTGGTATTTTTAGATCAACTATGTCTTTAATTGTTATCACTGTCAATGATGATTTGAAACGCAACTCTAAATTAATCATATAACATTTTGTATCAGCCATAAAATTGTCTAATGTTCAATTGAATGCTAAATTTTATTATCCTCCCAAAAGGTTTTAGTTAAGATGTTCAGAGGCCAAAAAGCTGTGCAGGAAAATGATAAGTTTAGCTGAAATATCAAATTTTAGAATGTTTAGTTTCAAATATTCGATTTATGTGCCATATCTTCTGCTTGTTATAGAAATCCAAATTAATCAAACAAGTGGAAATGGCAGATGCACTTCTGCTGGTACATACTTGGGAGCTGGAAATGAAGATGAGCATGGGCATCTTCTCTTTATATTGTAAAACATCAAATTGCTAAATCTTGGCACGAATGAGTCTCTACAAGAGAGGATCAAGCCTGGGACACTGGGGACTAAGGCTGGAAAAACAGGAAGACTCGAAGAATTGCATGACTGAGTGCTTGGTTCAAATGAAAGATTGCTTGTGTTGTTTTTTTCCCCTGGTTTTTCTAGGAAAGTTCTTTTTGTATCCATAACATCAATGCGTAGGTAAACTTGTGATCTCTTATGATGATCTTTTTGGAATGCAGGTTATTTTTTTTTAAGGCTGTGCCTGTCTCTCACTCATTTTTTATTTATGAGTGAAGCTGGCAGGTTCTGAATACTAACCTTTAGGAACTTAATTGGTTGGTGTGGGCTGGGGGGGACAAAGAGGAAGATTGTTTTTGTGGTTTGTTGTTTCTTTTACAAATCCCGGTCTGCAAATTCTACTGCCACCTTCAAAAATGCACTCTCTGTGCATGTGTTCATGTTAGAGGGGTTGTTTTACTTACAGTTCATATTTTTTTTTGTGAAAATCCCATAATATATCATTCTGGCAGCATGTATGAAATATTCCAAAACCAAACAATCCTCTTTTGCCTGGATTGTGAATTGCAGCAGGCAAGGGGGTCCTACAAGTACAGGCAACTGTTGGATTAAATTGCTTTAATTTTCTCCTCTTTACTGACTGGATAGGTTTAAAAATTCGAAGTAGCCTTAAAGACTGAGTGGAATAATGCAGTATTGTGAGCCCACCAAAGGAAAGTAGAGGTGCCCAAGACCCAGGGATTGAACTGCCTTTTAACACCTGTCATGTTGCAAGGCCCTAGATCCTGCTAAAGTGTGACGCTGAATGTAGATAGTGAAGATAGTCATGGGGAATCTTTTCCTTGTGGTTTTCATTCTCTCTGTGCCTATCTTGCTTCTTTCTCTTCCTTTCCTGAAACAAATTCCTAAAATAGCTGTGTGTGTTACCTCTAAATTAAAAAATAATAGATGGCTCATTTTTAAAGGCTCTTTCCTGGCAGACACATCTTGTCTGTCATAGAAATCTAATTTGGAGGCACAGTGGGTTTCCAGCCATTAGCAGATGTTGAAGGTTACATTTCATCCACTAACCCTGGAAAAAATACCCTGCACATATTTTGACAAAGCAAAGCTGTGCCTCTTGGGAAGAGGCTTGCCATGTTATAGCACTCTTGCTTTAATTTTTTTCCATAAAGGAAGATACTTATGAAACCTTCATATAGTGGAAGGGCAAGAAAGAAAATGTTCATACCACATTCACTTTCCAATATGCAAGAGTAGTTTCCCAAATAAAAACAAAAATGAAAACAGAACAGAATTCCAATGACAATAAAATATAGTAATATATGTACCACTGTCCTTCAAGTGAATTTCAGACCATGCTTTCTTTTTTTTTGCCTGCTGCACTTCCTTCAACTGATACAGCACTAGTTGATATCTTGGCAGTAGAATAGAAATCAAATTTATGAAGGTATCCGCTCCTCATCTTCCTGTGTCTTTTGTAACTCTGATGTGGTCCTCAAAGATCGAGTGGAGGATTCCCCTTCCATCTCCTTCCATTCAGGAGATAATGACAGAATTTACCACTGTGTTCAAGAAATGGCTACACGGTAACATTCAGGAGTCTCATCGTCAGCTGTCAGCCAGGAGAACTGTCAGTCTTGCTCTTCTGCACTGTGTAGCTAAGGGCAACGCTGATCAGGAAAAGAACGGCATCATGGCAAGAGTACAAGGTCTGTTTGACAGCCCTCTTCAAACTTGTAGAAGGAACCAGCACGCCACAGTGTACAGGTGTTCTCACTTGCAGCATAGTTATCTAGACTAGAAGCTGTCAGGCTTCCCTGTACCAATGCACTAATTTTAGACCAAGTAGTGGTGAGATAAGAAAAAAACCCCATAATACTGCAAAGTGTAGCATCTGTAGCTCTACTAAGCTGCTGGGAGTTTCTAGAGGGCATGTTATGTTGTTGGGAGTCACAGAGGAGCCTCAACTAATGTATCAGCATCTATTATATGCAAGCAATATTTCTAAACACTTGCAGCAGAAGTCTCAACTCAGAAATAACTGAGAATTACGAGCCTCGGGGTGGAAACCAAAATGTTCTGTTGGTATGCTGGGAAGTAATGGATGTTGACTAATTCTTATGCTACATGATCCAGCTTTTCAATGCCTGGATCACCTTAGCACAGAAAGATGTCACGCTCTGTGGCTGATTGATGGTCTCGCAGAAAGGATCTTGGTTCTTGCTTCCCTTGGTGAACCAGGATACATAATTTGTGGAGCACCTGCCAGGGAGCTGAGGACATTCTGATCTCCTTGATTTGTCTCTCTGCTCTAATCGTCTGGGTTTGATCTTAGGACTTCACAGTGATGTGAGGAATGATGAGAAAATGGTGTTTGTGTAAAATCATGTTGTACTGCTTTGTCAAGATTATAGTTATTGCACAATATTCAGATAAGGATTATGCAATAAGGTACTTATCAGAACAAACTGAATGTTCAGATATCCATTTTTCTGAAGGTTTATTGATCAGCCAAGATCACGTAGCTAAAGTATCCTAATTTATATGAAAAACAGACTTGTATTTTCATATATTTGCAGAATTTAAGGTATAAATCAAAATGCACTTTAAAATAGGATTTTCAAACCCAGGGAAAGAAACGTAAGTGAGAATGGCTTTATTTTTGATTATTTGGCTGAATAGTAACTGAAAACTAATCATTTCAGAAAGAGATGGGACAAAAATATTGGAACAGACTTGTCATTATCCTCATTCGTATGCATGACTACACTGAACTACTCTTCCTATAGACGATAAAAGTTGTTGATTTGTTCAAGATGTTCATTTGAACTTAAAAAAACATAAATAATATAATACGATATACATAAATATAAATATAATACTATATTTTATGATCAAAATGACTGGATGAGATCTGGCGAGCAGGCCACAACAGAACAATCTAAGAGCCACAGATAGCTTGGTAAGCAGTAAGAGCCGTAAAACGTATCAAACTGCTCCTGTGATGTTTAATTTTCTGTCAAACTTCTCAACTCTGAAATACCAGTAGACTGCTGATTGATGTAGAACAAAATCGCATATGAGGCTAAAATGTCTTTTCTCCCTTTTTTAATGAATGTTGATTTGTAGTATCCGGACGTATCTGTACGTATTAGATATGGATTGTGTCAGCTTTCCTACAGAATTAATATTCAGTACTTTGTTTTATGAATATTTATTTTCTGACGCTATTCAGAAGCTAAGACCTATTTTTTGATTGAGTAAAAATGTCTGCTAAAGAAAAGGAAACATCAGCTTTTCATTTCTCCATCTTATCTACAGAAAAGCTCACTATGGTAGTGGCCCAATTCAAGGAATAAGAAATTTTGAGGTTGTTTGTATTTGAGAACATATAAAGTTTAAAATTAGAGCTCAGACAGTTTACAAAAATCTGGAATTTTTAAAAAAATATTTTTTCAAGAAGAAATTTTAGCCAAACCCTGAAACTACAGAAGGTCTTATGGATAGTCATTGTTATCTAGGTAGGCTTCTGTCCCCAATGATAAGAAGTAGGTAAATATCATAATGTTACAGGATTAGGCATTTCAAATTATAGGTACTTTCAGCCTGATCTGTGAGGCTATGAGTTAGAAGTTGCTTCCTTTAAGGCTTATCCATTGATAGTTCTACCTTTTATAGTTTTTATAGAAAGAAAGAAAATAATCTCCATGTTGTGAAATAAACTTGAATTGTCCAGCAGCCTGAGCTCTGCTGGATGACAGCAGTTAACGAAACAAGATAGCTGTCTGCTTCACAAGAGTGCTGGAGTCCCTGTGCCGTCTGTAAAACCCACATCCACAGCCTGCAAGATAACAAGTGATCTTTTCAGCTGGATACGGTAAGTAGATTTCCTCTGAATGATCTCATCTCATCAGTGGCTTTGTGAAGGGGCTAAAACATGGACACTTACAACATCTTCATGCTTCAGTACCAGCATCTGGATATATTTGGGTATAACAATAAGCTGATTCCATGGTATTGCTCCCATTAGGCCTCTTACAATAACAGTTTTGAAGTAAATTGACATGAAAGCAGTAAGATTTAGCTTAGCCTGGCCAACCTATAATCATCATCATCATCATATATCTGTTAAACAATGTTAAGCATAATTCTATTTAAAAAGCAATAATGTCAATCCTGACAATGTACAATTTTATTGGAAATTGAAGACTAACATATATCATGCTTGTCTGGCTGAATAGCATTTCCCCCAAATTTATTACAGTTTACGATAGACTTTACTTACTTACAGTGGATGTGCCTTTATTACTAGTTACAATCAGAAGCATATTCTGGATGCAGTAAGTATAAGGATTAGAATTTCTCACTGCTGTGTATGCTTACCCACAGTTTGCAATTGCTGTTATTTCTCCTTAATATGATATATCTCTTGATGGACAAAATGATCCTGTGGCTACCAAAAATATCTCATAGCTAGGCAAGATCCTTCAAGATCAATGACGAAAACATACTCTGAAAACAGAAGCATTGGAGCAAGTGTTGTCAGCAATATAGCGACAGGCATGAGTGCTTCCATGCTCATGTGTTCTTTAGGCTGAACAAACCCATATTCTATGTTTCTGCCCCTTGGTTGTACTACACTTGCTCCATTGTGTCAATGTCTTTCTTGTATTAAGAAGCCCAACTCTGGACAAAATATTCCAGATGTAGTCTCACAAGTGCTGGACAAAAGGCAATAACCCTCAATGTATCAGCCACTATCCTCATTTCATTATTATCTACAAATTACAGAGGGTGTTCTCTTGCTTACCATCCAGGTTGTTGATAAAAACCTTGAGAACTATTTGGCCCAGTGATGAAGTATCTGTCCCTAACAGATGTTACCAGCTGAGCTTTGACTCTTCCCTGTGGCTTTTCTTGTGGCTCGAAATGGCTTTAAGGAGGACTTACTCCACAATTTTGCCAACTTAAGGTTCCCCAGAACCTCCTTCTTGCTTTTCTTGAGGACTTGCCCTTCTGCAGTCATTAGGAAAGTCCCTGAGTCCCATAGCCTATCAAAGTCAGCTTCCTCAGGACCTTCAGCTGCATCGCATCTGATTGTATGGACTAGTGTATTGTGCAGTCTTGCCAAAGGACTTCATAATTATGGAAACACAAGATTTATAGCAAGACAGAAATGTACTGATCCAAAATGTTGTTGGAGTTCTGCTGCTGCAAATTGGACTTTTTTTATTAATTTTTTTCTTAAATCAGTTGTGCTACATCAGCTTTACAGCAGCTGATGCTTTGGCAGATGGTTAAGTGCCCCATAACACTGAAAGAAAATATTAGGGGTATGTCTTTATTGATATCAGTCTAAATGCATTTTATGTCTAGAAAATAACTTTCTAATGCCAGTATCCTCTGGTAAAGCTCACAGTTGGTTTATTCAAATCCTATAATGCTGCTGCAGATAGAAATGTGTAAACGAATCTTTGTAATGGATAAGGCAAATTAAAATTACTGTGTGGGAAATGTAGTTCTTCTGAATTCTTGATCAATGTCTTTTCACAGAAAATATTTTCTACTTGTTTTGAATGGAAGTCTGACTGGTCCAGAGAGCTGGTAATGATATTCCAAAACTTTTTCCTTAAATCACTGCTTACAGAGCAGACTGTCAAAGCAATAACCATAATGTTTTGCTCTCCAAAGACTGATTGATGGTCAGTGTGAAGCAGGTTTGTACTGTCAGTATAGTTACTGGTGGAAGAGATTCATGTCATAAAAACCAGCACCATAGGATACTGCCTATGGAAATTTCAGCAAGAAACTGAGGACTGATACAGCTTTGAAATTTATTTTCTTTCTGTATCTAGAGGATCTTCTGTTAAAACATAAAATGGTGGAAAGGCATCAGTGACACCTTTAACCATCATGGATGTATTTAAAACAGAATAAGCAGAAGAATATTTTTTACTGTTTCTTCTGTTTTTAAAAACCATGTTAGTGATGATAAATTCATCCAAATTACAATATCAAAGGGAGAAGATTGCACCGGCTGAAAAGGAAGCTAATGAACAAATGACTGTATTCATTGCATGTGTTATTTTTAGAGCTGAGAAGGGGGTGGCTGGGGGTGGTTTTTGCTTGTTTTAGGGATTTATTTTAATTCCTATTATCATCAGTAGACAGAAAAGATGAAAGATGCGTTATCCCTGTAAAACTGCCCAATGTCCATCCCCAAAGGCTGCATCACTGCACACAAGCTTCCAGCCCTTCCATGACACTTGCAGTTGACTTCAGACGAAAATATCTATGTTTAAATCTGTTGTGTGCGTTGGTGACAGGTCCTTGTTATGCTTCTGCTGCCATAGAATGTGATTCATTCAGGATATTACAAATGTACTGCTGTGAAAATGGGAAATAGTCCTGAACACTCTCTCTGCTACAAGCCTTAATGTACCATATGCTAAATGATATTGCATTTTAAATTAATAATGACATACAGCACAAAAAGGTCAAAGCAGTAAAGATCAGATTGAACATATGCTGTGGCTATTCACTCCTGCTAGATGTAGACTGTTAACTATTGATGTTGTTATTGTCATTGAGGCAGAATTTTTTTTTTTCCAGGAGAAATTCCTGTCATGCTGCAAAAAATCTTCCATAGAGGCCTGGGGATTAGGTATCAGACAATGTGGAAATGCCTTCAGTGTTAATTAACATTTTCACCAATGAGCTAGAAAAGGGGTGGAAAGGCAGGCTAATGAAGTTCAACAATTTGTCAAGGGGAGTCTCATAAACACTTCTGGGAGACAAAGCAACTTAATGGGGGCATGAATAATAACGTAAAAAGAATTCCAGGGTGTGTGTGTGGGGGGAAGTTAGAGAAAGACAAGTGTGCCGACAACATGTTAGTGGAGAGACCTGATTGTTTCGCCTTTTTGTGATCATGACCTTTTCACTGAAATAGAGTATGTGCTAACATTGTTTCTTTTTCATTCATCTTCACTGATGAATGTCTTTTTCACATCCCCTGTCTTCAGGGGGTAAATGCAGGGAGAAACCACGTGAGATCTAAGAAGGGAAATAGAAGCTGTTTGTCCAAACAGCATTAGCTCAGTTATATTTGTTTGTTTGACAGTTGACCGCCTTATTAGAATAATTCTGATTCAGCAAATCCCTAATGTTATTAAATAGTCATCATGTTTTTTTAAAGAAGTTCGGCTTTATCAGTGCTGAGAGTGAATACAGTGTTGAAAGCAGTCTTCGTCACAGAGCAATTTCCTCAGGAAAGACTTCTTTGCTTTTACCGCATGTTCAGTCAGGTGTCTTTTCACTGGATGTTTCTAATTTTATTCATGCTAGTGCATTAGACACAAAGCTTTCCCTGTAACCTTTTCAGCTAGAGAGCTCAAAGCATTGTAGAGGACTACATAAAAGCAAGTAAACAGGAAACCCCATATAAATTCCACGTTGAGTTATAGTTATATTAGTTATATTTCTTACGTAAGTAAAAATTATTCATCAATTAGGATTCTCTAAAGAGTTGAAGGACAGGGCAGTTACAGTGATTTAAGTTAAAAATAAAGAGGAAATGCCTCGAAATTAGTAGAATGTCCAACTTCAAAACAGTTGTGGGATAGTGCTTGACAAAGCTAAGTAATGAAAGAAGTTTCTATAATATTCTTAGCTATATGTAAAGTTAATATTAATTTTTACATGCATTTTAATTTTGATAGAAGTGACATGTACATGTACCTGCAATAATTTTTATATATGTTTTCTTGTTTCCTTTAAGTTAAAGTCAACATTCACAATCAGATTCCCCTTCGTTATCAAAAGTTTCAGTCTGCAAATATATTTATTTATATTTGAGGTCAGTAGAGGTAGTAGATAGGTATTAAAGATAAAATTAACTGCAAATTTTTGAAGTCCAGCACACATTCTGGAGCTGGTGGCTGTCGTGTGTGGCTGTATAAATATGCATTCCTCCAAAATCCCAAGTGATATTTTACTGTTTCAAATCTAAATCCTTCAGATTAGAAGTGTTTTTCAGATGGAGATGCTTTTTCATGCTGTTCTTTGCTAAAATACAGCATTGTGAATTGTTGTATTTAGTTATGCTACATTACCTTGAATCACGAAAGCAGGCTGTTAGAGCAGTAAAATCAATGAATGATGAAGAGCCCTACTATCCTTGAAATGACCTTAGTTTCTATATGTGTGGTTGATAATTAGCAGGTTAAATACATGCATGACAGTTCTTCCATAGAGGTTTTTCTTTCAATTCCTTGCTGTGTTTCTGTCCTGTATCTTACATTTTGGGATTGAAAAATGCTCCCCATTCTGCCTTCATGTACTGTATTAGTCATTGCCTTATTCAAACTTATAATACTGCATAAAGCAATGTAATAAAAAAGCACGGATGTATATTTGCAAGTAATTGAGTTGGGAAATTAATATTCATTAACTTGAGACACAGCTGTTTCATTGTCTTTGTCATCCCTTGACAAATTCAAAATAAAACATGTAGAGTGAGAATATAGGTTTCTGTCCATTCTAAAGGCTCAATGCTTAAAAAAATGCATGAAGACATCTGTACTCAATGGCTTTCAATCATTTTTGTACCACATTCAACATATATTTACTGGTTTTCTCACTTTCACCCAGAGCTAGAGTGTTTTAGAGGAATTCATGCACGTGCCTGCTTATGTTGCTAGAAGCAAGACGTTTCCAGAAAGTATTCTAATTTTTATTATGCTTTTTTGTCCCCCATGACAGGGGGACGAGAAATTTCTGTGTTCTACTTAGGCCAATCTAATCTCATTACATCACGAATATCAGAGATTTTGTATAATATGTCCTAAAACCTTTAACTGGGTGATATTTCATCTTTAAATTCTGGCATACACATTTAAGGTATAGTGCGTGGACAAAACTGTGGCACATACTATGAGACAAGAACCTAATTGCATGCCTGTTTTGATTTTAATGCATTGGTTTCTATCATTTCATCAGGCTAACAGGGCAGCATGGTACCCTTTTCTCTGCTTACTCTATATAGTAACATCACATGCAGTTTTCTTGACTCTATAAGTGGATCAAGAGCTAAAGTGAGGGTAGGTTTCATTTTTTTATTGCCTTTGTAGTATGCAATGGTTTTTGTCTGCAAACATAAGGAAGAACTTACTGATGATAACGCCTCTCTGAGAGAAGTATCTCCAAAGCCAGCAGATGCTGATGCTCTCACTTGATACGCTTTACGTGGGACTAGGGTAATGTTTAGCAGAGTTCCTTGCTTCAGCACTTGCTATCTGAATACCAATGAGGAAAACCCCAAAATTTTGTTTTCTCCTTGAATTGTAACTACTGTCTAGATGTGGATGATTTTGAAACCAGGTTCTTTTTTAAAAAAATATATACATAAACATGGGAGGAGGAGGGAATATCAGAAAAAAAAAATCACTGTCTTGTCTTGACCCGTGGTCATGTCCCCTACTGATTCATGATTCACTAGTTGTGGAATAATTTGTCTGCAGTGAACTGACTTACTTGCTAAAGAATGTGACTGACTTACTGAAGAATGTGGAGGAGGGGGGGGGAAGTTAGCATATATTTTCATTGTATGCAGTGCGAAGACCAAATTTCAAATAGATAATAGTAGTCATTCTTTTTTTTATTTAAATTTATTCCATACAGCAATGCCATTGTTTGTAAATTGTGTCACCCAACAAATAATGTGGGTTCTTCCTTCAGTAAAAGAGCAGTCCAGGAACCATGAAGTTATTACTAAAAAGGTCTTAAATGTTTGACGTACGGATATTACCAAAACATATAGATCTGGTTATCTGAACTATGGCACTGCTGAGGTGGGTGGTCATGATGTGCAGATCAGATATTTTTATAACTAAATCACTGACTGCTCAAAGGGGTCGATTTTTGGTTTGTGAGGGGTTGGTTTTTTGTTTCGGGTTTCTTGGTTTTTTGTGGTTTTTGTTGGTTTGGGTTTTGGGGTTTTTTTTAATATAGGAAGGAGTAACAGTAAAAGATGATGTTTAGAAGCAATGTTTTCTTTGCAGCTGAAATTCATTTATCTGTCTTTTATTTCTTTCCTCAGCAGCTGCTTTACAGTTTAATTTATCTTGTTTTGTTATTTGAACTCCAATGAGACAGGGATGCAATGAAAACATGATTTATTGCTTAGGATAAACATGAACTACTAAAAGATTTTAGTCCATCTTGAAAGGGAAAACTCTTGCAATATTTTTTTTTAAAAAACAGCGAACAGAAACAAATAGACAATACTCTTTCTGAAGAGCTTTTACTCTAATTGAAATAAGTATGACTGAGAAGAAGGGATAGCCCCTTTTTATGGATAAGAAACTGAGAACAAATAAAAATCAGTCTTTAAATCAGTGTTTATATGAGCACGTGTTTTCTTTTAGAGCGAGTAGTTCCATTCCAATTCACCAGTGTATTCAGTGTGATTCATACCAGCTGAACATCCAGCCCAAGGAGTTTTTCTTGTATCAGTTTGTCTAGTCCTTGAAGAATAACATCCTCCTTTAGCTGCTTTTTGCTATGCAAATGAAATACTGTCGATTTTAAACATAGAAGTGGAGTTTTATCAGTCGGCCACATGTTTTCCATAGATAACTCCATGGTCTAATTGGTTTGATTCAAACTACTGACACCAATATGTAAATCTTTTTGAATGGAGTGTGTTTATACTGCAGCTTCCTTCTGAACCATTGATTGAAATATGAGGGCTTAAAACAGATCTTGTGTGGAATATGTAAGTTGTTAGCAACTATGCGCATTCTCTCTTGTCTATGCTGCTAACGTCTATGAAGCTAATGAGGAAAAAGTACTGGGCCAACTGCTCTTCCCTAACCTAACACAATATATTTTAGTGGATCTTAGTGCTTGCAAGATTTTTAAAATAGGGTTAGAGCAAAAGCAGCATATTTTAAACAGCTGTTTATGTAGCACAGTTATTAGAAAATCATATAAATGCTTATGGGAGGTTAATGTTACATTATGCTAGCTCTGAAGAAATTTTACTGGAGCATAGGTCTTTCTCGTACTTTTTACTGTATCAGTTTCTTTTTCTCTCTCTGTCTTTTTTAAATTTTAAATAGTGCATGGTTTTAGTCTTGTAATGAATGCCTCTGGCTAGTTTCTTGACTGTATTCTTTGCCCCTTTCTTTTCTTCCAATGTCCTTCCACAATCTGTTCAGACTAGATATCAGGTAGGCAATGCCATCGTGTCAGTTATTTGCATTGGAAAGACCACCAATACAATCTTCATTTTCAAAATTTGTCCATTTTCATTAGCATGAAACATCCTATTCCTATGCAAGTGTCAAAAACTCTTTATGCTTGCATCTCTGGATTGATACAAAAATACATAGGCTCAGTATGTAATCATAAGTGACTACAAAATTTCTAGTCTTACTGGAAGGTGCCTGAATTTAAAGCAATTATTTGGTAGGGAAGCAAAAATATGCAAAGCAAAGCTAAGCAAAATTTGAAATACACTAACTCCATTTTTAGAAAATTTGCTGGCAGGGTTGTATGGCTTGATAAAATAACAGCCACACACTGGTTTCTGATTGTTCTATATTCAAGAAAAATAATTATAAGCAAGCAAAATAATTTCTCATAAACAAAAAAGATATAGTTTATATTTTTCTCCTTTAGTATTTCACATCATATAACCATGTTATGCTCTGATAGCAATTCAGTATCATTATATTTTTATTAGTATGAATCATGCATTGCTTTCTTACCTTGGTTTCTTTTTTTAATGTAGTGCAGCCTATGCTTCCAAGAGCCACATGGTTGCAAAATAGGTAGTCTTCATAAAATGTGAAAAAGAGTGTGATATGGAGTTAGGTCTTTTATTGCAGGTTTACAATGTTTATTATGTTCTGTGATTAGAACAAAAAGAAGAAAAAAAGAAAACTACCCTTAGCCCCATGGAAGATACTGAGAATATAACCAGTGCAACCAGAATGCATTTCCAAGGTGACAGGATTTTATCCCTGCGAATTTAATTTTCTTCAAGTTCCTGCTATTCAGATTGAGTCAGTGGAGTAGATGACATGAGTCGGGGAACTGAGGGTGCTTGGACTGTCAGTCTGTGTAAACTCTGCAGCATGTGTGCTCTGGAAAGAAGAAGGTGCTTTGGAAAGCAGGAGTTGCTCTGATACAAACAGCAAATGCAGCCTTCCAGGTAGCTTTCAGTGCCAGCCTCAGGGTTTATTCCAGGAGCTGTGTTGCTTTCTCGCTTTCTACTCAGCTATCCTCATTCAGCATGATTGTTCTAAATGTTCTTAACTTTTAGACCAAAACTCAGCTTTTACTCGTACACTTCCAGTTGAGAACTCTGATGAAAAAAAAAAGAAAATGGCATTTAAAATTCCATGGCACCACACCAGAAGTAATTTTAGAAGTGGTGAAAAGAAACAATGAGGGTGAGATACTTACTACATTCATTACCAAGTTCGGAAACATTTGCTTATGCAACTTCTCCTCTACTGGTGTATCCACTGCGGTACAGGGTCAGTTAATTAGGGACAACATGGAAGATTAATGTTCAGAGAAAATTCTATAAACCTGAGGTGGAGAAATGAAGATGATTCAATGGGAAATAGTGAAACAGTATATTGAATTTAAGAAAATTTGTATAGGCCTAGTACAAAATGCTTTTTGGTTGAAAGAGCTTATAATAAGATTAACATATACAATTCTCCTTAGGACTTTTCCTTAAAGACACTGTGCTTCTGTGGTTCAAGATGTTCACAGAAGTAAGCACCATTTCCAGGGATATAAATGTGTAGTAAAATTATTCACACAGAGAAAAAAATCAGATTTAAACATACACAAATATAGTCACAGCAGTACCAAATTTCTAACGGATTTTTAGCCCCCAAGGTTAAAAATAATTAGAACTTAATCCTGTAAGCATGTATTCACCTGCTTAATTTTGGTCCTTTGAGTCGCTGTATTGAAGTTGCATGTATTGTCTGAAACTACACCTTTCTGTGATAACAACATCCTGGCATAAAGGGATGCGAAACTTATCAATCACTTAAACCATCAAGAGGAAAAGCGATATTATGAGACTTTGGATAATAGACTGATATAATCACAAAAGTTACTTGCTTGTAAATTTTTAAAAATTGAAATTGTAGGAGGAATAATTTGATCTATGTTATAGTGGGTGAAAGAACAAAAATATTCAAGAATTCTACTAGCTTTTCAGAGGAACATAGAGATTTAAAATTATGCTTCAAATTCCTAATTACAGGACACTATAAGCTGCTGATTACCACCTTACTTCTGCAACTATATCTATTTACACTGGCAAATGTCTAATGTACAGGCTTGCTGGAGGGTCTCAACATGGGTATACAATAAAAGAGACAGCTATATGAAAAGTTGCCACATGTTAGTTTACAAACTCGTGACATTTTTCAGCAATGCAACTTCCTGTTTCAGGGACAAGGCACAGTTCTGTAAGCTAACACCCAACAAACTCCTTTAAATCTGCTCCAGCTCATGCAATTAGAAGCTTTTTTAAACTGAAAAGCACAACATATTTGCAGATGAATTAAAAATCTGACAACAGTTTTGAGATTCAGGATTAATATTATAAGATTACATGTGAAGTAGTCCTTCAGATAACATCTAATATTACTATGTCACTAGCAAATCAAAGCTAATGTGTTTTTTATTGCTTTATATCACTTCCCATAAATTTATGTCCTAGGAATAGGATAAAGTTAGTCTTGAAGAGAAAAAATTATTTGCTTTAAATTACATAAAATCTATTTATATACATATATATAAAATCACCTTTCTGCATTGCTGTTTTAAATTGGGTTCAGGCCATCTGACTAACCAGCAAATGCAGCTCACTTTGCAAACTTGTATTTAACAAACCTTGAGTTGCTGGCTTGAGTTGAGGCTAATTGCAACATAGCCTTATAAATATTTGTATAAAACTCTTAAACTGTATATTTTTCTGGATAAAAATAATCACATACTTTCTTTAACTTAGCTGAAAATGTCCATGCTTAATTAGTACCCTGTCTCTGATTTCTCTCTCCCATTTCAGACCTCATATGCACAACAGCAGACTCTGTATACTCTGCTTTTCCTCCCAAGTCTGTATTTGACGATGTTCCTTGAAGGGAGATAGGACTGGACAGTGTGATGTAAGACATTAAGGAATGTAAGCAATTTATAGACAATTACTTTTTAAGGTATTATCTTTAAGGACTTCAGAAAAATCTTCTAGATGAGCAAACAAGCAGTAAAAATATAGATTTTTTTGCCTGGATTTACTTTTTTTACGCCTTGCAAAATTATTCCAAAGGTCAGCCAGCTTTTGTCTAATGAATCCTAAGGAGACAGAAGTCAAGGACATTCATAAGTGATAGAACTTGAGCAAGGTTTCAATGTTCTCAGGGACAAGATCTGGTCTTCTTGATCCAGGAATTCTTCACAGGCCAAGGAGAGCACTTGAAACCACTCATAGTGATAGGTGCTCTGCAGCTTTCTGGATCTTATATAGAGTGTAACTTGTTGCAATGATATAGGATAAATATAAATACACAAATCTTACCATATGTAAATATTTTTAATTTTTTTCTCTTAGCATGTATTCCTGAGGGTTAAGAGTAGGATATAAAGTTGAAGAGCAAATAACATGAGAGACTGAAAATGCAAATTAGAATAATGT
Organism: Dromococcyx pavoninus; assembly: GCA_033558185.1. Classification (NCBI taxonomy): domain Eukaryota; kingdom Metazoa; phylum Chordata; class Aves; order Cuculiformes; family Neomorphidae; genus Dromococcyx; species Dromococcyx pavoninus. The sequence goes on along the minus strand of JAUMJL010000389.1, from coordinate 645,033 downwards.
TGTGATTGGTAGGCCCTGCTCCAGGAGGACTGTGCAGATTTCTAGTGTAGATTTTAAAGGCCTGCTTTAAAGGAACACTTGCAGGCACGGGTTTGCTTCTGAGTGGATGTGATTCTTATGTACTACACTTTGAATGACTGAGAACAAGCATCTGAAATCTGGTTATTAATCTACCCTAGCATTACTGAACACAACATTTATTAAAAAAGGCAAATGTATAAATTAGGGCCTTGAGATACAGTGTAAATAGAGATACAAAGAGACTTTTGAACACATTCAAATTCCTGGCATGACTCTGATAAGAGGCAAACCATTAAGGACCAGAATTGCAATTGAATGAGTTTTTTGTAGCAAGGCCAAGGAAAACACTACATAACCATCCTTACAGTTTCTTAAACAAAGCCCAGTTAATGGTTTTCTAATACTCAAAAGAAAGTAAATTAATGGATGTGCTTTGCCTATCTTGTACAGACAGACACATAGCAACTGTGTAATGGTATTAACTTGGTCCAAAGATGGGAAGCTTTGTTAGGAGTTCTTGGTATGCATCGATGAGATTGACCACTGGAAAAAGCACTGAACCAGTAAATCCAAGTCTCATTTGGGAAACCAAATAAAGAAAGAATTTTTCTGTTATCAGGAAATTTTCCAACTAAGAAACAAGCTTTATTTGAAGAGGGAAAAAAAAAATTGTAGGAGAACTTACACCAGTATGGCATCCCATGTAATAGTGTTCTGTTATTGTCGTATACGAAGGTGCTGACAGAATATCAGTTCTTTTTTATACCACAGTATTATACAGGGGGTTAAAACAGAGCTGCCAGCATCAAAACATGCAAAGACTTTCACCTTTAAGGAATCAACTTTACTCTGTTGGCAGCAGTTTGTTTTGGGTTTTTGGTAGTTTGGTTTTTTTGGTGTTGTTTTTGGTTGGTTTGTTTGTTTATTTTGTGATAATCTGGTTTTACCTTTTTTAGAAACACTGGGAGAGCACACACTTGAGGAACAGGAATGTCGGCTGCCTACTCTTTGGTGATTGGAAAGTGCAGGTTTTATGTAAGTGTTTTAGATATGACCTAGAGAGTTTTTAGGGTATAGGCCTGGGAAGCTGACAGATCTGTTTCCATGACTGATTGGGTTGCAAAGCTGTCTCCTCTGTTTGCAAAAATACTTGCTCTGCTGAGATGAATAGATGTGGGAAGAGCAGAGGGGTAAATTACTTAAAAATATGAGAAGTTCATTACCAGACCATTGATAACTAAGAGTGAAACCACTGTCACCAGTTAGTCGTGTTGTCATGAAAAAATGCTTCTCAGCAATACTTTACGTGCCAATAGATTCACAGGCAAATTCTCTCTATTTGCCTTTGTATGTTCAGTTTTTCAATATTTTTGCTAGTAGACACGGGAATTAACTTCTCAAGCAACTTTCTATGATTATAATGCCTGACCTGAGAAGAATGTTGTAAAGAACATCAGTGAATCAATAAACAGAGAGAGTTTTCATGTTATGTTCATATTCTCAGTTCATATGAATCCAAGAAAAATATTAAATACTTTCTTAGAATGAGGTTTCTTTCTGACTTACCAATATACCTCTTTATATAACACTATCAGATCACCTAAATGTTTTTAAAGTAAATTAGTTTTATGCCTTTTGTGAAAGCAGAAGAGAGCGGAAAGGAAAAATAGCCAATAAACCAATAGATATAGTAAACCATGATATCCTTTCTGCAAGACTTGCACATCACTGTGGATTTCATAGGCAAAAATACTCTTAAAATTTTGTTTTCTTAATATAATTATGCTCAATAGCTTCTTTCGGTAATCCGGTGATGATTTTGTCCTTAATGTTCCTGAAATTTCTAATGATGTGGTGTCTCTGTCAACCAATTTTAATTTGGAAATCAAATTATTGGTTTCCATATCACCACCTTACAGTTCGCAGAGAAGTAGCTTTATGGGAACTAGAAGTGAATTCACAAGATCATGTTATGTTTTCCTGACCATTCTTCCAGGAAGAGCTTAACGTCCTGCCCATCTAATCCCAAAACTGGTGTTCTTAAACTGGACAAATTTCATATGGCTCTGTAAAACCAAAGGGCTAGATTACATGAGAAAGGAATTAAAAAATCATTTCTTCCCCTGATGGAAAAGCAAAGACAATTTTTTTGTTGATTTGTTCATTCTCATCACTGCTGCAAAAGATATCAAAAAGTTTCAGGGTTATTTAATTTTTTTATATTTGTGTTAGAAAATGGAATTTTCATAGAATTACCTACAAAAATGTTTTAGGTTTTTGGCTGGGAGAAACAGGATGGGATAGGTGAGAAGAGAAGTACATCTTGGTTGCATCTACAGGAAGGAAACATTGACCACCAAAGATATGTGGCTAATAATTCAGTAGCAACAAAGAACTCAAATCCCAACTTTTATGATAGTATTAAATTTCCACTGAACTGCAAAATCTCTCATATTAATGCATGGCATTATGCAAATCAGCTCCCTCTTTGAGCAACTAATGTAGTATGCTCTGCTGGGAAAGAATGAAAAGACTCCCAAGGCAATGGTAAACATTACTGGAATTATATTATGAATGATCTAGGACTTAAAATTGTGGCTTCTGTGAAATGTTATCTCTGACTGCTTCAAGCCAGAGCTGCATTAAAGATGCAACAGGGAGATGCAGCAGACTTCAATGGATTCTGTAGGGAAAGTGAACAGGGAACAGACTTGTCACATACAGTAATTTAATTGGATGCCTCCAAAATTATCAGACAGGAGATACTTCACGTAACACAACTTGCATATGGAAAGCATTGCCATGGGAAGTCTGAGAAGCCAAAATTATAAGTAAATTCAAAGTAAGTGATTATGCAGATTAGTGGGGGGTGGATCATTCAGAAACTATAAAATAATGTAGTCCAAGTGCAATCTCCAGTTGCAGATGTCCCTAAAGTCAAAGTCTGTCAGCTAAGACATCAACTGAAATGAAGGACCGCTTTGTTCATGCATCTTTTGATTTTCCCCTAACAGTAATTGTGTTAGAGGATAATCTGAACTAAAACTTTTATCTTACAACACAATCCTTGTACTCTTAAGTGAATATATTTCTATGCTGTTCCTATTTTTTTCATGTTCATAACACTGAGAAAGCAAAATCATACTGTGAAGTTATTATAAAATAGATTAAAAAAAAAGTCTAAGGCAGATAATCGAACATTTGTGTTCAATACTAATATTAAGAAGAATATTAGAAGTTTAAATTACACCATAAATCAAAGTACAAGGTCTGACCCCAAAAAAGTACCCAGGAGTATGCCTGTAACTCTTTTTATTTAACAAATTAAGAAAATCAACTACGATTGCTTTCAAAATTGTTCTCTTCTGAGTTGACACACAGCTGCATACAGTGCTGCCAACCTTCAAAGCAATTCCACAGATCCATTGGTTTTGCTTTCACATCTTGTACTGCGAATAAATGGATTCCTTTGAGCACTGACTTGATCTTTGGGATATCTCCACCATCACCCTTAGTCAATAATTGAAAAGTTTCTGTTGTGGATTTCTTCAGGTTCACAAGATACTTGATACTGACACATTGTTCACTCTTGCACATGGACATTTTCCAACCAAAGGTAGGATAAATTCTGTATTTGAACACGCATCCCCTAGTAGTGAGTGAAGGGATCGATTAGAGACTTGTCTCACTATGACAGTTTTGAACGTATTCTATAACCATCTCTTTGTCTTTCCGCTCCCACTCGTGGTTCCTGAGCTATAGGGTTAATCTCAGAGGCTTTTTTGTGTCAGACCTTGTATAAATCAATTTTAGTGTTATTCGAATACTTAGGGCTTGTTCCAAATGTTGACACTGATATTTAAGATGTAGATTTACAACACTGACACATCTGTTATGTGTTAGCTGTGTAATGAAGTCCACTTTCTTGTATTTTAAAGATAAGTAATTCTGTATCTATAGTTAATATTAAGAATTTAGTCACCTTTTTCAGTCATATCACTGTTTTGACTTAGATTCTGAGAGATACCGTGGTTACGTGTCTCCCCAGCAGTTTTCAAGACTAGTTAATGTTTGCCAGACTGTTTAAAGGCAAGAAGTGCCATTTCCATGGTAGTAAATATGGCCAATTAATGCCTGAATTGCATTTATTATACTAAAAGATTATAGATTTGAATTAGAGAGAAGGCATGAAGGCATATTCTTGATCAGTAATCCAATGAGCTGTGTCTTTCAGTTTTGAGAACCTGACAGGAATTTTGCATTTTAATATTTCAGCTTGAAATCTTCTTAATTTATTCATAAGCTTACTGATTAAACTGTTTTAGATAAAGTTTAATTTTGATCAACAAGAAGATTGTAATTAACTTGGAAAGGAAGTATTAACTGAGGCAGAGCTGAGGTCAATATTCTGCTTTAGAGTCACTAACCATCTAAACCTACATTTAGTGAAATAAGAAGTCAGTGAATATACTGACTGCAATTAGACATCATAGGAGAAGCAAAGAGATTCTGTCTGCTTATATAAATAGAGATTGTGATTTTATTTTTTTTATAAGGTACAACTCTTGAATTTGAAGTGGTGGGGTGTAAAGGTGCAGGAGGAGGAGAAGGAAGAAGAAAAGACAGTTTTTTCCTGATTCTACACATGTCCAAATAGTGACAGCATGATCTAGTTGCAAGAAAGAGAAATAAGCGTGTTTTAATTTTAACACTTAAATACAATACTGCAACTGTAAAAACATCAGTAATATGAAAAGAACATAAATTGGCATGAACGTTTGCAAAATAATTTAAACTACAAAGAATCTGATCTGTCACCTGCCAGTCACAGTGTGAATCTAGTTCATAATGATAGACCATATTCATCCCCACTCAATATGTCATTTTTTTTAATTGCTGTCTTTGTTCTATCTCAGCATTTGGCTGTCACATCTTTAAGAAAAATGGTCCAACTGTTTTGCCACTTGCTCTAAGAAATAAGTTGCTCTCAGCATATGGAGGTTTTCACAAACAATATGCTTTCAGTCTTTTGCGCTTTCGATTTTTCCATAGAAGATTGGTAAAGCTAGTTTGAGATTAACTAAAAGTGCTGCTGTCCGTATAAGCAGAGCCTGCAAAGACTCTTGCTGTACAGGAGTTAAGGAGAAGGATTTATTGCACATTCTACTTCAACTGATCTTTCTATAGTTAAGCAGCAAATAAATAAGAACTATTATACCTAAAGGAAACACTTGGTAATGATGAGATGCCATTAGTAAAGTGAATTTCACATTTGTGCCATAGAACTCATTTTATAATTATTTGTTGTTCATTTCTTGATCAGCACATGGACTAAACTACTAAATGAGAATAACCATGGATGCCAAAGGACTCCCAATAGTAAATGCTGTTAAGATTTAGGCCTTGCTAAAAATATTTCTTTGTTACCCTGACGATCTTGAGCACAACTTTATTTGCACATCTTTTGCTTTCTCTTATTCTTCTTACCCATAAATAATCAAGTCAATGTCTTTCTATTTCTGCAAAGGCCACATGGTAGGCAGAGTCTCTCTGTTCCTGTTAGATGGCTGAAGGCTCTCTGGTGTGCTAGAAGGGAAGCAGAGGAAATTTAGATTACCCACCACTGCACTGTAGTTAGAAGATGGCCATGAGCTGGCCAGAGCATTACAGTGCATTTTCTTTCTCCATTGATTTCCTTCCCAGGCACCTCCCAAGTCAGAGGTAATTCTTCTGTATTGATAGGGCTGGACAGATATTTCTAAAACCAGGTGCAACTGCTTCTTGAATTCACAAAAATATTTTGCATGCAAAGTATCCTGATAAGTTTCACAGTGCAACACTCTAAAGAAATACCTTCCTCCTACCAATAGCCTGTTACACAACGACTTCATTCAGTGCACTTTAGTGTTTGTGTTAGAAGTGACAGTAAATTTGTGCTTTCTGTTACTCTGTAGAGGCAATGTACTTGCATGTTTTTCATTTCTGTTCCTGCTTATGCGAAAAAAAACTAGAAGGGGAAAACAGGAACAGTTCCTCTTTTAACCTGTTTCCTTGTTTAAGCTCATATTGCAATCTAATTACTGATCTATTTCTATCAAAGTAATTTAGAACAGTATTTAGTATGAAGTGTTTTGGTTTTTAACTGCTTATGATATTTCTGGAGTGTTGCATAGGGCTTTGATTGAAAAGCATCATTAACAGTATCAGTTTGCATTTCCCAAGCTGATAGATTTTCTTCATAAATGTCACCTCTGATGTTTTCATTTTATTTAACATATCAGCTTTTAATTTGCTTCTGCTTGGTAGAAAAAATTTTTAGCATTGTTTTGTTGTAAATTTCTGCCCGTAATTTAATTTATTTTAAAATACTATTGTCTGACAATAATACTCACAGAGCAGAAGTCTGTTCAAGATTCACACAGTCCAATTTTCTGATAATTTAAATATGTCATTTTACAATTCTAAATAAACGTGAGCTTTTTATATTTCAGGATTTAGATGTTTATTTTAAGTAGTTACATGAAATTTCATCTTCGTTTTTAACAAGCCAGAAAAAGAATAGCTTGGAAACAAGATGTAGGTCTTAAAACTCTCTGCAAGAAAAATGTTCTATCTTGAACAAGAAGTCTGACATTTCAAGGTATATTGTCACATTTTTCATAGAAGTATAAGAGTAAAGCCCCATAATTTGCTATACTTCAGTTGCTTTTTCTTTCAACATTATTTATTTCAAAGGAGGCATTTCTTGTCTAAGTTCCAACCAAAAAATAGCTAATTGAAAAGACTGAAAATGTTGATAAAAAGGAGATACAGGTAAATAGATTATTTGAAGAATGCACATTCCTTGTCAACTCAGTATTCAGTCAATATATTCACCTTTCTCTAGAAAGGCCCAGACAGAAGCCTGACATGAGCTCAACTTTGTTACTGAGTCAGAGACAATCTGGATTTCGCTGGGTTTCATCTAAGGAATTCCCTGGTGCTTGAAGTAAAATAGATAAAAAATATAAGTTCATGTTAAAACCTCATGCTTCTATGTCTAATTCAGTCCAAACATGGCAGGGAAAAGAAAGCTTTTTGAGAATAGACTAATTTCCCATGTTTTCCCGTGGTTGTGGTTCTGATACCTTTTTCTGCTGCCTTTTCCGAACCATATGAAAGATAATATCTGTTTAGGGATAATACCTGTTATGTGAAGATGAAAATATGAAAGAGAGAGTTCTTTATCTAAAGAATGCACAGGCATTAAATTCTTCAATTGTGGAACTGAATTTAACAAGAATGACTTGAGGAAAACTCATTGTGGTGTCAAGTTGAAACCAGTTATGGCAGAAGTGAAAGGAGGTTTTCTAATAGCAGGATGACTGACAGTGTTATGAAGTGCCTTGCCACCTTCAGGGTATCACTAGGTAGACAGTCTTTTCCATCAACAGCTGTAAAGAACATAATCAGTTGGGAGGAGAGGAAGTATTTTTGTGTTGGAACTGAATCACTATATAAAATGGCTGTAGGGAACAAAGAGTGTAACGGCACGTCTGAGTTATAGAAAAGCATCTAGTAAAGCAAGAGTCTAACAACCCTCACCCAAAAGCTTTCAGAGCACAAAACCAATCAAGTTAAAAGAATAATATTTCAGCCTTAGTACCCTGGGTCTGCTCTCATTCTTGTTCCAGACAAGATTTACGATTTATATCAACCTCCTCTCTTAGTCATTCTCTTGAAATATGTTGTAACCCTCATCCTCCCAGTATAAGTCAGAAAAAACTCTTCTAGTCAGCAGAGGTAAGATGAGATGGTAACCTTAGATGAGAGAAAAGTTGACTACTGTTGAATTTTCTACTTGAAACTTGATGTTGCTCTTCCTCCATGTTTGACTGAATGATACTGTTTGCTCACTGTCTCTGAAGTAGCTTAAAAGGGAGAAGCTGATAACACTGGGCTTGATCTAGCTTGATCAGGCTTGTGACACTGTGAGCAAAACTGTGCAAGAATCAATCAAATTTAGGGACAAAGAGTTCTGCAAGTCACATACAGTGGTAAGTAGACATCCTTAGCACACTTCAGAAGAGGCAAAATCCAGTTGAAGTGGAAGGTAGAAGGGTGAGCGAGCCACCCAAATGAGTCTGAAAAAAAAATCTTAGGATGTATGCTCAGTGTTAGTTTTAATAGGAAGTTTAAGAATCAGTTGTTATTTAGAAAAACAGCTGAGGTGAATAAAATCCTTAATAGCTCTGACCAAGAGCAGAGTGGGGCACCTACTGTGCCGTGTAAAATACACCTTTAGTTTGCTCTCACATGCATTGTATTCTTAATTGCTCTAAATTTCCACGTGAAATCACTATCAGATTAAAAAGGCATGTGATGCAAAGAACACACATATTGAACCTTTCTTCAGCCCATAGCCCGAGTTTTTCAAGAGTAAAGAATGCATGGGGAGTGGTTTTGGGGGAGTAGTTCAGTATGAAAGGAGGTCGTGGCAGCCCAAGGAGAACTGTACAATGGAGACTTGTTCTTCAGTGTTAAGTTCTATTTTGGCCATGCCAGCTCTAACATACACATTATTTGAGTTTGCAATGATACATACATATTTTTTACATCAGAAAATTTGTCTTCTTTGAAAACCAGTTCTTGCCAGGAACTCAAAATGATTTGTGACCACCTCAAGGGAGGTGATTTTTCCCTCTACTCTGCTCTTGTGAAGTTCTGAAGTTTGTTCAGTTCTGGAGTACTCAGCACAGGAAAGATATGGATCTGTTAGAGCAAGTCCAGAGGAGGGCTAAGAAAATGATCAGTGGGCTGGAGCACCTCCCATACAAGGACAGGCTGAGAGGATTAGGCTTGTTTGGCCTAGAAAGAGGGCGGCTCTGGGGAGACGTTATAGCAGCCTTCTGCTATAGCAGAACTTAAAGCTGGCCTACAGGGAAACTGGGAAGGAGCTCTTTAGCAGGGACTGTAGTGGTAGGACAAAGGGTAATGGTTTTAAGCTGAAAGAGGTCTGACTGGACTTAACTTCATAGACAATTTCATCTAAATTCATCTTAATCCAACTTTGATCTCATTCCTTATTTCTTTATATTTGCTGATTGGAGCAGTATATTTGGTCTGTGAGTTTAATATTGCTGATTGGGGTGTGTAAAGTGGTTTTATGTTCCTTTCTTTTAAGGAAAATGCCTTTGCTATAGAGGCCATTAGAAAAACTACAGGAACACAAGAAGCTATTTCAAAATAATTAGGAAGGCTGATATATTTTACTTTTGGAAGAGTACTTTGAAATTTTTAGCAACACAGAAATCAGTAAGGTCATTACCTTACCAGAGGTATTTATCGTTAAACAGAAAGCATTCATTTATTTTAACCTGTATGCTACTAAAATGATGGTGATAAGTGATACATGATAAAGCTATGCTACCAGAGAGCTGTATTTCTGTGACAGGTTAAATGTCAGGATTTTAAAGTTATGTGAATCTGTCAGCATTAACAGTGATGTGTTTTTATTTTTACAAATATGCACGTATGTATTATAGCCAAAAAATACGTGATCAAACCACATAATTTTATACTCTCATCTGCTCTTTAAAATCTGTGAGTATCTGTGACTACCCAAATCTAATATTTCATCTAGATCCAAAGTGGCTTTTAAGTTGAAAAAGTTTTATAGAACTTTGACAAATGCCTTAGTTTAAAGAGACTGCACATGGTATCTCTAATAATATGATGCTGTAACACAAGTTACTAGCGTTCCTCCTGGACTCATGAAATTATCTCTGTCTTCTAAATCAGTCAATAACAGAACAGTAAATGGTAAATTGTATTTGGAAATATAATAAGTAGGTTTTTAAGTGTTTGACATTTTCCATCTTCTGCTATTTAAATTGATTTTAATATAAAGCAATTAAGAACATCCTTTTTCCATTAAGGAAATTATATTTAACTTCTGTTGTGATAATGTATGTTATATATAGAAGACAGAAGGTACTTGAGCTTCACTTTTTTCTCCACAAGGTCGTTGTCATTGTGGGCAGTGGTGGTTGTGTAATTTTCCAGAATAAATATATTAATAGTTGGTGCTCTTAGAACAAAATCAATCAAGACTCCAAATATAAATATTTCTTTTGATGTAATTACTGTCATGATTGAGAAATTATTTTACTTTTTTGAACACCTTCATGCCTTTGGTAGGTTAATAAGCAGTATGGAAAATGTCAGTTGAAAATCATAACATGAGCACTGTGCTTTCTTGGCTGATATTATTATTTATTGCTGATGTTTTCCATGACACTTTATTTGGATGGTGGCAGACATAAATAAATATACATATTTATGATGAAGTGCTTTTGAAAGTACATGTGTTAGCCCTTTCATCAGACATTCAGCTGTTGAGAACAGGACAGTGTTAGAGTAATTAAGAGAATCTGTGGCCAAAGAAAATATGCAAATCAGCCTTCTTGCAATGACTGGATTTCTTGCAAAAAACCCTTGAGGAATTACTATTTTTTCTTGTTTTCTCTGCTTTTATATCTGTATCTCTTTAAAACCAAGGTGTTTATTCTTTGTCCATCACTCCAAGGTGAAGCACTAACATCAATTCCATAATGTTACAATTAGTCGCAAAAGTTACTGGTAGTAAGCCACCAAGTAGGTTTGGCACAATAATCCAAGCTGGATATTTACGTTCTGCATCTCAGTCAGAAATGTAAGTAAGATCATAATTTCTTAAGATTTCTGCTTTGTGATTTGTTTCAGGAGAGAAATGACAAGGAACTTTAATGCCTATTGTTAACAAAAGGTATTCAACGTTTATAAAGTCTTTCAAAGTTCAGAAGATTTTATAAGAATTAACTGATGATTATTAGTTAATTGGAATAATGTTACATGCATTTAGACATAAAATATAAATACAGATGGCACCTGACTGTTTTCCACGTCATAAAATATTGAACTAAATTACGTATAATGCTATACAAACTAAAGAATAAAGTTATCAAAAGATATACTAGGCATTAATTGGGCACAGATGAATTTGGACTGTAAATTAGAGATTTTCTAATTGTCAGAGGAATAAAGTAGGACTTTCTGGGCTGTTATTTCATTCATGTTTTATGTCTAATTTTTGCAATCTGAAAATCTTCAATATTGAAACTAGACTGGTCCTGTGGCCTGAACAGCAATTAGTGATAAGCATGTCGCTTAGAGTTGTGGAATATATCTTTTCGTTGGGCTCAAAGATTTCTTTGCCATGTCAATCAAAACACAGTCGGTTTGGTAAATTTGATCTAACCATGTCTGGTTGCTTCCCTTTTTTACTGTAGTGCTGGGTGTTGGGGGAGGTGATGAAGTAGGTAGGTCTTGCATCAGTCTAGTATGATACTATTTCTGTTCCTAAATTTTAAGCAAAGAAATAGGTGACCTAGTTTCAGAGAAATTAAATAGCTGCAGTAAAGATTGAAGACTAAGCATAGACAGGGATGTGATGATCTTAATCAGCAGAGAACCTAGGCTTGCCTCTACCCTGAAACATTTAAATAGTCCGCTTGTTCTTTTGTGGTTTTAGGCTGGCAAATGACCAAGTCCTTTGCAGAACTGGTCTGCAAATACCTCATCAGAAATGTGGTTGTCTAACTTTGGACATGTTAAATTAGGTAGATAATTCAGTCAGGTAGTGTCCTTACTCCTAAGATTATAGCAGAGATATGACCTGTCTTCCTTCTTTTATACATACTGAGGCACTACAGTACATTCTTGTCTTAGGCAAAAGCCATCATTGTGTTTTCCCTGTACATTGATAACTGTGCACTAATTGTGGCAGCAAAATGTATTGATACAAAAGAAAAGAGAGCTTGCATCTTAAAAATGCAAAAAATATTTCAATTCAGTGTCTTATCATTCTTCATGGAGGTTGTTCTCTATTTTAAATTAACTACACTCCTGTTCTGACTAGGCAGATGAAGAATGAGAGTTACAGATGGGTTTAATTTCATTGAGTGAGAGAGAGGTGCTGACTTTCTTCATTTTATTAACATGTAGAACACTGGGGAAAACATGTTTGTTAATTCATTTCAGCAGGGGGAAACTGCAAATGTGGCATGTAATTGGGATTATCCCTGATCCTGTTGCCACTTTTCCCAAGAAGCTACCACAGATTTTTCTAAAACTGTGTGTAAAAAATACTGAAAAAAAGAAATTTATCTTCAAAATATGTAAAGCAAATATCTTCACAATTGTCATTTGACACTAATATTTGCAGTTCTCCAGAAATCCCCTCTTTCATCCCCTATTGTTTAAAGCGAGAGGCTGCTACTAATTAAAATAAGTTTTATTATTATTTTCTGTCTTTAAAATAACCAGGCAAAGTCTCATAGTCTCATTTCCTTGGATCGTTCAGTAGATGAAGATGAATGTCATTGGTATTCTATTTGATTTCCTTTAAATGTTTAATGATTAATTGATCTTTCATATAAGTTTGGTTTAATGCTATAGGCTTCCAATATGATAAGATAAAATTAAAAATTTGTGAATATTGGACTATGCAAACAAATATTTTTAAAGTTCATTCAAGATATAGAACAAAGATTTTCATCCTAGTGCAAATTCGAAGTATTTATTACGATCTCCTAACTGGAAGATGTTTTTTAAGCAGCTTAAAGTTGCAGTATTTTCTATTAATCTTAGTTCAGTGTCATGAAAATATCCAATTGATTAACTTGGGATTCTGTTTACTGAACAAGGCAAGTGCACATATTTTCTTCTTATCTCAATAAGAAGAGAATAAACCAGATTTAGTAAGGGAGTAAAATGCTTCCCTGTTTTCTTTTTTCTTTAATTTACAAACCTTGTCTTTTCAGTGGAGTTGGTCTTCCATATGGTATTGCCAAAGAACATGAAGAGCCTCAATTATTCTAGGTAAAGAACAAATGAAATAAGGCTTACAAGTCCCCAGGTCAGATTTAACCTTTAATTTTGGAAACTAGAGAGAAGTATAAGCCCTTTGTTTTCTGAGATTTCATTTTAAATATGATATATAGCAAGTGTTTAGTTACTCAGGTGGCCTGCAGCTAATCACCATAGTCATTAGCGCAGATTAGAAAATTATCAGGTTGATTAGTCCTGCTGGTGTCAGCTGTTATAAATAGTGTGGGTTTTTTTTTATGGAGGATGAAATTAACTTTTCTGAAGTCTGTAGATATGTCCTATAAAATTTATTCAAAATGATGTACCTTACTGAAGCTCAATATCTAAATACTGTTGGGAATTATACAGCTTGCAGTACCTGTGGGTAGGGGAGTTTACTGAACTGAAACCAAAGCCTGCATAGATGTCTGTGCTTGATTCCTCTGCTGGTCAGAGTGCTGGGAACTATCAGGGAGTGTGGGGGGGGTTGCTAAGATTTAACTGTATTGAACTGATTATGTTAACATTGCTCATCAATCCTGTTTCTGACAAACATTTAGAAATGATCCCAGTTAAGACAGGGGAATCCTCCTTTTGACAAGAATTAGACCAAGGCTCTACATTTGCAAAACAGTTCATTGACTGTTTGACATTCTCTTCCCTTACTCCCCTCTCAGTTTCAGAAGAAATGTTAACACTGAAATATGTTTTCGCTTAGCGGAGACTGAGAGGGTAGAGTAATATGGCACTGATAAGGGAAGAAAGGAGATAACAATTTACGAGATGAATTATAAGAAATTCAGGTAGCCATTAAAAATATTGAGTGAAGATAAAAAGATAAATAATTTGTAGCAAATTCGCAGACTAATGGAATGAGCTTCAAATATTGATTTTGATGAAAGTTTCATCAATCCTTTCAAAAAACATCTTAAATTGTCTCCATCCTTAAGTACAGGAAGTAAAATCCTGGCCTTGTTACGATTAATTCCATGCCTCCTGTTGAGTTCTCTGGACCAGAATGTCATACTAAATTTTCATGAAATGTGCAGTCTGAGTATTCAAAAAATCCAAGCTTTACAGCAGAGATTGAAAGTAAATAAAGTTTTTGCCACTAGTATCCATGGCTAGTTTATTACAGTAGTCGTACCTAAACTAGGAAGTGTTTTAATAGTATATTAAATAATATCAAAGTTTAAGTAAGAAATAATTATTTTAATTAACCTGCATATACTCTTACTTAAGTTTATTCATATATTGCTGCATGTTTGACACTATAATGTAATGTTTTTCCCTCAACATGGAAAACATTACCGTAAGGCAGTAACCATGCATGAAATCTAGTTGTGTCTGCTTCCAGCCAGGCACGATGGTAAATCTAAACATATCTTCATCTTCAGAGTAAACAGGGAAAAAATATACAGTATGTTTCTTCTTGTCCTGGTGGTCTGGGATGAAGCCTAATGCCACAGATACCTGTGAGACCACATGATTTAGGAAGGAAATGCTGATAAGGGAATAACCCAGTGACTGCAAGTAAGAGAGGGATGTTAAATGGACTTACGGGGTGAAGATTTAGGTGTTTTTTTTCTTGGCTGGTTAGTGAAAAGTAGACAGGTAAATACAAGCAGAAATAGATAAACATTGGATATAAACAACTAAAATTGCATAATGTGTTTGTTAAAAAAGATGTAGCGCTTTTTGAGCTCAGAGTTCACAGGTAGTAGGCTGAAAAAAGATGGTAAATATTGCTCCTTTAGGCAATAGATATTCCACATCATGAGAACAGAATCCAATTCTTGACTAGGTCAACCCAGAAGAAAAAGTTGAAAGGAAGAGCTTTAGCTCATCTTTTAAAAGTCATGTTTTAAAACTTATAGGGCAAAAGCCTTAAACAAGAGCAGCAGTTCCCTTTCCTCTTTTAAAATGTAAAAATAATACCACCATGAAAGAAATTAATATTTAAATTCTGTTCCTGATTATACCAAAATATTCCCAATTGTTTTCTGTATGTAGAAGCAGCAGTTATCTAGCACAAAAGACCCCAAATTGATTTAAGATTTTATTTATGTGTATGTATATGCATACACGCATAAAGTTTTTACTGTTTTGCTTAACCAGGACAATTTGATTTTATTTTCTTTTATTTTGTGCTTTTGTTTTATTTTCCTGAATAATAAGGTGCAGGTTTAGATTTTGTCAGATTTTATTATGGAAATTTTCTCTAATGTCTTTTTTCCTCCCTACTTGGAAGAACAATGACAAGCAGTGGTGGTTTTGGTTATTCATGTCTGTCTTTTTTTTGTTCGTAGCTTATAAATTTGCCTTCCATCGGAATATAGAGAAATCTATCTGTCAGTGAGCTGCAATAGGGAAAGAGTAGACAAAAAAAACCTTTGGAAGGCCTCCTAGTCTCATACTCCAGCTTACATTTGAGGTTAAATTGAAAGTTTGGGGATAAAATCCTTACTTTTTTAAAAGATTCTTTAGAGAATTATGGTATCCAAGGTAGACAAGGTAGACACGTGTTAGAAAAATCAAAGTTTCCCATGATGATGTTTTAAATTTTGACAGTACCTTTAGAACAAAGCAACCATCTTCCTTACTGAAAAAAATTATTTACAAAAATATTAGGCATCTTCAATTTGAAAATTACAAAAAAAGGATTCATTTTTTAATTGATTCTTTAAATTATCAAGATGTCTGTATAAGACGGTTATCTCTTTCCCAGAGAGATTTATTTATGGAATATTTGGATTCTGGATTTTTAGGTAGATGGCTAGTCACCTTAATTACATCCGGTGTTAGACTAAAATTTATGCAAAATATTTTATAGGAATAAGTAAATCCTCATTTTCCACGTGGAGTTACCCCTGCTAATAGTCTCAAGAAATTCAGATGTGACTATTTTTGCAAGATCGTCATGCTCAGAGTTGAAACATGATATGACTTTTTACTGCAGAATTTCTCAAAGTTGTCTGCTAGAAACCTTGCCTCTGGGATTTCAAGAGCCAAGTGTCAGGTCAGGGGTCACAGTTGACAACCCGACTTCTTTGACTGAATTTCCGACTGCCCTGTGATCTGATTCGCAGTGCAGAGGCTCACTGAGGGCTGCAGCCTCTTGCAAGGAACAGGCGGTCTTTGGTTTGATCTAACACAAAGGAATTTTGTGTTTCAATTGTAAGGAAGGAACAGGTTCTGTGAATCACGCACACAGGGGGACACACCATCCTCACGAAAAGAGTAGGTGGTGCCAGCGTGTGAGACTCAGCCTCATCAGTTTGTGAATCTCCACTAAGTGCAGCCTGGGCAAAGCAAGCAACTCCCTCTGAAGAAAACAGTTCAAAAGAAAGTGAACTCCATGAATCAGTTCTGTAGATGGTTTCTCAGTATCACCGTTTCTCTTCCCCCTTCTGACTCCGTGTACGTGTACGCGTGTGCACATTTGTAGAAAGGCTTAAAGTGGGAACTGGTGCCATAATTACTGTTCTATTCAGTGTTGCACTGCTTGTTTTCCCAATGTGCGACAGCGGATGTGGTCCTGGTGATGTAATAAATGGGTATAAAGGTTAAATCTTGTTCAGCATATAGAAGAAATTTTAGATAGGAGGAGAGTGCAGCCCCTTTGCCAAAAATCTGATTCATGCAGGAAAATAGGGGGGGTGGTAGATCAGAGAAAGGCTGCTCTTATTCTTTAACAAAAAACACTAGAAGCACAACCAGTAGATTCTGTATTGACTGGAATTACATTGTTTTGAGCATATACTTGTTGGAAAAAATATCCGGAAGCAGCTAATTCTTGTTTTTTGCTTTCCCAGGGCATCTGTAGCTACTTGCATTTCATGCTAGCAATCTTAACCTTTTAAAAAAACCTGAAAAACTCACTATGTGGTTGTAAAATTAAACCATTGAAAAGCAGTCTGAAAATATGGGAATTTATATTTTCCCATCAATTAACTTTTGGTGGGGTTTTTTTGGTCAGTTCTTAAATGACTGATGTTTTGACAGGTTGTATTATGCCGATTCTCCTGGGTTTTAGTGAGTTCAGTGATATTTGAGTTTCGCTTACATATAAACCCCAGAACCTTCTCGACTGATTGATTTAGTTCCTTTCATGCCAGGGAAGGAAAGGTATGAGATCCCTAACACATAGCATCTCAGACATATCACTTAAATTCACAGAATGAAAGACAGGGGATAAGACAAGTTTCAGGAAAATTTCCTTTACAGCTCTGAAATGGTTTCTTTGTCTTACTGGAATCTTCTTTTCACATGAAAAATGAGAAGTAAAAAAGCCCAAGCAGTCCTGTACTGAGAGGCAGAAAAGCAAACTGCAGTTACACAGTATGGTTCAGCAAAGACAATCCTAGAAAAAAAAGAAACAGAAGACTGAAATTCAACAATAAAAAATAAATCTAACAAATAGCAAAAGGTCAGAGATAAATATAACCATCAGGAAGGGAGAAGGAAAGTGGGGAAGAAACAATAGAAAACCTTAGCAGAAGTGCAGCTGCAAATTTAAATGACTAAGGCAGAGGGAAGAAGAGGCGTGGTGCTTGGATCCCTCTGTGGTAGGTGACTTAGCAATTGCATGACTGGAAACAGCCAGCTCTATAGGATACAGCGTTTGGTTGTCATTCAAGAGGCGCTGCTATTTAATTCAAACTGGGAAGAACAACAGAAAAAGACAGTTCAGGAAAGATATTCTAGGAAGATTAAAATGAAAATTTCAGTCCAGGTGACTGGTGCTGACTGTGTTAGCTACCTAATGCAGTACTTTGTATTTTCATCTATTTTTTAGATTTGACAGGAAGAAAATGATTTTCTGAAAAGACATAAAGGGCAATATGTTCAGAAATTCCTATGTCCTTTTTCATAAGTTGCTTAGACTTAGTTTAGAGTTGTGGGATCACAATACCATAGAATGGTTTGTTTTGGAAGGGTCTTTAAAGTTCACCTACTTCCAAATCTCTGTCATGGGCAGAGACACTTTCTACTGCATCAAGTTGCTCATAGCTTCGCTCAACCTGGCTTCAATTAGGTTTCCCTGGTGCCTTCTCTTCAGGCTAACCAACCCCAACTCTCTCAGCTTGTCCTTGTATAGGAGGTGCTCCAGCCCTCTGATCATCTTCATGGTCTCCTCTGGACTCATTCCAATAGATCCATGTCCTTCCTGGGCTGAGGGCTCCAGAACTGAGCACAGGACTCGAGGTAAGGTCTCGTGAGAGCATTTGAGACACGTTTCCATGAAGCACAGCAGAACTTGGCTGCAAGAAAACTGTGAAGTTCTTCATGAAAAATATCTTCTGAATATTTTGACAGGCTATAAAATGGAGGCAGAATTACTGTACATATTAGGAGATATAGCATAACAAAATGGTGTTTGACACTTTGTTCATCTGAACAAAGTGAGGCATTTGAGAGAGTTAGGTAGTCAAAATATCCTAGTCAATTAGGGTCCCAGTAAAATACTACAGATTTATTCATCTCTGGTAGACAATCAACATCTTCCCAGAGAATTTTTGTTCATTCAGAAACAGAATTTTATACCAGAAACCTGTTATGATAGAAGATTCCCAACTGATGTTTCTTAGATGCTGATATTATCTGCCAACTGTTCCTAGAACTGCTTCATAACCATCTTACAAATCTATGACTTTTATTCTTCCTTTGGAAACAGAATATGTTGAATCCTTCTCCTATTCTGGTAAGAACAAATAAGTGTGTTATCCATTCCTTTACTAGTCAAAGATCTAATTGTTTTCATGTTTGCTTTCATCATTTGGTCATAAACGATAATAATTCATTTTCATTGGTTTAAAACAAGTTAAATTTGCACAAGTGAATTTGGCTGAACCTCAACTGTATGATGACATTTTAATTTATCATGGGGCAAATTCCAGGGAATCTATCTGTTGTACTTTCTGACATCCTTAATACTGACCAAGATACTATTTATTGGATTGGTGGTCATTACAGAAAACAGACCTTCAGAAAACATGTAAAACAGAAACTGGAGGTAGATATGGTAAACAAATTGTTTCAGAAGAGCAATAACATGCTATAGAACACAAAAGGACATTTTTTAGGAATATCTTAAAGGCTATCATAGTTTACCTGCTTTTTCACATTATATTTTTGACACTAATTACTGTCCAAATATCCGAGTTTTATGAGTCAGTTGTCACAGACTGTATCTATTATATTGAGTATATAAACCAGGTAGTGACAAGAAGGAATTACCCTGTAAAGCTGTGAATCATGAAGCTCTGACTGTTTGAAGAGTGATGATTTATTTTTCCTGCCATTGCTTGTATTAGTCTGTATGGGGTGTGAGATTAGGACAAGTTGGAGGGGTCAGAAATTTTGTGTTATCTCAGAATTACCTTGAGGGATTAGAACTTGAGGACTTGCTAGAAAATGTCTGTTATTTTCTTGCGTTGGTATCTGCGACAGCAGTCAGAAGCTGTGCAACCAGGACTGTGGTTCTTTGTGAAAGCTATTGTTCTGCATCTGAACATGTTCACATCTGCCTCATGCACATAAGAGAATAGCATGCAAAGGGTTTTTTTTCCATAAAATATATTTTATTTTCAAAATTATTTGATTTTAAAGAAAGAAAAACTTTTTTCTAATGCCAAATACACACACGCACTCATGTGTTTCTTTAAGCTTGCTGCAGTCAGTGTACACTTAGGTCCTCTGTTTCTGAGAACTGAAGATCACCCTTGAAAATTCTTTTCTGTACACACAATTAAACCAAACCAGGCCTGTATCACATATTACTGAGGCTATGAACAGGTACTTAAGTTTTATTTATATATCTCAGTACCATAACAAATCCACCTAAAGTTTTTTTCTTAATTCTCAGTTTACTCTGAAGAATTTAGAAATAGTTTTCAGTGCTGTTTTGTCCACCTAAGTGCCGTCTAAATTTTCAAGTATGAGCAAATAAATCTAGAAATAAGTTTTTTCACAACAGACAGTCTTTTTGGTGTTCAGTAAGTCTATCTTCCCCTTTTTTCTCCTTGCTAGCCCAGCCAGTCTTCACATTAGCTGAGATATATTTACTTTGCAATTGAATTTCAGTTTAATGAATTACTGGAAATTACTTCAAAAAAAAAAATCATAAGGGAAGAGGCTTCAGTACCACTTTCCCAATCTGAAAAATAACTTCTCCTGCATGTACACAATCTAGATTTATTAGCTCTGTCTTTCTAACACAGAACTTGGGCTGCTGGCAAAAAAAGTGTTACAGATAGTTAACATCTTGGGCTAGAGAAAAAAATTCAGCTTTCACTCTCTTCTGAGTTTGTTTTCTTTTCTGGTTGTGGCAAAACAGTTGAAAATGAGAAAATGTAAGGAATGTGCTTTCTTCACATATACGTGCACAACAGTTGATGCTGGCAGGGCATTTGGCAGTAATAAATGGTATCTGGAACATAACCATGTTCAATAGTCCCTGTTCCTTCTATTTTGGGTACAGGTGGATGCCATCACCCTCTATCTGGCTCTGAAATATAGACTTATTTTCACCCTGGGGTCATTTCAATATCATTTGTGAAACAGGATTTAACGTCTGCAGGCGTAATATTGATAGAAATACAAGTTAGGCACTGGGGTTTTTTTTGCTTCTCATTTAATGACTCTTTTATGCACTTAATATTTGCCTGTTAGTCTGAAAATGTTTTTCTATGTAGGCAAATTTACCTATTTATTTTTTATTGGTGCAAATCATATTCGCCCAGTATCTGTTTCCATGCTAAATTATTTCCAATTAGGAAAAAGAAAGGCAATAATTCCCAGACGACTCTGTTATTCTTATTTGTAATTAAACCATCACCTGAAATGTGTAGCGGGTTACCTGTGAAATTGCTGGGCTACATGAAGAAACCACATATTTCTGTGCTATGTGCCAGCATGAAGAGACGTCTGTGCTCTGAAGTTAGCAAGTACTTTATAGGAAGGAGAAATGTGTTCTCCGATTAAGAAATCATTGAACATGAATCTCAGGGGAAAAGTGAATAGTAAAACAAAAAATTATGTCTGTCTCTCTATAAAAAGTAATCTGTGGTTTAGATGTGAACCTCATTTTGTGAAAAATATGTATTTTATTTTTATTAATGCAGAGATCCTGAGAGATTATTTTACTTGCCTTGGGCTTCCTTAAACTTTACGAACACACTACTGTTCCTGCATACTTGTGGACTGTATTCCATGAAGGAAAACTTCATTGCAAGATAGCTAAACACTGAAGCAGACAATCTAGGGTAGTTGAGACATCTTCAAAACAGCTTAAAGAGCCAGTTAAGGAAGGGCTTGGAAGGAATTGATGTGTGTAGAGTTGATCTGAGTGGGAATAGTGTGCTGGAGGTGATGTAGCTTGAGTTTCCTTTACTACTACTAAGATAAGGAGGATTAAGAAACACCCATCCTCAGTGCTGCAGCTTAATCACCTGAGCTGTTAACCTGTTCAAAGAACCTTAGAAAGACTCAGAGTTGAATCCTGGTAAATCATATAGATTAGATGCTACAGGGGCATTGTTAGGTACTACAGGACAGAAAGTGTTTATTCCTGTGCTTATGAAATATGTTAGTGGTAGTTATATCAAATTGATACACACTTAGGAGATGTTTGTTGTAGGTAGATTAGTCTCTTGTCTCTCTAACACCCAACACCTTTATCAAGAAGAGAAGGGTTGTCTTTTCAAGTGATTTGTCAGACAAGACAGCCTTCATTGTATTTCAAATCTGAGTTTATAAAGCCTGTATTTACTCCCAATCTAACCAAGGCAGAGCTCTTGATAAAATAAACAGGGAGCATCTTTCCATAGGGGAAATTTTTCTCCACTTATAAAAGAATGTTGCTGGGTTATTTTGTATTTTTCTCCTCTAACAGAAGAGAGATTTTGACAGATATTTGTTAAATTCGGTAGGGGGTTTTTTGGTTGGTGTTTTTTTTTCTTCTTGAGAGCTCATATCCAGAATGAAAGACCTGGAACAGCCAATTTATTAGGTGGCCAAATTTTTTCCCTTATCTGTCAAACACTTAAAAAGAAATAAAAAGAAAATATAAGCAATTATCAGAAGCCCAGTAGAAATAAGTAATAAGGAAACCTTGCCTGTTTGGTATCAGAATTTAATTCTCTATTCAATCTATTTTTAACATTTCCTCAGTGAGACTGTAGTAGAGCATCCTTCTGTTTAAGACCTCAGCTTCTTGGCAAAACCTCCTCTTTCATTTCCTTGAGCACAGGATCCATCATTTACTCCAGAGACAACACTTTGTGTGTAGATCAGTGGATGGAAGTCAGATGATCTGAATTGTATTTCCCACTCAGATAATCGACTACAGTATGTCCTGCACAAGTCACATCTACTCTCTCTTCAACATTTTTTAATAGAAAATTGAAATGTAGGATGTGATGAATAATTCCCAAGTTTGAGCTCATCTCCATTCATTATTAAAAGAACTAAAAGACAACTAAAATTATCTGCTGACCAAAGACCCTGTTTCTCTAATGACAGATTAAAAAAAACCCAAACACATAAAAGTAATGGCAAATGAAAACAGAATATAGATTTATACTAGCAAGTTGTAAAATGAAGGTTGAGAGATATGACGAATAGTCTTCGTATATTTAGAACAGCACAATTAATCATATATAATTACCTAACAACATTTGCCTGATATTTCTATTGTCTGCAAAATTTAGAGTCAAAAAATGTCCGAGGGCTTTTTAGATATATGCTGTTTTCAACTCTGCTTATACTGTCATTACTGCATCACTGGCTTGTAAGGAACTTTAAAACACCATGAATCTTATATTTTGTATTACTGCAGCACTTCTGGACTCCATAAGTTGATGCTGAATCTCCTGATAATGTCAGTGAGACATAGATTTGATTGTTCAGGGTATTCTATAGGTACAATGCTATGTCAAAGCAACTCAAATATGTATTGTATTTTATCCTTTCAGCTCATTAATGAAATGGAAATAATAATTGGCTTAGAAAACTTAAAGCAAGTCCAAGTTAAAAGCTCAAGGTTAGCTTGAGGTGTGTTCAGTTAAAAAGTTTAAAAGTAATTCCAAATGCTGCATCTGCTTTTGGTTCTCCTACCATTTGGTAACTTCGTAAATCTGTTTCTCAGAAAAGTTGCTTCTCTTTCCCAGAGCTGCAGCAGAGAGGGGCAGAAGCTGGGAAAGTCAATCAACTGCCCTGGGGAACCATTTACGCTGCCTCAACAATAGTAGACAGGAAGAGAAGAGATTGAAGAATGTTGGTTTTTTTTTTCTTTTCTTTTCTTACAGTATTCCTTTATATAAAATCTATTTTCAAGTAAAATATCTCACTAGAGGAGAATATGATTAAAACTCTTTTCCTCTTCCATGTGTTGCCAAGAACCCAGAGGTTTTATAGTTACCTGGTACCTGAAAAATCAATGAGTCAGTGGATTTAACTGGTCTCTACTGGACAGAAAATGTATGTGATTACCTCAGTACCACTATCATTTTAGGAAAGAAAAGAACATGTCGATTTTAAACAATTTATTTTCTTTGAACAGGTTTTGAAAGAGGAATAGCCAAGTAATAAAAAAACAAGAAAATGGAGAGATGAGAGAGGAAAAAACCCAACTATTCTAGCAATGCTTGAAGCTGGGGAGAACATTTGAAAGCTATTTTTAGTTGTTTTGCTAAAGTGCTCATTTTTATTTCTTCCATCTCTGGCTTCAGAAGAGGGGTTTGTAGTAGTAAAGGCATCCTCCTCCTAGCAACCAATGATATGCTTATTAGAGCAGCTACATCTATGTTTTATTTCTTGTTTTGTTTTCTGATGCTTTTTTTTATCAGCAATACTTTTTGTATTTCCTCTCACCTGTTTCGTAGAAGACAAATATTTGAGCAACCTTGACTTATTACTATTAAATAGGTTATAATTGTAGTCTAAAGTAATTGGCTTTTGCTGGAAAACACCGTTAACCTGGCAATAACAGTGTCACTGAGAGCCCATGCTTTGTGTCAACAGATTGTATTCTTGGTAGCAGTGAAAATTCTAACTTTTGTTACACATATCATAACATAGTAGTCTTAAGGGAATTGTCCAAGTCTTCAAAAGACATTTCGCATAAAATTAAGAAACAGAGTAAAAGTATCCTTTTATGAATGCACCATGGATCTGTGCAAATGTGCTTTAAGAGATGCACATGAAGCAGAGGTAAAACTGGGGTACAACCATCCTTACACTGAAGTTTTCAGTGTTTGGATGGTTACACAGAAATGTGTGTATAATTCAATACGTTGTTAGTGCAAGTACTTGTATCGTAAAGCAAATCAAGTATAAGTACTGTTATGAACAAAGTA
Organism: Dromococcyx pavoninus; assembly: GCA_033558185.1. Classification (NCBI taxonomy): domain Eukaryota; kingdom Metazoa; phylum Chordata; class Aves; order Cuculiformes; family Neomorphidae; genus Dromococcyx; species Dromococcyx pavoninus. Next base: position 620,764 of record JAUMJL010000389.1, on the reverse strand, counting down.
CAAGGTTTGGAATGGATTGCATCCCAGTTACAGTGAGAACCACAAATTTTGGATTTATCAGCCTGGATCCTTCCTACGTAATTAGTTTCCAGCTGAAGTGCCTGAAGTTGCTCACCTTAGCCTGTGGGCACAGAGAGGAGGCAGCTGCAGAGGGCGATTCGTAACAGGCAGGGTATGGATCAGAATTTGGAGTATCACTGTCCCTAGAAAAGCTGTAGAGGGAACTGAGACTGGTGAGGCCTCTGATTCAGGCAGGTCAGCCAGATGCCCAAAGCTGGAGGGAAGTGCAAGTAATCTGAAGTCTCATATTGTATTTTATCATTAACAAGCATTGTCAGGACAATTCAGAAAGCTGCTTGATCTCTTCTTTTTGATTAATGGTCTTTGTGATTAATGATACCTTCCCCAGGCCAGCATTATGCAAATAGATGTTTGTTAGTGTCTGCAAAATGTGGATATGTGTAGGGTTTAAATTCCCATAATCACTGTGACTGAACAAACGTTGTCCTATTTTATCTGCGAGGAAATTGCAGTACTTAAAAAAAATTAACTAACCTTCTTAAAAGGTACCCTATGGCTCAACAGATAAAGCATTAATAGAAGATTTCATCAAATACAATTCTACTCAGATATTTCTGGTTTTTTATTTGCTTTGTTTGGCAAAGTTTTAAAGTTTTGAAGCTCTTTGCCTCAGTTTTGCTAAAAGCAGTTTTTATGTTACCTCTGATTCAGAATACTTGAGGGTGGCTTTAAAATTCTGGTTGAGTTGGAATAGGAAAATCTTCTGCATATTATATCAGGTCATTTCAAAGCCAGAAAAGCTGCTTTAGCTAGTGAACAACTGTTTATAGGATGTCTTCCATCATCTCAACCAGCTCACCTGATTTAACTCCTTCAGTGTCTGAAGTTATTGGGAAAGCCTAAAGAAAGAATCATTTCACTTGTTCAGTCATTCAGTCACAGCTCCATTGACTCTAACTTGATGGTCACAAGCCTTGAAATATTTTATGCTTAGTCTAAGCTACAATTTTAATTAAACCATCAGAAACAGTTAACACATTTTTCGTTCAATTATTTAACTATACCTACATTATGGCAATATAATTGAACTGAATAGTGCATTAATCTTGCCAGTTTCTGAACTGCAAGAAATCATTAAAGATCACCATTTTGATTGGCACAGTAAGGTTGAACCACTGGATCCTGAGCTGAAATTATCACAGTATCACAGTATCATAAGGTTGGAAAGACCTCTGAGATCATCGAGTCCAACCTAAATTATGAACTAAAGTGTTGAAAATAAAACTTTCTAGGTGAGTTTTATGACATAAAATGTTTAATTTGAGGATGTATTCAGTCAGGTATGCATGCGTACTCTTATTTTGGGGTACATACATCTGAGTAGATGCATGTTGTTCTCATTAAAGTAATTTGCTTCTTAATCTCTGTGGAACAGAGATGTATGAAATTGAGCCATTGGGTTTTTTCAGGGTTTTTAATTCTCTAATATTCTGTACCTTAGCAAAGTTTCGTGATGATTTTTTACTCTGCTCAGTTTTTTGGCATAGTTTATTCTGAACTGTGGAAGAGTATAATATCAAATTACACTAGTTCTGTCCAGTAACGAATAGCTCTTGAGACAGAGATGAGCATTTCTGAAGCTCTCATTATTCACTTGTCTCTTCTTCCATCAAAATCAATGGAGATTTTATAGATATTTAAAGAAGACAAACTCCAGTCAAAGTTTCATAATATTGGAATTAACAATGAACAGAAACCCAACATATTGAAATAAAAATAGCCAAAATAATAAAAAATAATCTGAAATGGGAATCTATAGCAATTTTGATATAAATACAGATGGGGAATCTCAAACAATTTACTTTTTCTGATTTATATTACTTATGTGTCTATAGAAAAACAGGCTGTTCTTTACCTGCCCTCTGGGCAAAAACAGTGAACTAGATAAGTTTTTCTCTCCACCTCTTTCCAAACTACTTTAATTGGTTAGTTAGATAAAAATCTCTGTTTAGATAGAAAAACAGAATGTTGCATTTGTATGAGGGTAGGCATAAAGAGAAATATCCTAAGGATATTGCAGCTGTTTACAGGGACAAAGGATATATAGATATTTTTTTCCACAGTTTTGTGGGTCTTTTTCCTAACAATGTCTTATTGCTTTATAATATTTCTTCCTTCTATTGTCTGTTTACAGAACAGTCTACTTGACTGGGGACTTCATCTTAAGAAAAAATAAAAATCTAACAATGAATGATACGTTTAGAGAGGACAAATTAAAACTAAACAATTAAAGTGAATGAGAAATACATGTGTAAATGGAAAAGACAATAGACATAGTCCCAGAAAATGTGTTAAACTGGATTTTTGAAAACATTTATCTGTTGATTTGTCTTTTCAGGCCAAATCATGTTACTTTAACAGACCAGGTTTAAGACCCATGGCAGTAATGATAGAGGAGAAGCACGAGAAATATTATAATTACCTAGTCAAAGTCTGCAGTGTTTGCCTTATTCTATGTTAACTTTATTTCATTTTTATTTTCATTCCCTGCAGAAAATAAATATGGAAAGGACAATACTATTTAGAAAAATGTATTTCTGAAGAAGGGAAGTTTACGGTAGATGCCAATAGTAAGTTTGGAGAAGAAAATGTGAGCTCTGTTTTTCTGGGTTAATGAACATAAGGATGCCATTAGGTACCTATTAGTTTTTAAAAGCACTTTAAGTTGTCTGCCTATCTTCCTGCTGTCTGTTGTATGCCTAAAAGTCCTGCACATTTGGAAACCTAAAGAAAATTCTGCCTTATCAGAAATACGTGATGAAAGGAGAGATTTGGTAAAGAACAATAACCTAATAGGAATGTACTAATAAAGAAGGGAGTAGTTAAAGGCCAGTAATTTTTCAGTTCATCTCATAATTATAGAAAAAAATGAAGTAAAATACCATTTCTGTATTGTGTCCATTGTAAAATTGTGCCCTAAAGGATACTTAAAATAATTTTGCTCACACCGTTATAAAATGTCACCTTATATTGATGCTTTCACGAGAGAACATGCCCTTGTTGATTAACAAAACACATAATTAAAAAAATGTCCTGATATTCAGAATCAATTTTACTTTTCTTAGCTTTAATTCAGAACTGACTATAACCCTTTGGCCTTCCAGTTAGGCATTAATTAGTTTTCCTTTTTTCTAGTCTGCATAGCTGAAGAAATCTTGCCTACACTCAGAGTCTTAAGCACAGATTGATTTTCAGAAGCTGTGAATTCTCAGCTTTTCTTCATGTGAAGATGGATCCAAATATTGTCACTGAAATATTCATTTGCTATAATTTCATACATGCCTAGAATATTATGTTTATTTCATCATTATGTCTGAGGAAAAAAAGAGCTGACTGGTCCGTCCCTGCCTAAGAATCTCACTTGAACTTATATCAGAGGAAGCATGGAAACTTAATTTTTCTGAAAAATAGTGATAGGTTGTTTTTTCTTAAAGGCTTTGTCTTCTTATTTAAACTACAGTAAAATCTGTTTATAAGAACATGACCGATTAGAGTTTTTATCTAGTATTTGTGTTCATCTTCTATTTCAGTAGGACAAATTAATGTATTTTGTTCTTCAATGCAATAATATGTTTAGATAGTTACATGGATTTCCCTCCCCTCCATTACACTTAGTTCATGGGGCAACAAAAATTTTGCTGAAATAAAGGAAGTATCAATAATTGTAATAAACTCTCAAGATCTCACTAGACTGAGAACAAGCATCCAAGGAATAAAAGTCCAAATATTAAGTAGCTGATGAGACCATTGCCCGTTTATGTAAAATCCAGGCTTGTTTTAAAAAGTGGTTTTATATATGTAGGACTAATGCCCTTCAAATCCAGCTTATTTGAGGTCTGCATGCAATGTTCTCTGATCACTCGGGCAAGGAACTATGGTTCATCACCTTTTATTACTCACCTGCTTCAGAAAGACAGTAGGCTCCATGATGTAAACGGTTTTAAGAAACACAGAAATAGTTAAAAAGAAGAAAGTTTTTTCATGCAATAAGATTTCATACCTACTGTTTCAAAAACAACATTGCTTTATTTTTCCATGGGGAATATTTATGTATAATTAGGAGTTCACACTAGTTCTTCCCTCTGGTAATACTCCGTGTCTGATTTCTGAAACAAGCTGGGTAAGTTTGATTTTTTTTTTATTTGTTAGTTGTTTGATTTTAACTGTCACTCTAAATATGGTGTGGTGTTTCCATGAATAGCAACTCTCGATCTTTTGTAACTCAGAAATGTTCCATTTTTTCCTTTGATCCTTCTACTTAAAAATAGCTTCTTGCATAGAATGGATACAGCAGTGGATAATGCCCTCTTGGTAGTATCATCAATGGGCTGCTGAGCTCTTCCCTTTGGATGGGTGCTGCATTTTAGGGAAGGATGCTTGGTACTGGTAACAGTGTGGAGTACACTGAGACTGACAGGGATCCCAGCAGTGAGTTCAGCTTGGCTTGCCAGCCCAGGGCAAGGTGTGGAACAAATTCAGTGAGATGGAGGAAAGAAATGCAATGTGGAGGTAGAGAAGAAGTGAAGAGTAGGAGTCATGGGAGATATGTCCGAGTATGGAGGCAAAATTAGAGATCTGGGAGTAAGAAACAAGGAAGAGAATGAGTGAATTGCCTAAGGAGTGGTACAGGGGAAGCAGCAGCAAGTGCTCCAAGTCTGAAGAGCCCAGGAGGCAGTTGGGAGGAGCTGTATGAGGCGGCAAATCAAGCAGGAGGAGGGTGTCAAGGAAGAAACTCAGACAGTAGAAAATTTGGAGAATACTAACCTCAGTGATGCTAGGAATGAATGATATAGGTATGCCCAAAAAAAGTGGAATGGTGAAAGTCTAAAGAAAACTAAACTTTTTAATTTTTGAAAACTGAAATGTGTCTATCATCATCTATACCAAATGCATTAACTTTTATTTGTGCTGTTTGAAAAGCCTGGCAAAATGATTTCCTCATATGTTCCACTGACTTAGTACTGTCTTGAGGTAAACCAATATTTTAATGAACTCATTTCTCTTTTAAATCATTAAATGTATTTATGCTTGATAATATGCATCAGTTCTTTCTGTGGGGGGAGATTATTACCAGAAATAATGTGATGCATTAGAATGTAGATTTAAGCCATATTTAATTTCCTCCTGAGCTCGGTGTAGTGCAAGAAGTGTACAAAATAGATGTAGTCAAAGGCAAAAATTGACAGAATCAGCTTGTGCCTGCAGGGGTCAGCAAAGAAGTTGCACAAGTTCTGCCCCTCTCAATCTGCTCCGATTTCACTTGCTCTGCAGAGCACAGTATGGTCTGATAGAACCTGCACACACATTTGGAATTTATCAGTCAACTCAGTGTTAATAATTCAGTGCAAATTATAATAAGATGATCTGCAAATGTATCTTTGAAAGTCAGTGGTACAAATCCCTCTTACATTCAAGGTGCAAAATCTAAATCTTACTGGAAATCTCTGACACTTGTGTTGTTTTACTCAGAACCAAACTCTAAGTGTGACCTTTTTGGTTTTAATGAGTAAGCAGGCTGATAAAGAGAGGATACAGAACAGGACCTTTTTCCAGGAAAAAAAAAAGAAAAGCATGTGTAAGAGTGTTGGGTTGGCTGAGCCTCATGTGGGATACTCTGCATGTATTTAAAGATAGACCTCTGGGAGATGGGAAGTTACGTCAGTCACAATTGAAGTTGTTTTTTTTCCTGAAAGAGAAAAATCTGTGAATCTTTGGTTTAATTTCAAATATTTTTTCACTACTAAATTGGGGTTTCTTTTGACTCCAGAGTTTCTGTAAAAGAAAAATCTATTTCAGTAAAATTCTCTGTCAGAAAATCATTTGTTTCTGACCAACCTTAGCTTTTGTCTGTTTGAGCCAACAATTAGTAATGGGAACAGAAATCTGGCCTAAGAGGGACACAGTTTTGTGGTTTCCAGTGGACAGTAAAGTGACCGAGATAGGTCAGCGCAGCTAATGGCCAGCTGAAATCAAATAGTTCCTTTCAGGTCAGCAAAGTAGAATGAAATATTTTAGTATTTCCACATGCAATTTTAATGTTATTTTATGTAAAGCATGGATACAGCAAGAACTGTTATTTCATATTTTATTAAAGACGTGTCAAATTCCAGATTAATGTGACAGATCTAGTTTTTGGTTACCTCTGTATTAAATATGAAGCACTGTATCAGAAAGTAAATTATGTCTAATATTCCCAAATACAGTCAGTAATGGTATTTTGTACAAAAATGTAGACAATATGGACATGTTTAAATTAAAGAAAATATCTGTACTGAGGAATAAGAAAATTACACTGGGCCCCATTATCCTTATCTTTCCTAAAGTGCAGTTCTCTGTATGAACCACAGCTGATGCTGTGGTCCCAGCCCGTGAAAGGGGAGGCCTTTATCCCATATCCAATAGACAATAAACCCACTTATGCATCCTCCTTTGGCATTTTCCTTTTTTTCAGTAGCTTGGAGTTCATGAGCTATTACAGCTCATAGCTTCCTTTCAGCCTTACCGTTGCCTAGTGAATTGTTCCCTATCCAGTTTATTCTTCCTGTCCAAGTGTTAAACTTTACAGCTGTCTTTATCTAAGAGCATTTCATTTTTTTTTTCTGGAGTATTTCCTTAGTTTGTCAAAATCATTTTGAATTGTAAACCTGTCCCCCAACAGACTCAGAGCCCTTCTCTGCTTACAGTCACTTGTGATTTTAATAAGTGTATTTTCTATGCCACTACGCAGCTTGGTAATTTTTTATAATCAAGATGGATGTCAAAGTTCATCAAAAAAAAAAATTAACGTAAAACCAAATTCTCCAAATCAGACAGGGGAAGTTATTATTAGTTAAGTAACAACACATTCAGATGGTGAGCAAATACCTATTTTAAACTGAGAAATAATTTTTCATTCAGGAACTTCAGCTCCTTCTAAGACTTCCAATTGCCATGTAGCTCAGAGCAATGGAGAACAGAGAGCTTGCAGGTTAATTTGCTGTGTTGAGCACTACGTGCCATGTAGACAAAGGTCCAGTCTTGGTTATTCCACAGGAATATTCAATAATGAACAGAACTTGTGGCACTAATAGCAACTAAAGTGTCAAAAAGAAAATGGAATTTGCTTGCCTTTAATTTCAGGAATACAGAGAAATTTCTTTACCTGAATCACACAATTTCTGGTCCCTAAGAAAGAATCCAATAATTGAAAGCCTTTGGGCCTGTACTCCAATGCACTAAATTTTATTTTACCAAAGGCTCTGTGTCCAGTGTGACTTACATTCAGCACACTTAACCAAAGGGAATTAGAGGAAATTGTTGGATTCGAAACCATTATATGATCAATGTCAGAAGATATTTCTTCCTGTCACAAGAGAGACTCTTGGACTAAGAGGGAGCCAGGATAACTGATATTAAAAAAACGGGTGGTCACAGTTAACTAGAATATATCTCACAACACCATATTTGCACATTTTCCTGTGATAACGTGTTTCTAAATCCATGGGTACTTAAATCTACCACTAGGTAGCATATAGCAGTGATTTTCAAGCCTCGGTTCTTTTGGAGCTAATGGAGAAGTGGATTGAGAGTACAGCAAAGAAATTTAATTAATTATGTAGGAGGCAGTGAGATATGACTAAATGCATTGGGATCTTGTTGTTCCTAATGATGCATCTGAATCATTCACATATTCTGAGCTGTTTAGTTTCCTGGTAGACACACTCCTATGAGAGAGTTCAGATCAAAACTGCCTACAAAGAAGAATATATATCTGATTTAGGAAACATCAGTAATTATTATGGTCGTTATGGTTTATATTTATTTAGATTGTTATCATTCACTCAACTTATAATATCTTTGAAGTGGATTTGTTTTATGGGAATTCTGGGAATATGAGAACTGTAATCAGAGTCACTAACCTTTGCTTTTGTACTATAGGTAAACAACAGCTATTAAAGGACAATCTGTATTGGGAAAATAGTAAAAGGATGTTGATGGATGGATTTTGAGAATATCATTGGAATTTGAATCTCTCACATACACTGCCAGTGGTAACCTTAGATAAAAAAATCTGGTTAGTATTTTCATGTAATCTCATTGTTTTATGTGAAGCATGAAGGATTTGTCACACTGTATTTGGCTTGTGGGAGCAGTAATATCTCAAAGTTAACAGGTAACTGTTCTCCTACATACGTAACCACACTGAGGAAGCCAACAAGCACATAATCCCACTATAAACTCCAGATTTCTGTGAGAAGAAAAATGTTTCCGTGTTTCTGATACCTGGGTTCTCAGAGCTGTCAAAAGCCAGGTGATGACTTGATGTACATCAAGGTCATTCTGCCAACTTCAGTAGAATACCAATAGCTCACACCAGAAACATTTAGTGATACAATTAAATCAAGTCTTAGAATGACAGCACTGAGTCTATCTCTAATATTGTAACATGTAATGAATTGAATGTAAGCTGAACAAATGCAATTTTTAAGCCCCAGCCCACTATACCCATTTGATTTCAGATTTTTCCATATGAGACTCGTCCATCTCTCATGGCTCCTCCTGCACACATTTAGCATAGACTTCTCACGTGGTACAGGCTCCTTGGATGAGTTTTGATCCCATAGATTACGTACTTACTTGGTTGCTAACAATTTGCATTTACAGGCCATCTACTAATTGAAATAACGCAGATGTCAAAAAAGAGAGAAAAAAGTAAATAGACTGTTCTTTGCATTAATTAGCTCAAAAGAAGCAGGAAGATGAATGAAACACTATAAACAGAATTGCATACAATTTTCAAAGCCTGTTTCCTCATCACTCAGATGTTCTTCAGACAGAACTTTCCTGTCCTGGGTGTGACTGTTCTGGATTAGAGACTTCCACCCCTGCCCATAGCCATGGATGCCCTTTTCTGAAACCAGTGTCATCTTCTGATGTATTTTCTCTGACTTTGTATCAGACTCTCACCCAGCCTCTGATTTAAAAGACTGACTTCTACGCTTTTTTTTTTTGTCCTTTCTGGGGTTTGCATGTGTGTGATTTCAGACAATCTGAAATCTTTAAATTTCATCCATCATGTCTTCCCAACACACTTTTAGTCAGATGGGCACTTGGGGGGATGGGAAGGGGAATTTATCCTCTGTTGTTCTTGCAATGGTAAATATCCAAACTGAGGTTGCTGGGAGAGTTTTTTACATATGTACACTGATGTATTAAAAACATGGTCAAAAATTCTAAAATTTTACACATACATTTTCAGCAAACATTCACTTGCTGCAAAGACCTAAGAAGCAGAAGGCACTGTGAACCTCTGAAAGACCGGCAAAGAAATAATTTGATAATTTACTTCTGCAAAACTGCTCTCAGGTAGGTTTTTCCTGAAGGAGATTCCTGGTTGATTAAAGTTATTTCTTAGTTGCAAAAGCATTGTAGCAAGGTTTAGGTAAAACAAAGCCATTGTGATTACTATAATGTGCCAAATTATTATATTATTTTCTGTTTAAATATGTCCTATTTTAAGCAGTAACTGAACAACAAAGTAATTTAAATTCTGTTATTTCTCACCCATCTGTGTGCATCGTGTTTGCTCTAAATCTGGAGAAATTTATAGATTTAGAATAATTTGTAGCGCTTTCAATTCCTTGTTCAGTTTTGAAACCTATAACACATTTGCTGTTAGCTGCACAGATTCATCAGTCTTTCTTTGCTGATATTCATCTAACTCTGAAGTGCAATTATATTGTATTTCCTTGCTGTTTGCAAGTGTAGAAAGTCTTTATTGACCTTACTGTGATAGAAACCTATCTTTGGTACAGTAACCAATAAATCTTGGAGTTGAAATACGTCTGCTTTAATCTTCACTGTAATCAATTAAGCTTTGAGGTTAGAACTGCTAAGGTTTAACTTAGATGGCTGTTTGCAGAAGTCTCCAAGGCTGTCTTTTCTGAGGAATTGGTTGTGATATTAGGATGTATTAGTAGAAGAGTAAATCTATACAGAAGATCTAAATTTGGGTACAAGCTATAAAAAGATGACTGAAGTACATAGTTAGATAATGTATTATGTCTGCTTTTTTTTTGAAAGTCAATAATTTATAAGGTCTAAGAATATAAATGATTTCTAGTTTGTGCAGAAAACTTGTATGCACGTAGTACTAAAATCCACAGTCCTTGTTTGATTTTTTAAACAATTATTTTTATTATGAATAATGACTCATGCATTAGTCAGACTGTTGATTTGAAGGGTTGTTTCCAAATGTCATATAGTAACACAGTTCCTTCTACTACTTCCAGTTGTGTTATTCTTTTCCCCTGACTAACTAGTCCTCAGAAATTCAACCATATGATCCTCACTGTGTAACACTCCTTCAGAACTAACAGTCAGACTGCAGATACTGTTTAGCTATCAAGATACTTAAAGTCAGAGCCTCAGGAAAACACAAAACACTTCCGCAGAAGGGTAAATGTGATTACACTGTTCATTTAGCCATTCAGGAAAAGCACCCATGAGCCAGATTGCACCATAGATTTATAAGAACACAGAGGATATCCTTCCCAATAGCATTATGAAAAACTGCTAGGGGATACATTAGCCAAAATGGCTACAAATATCATGGTAAAGTTTAATAGTGGCATGATGGCTTTACTGAGATGGTATCAAGCCCTCCCTGTACAAGCTTATTTCCTGTGACTCCTGCTAGGGAAGGTGGAGCGGCTGTGATAGAATCTCTGTCAGCAGGCAGCAGCCTTGTGTGTCATCCACCTTCCCCACACACTTCGCAGTTCCTCTTCAATCCCTTCCTCTCATTTCCATCACAAGCCCACCCTGTTGTGAGGTTATGTTATTTTTTCATCACACAGGCTACATTGTGTGCTCACTGAGCTGGCCTGCATGGAGCAGAGTGGAAATTTTTTTTCCTTCTGAGCTAGTCCCTCACAAGTTTCCTGTACCTGTTTCAAAACCAGAGAAAGAGGAATTATTTTCTTGTTTCTCTTCTCCATTTGTTTTATTTTTTTCCCCCCTTCTGCAGCCAAAACATAGCAGAAGATGCTGCTTCTCTGGAAAATAAACTTCTTTTTCTCTGTGAAATATTAAAACACTCCAAGTATTAATTTTTACTGTCCTCCATACAAGCCAGGCTTTGTCAAGCCTGAGCAATAAACAATATCTCCTGGTTTTCAGAATGAGGTGGTGTTTCTCTTTTCTTCCTAACTGAGTGGTTTTTCATCAGGAAGCAAATATCCATTTAAACTGGAAAGTTTTGTGGCAATGTACTTGTTTCATCAAAAGTTTCCTAGTGGAGAACACTGGAAAAAAAACTAGCGGGGCCCATCCTTCCTCTAGGCAGACGTGAACACAGGGCTATGGCACTTACCTGACTTATGGGAGGTGCAAGTCCAGCTTCATGCTTTGCCCTAATTTAGAAGATAAACCATAACCAAAGCCTTCCAGCATGCTAGGAGCATGATCTTACTCTCAGACTGCTCAGAATATTTTTTGGTGCCTCACAAGATTTTTCTAAGTCTTTTATGTGGTCCTAGTACTAGCTTGAACACTTTTGAAAGATACAGAAATAGTTTATTTTGCTGCATGCTCTAGCATTGTATCCCATCAGGAAGAGATTCAAAAGAATGAAAAGCTCTGAGAACACTGAGTTGCTGAGAAACACAGGCTCACAAGTTGCTTTTTTCAGTACACATTTTCTTAGTTGTAATTTCTACAGGCAGAAGCACTGGAAGAGGGACCTGTTAGATCATGAAGTTAAGGAAGGAGTAAGACATAGAGGAAACAATTTGAGGTAAGAAACAACACTGCAATCTTAAAACCTGCTGGTGCGGGGCCACTTATGTCTCATTCCAGACTAATCTCTTCCCTCTACTGGAAACAGACACCTTCCTAAATGAAACTCTACCCCTTTCCCAGGTTACTTTTCAGCTGGTGCATTTCCTCAGCCTAGTTTATCATTCAGCTGCATGCGTGCTTGAACAAATTCCCTAAGGACAGAAATATAGGAGTTACAGGACACCCCTCTTTCAGCAATGATATTGCGTATGCGAGTTTAAACTGAGCTTGAAACAACAACAGAAACCTCTGGAGGAGATCTGTTACCATTTAAATTATTTGACTATCAAGTATAGTGCTTTAGAGACTTACAGTGGTTTGTTGAAGTCCTAGCTCTACTGAACAGCTCAGGGGACTTTTATTAAGAATTCCAGCAGACCCAAGTATTCAAAGGCACTGCCTTGAACAGCTCTCCTTGAACAAACTTACCTGAAAAAAACCTGTCTTTATAGAACTGTTCCTGTGTGCAATCCCAAAGGCATTCCAGGTGGTGAGTCTATGCAAACATATGATCAAAACAAAGGAGAAAGTGGCATGAGCAGAAACTGCCTGCTAGGGTCGCATTGAGGCCCCCTGTTATTCTTTAAAATGTATACCTCCTTGGCTTGGTTTCTAGAACATGCCGGAGGGTCATCTGGCTGACTTTTGCCCTGATAATAAGCATTCTTTCTGTACTGTGATCAGAGCTCTGCACTGAAGAGGAGTACATTTTATGGAAAGGCACAGAAAAATAAAAGGATTTGTGCTAGCAGGGAAACACAGTAAGGGAATTTACACCTCTTACTTTTCAGAAACAATTGTAAAAGCAAAAAAAGGCTTTTTTCTTTATCAAGACTCCACTGCTCATAACGTTACTATTGTTGCATAGTAAAATTGTGGACTTCTTGTGACAGGTGTGAATATATACATTACCCAGGAAAAGAATGCGATAAAATTATTAGTGTATGCTCACAGTAAATGTTATGTTTGATTTCAAAAAGGCATGAATAATAATAATAATAGCCTGATTATTCTTACAAGCAGAATTAAAAACAGATGGAATCTAAAGGAGTTATGTATGTGAAGATTTTATTGTGGCTACTTCCAGGTACAGTGAACTCACCCTGTACATCCTGTTACTCTGTTGGTGGCGATTGTGTCGGAGGTGTCTTACGTTGCAGATACGAAGCAGGTGACACAGGTAGCACGGACTTCTTGCTCTTTGTGTTGACAGAAATCCTGGGCATAGGAATCTTTACTTCTTTTTGACCGACATCTTTAGTCTGAAGATTAGATCCGTAAGTAAGCTAAAAATAACACATTGATGGAGATGTAATTTTCAAGGGGGTTTTTTTTTTGAAATACATAAAATATCTAATTTGAAAGCAAAACCTAAAAGACATATAAATAGTATTTTTAAAGGGTGTGTTCTAGCTGAGTTCTTGATAAATTTTCTGGTAGCTATTTTTCTGCAGGGAAATGCTGATTTGGCAATGTGATCATCTGGACATTCTTTTTTTAGGAGGAAAAAACACAAACAGATCCTATTTCTTTATGAAATGTTAAAAAGTCTCATTAAAAATTCTACTGGGATGGCAGTATTTAGAGATGGAGGTATGAGAATTGTGTCTTGTTTTCTTCAGAAATCTCTGAAACTTTTGTTATTTTTTTTTGTTAGTTCATAGGGAGAAGGACTACTTTAAATAAAAAATCAACATTCAGTATGTTCAAGCCTGTTTACACACCACCATACGTGTGCCATAAATTCTAGGAGGCAACAAATGAGAATCAACAATACTTTGTAACTTGACTGTCTTGTCATAATAATCGTCTATAAACTGCTTTTTTCCTTTATTTTTTTCACCAAAAGTGTCACAGAAGAACCAGTTTGAATCTTTTTTTTTTAAGAGTCTGGCTCATTCTCCTTGATCTAAGAGGCATAGAATCAAACCACTAGCTAACATTGCATGTTGGCCATAATTTTTGGTATTCAAGGGGGGGTGGGTGGGGGGTGTATATATAACCCATTTTCTAGCAGCTACCAGTAGCTGGCTGATCTCATTTCAATGCATGATTATAAAAACACAAAAGTAGCACATTTCTTAGCTGGATAGACATGTTGCTATTTCTGGCTTTTTAGTTATGTATATTTATGAGTTTCTAAAATAGTTTGTCCAATTTCTGAACTTCTTCAGTGTCCAAATCTCATAAATTCTAAAGTAAATATTTTAATATACATGATTATTAACTGTACATAAGAAAAATTACAAATTCTATTATGAGTAAATTCCTGCAGGAGCTGATAAATATGAACTCTATTTCTCGCGGAAAACTGACTTCATGATTTCACAATTCTCAAGCAGAATATTTGTACTTTTGACAAATAAGGCAAAACATATTTGACAGTTTTAAAACCCATTTACTTACCATTTTGAGGGTTCAGTTTTCATTAAAAGAAAAATACAAACTTTTTTTCAGCAAAAAAGGTAATTGACCTGTCACTTAAAAAAGATAAAAATCTCCTTGGTATTATTTCCACACCTTCTTCTCATTTATAGACTGATTAGTGTGCCCCATTTTCATGCATATTTGCCTAGACTCATCTTTAGCTCCAGCCTGCAAAGGTGTCATTTAATTAGGAGAAATACATAAATACTTTCAAATGCCCCATTGTTCTCTCTGTTGACAAATTCTTGCCTTATTTATAATGCACTAAAGATATTGGCCATATATAAGCATTTTAAATGTTGTATATGAATTAAGGATTTTCTGTGTGTGCTGGCTTCTGTTTTGTTTTTCCTAAAAGAAAAAAAGCTGTGTCCTTAATAGTTATCCAAACAGCCACTCAGGTGATAGATATTTCTCTCTGGATAGAGGCTTGATTGTCTTATAAGGGATAGACTTATGCCACAGCCTTAGTATAATTCAGTTTAAAATTCACTCAGCCATGTGATTGAAAACCACCGGGTATCACGTGTTATTAGTTTCAGGACTATTTGCCTGAAAAATACACTAATTATTAAAGCAGAGCATGAAGTAGGAGGATTGAGACTGAGAGTGAACCTGTAGTGTGGGAGAGAAGGATATGACAGCCATGGGAAGTCAGGCATGGGCACGGGAAAAAAGGGACCGGGAGGGCATGATGTGGAGCTCTGCTAAGGGGGTCCAGTTGAGAATCAGAGGATGTAAAATGGATGAAAACTTTCAAAGTCTCATGAAAATGTAATATGATCAAGGTGAGAATGATTACAAAGAGCAATATAGTAGTAAGACAATCAGATGAATGGCAGATAAAGAAAGCTTGCTTTTTCCTTTTAAAAAGACTGATGGTTTTAAAATAAGCCTAAAAAGTCACTGATGCTTATTTTGCAAAATGGGAGTTAAAAGTCATATTTTAAGCAAGGCCTTCTTTAGTATATGTGGTAAATGTAATAGCACAGACACCATTCCCCACAATCAGCCCCACAATCTCCAGAGTATCAGCCAAAATATCCTGAAGAACATTAATAATTCTAATACTCTTAATCTTTTGGGGTAAGGAGAGAGTTCTGCTAAATACAGATTTGCACAAACTTCTAAGTCCAGTTCTTGCTCCAAGTTCAACAGAAAAGAGAGACCATTTTCTCAGCTTAAACTGAGTTGTTAAGGCAATTTTACACATTGTAGAATATACAGAGGTTTCAGGTAATTTGATTTAAAAGACTTCCACATAAGAACAACCTGCAAAGCACTTCCTTGTCAGAAGTTTGGCTCTGGTATGGAAGGGACTACGGCTAAATACAATTTACCCATCATTAACCTGGACAACAAAGAGCAATAGAGTTTGTCTTTATGTTTACTGTAGCATTGCTACATTGGTACATAAACTGTGGTCCTCTAATTAGTAGTACTAATGATAGTGGTGTAATGGTTAGATATCCACATAATAATAAACTGCTTGTAGAAAAACTGCTATAAAAAAATCTGTAGCAAGTTCTAAAGTTAATTTTCTCCAAATTAGACGTGGGGAAAACAGCATTTAAAGCAGGCATTTTTTTGTAGTACTGTGTATTGTATGTCTGAGAGAGGTTTCAGGAGCCTAGGCTTGCAAATGAAGAAATGATTGTGAAAGCAGTGACAGTTGCAAACATGAATACTTGGCTTGCCAGGATCCTATTTTTACCGAAGAGCTGTATTTTAAAGATGTCTGCAGTGGACTGGAAACCTGAGTTGCAGCAAGAAATTGGTCTTACTGAAGCACTCTACAGTAAGACATATGTTCTATAAATTGTAGACTGGTGTTAATCTGAATGCAGACTAGAAATTTTAAGGTTTAAAGTTCTATTAAAACCGTATTTTATGATGAAAGTACTTCTTAAATAGATTTCTATCTCAATGTATACTTCAATTTTGGAGGGTTTAATATTTTTTAAAAGGAAACCAGTAGTCGTATCCAAACATTTTAACAAGCTCACTTGGAAACTTGTGAGTTTGCTGAGTGTGGTGAGCCTTGGACTCGCATGAAATACTCATCCTGATTCAGTAATTCTAAAGATAGCACATGTGATGTTAAACGATTCACAGCACTGTTCTGTGCCATTAGAGAAAGTCTTTAGAAGATCCACACAGTACGAAGAAAACATTCTAGTGAAATAAGTGGAAACATGACAGTAGAGTTCATAGTTTTCCAAGATGGAAAACTTAACTACACAATCAAGTGATATCTTTATTTATTTACTCATTTATTTATGTAACAGATCCTTTCTTGTGTGATCTAGCAGTTTCTGCTAACAACTAAGCAGTTTAGAAAAGAACCTAAAATACAAACTCCAGTTAGCTCTATTTCTTTTGTTTCTACTGGCACATTCCTACTGCATTTGCCATGTACAAGACCTCTTACCTCATCTGGTTGAACAGTATACCTCTTTTGTCATCCTTTGAGATGTTTCTCTGGGTAGCTTGTAGGTCTCTAAGTGGTTTTAGTCTCTTTTCTTCTTCACTTCTTTAATGTCAGCTGGAAGAAAATGACTGTTTATTAAAGCATTAATGACTGATTCTGACACGGGGAAAAAAGTGCATGTAAAAGTCTTTAATTAGGCACATCCTTTGTTTTTGTGTGACTGACTCACCATAGTCTTATGATGTAATTAGGCTGATTTTCAATCTTGTTTTGGGAACAGCTGTGATGTGGAAAAATCTCTTTCCCAAATCTTATGTGGAAGTTAAAATGCACAGAATTGAGCTCTCCACTATTATCTAAATTTCCTGCCACTGACACATGTTAAATACTCTAAATGTCAGGGAAATTTCTGGACTTGGGAAGTGTTAATGCTGACAGAGAACTGACAGAGGTAGGAAGAGTTCTGGCTTTGATTTAGCTACATTTCTTTCTCCATCATCCAAAACTTCAGATAGACCTTAGTTCTGACCCAACTTTGACTGAGAACTAAATGGGCATCTGGGAGCCCTGCAGACAGAGAGTTGTTCCACAGCTTCCTTCCAGAAGGCTTTAGCTGTTCTGTCTGAATCCAAAACTGCAGTTCAAACAGCATGATTTTGTCAGGTTTGAACAGGAGGAAGATTTTAATTCAGGCACTGTATTTATATTTTGAGGGAAATGATATTTCCAAACTTTGTATCTGGCTCTGAAGAACTCTCTAGAATTCTTTAACTATAAAAAAAAAAAGAAGCACTTGAGGTTTCTCACTCTTATCTGTTTGTTGAAGGTTAAAATTAAAAAGCATGTTCCTAGAGAGCAGCTGAGCCTCTCTTACTCTTGGTGCATATGTTCTTTATCTTCAGGAAATCCAAATAATTCAACTTAGCTTTGCAGTGAAAGACTGCTTAAGAGGACCAGATTGTGTTTGGTAGCTTGAGGATTCCATGATTTGCTGTAGACTGAGTATAATTGCAGTGGCTATGAGGTCAGAAGAGGTTTGGGTTTAGTCATGGTAGCTTGACAGTCAATGTGAGCTGTAATAAAGAATTTGAGAAGTTGAAGAGAAGCTCATCCTTAAAAGAACAATCTGTTAAGCAAATACCGTATTTCTACTTCTCTTTGAATCATGTATGAGATGTGAAGGTCAATCTTTCCTATAGTGTCAGTTTAGTTCTGTAGTCCACAATGCCAGTTATCTACTGCTCACCAGCCACAAGCATGCAAATCATGCCACTGTTGGAGGATGTTGTCCTTTTGTCATCTTATCAGTAGATGCACAACTATTGACATCTCATCTTAAATCACATACTGTCGCAGTATGTCAGGAAGGTGCAAATATTTTAGAGAAAGTGGGAATGGATAGCAAGGCATATGTGCCAAAAATTCCATCTAATACTGTGAGGAGAAAGATCAGAGTAGAGACAAACCAGCAAAATTCGAGCTGCTCTCAAAAAACTTCCTCCCGCAGATACATATATAACATTCACTGCTTTATGAATTAAGGTTGCCATAGCAGAATAGCAGTAGGTATGTGATATTGAAATTACTGGAAAGTGAATGTGAAAGCCTTCTGTTGTCAATAAAAATGGTGCCTATAAAAAAAACCAAAAAAAAACGGGTAAGGGCATAATTTGTCCTGGGAAAGCAGAAAGAGACTTATTCTAAAAGCTTGAAAGAGGCTGCCGTTTCGCATCCTTCAGTAGACAGCTGTCTCGGCAGAAGACACAAGACCCTCCGTAGTAATGTTGAGATATTTTGGGAGACAACAGAGGCAATCACCTTCCTTAAAAGTGCAAGGCAAGTTCAGAGCTGCATACCTTCATCATAGAGACTCTTAGTCTGTGAGCTGGGTGAGCAGTTGTGGACTGAATCACTTCAGCTGTTGCTTCTTCCTGCAGGGAAGAGCCAGGTACTCAGGGTGAGGATAGGCTGACTGGCCTGAAAAGTCAAACTTTTCTACTGGAAGATGATAATAAAATTACCAGGGGAATAAAACTTTTCGTCTTCTGTTCCTTCTGGCCAAGCTCAAATCAGGGATGCCTGACACATTTATAAAACTTTGTATGTGACCTTTTGCTTCTTTGTCTTCGAAGGCTAAAATCTGAAAACTATATTCTTAGGAATATTTCAGTACC
This sequence comes from Dromococcyx pavoninus, assembly GCA_033558185.1. Lineage (NCBI taxonomy): Eukaryota > Metazoa > Chordata > Aves > Cuculiformes > Neomorphidae > Dromococcyx > Dromococcyx pavoninus. Next base: position 601,831 of record JAUMJL010000389.1, on the reverse strand, counting down.
AATTGAACTGAATTTTGGAAGCCTGGTGGCAAAGCCACATTCTCAGACAAAAGTTCCTCCCAGGTTACAGTCTGCAACCACAGGGCATTTAGTTGTCACACCTAGAGAATCTTGCTGGTCCTGTGAATGTAGCTGGTGATCTTTGATATTTATATTCCAGAGCTCACCAGATCTTGCCCCAGAGAAAATGAACTATTGTTGCTATGTTCACTGGAATCTGTGAGGATCAGGTGGAGTGACTCTTCAAGGGAGAGCAGAGAGCACTCTGGATTTCAGAAGTCATACATTATTTTAAAATTTTTATTGATATTTTTCAAACACATTTTTGTCGTAATTTTCTGGCATCTTCAACAAATCTCTTCAAAGTAGGAAACTCTTTTGCCTGATCTGGCACTTCTAAAAGAAACCCTGAAGTTTTTCTACATTTTTCTTCTAGTGGATACAAGTTGTAATTTGCAAAACAGTAACATGACGTACTGCCATGTCAATCAATCGTTTTAAAATAAGATTTGATTTAAACACTGCTTCCTTAAATCCTGTGTCTACACAGGCCTACACACCCATGCTCTCAATGAAATGAATAGTTGTCAAAAGAACAAAGCACGTATTATCTGTTCCTTACACTGTCTTGAGCAATAATGAATAGCATTACAAAGGAAGACTCTAGCAGATATGACAGACTTGGGGGTTTGGTTTTTTTTTTAAATTACATCAGGAACACTGGATATGAATTAAAACATGGCAGCGTGTTTGGAGGGAATCAAATGTCTAGCAGAATTAAAATAATCTATTTTAGTTGATATTTATTGCCATAACACTGGGAGAAGGGAAGGGCACAGGGGAGGATTTTCTCATCATGAAATGAAGTTTGGTATGAAAGCAAAATATATTTGAAATTGTCAGAGTGATTCAACCATGAAAGAAGATTTTAAGTATGTGGCTAAAGAATTTTGTATTTTCCAACACAATTTCTCTAACACCTTTTGTAGAAAATAATTTCTCCCAGTAGTACCAAGGGATAAGCATGCCCCACTTCAATGTACCACCACCATCCAACTTTTACTGATCCTTTTACCTGTTCCAAAGGGTCACAAAGTCAGTTGGAACTTTTCTATTACCCTTTGTGATGTTCTCACTGATGTTTCCAATTCCTGGCTGGCTTCTGTTTGTACTTACTGCTGAGAAATCCTGCACTGGGTAATGGTGCTAAGTCATTTTTCTTCTATACTGCAATCCCTAAAAGAAATATATTTAAAAAAATTTGCCAAGGACAAACTTGTCTTCATGATGGTGATATTTCTTGTCAGTGATTTATGTTGCATTTTAATGGTTATTTATTTTTTTCCCATCCAATAACAATAACCTGATATAGTGTTGCCTTCCATCTCTGGTACCTCCATATCAGGACATTCCTATTGAAACTCCATACCTACAAATGACGCAGTGCTATGGTTGGGATTTAATTTTATTTTGCTTGTTCTAAGGGGCTTGGAAAAAAACAAATCTGAGATACATATGTGAACTTTCATTTTCACCCATCTCATAGTGTGTTAACTGTTCTGGTTTTTTTACTGGACAAAATACTACAGTTCTTAAATAGTTAGGACTGAAGAGCCTTTTCATCGAATGACAAAGAAGCAACACTACACTCTGTTGTGCTTCTGTGTGTGGCATACCCTTGTTCCTTCCTAGTCCCAGCTGTAAGTTGCAGGTCTAGGTTACAGTTTAGTATGTACAATTTATTTAGTAATAAAAGGAATTATGGAAACAGTGTGAAATGGTGCTGAAGGCACTAGAGTATCCTCTGCCCATAACCAGCTCTGCACAACTTGTGTGAAATAACTATGGCTGCTGTAATATAGAGCTACAACAGAATTATATCAAATATATAAAAGAGAAAGATAAAGTCTTCTTCTATTCTTAAAAAAAAGACAATTCAGTGTGACAATTTTAGGAATAGGAAACATCTTACTTGGTCCAATCCACCTCCTGTTACCTCAAAAAATGTTTGTGCCTCTAAAAGTGTGCCCCAAAGTTGCCTTTTCTATGCAGCTGGATGCTTTGTTCTAAGAAGGAGTATTACCTCTTCTCTGAAGACCTTGCCTCACTTCTGGCTTAGGCTGCATCAGCTGCTGGAACATCCTGATTAAATAAGCTGTACAAAGACAAAAATCTTTTGCTGATATATTTTGAAAACATGTAAGCAGCAGTTTAGGTCTGTATTACCAGTGAAGCAATCTCCATCTCTGTCAGAAGAGGAGAATAAAGTAGTAGCTGCCTGTCAGGCGGAGTTGTATGAACATTCTTCCTGTGGTAAAGGAATAGTTGATTTATTTCTGTTTGTCAGTAGTTAGGCACCCATTTGTGATGTGATAAATGCTTGCATATGAAGGTTGTATTTGAATGACCTATCCCATTTCTTGGTTGAAAGGTCATTTTATTATTATCAAACAATCGGCTTTAAATCCAGACTTTTTTTGGTCCTCACTTATCTGGCCTCTACTATTTTTTCCGTGTGTTCTTTCACCTCTCTCCTGCCTCCTCATTTACTTTACAGTATACACTTTCTGCTAGACCTATAGCGACAGGACAAGGGTCAACTGTTTTGAACTGAAAGAACTTTGATTTAGGTTGGACATAAGGATATTTTTAAAGTGAGGGTGGTGAGACACAGCAATGGGTTGCCCAGAGATATTACAGATGCCCTATAATTGGAAGAATTCGAAGTCAGATTGGACAGCATTTGAGCAACCTGGTCTAGTAGGTGTCCTTGCCCGTGGCATGGGGTTTGGAACTAGATAATTGTTACAGGTCCCTTCCAATCCAAACCATTCTGTGATTCTGTGACCTGTCCAGTGGGAAGAGGTAATTTTTCATATTTTATTTTTTGATGTCATACTGGTTCCTGCTAGGGGAGTTGGTTCTGTCACTGAAAACAAACTACCTAGTTCATCATACTTAAACTTAGCCTTTATACTCGTTCCTTTACTCAACCCCTTCTGTCCTTGGCTTTATGACAGCCTTTGATCTTATAGATTGAAAGACACTCTTTAATTTTTTGTTATTTATTTATTTATTTAATACCCAGAATTACATCAACAATCATTTTTTTACTACAGTGCTTACCATTTCACAACATCTGTACTTCCTGGATGATGTCATTGGAGCTCATGATGGAATTCAGCTAATGAGCCTTGACAACAAAACTTCCTTTACAAATGGATGCAATGGGTTCTTCAGGTAATGCTTCTCTCAAATATTTGATTCCTCAACAAGATATTAAGACATTATAAAAAATAACAAAATATGTAAAAGTGGAATATTTTCAGAGACTTCTAGGTTATAGTTGTGACTTCCCAATGTCAACCTTCTGGAAACTTGAAATCCATGTTTTACCAAGGAGGTAGTGTTAGTCTGTGTATGTGTTTTTCATTTGAGTAGAAGATACAAACCCAAAGTTGAATATATGCTCAGTTTGTCTTTCACTTTTACATACTCTGACTATACACCTTTTCTCCTTTCCTTTCTGCCTCCCACCTTCTGTTTCTTTGCATTGCTCTTACTGCAGAAATATTCAACAAGAATTGATCATTATCCTATCTTGCCTATGTTACATCAAGCAAGCACAAAAAGGATTCCTGTTTCTGAAACATTCCATGTTTCTTGGTTCATTTATTTTCTTATTAAGTTCAGATGGAGGATGGAGGATGCTATTTTAAAAAATAATAAATTCAAGGATATAATAGAAAATGGTATATCATTACTGCACTTTATCCAATGAAGGTATTAAGAGTTTTCTAAATTCTGAAAAGTAGACTATGTTGCAAATTAGCTATTTTCTCCCAGTTTGGACTCAGCTTCAATACTGCTATCTTCTTTCTGGTTTTATTCTCTTAATTCCTCAGAGCTTTAATTCAGCTACTACAGGCGTTTACCTTTTTTCCTCTTATCAGATCAGTTTCAAATACAAATGCTGCTACCATATTTGATGCTATCCCAAACTTCTTTTTGGATTCTTTTTAGCAGCTTATATTTTCTGCTGAATTCTTTGGAGAGTTAAGAGCCAGTGCAAAGATAAATCATTTGGGGCACCTGGGCTTGACTTGCTTTGGGCAGATATAGGACTCAATTCCATTTGGGGGAGTGAGGGGTAAGTTACATTTATAGCTAACAAAGACCCTTGCTCATAATTTCTGAAACCAGAAAAGAGCTGTTAAGTCACTTGCATCTCACAATCTATCTCTCGTCGCTTTGTGCCAGGATTTACTAGTAAAATGGTAATTCACTTTAAGTGCCTGTACCTGAATGCCTCAAATCTCAGTTCAAAAGCAGAATGATGAAAATATTTTTATCCAAAAGCAATAGTCCAATACCCTGAACCAAGTAAAGAAAATAAGTTCAGTGAGGCCCCTTTTTGTCTGAACTAAACGTTATGCAGCTTCTGGGTGATGCCTTCAGATTCACTACCGAATGACTTCATACATTCATAGTGAAAGTTCTCGAGTCCCTTTGACTAGTACAGCCCCTGCCTGGTTTAATCCAACTCAAGTAGGTGAAGTTCACGTTTCCCTTGAAAAGAGCACGCGTGTCAACATCCTGGCTGTACAGCCAGTTGTGGAGCGAATTTGCACTGAATGGTACCAAGGTAAACTCCGGTAATTTTCTCACTTCAGAGCATGAGTTTGGGAACGGTAACTCTATCTGAACTCTCCGGTAGTCTTCAGACTAACACAGTTTGTGCCATTTGAAATTACTACTGGCTGTCATTGGGCTCAGACAATTCAGTCACAAAGGGACCACTATTGTCATTTGTGAGCATAAAATGACATGTTCTGAGCTTACATACCTCATCTAAAGCTTATATCCACTTTCCATGGATTTCAGAGAGTTAAACATAAAACCACACAAAGTCCTAACACTGTCTTATTCTGTAAACACAGATGAGTCTGTAATGTCCTTCTTTTACCTTCATCTGAATATTCAGCACTCCTTCTGCCTATACTTTTCTTAAAACTGTGTTGTAATAAGTGAATATAGAATTATGAATGCATGAATGTTATGTTAAAAATTAATTTTGGATAACTTGTCTGTGAAGATGTCATGAATATGAGCTAATGACAAGTTTAATTAACATCACTGCAAAAAAAAATGAAAGATTACAAAATAGGTCAAGAAAAAAAAGCATAAGTAAAAAAAATAAATAGAAAAAATCCCATTGGACCAATTCAGAGCAACTAACCTTAGCTGAACCAATGGATGTGTTAATCTTGAGTAGGTGAAAATTGTCAGTACCAGCAGTCCATTTACCAGGGGTCCAGCTGGATTCTTGTCCTGCTTGGACATTCACAATGCAACCACTGTATGTCTTGACCTCGAAGTATAGTATAAATGTTTACCTCCTCCCTTTTTCTCCTCAAAGACAGAAGTAGATATCCTTTATTTCATTGCACTTGATATTCAGTTTGGAATTTGGCTAAGGTTTTTTTTGACTTATCATGTCAGAAATGGGACTTCTTTGGTTGGGCTATTCAGTTTAACATTTTTCTCTATCGTGTTCACTAATGATACTTCATTCCTTGTGGTCACCTAAGATTCTGTATATATTAAGAGTCTCAAGAGAACAACTGAAAAGAGAAAGGCTTGGGTTTTAGTGATTTTACTGTTACAGAACTGATAGTGCTATGCATGGAGTTTTAGTCCATAAATAAAGTCTTTAGTGTTCCAGTACAAAATGTAGTATAATAAAGTAAGCATGATAATAAATAAATATTATGCTTACAAATCCTGCTCAGCTGTAACTTGCCAAGTTAGAAAAATCTCTGTATTATTAAAGAGCCTTGCATTACACAGTACTGTAATAAATCAAAATCTATGAAGAAAATACCTCTACTTATTGCAGAAAGTTGCTTTGATGCCTAATCCCTTTTATACTTCTCAGGAAAGGATTAGCTCACAGTCTTGAAAGTGTAAAGGAATCCAATCTGTCAACTAAAAAGACTTTTTCAACATGAAACTAAATAGATGAATTTCCTTATAAAGCCAATGTGTTACCACCAGTTGTTGAGCCTCATGTTTTCTCTAGTGTCTTGTGAGTCATAGATGTCTTTTCTGCCATTTCTTTTTACAAACAAAACTCAGCACCTTTTTTTTCTTTAAATTAGGAAGGTTATTATGAACTCTGTCCTTGGGTAATGAGGACCTGTGCACGTATTTGTTTTACTATTCTGTAAAGGATTCTGGGAGACTAACTAACTTTTTATTCTTTTCCAACACCCAGCTAAGTCATATGTACTATATTATCATCTGCCATATAAAATCATTGCTCTCAATAGTCGTCAGAACTGTTATCTCTCTTTTGCTTTTCTTCTGTCCCTCCACCCAGACATCCAATGCTCTTTCTTTTAAAATTCCAGTCATACTTTGTGCAACTGTTCTATCTTTCTTAGAATGTCTGGCTTCAGGCTGGTACAAGTTTTATTTGTCATACAATTCTGGATATTAATCATTCCATTAATTTTCCAATTCTTAATGGTGTGTGCAGATATGAGGTTAATATCTCCTGTAACATTTTTATGTCTGGGGAACATTTACAGCAATAAACTATTCCTAGAGGGAATATTTGACAATAAGATAAAACAATATAGTAAATTAAATAAAAACTTCCCAACATATTGAAAACTTAATTTGCCTGTTAAGTATGGTGACCTTTGGGTTATTCTACTTTAAGATCGTTTTTCTTTAAAACTTTATATCCTTTAATCTGCATGGAAGGAAATTGCTCACTATTGAAATAACTGCATGACAAGCGTTTGTTTTAGCCCATATCTGGAATTGTCTCATGTTTCAGTCAAGCTGGTGAGAGGACTATAAATCACCTGTACGCAGGGAGCAGCACAAAAGGGACTCAAGAAGGGCACACCTGCCTTCCACTGAAAGTTTTCCTCTGATTTATTCATAGGTAGAGGATAAATACTTTGAACATGTCTAAGTCCTAGAAAGACCTTGTCAGTTCTGTAATCTATCAGTGTTCTCAGAACAGTGATGAAGATCATCATGTGCATGACTCCTATATTTACATGCAAGAAGCTACCTAAAAGATGACAGGTATAACTTTATTACACTAGGTCGTTTGCCTTGTGTGATAAATTGAATTCCTTTTTACTTCCACTTCTCATTTTTGTCCTTTCCAAACCTCAGTACACAAAACTGTCAGTTACTTCCCAGAACATATTTATCAGATTTCTGTTAAATTTCTTCCTTTTTTTTCCCCCTTCTTTTTGTTTTAGAGACTAAAAGACATAACTGGATACTGTGAACTTGCATTTCCACTGTGTTGCTCCTTATAATAACAGCATTGGCTGGGGCTGGGCAGGTGTGGTAAAGCACAAGAGAGTTGCAGTGAGTGGGGAAGATCTGGGTTCATACTCCCTGGGTACTCTGGGACAAACCACTGAGTATTTTTGAGTGTGGTGAATTAGGAATTTTTTCTCTGTCAAATCTCAAACCACTGAATAAATGTCTGTGAGAATGGTATTTGTACACCTGTATGCCTACTCCTGGTAATACAACTATCTCTTTAAAACAGGATGGTGTCATCTGCCCTGTGACATTGGCTCTATTGCTCTAATTTTCTCAGCCTAATATTTTTATATTCAATATAAAATTATTTTCTTTTGTTTTATTTTCTCCTACTGATAGCTTTGCCTCAAAATTAAGAAAAGATGTGCCATTATTTCTTTGACATTTTTTCTTCATAGTATCTAATTGAAATTTACTGAAGAAAACTATTTCCCTCGCTTGGGTTGTAATTTCCTTAGATGTGTTGTGGAGTCACAGTTTAGTATTCAGCAGCTAATGTAAATGCATGTGACAAGCATGATTTATGACAATTTGAGAAAAGTTTCAATGTCAGTACTATATAAAATACTTCACATTTTAGTTTAGTATGGCAGGGCTGAAGTAATCTCCAGAGTGCCTTGCAGTTGTTTATTGTTTGTTTGTTTTTAGATAAGCATAAACAGCACCAGATAAACAAGAAAAAAATGAACTCGCCTTACTTCAGATGTCTGAGTATCTCTAACTGAATCTGTGTGTTTAAGATGCTCTATTTCATTTTTAATAGTATATTCAAGAAAAGTATAACACGTATTTTTAGATGCTTTTGGAGCTTCTAGATTCACAAGAGGTATATTTCCCCCCTTGATGCTTCCACATATATACTCTGATTAATGCAGATGTGAGTTATACATTAGCATCACGGGGAGAATTTTACGGCAGCTGCTGAGGCGCAGTGAGCCTGAGTGGGTGGTGAAGAGAGAATAAACAGTGACTTTCCATTGGGAGTTTGAAAAGGCTGATGAGGAGTCTGTCTACAGAAAGACATCTCATCTGTTCTGCTGTATTCAGACTCATAGACTAGTCACCTAAAATAATACACATCATCAGAAGTCTGTTGAAGGATCCAGTGCTGCCTTTATCTGCTATAAGGCAGATAGACATTGTTTTTTGTTTGTAGGTAGGAGAATTCTGAAGACTTAAAATGCAAAGCAGTATGCAGTATGGAAGAGTAATACAGTGAACTGCAACAGCCACTGAAGTCAAAGAGAAAGAAGAGAAAATACATTGGTCAGAGAAGTCAACATTGGAGCCTTGGAGGGCAAATGGGAACTGAAAATGTAGTGCAAAATATTTGGAAATGTGGGGGTTTTACCAACTGTAAGGAAGAATTATTTGAAATTCTTCCTAACTTGTTTCTACTTGGGTTTTTTTTCCCCCACACTATTTGAAACTGGTTTGAAAGCATGAAATGGCTGTGCAAACTTTCCAGTACTGACTTCATGTCAAGGTTTAACCTTCAATGCATTTCTCTATGCATGTAATCAGCCTTAAGGCACAGCAACCGCTGATGTGGGCAAGTGCAGCTCAGAGGAGGGACAAAGGAGTGTGAGATACGGTAGCAGAAAAAGGAAGAGGAAGGAAAATTTTTAAAAGACAAAACAGCGAGTAAAGGATGTATTCAGAAAGCTTACAGGTAAGTACACATGGAAAAGTTATACGTCTGATTAAGAGTGGATGAAGGCTCAGTTTTCATAGAAACATGGATGTTTCTGGCTCATACAGTTTAATTCTCTGCTGGTGGATGAAACTGGCTTGCTTATATGTTCCTCAATATTTGTTGTGTAATGAATAATTCATTTGGTAGCTATACCATGAAAGTATCCTACTGGATAATCATGATTTGACTTATTTATTTACACAGTATCTGGAGAGTAAGATCGCTAATGAATACAACCTGTTCTGGTGCCCATTTCCTTCCAATGGCACAAGTGCTGGCACAGTGGCCAGGAGCTGTTTATGAATCCAGGATTGATAAGGAAGGAGATAAGCTCTGAACGTAGACTGCTGTCCGTGTTTCAGGCTATACCAGTGTGGGTGCAACTGGAGGCATGTAGAGAGACATAAAGTCATCTCTAGATATCCCTTGGTGGGGAGCTTCGGGAAACTCCTGAAGGAGTAATATACTGCTAAACCAAGTTGTAGATTTTAATCTGAGTAGCTAGCAGTTCACTCAAACGTCTTCCTAAAAACAACAGCTGGCATATAACTTTTACCATTATTAACAAGGTTTTATCATTCAAACTTGAGGTTTGATACGAAAACCTGATATTTTGATAGGAAAACAGAAAGTAAAATAATTGTTCTTTTTAACATTAAACAATATTCTTCACCAGCACGTCAACTCATCTAAAGAAAAGAGGGCAAAAATTAACATCCTCATTTTCAGACAGGAAAGGTAAGGCACGGAAAAGTGAAGTAGCTTGTCCCAGTTTGTGCAGAAATCTGAGTGGTCTCTAGTGATCATTAAGACAAATCCAGCCTATTTGTGGCTAATGAGGCCAACACATAAGATGTTCTGGTTGTGGCTGAGACAAGTTGAGACACACTTAGTGAAAGTGAAAAGTATATTAGATGTTATATCATGTTCCATTCAGTGGTGTGACAGAACAAAGGCAAGAAAATAAATCCTTGATTTGGGGATATTAGTTAAATCAGGACTGTGCATTACTTCCAGGAATTAATGATTGGGATCATAGACTCCTAGAATCACCTGGTTGGAAAAGACCTCTGAGATCATCGATTTTAACTGTACCTGTCCACTTACTAAACTGTGTCCCTGAGAAACTCATCTACCTGTCTTTTAAACACCTTCAGGGATGGTGACTCAACCACCTCCTCGTGCAACCTACTCCAGTGCCTGACCACCCTTTCAGTGAATAAATTTTCCCTGATGTCCAGTCTGAACTTGCCCTGGTGCAACTTATGGTCATATCTTCTCATCCTATCACCTGTCACTTGGGAGACGAGATCAACACTCCTGCTTTCAGGCAGTTGTACACAGTGATGAGGTCTCCCCTCAGCCTCCTCTTCTCTAAACTAAACAACCCCAGTTCCCTCAGTTGTTCCTCGTAGGACTTGTTCTCCAGCCCCTTCACCAGCCTTGTTGCCCTTCTCTGGACACGCTCCAGCACCATATTAGAAAAAATAGTACAGTCAATTTATAATCAGCCTAATCTAACAATTCAAACTTAAGGTTATGCACTAATCTAGACCAATTTACTGTAAGTTTGTTTAATTAATGTGGAGCTTTTTTTTTTTAAGTATTTCAGTGTTCTCCATATCTGAACTTGGTGGAATTAGTAGAGGATTAAGCTGTGACTTTACTGATGTAATTTGATGTCTCAGCATCTCAGAGTGCCTGCTTTTCACTATTTGTTCTGCTTTAAGATTTGACATGATCAGTCAGATCTGAGAATCATAATTATGTAGTGTAGAAACAGACTTTAAGATTTTGAGTCCCCACAGAAAAGGCCAGTGGGTATGTAATTAAAAACAAGAAAAAACATCGACTTACTTTTTCCATTTAGTCTAAACTTCTGATTGATCTATCTTTATTTCTTTTTATTGATCTATTTTTCTGTCTATTTAGTCTGTCACTAACAATCTTGACCTTATTTTGCATTGACTGATCATTTAACCTAATTTCTTTCCTGAATGCTGGTAATTTAATAATGTGATCCAATTAAGAGTTAAATAGAATCAATAAGCTATTCTGTGACATCAATGAGAGAAACATTGAAGTACCACAGTCCTACTATCACTATTTCAGTATTTTATACTTCATATGTTTTTATATTAATATTTTTAGAGCTGAAATCAACTAAAGATACTACTGAAACTAGGAAACTAATTGATAAAACTTTGCTACATTTAACTATTAAGTTTTTCCAACTTCAGATAATAAAAGCCAGAAAAGGCTGTTATTTGTTCAATTTCAGCAGACACTCCTTATCTAATCAACTCCTGGTATAAGAAGAGATCATAGAATCACAGAATCATAGCATCATTAAGGTTGGAAAAGACTTCTAATTTCATCTAGTCCAGTTGTCAGCCCAATGCTGTGTTTGCCTTCTCACTGCCGCTTTCATGATATCTGTAATCCTTGTTTTCCAACTGTTCTACCTTTCATGTAAACATATCTTATTAGCCAACTATCCTTCCACAATTCAAACCAGTGTATTTAATGGAGGAATCACCATTTTGCTGAGAGATTGAAATGTTTCTCCCAGAGAATATTTGGAAAAGTAGCATTTCTGATACTGGAAATGTCAGAGGAGGAATTGGTTGGAAGAGCTTAAAACGGATGCTTCAGGATAACTGCACATAATCACTTACTTCCTCCACTTGAGGTATGGTTTCATCTCAGAGGTACATACAAATATTAGATTCATTAAGAAACCAAACGGAGCTGATCCTGTAGTCATGTGCCTTTAACTTGCTCACTTGCCTTCATAACATTTTCATTTTCAAAGGGCAGGTACAACTTTTGCCAATCTCTAATTTCTCCAGCAAGACAAAAAGCAAAGAAAAAAACCAGGAAACAGCTCCATATTCTGAAAGAAGCAAGACTGTGAGATAAGTTTGGGGATATTGGTGAGAAACTCCTTCTAAACTTGATGTATATCATATGTAAAGGAATGGTTGTAGTTGCTTGAAAAAAGATCCACCCCTCTTCCTTACTGAGTACGTTTATTGAAAAGCTATTTTCTTATCTATTTCATTTGTATCTAGATGAGAAAATAAATATAAAAATAAATATAAAACTTTCCTTGGTCTCTCCAGTGTTAGTGTTAAATGCATTATAACTATGGTTTCCCACAGATTTGAACACAACTCTTTGTTCCTGCTTGTGGATGGTGACAGCCACATTCTGCTAGGCCAAGATCAGGACCACATGTAAGTGTTAATAGCTGGCATTAGCACCGTTGTAAGCGGATTGTTTACTTTCCTGTAAGCCCTATTAGATGTTGCTCTTTGTTTTGGAGTTTATTTTGTTTCATTTTATTGCCTTCCTGATAAACCAGGCCTAGTAACAAAACACACATTATTATGGGTTTAGACGTATGCTTCTGTGAAGGTACTAGATACTGTCCATGTGCCATTGAGCAGCCAATATAATCCTTCTTCTAAAATCTTTGTAATTCTTTGTAATCCTCTCCCTAAATTCTACTTTTCCAGCTGGATGGACAGTGTGGTGGTACTGGCCTGTCCCTCACCAGGTTCTGATTTAGGGTTGTAAGCTCTGTTTCTGCACATGTCCCTTCTCTGTGCCAGAACAGATTAGCTCTACCAGCTGCTTTGTAAATCCAGATGTTTACCACATGAGTGATTCTTAGCCTGTCTGAAAGCCCACGACACAGTAGGGGAAGGATACTGCGTGCCAAATAACAGCCTAGTGGAATCCTGCTTGCCAATTATTTCATTTGGGGGGCAGAAGGTAATGCGCAGCAGCCAGGCCCACAGATATTTGCACATGAGAGCTCACATCAGTCGCTGTGTGACACAACCACCTCCTGACTTCAGTACTCTTATGCTGGATCTTTTTTGAGTTTCAACTCTCTGAATTGTGAATGAGAATTAACACAATAAACAAGAAGCACAGCAGTGGCATAGCAGTCCAAGCCAATGTAAAACAAGTCTTTCCCTCCTCAAAAACACCAAAACCATCAGCCCCCTCTACAGCAAGCATTTTAGGCAACATTTTAACAGCCATCTTATGTCAAAAAGTCAAAGACAGCACTGGAGTGCATGAGGGGATGAGAAAAGGGAAAGTGGTATCTTTACCTATGTTGCAAAGACACACCAATTTTCCTTTGTTGCTTTTTGGGGGGTTTATTTGGATTTCGTTCTGTTTGTTTGTTTTTTTTTTTTTAAACATGGAGCAAAAATCCCTCAATAAATTGAAGTAATATATAACTTAATTTTTTGGGGGTGGATTGTTTGTTTTTTAATCATAATCTATTCCACAAATTAAAAATCAATGTGGCTCAAAATGAGCCCTCCATTTGCAGATCTATAATCCATACATTTTTATTTTTCATCTGGCTCTAAAAGCTAGATCAATGGAATAGATTTCCTTTAAGAACACGAGGATTGTCCATTTCCCTTCCTCCCAAATCAGTTATTATTTTAATTTCTTTTTCATGTAAGCTTTTTGTTGCATTTCTAAACTTTGCTGTGAGTAGACTTGTAAAAAGTGAAATAAAATATCTGGAGACTCCATTAATGGAGTCTATTCATGAATGATAAAAAACATTGGATTAAGGCTCTTACATCAGTGGAGTTTCCTAATAGTCAAGGTTTCTTCCAAACATTCTAATTTTTTATTGTTTTTTAATAAATTAAGAAAAATCTTTTGATTTAATTTCATTTTGTTAGTGTTTCATTATTCTCTTTTTGTCCTTAATTTTTAATTTTAGTTTTCTCTAAGTTAAACTTAAAAGAAAACCACACTTATTTAACTGCCAGCTCTTCAGCGCTCGGAGACTAAATTGCCTTGGAAACTAGAAGTTTATGTAAGGATAATGGATTTCTGTTATTTGACAACTCAGCAATCTAATTATGTAGTGACAGATAAAGTTCTTATTACATCTAATTTTATGATTGGTTAAAATTTCATTTTACAAGAACAGATTAATGATTAAATATCAAATTATCTGTAGATTTTTGTATTTTGACTTGTTCTCATTCCATAGATACAGATAATAGAATGAAAATCATTGCAAGAACTTGTTTAAAAATTAAAAGTAAATTACATACTAAAAACCAATTCTGAATTTTGCATGGGAACATGTTTAAACTGGGTTATAAATTTTTACATATTTAATCTGTTAGAGAAAATGCTGCTCATGGTTATACCCGGGTTATTTAAACTCCATATAGAAAGAAGCTATAAAAGCATTTGGAGTACCTGTGTCAACTAAGGGTAATATAACCCCTCCAAACAGCATGGCCATGAACATCAGTATCAGTTTTGTATAGAAATTGAGCTGGTTTTCCTCATCCCTTGAGTCAGTGCTTTGTGGAGGATCTACAAGACTTGCTCAGGCTGTATGCACTGGGCTTCAGCATACAGTGGTGCATCTAAGAAATTCATTTTCTCTCCTGCAAAGTCAAAGCACTCCTCTTGACAGATGCTGTGAGGAGGAACAAACTGGTCTGTTTTCATACTGTAAAGATGCAGCTTCTCCATGATATCCAGGGAAAGAAGCAACAGGACTTACAAGTTAGCAAACTAAGCTGGGAACACTGGGGGCGGAAAAAAGGAGAAAAAAAAGGTGTTTCTTCCTTATATACAAGGAAAAAAATAAGCAGTTTCTAGACCAGCTTTTGGATTTTTGGATTTTCAGTCTCCAGTTTGATCTTATCTGATTTGGTCAAGCCATGAGTTCCTTTCAGAGAAATACTGTGACTGAAGGTGCAGCTTGTGCTCAAGTTTTGAATTTAAAAATTTTCCACCACACTGTCACAATTTCAAAGTTTATTAGCTCTGCCAGCACCCCCTCCAGGATGGAGCAATTACCAAAAATATATGTGCAGTCATAATCCTTCTAGATTTATGATCTCAACATGCAGTTCAGCACCTGAGTTGAGATTTAGACATGTATTTAAACAAATTTCAGAAAACGTGATATAAATAATGTAATGTAAAGACTGCACTTTCTGATTTGGATAAAGTTTCATTGTTCCTGTCTTTTCCTAGCAACTCTCTGTTTCCCCAGTTACAAATTCAAGTTCTTGTGTTATTTTCTTTTGTTTTCTACATTTCAATATGCTACTAGTAATATTGTAAGTTTTCTTTAAAAAGTGAGTACTTTGTGCATGGGAAAATGTCTTGGAAAGTATCACTAATTCACACAACTTGCTCACTACTGGAGTCCTTACAATATCAATTCTATTTGTTTATCATAAACATTCACAGAACCACTCCTTCTTAGCTTTTAAACCTGACCCTAGGACTCATCAGCCTTACCATCTCACTAATGCTGTTGCATGGGGTTTTCATCTTTTTAATCCTGAAGAGTACTGTAATAGTAATGCTGGCTTCTAAATTGTAAGAAATAGTCATTTATTGAAATGAACAGCAGAATATGGGTTTTTTTACATTCTTTTACAAATCAGAAACTCATCGGTGTTTTGCTCAAAATTTCCCCAAAATATTGTCTTTTAACAGAAATGAGCGTTGATAATTTTAAAATACAGGAGCTGTGGTTTAGAAAATCTTGAGCAGGGACTTCCAAGTTTTATTCCCAAATGGATGCTTAAACATGTGAAATTGGGTTAGAAATGTTGTTCATCTTCAATGCAATGCCTAAATTAAATGCATTGTCTCAAACAAGGACTTCTTTTGCAAGTCTGCTGCAAATACTTTGCAGGTTGTGTGTGACCTTTGGGAGCATCTGGGAAGCCCTATCTCAGAGCACAGGAAAACAAAGGTAACTGATATTTTATTTTGTCAGACTGCCTATTGTTTTCAATGAAGTTGAATATGTGACAATAGCATAGAAAGGATAAAGAAAAGCTCTTAACAAATTCTCTAGTCAATATCCTATTCTTGGTTAAAATTCACAATGGGAAGTGATGCGGAAGAACTTTGCTCAGATGCTCTGTCAGATGAGCCTGACATGGGCTGTCTGCATGCCAGCTGGAATGGAAATTAGACACTTTTTGATCACTGTCTGCAAAGGAAACCTCTATTTTTCCGTTGCTCATATTTTGTTATAGTTGGGATATTTCATGCATTTGTCACTTGGAGGTTACATACAGAGCAGTAACGAAGAAATACACCAGCTACAAAGGTAGTGTGCCAAAAACAGAAGTCTGAACTCAGCTACAACCTTCTGTCTGTCCTCCCTTCCTGACCCCTGTAAGTATGTTACTCACTGGGAGATGAGGGATTAATCAAAAAACCAGTAATGATAAAATAAACTGGCTACAGACACTGCAAACACTTGCTCATGATTCGTATCTAATACTAGGTAGCTGGAGAATTCTTTGAGGTCAGTACGATACTGTCAGTGCCAGCACTGACATATGAAACTTGATTTCAATGTGAAAAAAATATAGCATAATAAAGATTATTACAACTCAGTAATCTTTCTCACTTTCACTCAAGTCAGACTGATTCTAAGTAGAGAGCTCCCCGTGGTTGTTACATCTCTCTTGTAGAAACCACAACCATTCAAAAGGAGATTAAATTAAGCCACAAATAGTATTACTAGGGAAAACTAACAGGCTAGTAAAAATCAGGAAAGAAAACCAGATTCACTTTCTGTGCTTAACTTATCCAGCTGATATTAGGCATCATGTTTATTGCTGAAAATGCATCATCTACCCTACTCCAGTAGAGAAGCTTACTTGGGTGAATGCACTGAATGTAAATGTCTCTCGGCTTTTAGGTTTAAATCAGCCATTAGCACTGCCTTTTATTTTATCTGATTAACATTTATGCACTCCGGAAGGGAATACTTTCTTAGCCTAGCAATAGGGGTTTGTATTTTCCTCTTTACATCCTCAAGTACAGACAATAACCCCTAATGAGAATTGAGGGGTTTTTTTCATTTGATATGTTCCGAGGGAAGAGATTTCAGACGGAAAAAGTGATTGGTGATGGGTGATTGTTGTTTCTTTCTTGAAATTTTGCTGGAAGTCTAGAAAGGCAAATAATTGTTAAAGGCTGCCACAAGCAGCAGTTTATCTCCTGTGCTAAGGGAGAAAACTGCTACCACAAACAAATGAACATCACAATGCTATTTTAACTATAAATTCACGCAAGCTATGTCCTTTAGCTTAAACTGTGTGCTGCAATGAGTCAGTTAATACAGAATAAGGTTTTAAAGGAAGTCAATGCACCAGGGAAAGTAACAAGACCTAATTCAACTTGATGAACTAACATGCTACATTCAATGTGAAACAGAGGCTACCTTGGGAACACAGCTGGGTACTTTGTGGACTAGAGTCTTGAACCAGAGCTAGAGAGATTAAACTAGCCTCAGTAATAGTAACGATCCTTTTCTTGTAGAAATAGTCACTGGAATTACTTTATGTTCTCCCAGGTGTCTGTCTGGTTCTAGTGCCCTTGGCTATATCCCCCTTGAGAGTTTTGGAAGGAAGAAGAACAGGCCAGTCCTGCTCCCTGCACCAGGCTTTTTACACTCAACAGATCAAGCATTCTGACCTGAACATAGGCAATTGTCACTGTTTCAGTGCCACATTTGCCAGAGAGGTTTAAAACCAACTCTTTCACAAGAATATACTGAGATATATTGTGAGGAACATATTGCAGATAAGATAAACATCAGAAATATCAGATGTGCAAAGATTTCTCTTATAAAAGATCCTAACCTCAGTTGTAGCACTGATAAAGGAGCATAAGATTACAGTTTTCATAAATCTTTTAATTCTCTTAGGAAGATTGCTGGAAAGTTCTCCTCTAGAATTGCTTATATAGTAACATCAATAACAAAAATAAAACTTCAGTTCTTCCTCAAGTTCTCGTAAGTTAGATCTCTAACTCCCCATTTCTGATGACTAGAGAATGAAGCAGTATTCTCAAACTTCTAAGGTTTTAGAGAGACAATGATTCAACCTTAGAGCCACCATTAGTTGTGCGATAATTGAAGATAAATCCGAGATTCTGTGGAACAATGATGAAGCAAATACTCTTGAGCACGTTTTAAGAGAGAGATTATTTTTCCCCCAGAGTATTTTGTTCTCAGCAAAAGCAGATTTAGATGTTTGTGTCGGGGACCACAATCTGTATTCTGTTTTAGGGAGAACTCTTACAAAAGCTTCTTACTTGTAAATACTCGACGGAGTTAGAACAGAATGTGTCTGACTTTTATCAGAGTTTGTATATACCCACATTTTGCAAAGTTATCGTCTTCTTTTACATTTTTTTTCCCGTGTTTTTTCACCCCCATAAAGTGGTGCTGTGTCCAGTAGTGCATCTCATGCTTCACAGCACTGACAGATGCAGCCTCAATCTGCGTGAAAGGAGGGAGCCTTGGTCATTACGTACATGTGGAAATGACTGTATAACACAAATGTGGCTTATGTTGTGATAGTCCTTATCTCATCTTTCCTTGCTCCCAACTTTGTCTTCTGGGTTAGTCTGTACAGCGCTAATTATCTTGAGCCAAACCTACACGAGTATTTAGGTCCCTAAAAAAGCAGAATACTTGTATTTACAAAAGCGTAAATGATTAGGCAAATCCTCTAAAGGTTTTGACTCAAAATTCCTAATTATTTCTGCTGATGTCTCTTTTATAAGGCCTCCTTGGGTTCTCTTGTGAATATTACACTTTTAAATATCTAACTGTGGCCTTCCTGCATATTAGGATGTTGGGTGAACTGTTGTTATGGGTGTGCAATGCCAGAAAATGGCACATATATTAGTAATCAACATGCTGTACCACAGATTACCCATTAATAACCATTAAGTACTCAAGCTTGAGTGCATCCATTTTCCTATTTGCCCAGTTGCACGCCAGAGACTCCAGGCAGACTTTGTACAGTCTCCACTGGCAGCACACACCTGCCATTTTCAGAATAGAACAGCTTGAACTTTTCACAGTTGCAAATCAGATTTCTTTATCAGAGCTGAGATTTTTAATAGGCCATACTTTCCCTTTTACTTAATTCTGTTGCTCTCTGTGTAATGGATAAAAGCAATTGAAATATCCTGGGTTTATCCTTCGATCTTCAGCTAAGCAGAAAATAAACATCCAGACACTGTTTTGTGACAATAGCTCTCTGGGGAAAAAGAGATACACATAATTCTTTTTCCCATTCTGCAAAAGAACCCCAAGTAATTTGTCCAGGTCATTTTATACAGTCAGCATAACTCCTGACACATATGTTCCTTTTCCTCTAGAGCAGGGGACACAATAGCTCATTACTACTGCAGGACTCTTCCTCAGCGATTTAGTCAAGTTGCAGTCTGACTCCCTGATTAATTCACATGGTTTCCTTAAAAACTCTTACTTAATAAAGTGACAGAATTCTGGCTTGGCAGGTTCCCACTCTCTAGCAGAATAATCATGTGGCCTTCTGCAGCATGCAGGGTGCTGGAAAAGCTTCTGGGTTTGGACAAGCTGTTTGAAAAGTGACTTGGCTACAAGACAAAGTCATGCTCGCTGAACCTCCAGTCTCCCAAGGAGATTGCCATGGCAGTGCAGATAGCCTATTAACAACCTTCTATGTTCACTTCTGTCTCACTGGGCAGCAAAAATACTTGTTTAAAGCCAAACACAATGACTGTCAAACAGAAGGGGAAAATAAACAGCTGAGGTCCGATAGTGCATCCCAAGTCATGGACCAGTGGCCAAATGCACATGTGCAAATCAACACATGTTTAAAAGCTACTTAGATACAAATGCCACCTTCTAGAAGCAGATTCTTGTCCTGTCTTCGTACTCTGCAACTTGATTTCACCAACTCACAGACCTTCATGCCCCTTCATGCACAGCTGCTACTCTGTGTTACTCTTTGCTCTTTCCTACCTTCTTCTGGATCAGGTATTTTCACCTTTTGCCTAGTTGTCAGTTGGCATCTCAGCGTACTTCTTTGAATTTTCTGTTCTTTATCAGCACCCTTCTCCCTCATGGTCAATTTATATTTCATGGTTATATGTAGAAAGTGGATATATAGGTAAAAGAACTAATTAGGAATTTGAATTGAGTCTCAGAAGACTCAAGTTCCGTGGTTAGATTTAATAAAATACTTTTTGTCTCCTGAATATAAATCGGACTATATATTAACTTTCATAACATCTTAGATCAGAGCATGAAAAGAGTCTCTTTCCTGTAAATATAACAGAGATATTTTTATGTGTTGTAAAAAGGGGATTGGACAAGGTGACCTTCAGAGGTCCTCTCCAACCTCATTCATACTGTAACATTGATATATCTGAACAAGAAAAGTCACTTCTAAGGATGTTTAATCTTACCGTAATAACTCTGAAAAAATCATCTCTACTGTTTCATACATGTTGTTATTATGTCTAAAAGAAGGCAAATTAGAAAGTTTCTATGTTTTACAAAATGAACTAACAAAGCTGTAACTGTGAGGTGGAACTGGGAATGCTGTAACACCAACAGAGTGCAGCGTTTGGGGCTTGCACCTATTTATTAACTAATTCAGAAGGAGTCTTTTAACAAGCTCTAGCAGACATGAATGTCCTGTGGTTCAAACTCAGTATTTATTCTTACACCTGTTTTACAGAAAGTGTGCAAAAGGGCATAGTGTACAGTTTGGATACGGCCATTCTAGCAGGTAAATATTTCCTTCTTACAGCTTAATAGCATGTCTCAGAGAATCTTCTCAATAGTTCTGAACAGCAGTTAGGATCTTGACATCCCTTTTCTTATTATTGGTTTAGTTATTTCTGTAATGTAATCATGGACAATCACAGGCAGGGAGGAGGTCTGAAGTATTCTGAAGATATATAAGAGGAAAACATTGTCTTAAATAACTTCTGATTATATAAAGCATATGAAATAGACTTAGTAACAATGTAAAGTAACAGTGCAATGTTTGTAGTTAAAGGACATCACTGTGTTCTTTACGGACTCTTCAGTTCAGTGGCTGATCAAAAACATTATGGGAACCATCCTTTGGAAGTGCCCTCTCCAAAAATATTTTGAGCAAAAAACAATTTTTTTTTTATTTCATCTGTTTGGAGCATTTTTCAACTCAATTTGTAGTCAAAATATTTTCATTTTCTAACTGAAACAGTTCTTAAATTGAAGATTGAAATATTCTATATATAACCTGCTAACGTTGAGTGACTGCAATTATCCAATGGCACCATGATTACTAGTGCTTTAACTATAATGGTCGTCAAATATTTTGTAGGTAGTATGGTGTAGGATATTTAAAACTTTTCTAAACTGTGCCTTCTCGTCCACATTCTTATTACAGGAAGAATATCAGATGATAGTCACTAATATGAGCCAGGCAAAAGATGATTTGTCTTTTGTTTCTTCATACATTTACCCCATCATGCCACTTTCTACATTTTAACGATGTCTCTGATGCTGAATAAGGAAACAACATATCTGCAATGTCAGAATAAAAATGGAACTAAATGTAAGATAATAAAAACTTTTGTGCAAATTTAATTTGTATGATTTATACTTTAATTATAATAAAAGTAGATTAAAGAGGGTGAGGGTGGCATTGAGATTGTTTTCTCTGCAGGCTTCTGCTATCTGGAGCCTACAGAGAGTCAGTTTTGAGATAGAGTGGGAAGGAAAATAAAATACAGCTAACTATAAAAGATTATTCATGTATTCTCTTTATAGTTATCCTCAGCATTTTCATGAGCTCTGATTCTGAAAATATTTTTGTTTGGATTTAGATTTGTTCTGAGCTTTGCTGGCCTGAGTTACTGTCCTGATTTCAGTGGTTTGAGTACATCTAAATAACCTCAGGTACATATCTTTCTGGGATAGAATCTGTGTTTGTCTAGCTGGATATTTGTCTCCAAAGGGCTTGAATGAGAGCGTGGAATACCTTGGGTAGTATAACAAGCTCTGCAGAACATTCATACGTCATTTATATTGCATATGAAATTTAATTTTCTAGGGCTGATATTGGAGGTGCCAATGGCCGTAGGAAGAGGTAATTTTATGTCTCACATAAACAACGAAGATATAGGTAAATATTGCATTCTCAAGCAGGACATGTTATATTTTAGAGTCAGCTGGAAAACATAGTCTCTGTTCCACGTGGGTTTGTTATGCCCCAATCATTGCAATCAAATTGGAGCTCCATCCTGAAATGCTTATAGCTAATGAAATTTATCACGTCTTGTTTACCACTCTCCTTGTTAATTTGTGGAGGGGTAGAAGTGATTAAGCAGCTATTAATTTATCTGATATAATAATTTATTTTAGATAAGTTCATGCCAATGAAATGCACATAGCAGTTCAATCAAAAGATGGGAAAATTTGTGAGGAACTAAGTTCCAGGGAGAATACCACACCGTAGATTTACTTCTGCTCCCATATGACTTCTTTTGGCAGGGCTATACTTTCCTTGTTGTAACAGCATGTCATTCTGCAAAGGGACTGAAAAGAGTCCAGGATTTGGGAAGGCAATTGAGAAACAATGAAGACCTTGAAGTCCACTGAAGATGTGTGGAAAGTAAGCATTAACATTCAATTTCCGCATTCTGCACTTTCAGGGGAGAGTGTCACTCCTGAGTGCCTATGGATTTGATTCCATTGCAGGATCTAGTCTATCTGCATGCAGCCATGCATAGATTCTATTCCTGTATCAAAACTTTACTTAGCTTCCCCACCTACTTACAGAGTATGACTTTGGGCAGTATCTCTAGAGCTAAAGTAGGCCAGCCAGATTTGTTCCATGGCAGTTGGTGCACTGAAATGGCTGGTGAATGGAGGGTGATGTGAGACGCTGTTCTGAATCATTTCTGGTCTCAGGTCCTAGTATTATTCTACTTTCTTGCAGTATGGATGCTGTAACTGGGAGCCTTCCCACAAAAGTTTGCACTAACACAGCAGAAAACAAAATATTTTCATTTCTTTGCAACAGTATTTCTTTAACTGCTGTGGGTATGACCCATTTACAGGCTCCAGTTTCTTCTCGTAACTCTCCTTTCCTCTCTCTCTTCCCTGCTTTGAAACTCTCTCAGCACCTGCACCTTTTATTCCTGGTAGCAACTCTGCTCATCTAGGGCAGAGGGATAAGAACTAGTTAAAATTACTGGGGCCAGTTGGAGGATGACAGAGCTGTGCCAAATAAGTCCAAGCTGGTGTGATTTTGGGGACTCATTTATGACCACAGTTTGAGAAACATTGTCTAGGAACTCAGCGCTGATCATTTACACCAGAAACTAGGGTAAGTTATACTTGGTTAAATCTAGTATAAATAAGCTCAGACTTGGGCCAAGTCTGAAAAATCTTTATTCAACACATTTTTAAGCTGAAATGCTACTAAATATCACTAAAATGTTAGACTGAAATGTCACCTGTTCTTTCATTACCATCACCGTTTTGTGTCAGGTTGCGTTGACTTTCATATCTCAGCAACAATGCAGATGCCATTCTCATTTGTCTCTGAGGTAAGAGAAAAAAAATGAGATAGAAATAAGACAGAAAATAGCATATTCCCTGCATAGAACAAGGTAAAGAGCCAACTAGAAATTACATATTTTTAAATTGAATCTTTACATTTGATTGCAAAAGCCTGACCTTTATTGCATGGGCATGTATTTTTCCTAATCTACATGAAAGTAGAACAGTGACTGGCGATAGAAAGATCTAATTTGTTGGGCAATTTACATATAATTTGCATACAATGTGGTTTTTTCTATTCATTGTTTATTTTTCTTGCTTCTGTTTTACAACCTGCAGTTCATTACATTTCATCTTTCTCTATTCTGTTTGACGAGACAGAATTTGAATTACTTAGTCATTTTCAGGTAATCTACTGCTTCAGCACATCACAGACATTCCATGGAAGAAACTTGGGTATAGAAAGACATAAAACAATTGTAGATAGTATGGGGAGATAAATGAAAACAAAAGATATACTTCTACTTATGTCTTCAGTGGTTTTATCCTATTTATTGTAGCAAAGTGAATTATTTAACATTAAACTGTATGCAGTACGTTCCTCTAAGATTAAAAGTTACTAGGAATTAAATTAATATATCAAAATACACATTCTAATGCAGGTATATGCCCAGTTTATGTGCATACATGCACCTATGTACGAAAGAGTGTAATTGTATGCTCTTTCATCAAGTGAGTTAAAACAACAGACACCAGACAGAAATCAGAAAAATAAAAGATAAAATTTATTTTATTAAAAAAATCACCCAAATCTTTCAACTCTGTGTCTCTGCACTTTGTCCAGCTTACTTTTGAAAGATGAAGACCTGGACAAATTATTTCAAAACTGCCTTTGAGGTAGGAACTGTAATTCATCATAATAAGTCACAGATCACTCCTGTGCTCCCTGCAATCTATATCCATTGGTAGTTTCTTTCTTCACACTCATATTGTAAGCTCTACTGGAGTATGAAGTAGGCTTTGCTCTCTGGTTGAAGTATATTCCCCACAGTGAATTTCTAATCTGTGACTAGAACTGTTGTTGTTGTGGTATTATACTGCACAGAGTAAAATATTTTGCTGTGATATAAGGCAAAGGTGTGCTTTTCCACTTTTATCCAACAATTTCCAGTCTCCAGTAGTGCCATTCCCAAATCCGTGGAAGCAAAGATGTTTCTGGAGTAGCCTTCCCTCCTTAGGTGAAGACAGATAGACAGTAGTAATACTCCTGAGGAAGAGATCAAAAGGTACACCCAGCTGAATGAATAGATTTCAAAACTGAAGGTAATGATTTAGAAGGGAAGACAACCTCCCTCAAGCTACCCGTATGCAAAAGTATAAGTAAAAGAAGTTCCCAGTGGATTGTATAATTCTCAGGGTATCAGAACTTTTGCAAACCCAGGAGAAAGCAACTGAATTTCAATGATAAGATTAAATATAAGATATTAAAATAAAGAACAGACATAACCAGCTCATCAAAGTATTTATCTTGAAAGAAGTATATAGGCCTGTATAGGCAATTAATCTCATGAGACTTATTAATGAACTATTTTCCTTCAATAGCCTAATTGGTAGCAATTTTTCACATTGCACAGTCCACTCTTATTCTCTAATGGACTCATGTTCTGAGACTGCTTAGGAAAAGCAAAATAAAACACCTTCATGTCATCAAATACACTATGAGCAATCACTCTCGGACAGCAGCTCGCTTGCATTTAATCTCCCAAAAAATATTATAAAGGTGAAGTCTAAGTTTGATTGCTACTAAAATAAAGGGAGGGAAATGTCCTTCCTCTATTATTTTTTAGCTCACTGAAACCAGGGAGCCTGATGCAATCAACACTGTGCAATTGGGAGTGCGTGATTAAAAAGAGGCAAAACAGTAGGTGATGGCAATAAGGACAGAAAGTGCCAGTAGGGACAGCCTTATTTCACCCTTGGGAATAATTGAACAATAAAACCATAATAAACATGATAGAGAAAATGGATTGATTTTGAATTTAACACTCAAAATCCAAATGAGCATGTCCCTGGGTAACCTGTGCTAGCTGTTCCTGCTCCAAACAGAGCTTGGACTGGATGGTCTCCAGAAGTGCCTTTTCACATCAGGCCATCCTGTATTTCTCCGAGCTGACTCAATTGCTTAAAATCAATTAGTTTCACAGCACTGTTTGGCCAATGATTTGGTCAGCTTTCCGACACATACATTTGCATGAGTTGCCTCATAAGCAGTGCAAAAAATCATAAAAACTTATAGCTACCACACAAGTTTTTTCATGATCCATCTTTTAGGAAAGTCATTGTAGCAAAGCTATCAAAAGATTGACAAAAGTAAGATAGGTCTTGTTTATTTTTGGATGATGCTTCTTGTAAGTTGTAGCTAAGCCTCGTTTTGACCCTTTTTTATTTTAAGCCAATTTAAAATTCAATTGTTTTTCAATAAAGATGTAGTCTTCATTTAAAAAAATCGGGTTTAGAAAACAATTTTTCTTTGAGAATATTTCTGGCAGATCATTTTTAGCATGCTTTTAGTATGTTTTTCTGCTTTCTGCACTGTACTTATCTATTTTCTCTTATTTTACAAGATTAAGTTGAAACTAACTGCCTTTTGTGCATGTTGATCCAATTTCTGGCATGAAGTGCCCAGCACTCCTACCTGCTTTCAGAGAGCAAATTAATAGTGGTAGCAGTGATAAAGCTGGTGTTTAAAAGGTAAATTTTCCCAAATACTGACATTTATTTGCCAGAGTTCTTGTAAATAAGTAGTCTTACCTGCCCTATCTGCTGTCTTGTTGTACATCCTTGTGTTTAATGCAGATTCTACTGAATATAAACCTAAATAATTATTTCTAAAGTCTTATTAAGACAAGCTATAACATTTTATTTGTGGAGGGCCTTAGAGATAGGAGCAAGTATTCATTCTTCTAATTCATGGGAGAGAGGAGACAGCTACTGTTGTTTCTACATTTCCCAGTCTGGGAGGAGGAACTGACCTTTTCCAAAGCTTTCCTTTGCTATTTTCTTTGCTATCCTGCCCTCCATGTACTTCTCTGGTTTCCACGTAACTTTTCTCCTTCTCTTTGTGTGTCACCTGAGTATAACCTATCATCAGGGCAACGGGAGATCTCCTTGCCCCTGCTTTCTTGCAAAAATCCACATGAACTTTCTGAAGACAAAAATGTGGTAGAGACAACCACTTTTCACTATAGTCCTTGCAAACGGGTGTCACTAGTTTTTGCTCACTGACAGATAGGCACAACAGAAAAGTGGGAGATAGTGATGTAGAGACTATGATCTTAGATTACTGTAATATTACAGCATAATCACTACACATGCACTACTTCCATATGTACTCTTGAGTAAAAAGTATAGCTCATCTTTATTGCTACCTGAGGTGATGAGTAGGTAGAAACAAAGGAAATAAAGGGAAAGGGTAAGAAAAGTACAGTTAAATTATAGTTAATACTAATACTAAGTGTGTTGTATTAAAGGGATGGAAACACAAAAAATTTATTACAGTTCTTAAGTTTTGAATAACAAACTGGCTTTATATAAAAATACTTTTTTACTGGATTCAGCATTGTCTACATTTTTTACCAGCGATCTGCAAAAATACATTCAGAATCACCCATAGCACATGCTAAAATATATACTAAAAACTAACACCTTGACATTTATATGGCTTACTAGACTTCTACAGATATCCATGAAATCACAGAAACCTGGGATGATATTCAACCTTATTGATCTTTCAGGTCCTTTTCTTAATGGATCAATAAATTTTTGTTATGATCCCTTAAAATAGATGAATTTTGTTCATAATGATTAAAAACCAGCAAGGATATGAAATTTCTGTGTGTAGTCTGCCAATGCAGTACATGCATTACAGTGAAATTATCTGTGGGTTTTTCCTATATCCAAGCTGTCCTAGGTACCACAGAAAACTAAATACTGAATTTGCATGTCAATGAATATTTAAAACATCACTGTCATTGGCTTTAAGTGTTAATTAATGTGAACTAGAAAATTGATGATCAAAAGTAGCCAAGCACTTGAGGTTAGGACGTGTTCTATCCATTCAGTCTCTGAAATGTACAGGACACTTAAATTGGACTTAAAATTCTGTTAAGGGACACCAGAAAAGAGCTCATTAGCATGAACTGCCCATTTCCAAAAGGGAGCAAGCATCCATGGTTGTGAATACCAATATCAACCAAGCATGCTTTCAGTTGTATTACCCAGTTTAGGCACCAGAGTGAGCTCTGTAGTGTACCATGAGTTATTTCTGGTGGAATGAGCTCTAGGAACACAAAGAGCTCTATGTTTGTGAGAAGAGACATGAATAAAGAAGCAGGAGCCTAGCTACTTTCTACTACCTTCATAGTTATAGTGTAGTCCATGGACACTCGTTGTTTATCCTTGTTTGAATTATTTTATTTCTGCTGGAAAAAATATGGTATTGGAGGTTTTAAAAAGCCAAGAAGGAAGCAAACTGAGCAAATAGGAGAGCAGAATTTGAATCTGGGCAGTACCATTTCATCCTGTAGAAGATTTACATTTGGCTGACATCTGCAGGTTAGTGCAGGTTTCAATGTTTAGTGAAAAATAAAAATGGATGAATTGGTGTCCGGGCACAAGCACTTATGTTCTCCCTTTGATCCATTGTCCTCCACCAAGAGTATGACAAACATGAATCCTAATGACCCACAGGAAAGAAGATCAGTGCTGCTAAGTGATTAAAAAGTTTATTTGGATAGAATGCAATGTTTGCACTTCTAAGTGAAAGCCTCGATAGCAAGGCTAAGTTAGCAAAGACTATGAAAGGTGCTTGAATATAGTAGGTATGAGGACCTGGTTTTTCATTTGCAGAATAATGACTGACTTGTGGCTCTTGGAGCACATATGGCTGACAAATACATGAGCTATGCCTCTCAAACTCTACCTATGAATTTTCCAGGTGTTCAGTCAGCCTTTGGGTGTATGATATATATGCAATGGTTTTAGTCATATCAAACATTCAGTCTGCAGGATCAAGACATCTTTGCATTAACCAGTTTTGGACCTGGAATTTTTATGAGTCATGTAGTAGCCATGTAGCCTGAGATCGGAGAAACTATAAAATATGTCATTTTCCCTAAGACTTCTACGCAATACACAGTTCTCTGGCTGACAACAGTATTTACATCTGTCTTTGCTGTTTTTAGTGGACTTGAATTTGTGAACTGAACCTTGAACCTGGTTGTTACATTCCCTACTTTTAATAATTTTTGTTTTCCAGTAAAACAAATCTGTTAGAAAATGATTGGACAGGCACCCAACTGCTTACGTAGAATCGTTTATAATACCGTAAGGGTTTGCTTGAAGATGATCTTTAAGAGCTGATCTGCCAGTGAGTCTCAGTGTGACAGATGGTATGTGCACTGGCAAGAATGGCTCAGTAGCAAATCTTTGACTATATTACCACATTTATTTCACATGATGAATAAACTTTTATTAGGAACAGCGGCTATGGATTATGCCTACTACCAGTAGTTCATCATGTAGACGTGTTTTGTGCTGCATCTCAGAGACACTGAATACTGTTTATTTTTATCAAATGCAACCTGTTTTTTTTTCCAGTTACTTTCATTGAGAACTGAGCTGAAGAAGCAGCTGAATACTTCTGTCTTACAGAGCCATTCAAAATATGTGCTTTATACATGCATTTTTACTAGATCCTTACCTAGCTTTCTTATAAAAAGTGGGGTTTTTTTTTTAACTGATTTGGAGGTTTAGGTACCATGGAATTTGATGACACTTTTACTTCAATTTATGGTTGCCTTCCCCCTGATTACCCCAAAGTACAACCATGTGAAAGAGCACCAGTTTCATATCTGATCCAATTACTTTTATGCAACTTCAAGTTTAATTATGAGAATAACATTTTACTGATTTGAACAAGATATTAAAACCTTGTTACTGGTGTAACACCATTTCAGACAGAAAAAGTGGAAGGTCTTTTTTTACATATATATATATATATATATATATACACAATCATGACCTCAGTTCAAGGAAGCACATCTACAAGAAGGAATATAAGGATGTACTCAACATCAACCATGTTATTGAAATCATTCTAATACCAGAGTCTTCCAAAAGAGGAGACTAATTGCTTCATTTTCAGAAGTTAAAGGAGTGGAAGTTTCTGCGCTTTTGTAATTGTTTTTAACTCAAGCTAATGTTAGCATTGTGAGTTAAATATTTGGCTCTCATCTTTTAGCACCGAAGAATGTCCATTATGCCTGAAAAAACATTAAATGACTCTTTAATATCTGTGCACCCTAATATGATGACAGAAATTTTATATTACCTATTGTACCAGAACAAGTAACATCATCAGAAATCTAGGACAATTACATATTGTTTAATTTGCATCCAAAAAAGTGAAAAGTAAAATTATGTTTAATAACGATTATACCTGGAAGATATTGTGGAAGGTGGCTTAATTTGACCTGTCATTACGGCAGCTAAGCCGTGAAATGTAGGGAAAATTGAATTTGTGAATTTTGGTTACGTGCAGCTTAATTATAATTGATGTAGTTCTAATGCAGAAGGCCGACTGGGTAAAGGATTTCTTCAAATTCACCAAAGCTCTTTTCTCTTCCATTTTTGTCTTGCATATAGTATACTTTTAAACACAGGTACTCTAATTATTATAGCTGTACCATGAGGATTGTCCAAGCATCACGTGAAATGTTGTCTTATGTCTACAGATCTCCCTCTCTCCCTCTCTTCATCAAATTTCTCTATTAAAAGTGGTCAAGTAATTAGGACAGCTAAGGTGCCCTTGAGATATAGTTATCCTTTATAATTTCTCTATATTTTTAAGAAAAAATATATTGGCTCACAAAGGAAAAACAGGTTCTGTATCGTACAGTGAGAAATAAAGCACTGGAAATGATCAAACCAGCTTTAATATCTAGCACTTAAATAGTCCCTAAAATAATTTAAGTCCAAACTCTTCCTTCTGTGCCAGTAACTTAAACCACAAAGCAACACTTTAAGTTTGTGTAGACAAATAAATGAGGATCAGGTCTGTTCAAAATTTTCTCAGGTGTACTAGGATCCTGATAATGACACCCAGATGCTAGTGTGAAGACAAATGTGATAGACATTTTCCCATGTCCCACTGACATTCATCTAGCTAAGTCCATAGACAGTTCTCCAAGTATCCCTCCAGCATCACAGTTCCTCTATGGCTGAGCAGCCTTATTCACACTTTCGCAGAAGAATAACTGGTTTAAACAAACAGAATGTCTTATCCTCATTATTTGGTCTGCTTATGGGTGAGAGGCTGGATGCTTCCCCTCACCACATAACATCTAATTCAGTTTCACTCACCAATGTCGCAGGGGGGCAGGACCATGCCTACTATGAAATCACCAGCATCTACAACAATTCACACATCTGGCCATTAACCTCAAATGTCCAGGGCTCCTCAGACTTGTCATTGTCCAGCCCTGAAATTTTATTCTTCCTTCCCCTGCATCTCCATCTGATTATAAATTATGAAACTGAAATAAGAATTTTTACTTCATTTTAAGAAGAAAATTTAGATTAATAATATGCAGCATTATTATTGCTTTAATTGAATTAAGAGCTGTTTGTGAAATGATTTTAAACATTAGTATACTAACACAACACTCAAGTTTAGATTTCAAAATACAAATAGAATACTAAGGAGTTAATATTTCCCTCAGGAAATGGAGGTGTACCACTTACTTCAATTTCCAAAGAATGCAAACATTTAAAAGGATAAATGACACAATGGTCTAGGAATAGGTGCATTAATGAGAAATATGTTTATATTGCATCTATTCCCCCGGGCAAGGTCATACTCCTTCCCACCTCCACACATCAACTGTATGTTTCTACAAATCCACATTTATAAAATTGCATTCTTGAAGGAAAAGGACAGTGATTGCTTTAAATTCATCATCTCCTTTCAGCCCAGAAACAGTTTTTACACTTTCTTTGAAAAACCTATCAAATCATTGAATTCCCTCACATGAAATATTTAAAAAAAAACCCCAAACATAACCCTACAGAAAAAGTCTTTTAAGTCAAAATATGGTACCATCGTTTTTTAATGGATAGGCTATAAACAACCAGTGAAACAGAAATTTGAATTTTGGGAGACTGTTAATTTTAGTCTCTACCAAGATCAAATTTGCCTTCTATATACCCTAAATAATATATTTGTGCAGATTAAAATTTCAGGATGAATCTGCTGTTGCTTAGCACCCTGTATATTCACGTACATTCAGCAAAGTGTACGAATATACAGTTTACACTCTCCTGCTGTATGAGATAGTATTTTATATTTGATTTGCTTTCTCCTTAGCTGACTGACAATACAGTTTAAAGTCCAGCACATCAGCATGTATCTTCTAATAAGGAAGCAGAGCAAGCAGCAGCTACTTCTTTCATCCCTTTATAGCCTGGAAAACGTACATGCCCAGGTCCGTTGAGTGAGGTTGAAAACCAGCAGAAAAGTCAAAAGCAGTCTCTTGACAGAAAAAGAGTACAACGTATTTTAGACACTGAGGAAGAGTTATGTCCAGATTCAACTAACCTGAAATGTACCTAAGTCTTTGTTCTGCATGCCTCTTGGGTACACCAGCCTAGAATTATCTGATTGAAACCATGAGGCCCATATTGACTGATCTTAGACTTTCCCATCCCTACCAGCTCTTAAGCACAAGAAAAAACAAGTGTTGACCCCCATTTTTCTTTGCAACTTTGGCCTTGAAACTCCTTGTCACCACCAACATACATCTACTCAATTCCAGAAAGCTTTAGGGATTTTTGAAGTTTGGTTCTGGAAGAAAGAAAAGAGTATGTGTTTCTCCTTTGTATTTTCAATTGCTCTGTGTACTTTCCTGGTTCCTTCTCATTCACTTGCTGCCCCTAAATTGAACTGGCTAAAAATACAAAAGAGAAAATAAAGGCAAGTGACAATAGCAGCAGGTATGGGAGAAAATGTGAAAGAGGGTTGCTTATGTCGTCAGCAAGGCTCAGACTCTTCAAACTTTGTTTATTGTTGTCCCTACACAAAATGTGTTTCATGCAATTCATAGCTGATTTCACCATTTGCTTACCCAGATTAAACACTAAATTACTAAAAGAGACTCTGAGATATGTTTGCCTCTGCTGGGAAAGCCATTCTCTTAGTTTCAATTTGTTCAATGTATTTACCTTGCTCTGAGCCTGTTTCAGCCCTCCTATCTCTGTGTCTCCATCAACTCACCTAGGGCAAATTTGACCAATTTTGCTGGTAATAGAATGTCATTTAAATTGTAAAAAATACATTAAGTTGCATCAGAGGACTGTGCTTATCTTCATATAAAATATTAACTTTCCATTTGCCTGTGGGAAAGGAAATACCTCAGAGCAATTTTTTGAGTCTCATAGCAAAATAGCAGGAAAAAAGCCAGAATGATATTTCCCCTAAGAAATGCTCCAAATTGCTGAAAGAAGTGTCCTCCAATGGTCAGTTCCACAGGATTTCTATAGCCAGATGAAAAAAACATTGTACTGAGGTATGTGCTCTGTTCACCTGAACTCTGTTTCAGCTTATTTTGCATGATCTTTCTGAAGGAATATTATTCAGAAGTGTTTATAAAGATTTTCCTGCTAACTGACTTTTGTCAGAGGTGATGTCAGTCAGTACGAGATGTGTGAATGTGTTGACAGAGCAGGGATTTTGAGATGTTTATAGTTCCATTTTTAAAACGTATTTATATATATAAAACATTACACTAATATGGACAGAATTTGTTTTATTCCTCTTTTCATTCCCTTGGCAGAGCCTGAAGGTGAGCTGAAATTATGGTCATCTCTCCTAGAACCTATTATTAAAAAAGTTATTCCTTTCTTACGTTTCATGTGAACTCCTTTTATTAGGCTTTATATATGATTTCGTGATTATAAGTAATTTTGGTGAAAACAAGATAGTAATGTTTTTCATTTATATTCAATTTTATCAAATTTCCCTTTGCATGTCTGCTCCTCCTCTCCTAATTTATCTCTGGAAAAGGAATGGGAGCAAAGCAGGGAATGACACGTGTTTCGAAGGCTTATTTTCAAACAATTTTAATTAAATCTTCAATTTTAGTTAAGAGGCTGAGCTTTCAAGTGATCTTCTAGAATGCCTAAATATAAAGAGCCTCAACCAACTGTTTAGACATATGCGTTTCTAAAAGAGTAATCACAGTATATAGCATAGAGCAGTAGTACCTGGGTCTATTGTATTTTGCTAAATCTAGTATCTAAATCTAATAACTAAATTGCCCATCTACTGAATACAACATAGTTGAAATATTACACTTTTATTTAGATTTCGAGATATTAAAATATTAGGATATTTTTGAGTGGCATGAGTACAAAGAAAAGATAAAATTACTTTACTGTTATCTATCTTGAACTGAAAGTATTTCCTTAGAACTAGCCTGGTAATAGCCTTCAGTAATTGCAAGGCTGCTAGGTACTTGTTGTATTATTTAAAATCCTGTGTCATCTTTCTGCAATATTGATCAGCATGGTTTTCACTCTGACATGGTTTTCACATTCTAAGCATTACATGGTCAGTGTTGCAAAGCACAAAAGGTACCACATTGTATTACCTGAGTGCTATTAAAATGTATAATGAAAAAGTCATGTGTTAACAAGTTGTATCTTTCAAATGAATTTTTAAAGCCACACTCTGGGCTTCAATGCCCTACAGATAATGTATTACAGATTATCACTCTGCCTTAAATTTGTTTGTGTAGGTGCTTTACAGTAGATTTAATTCTAAAATCTCAATTATCTACTAATCAAATGTACAGT
The DNA here is from genome assembly GCA_033558185.1 of Dromococcyx pavoninus. NCBI lineage: Eukaryota > Metazoa > Chordata > Aves > Cuculiformes > Neomorphidae > Dromococcyx > Dromococcyx pavoninus. The sequence goes on along the minus strand of JAUMJL010000389.1, from coordinate 567,479 downwards.
ACAGGAAACTTGTAAACGTAAAATAGCAAATGCATACGATTAGGGGTTTTTAGCCTATAGGCTTGGCCATTATGGGAATCCTGGGCTAGTTTTCAAGATATTTATATTAATCTTGATCCTGGTTATTACTGGGAATCACAATTAATTCCATTGTTTACCTTGAATGAGTATTCTATATCTCCTTAATTTCTACACCGATGATTACTAAAAGCAGAGTCTTAAATATGTATAAAACCCTTACATCTGTTGCATAATTCTATGGTAGAGTCTTTGCAACTGAAAATAGAAAAGTGCCTTACCTCTGCTACTCAGGCCTTAACAGCCCGTGCACTTAGAGACAATCTTAGTTTGTAAAACTTGTAAGTATTTGATTGTACATGCATTGAGTGTCATGAACTTCAGTAACTAGCACAGTGCAAAGCAAATATGACCATCCTTGCAGAACTGAAAAGCCAATACAATGTCCAACAGATGTGTAAGAATAAAAGTAGTACTAGTTCAGTAGAATCTGCTAGAAACCACCTTAAATATAAGGCTATTTGGTCTTAACTTAGCCCGTTGTTTGAGTCGAGAATGATTCCAAAGAACTGGCTTAAATGTAGACTGTTTGTGATTTTGTATTTGATAACCCTTTTAAGATGGGCTAGGACATGCCAGTCCATTTCTCTAGGATATGTAAAAGGTAGCAGCCTGTATCCTCACTTGGCTGCATGAGTTAATTTGAAAACTAAAAATGGAAACGCCTGTGAGGCAGAAGTATGTTTCAGGATTTTGGTAGCTTTTCAGCAGATGACTGGGAAGCATGGGATGCCATCATACTCACTGAAAAGGCCTGCACAACTTTTAGACGTCCTGACTTTCTTGGAAAGTTACTGCATGTATTAACAGAGTCTCTCGTCTCTTCTTCCCTGCTTGTTCAATAACTGAACAAACCACTGGAAAGCCTGTAGGTAATAAAAGTATTCTTTGAAATGCTCTCAAATGGAACGTAGCCACAAGGTAAAATTCTTCCAAGAGCAAAAATTGGTCATGCACGATTACTTTCTGACACACAAAATAGCTAGCTCAGAGTTTATATCATCATTAAATAAATGAGAACTAAGAAAAGTCTTTTTTTATTTCCCTGTCCTTATTACTTCAGAATATGTTTTGACAATGTTTTCTGAGTCAATTTGGACCCAACTCAACATTGGTCTTATTCTATATAAAGATTTATGGTAATGCAAAGAGGCCATAACACTGCATTTTGGATTTCGTAGCTTTTTGCTCCCACTTTGGCAGGCATGTACAGGACAAGTGAAAGCAATTGGAGGTAAGGTCTCAATGGTGACCAAGAACAGCTCCTCTGCAAGATAATGGAAGGAATAGTGTATTATATCGTGGCTTACCCTCACTGCTAGAACTGTCATTGATGGACTAAATATATTTGACACAAACTCTAGACATGTCTTTAGTCCTCATTATTAACAAGAGTAAATTGCTTTCTGATTTACTATGGGCAACATTCTGCTAATATTAAGTATATTGAATAATAGCTTCCTCATATAAAGTCAGAGAAGCTCATTATAGAGTGTTATCTGATGATTGAAGATTTCTGAATTTGTCTCCTTTTCAAGAAGTCCTTTCTGAGGGCAGGCAGCTTGCACTGTTGATTAGCAGAATATAGTCAAAGTCTTTGGAAACAATGGCAGCTAATGACAACAGTAGTGCTATTGCTTTTCCTTTCAGTCCTATCATTCTGTGAATAATAGCAAATGAGTGCATGTTAAAAAAGAAAAATGTCGATAAAGGCATTGCTCTTTACTCATCTTTCTCAGGTCATCAGCACAGATTTACTAAGTGGTTTAGAGAGCATTCATCCCTCCTTCCTGTTATCAGCAGTCAGCTCAGCTTTGCTGCCCATACCACATCTCAGTCCCATGGCCACACTGCTCTCCTTGTCTCCATACCAGCTACAGGCCCGGCTTCCTGGACAGTCAATCACTGCTCTCCACAGCCAGTCCCTTTGAAGTTAATTACTTCAGTCCTGAAAGAAGATGCTACTGAAAACGAGAGAAAAAAAAAAAAGGTACAAAGTTCAAAAAAATTTAAGTTGTATGACTCAGTGGTCAAAAGAAATGGAGATAAATGCTGATCCATAAATATTTAACAACCAGAGCATGACTCAAATGATGTCAGGTCACCATGCCGTTCTAATATTGACCACAGAGCAACAAATAACAAATGCAATATCTTCCATATGTAAAAATGAAGAATAACACTGAAATCCAGACTCTGATTTGATTGTCACCCTTTTGGTCGGAGATTAGTAGTCCTACACTTTGCTAAGGTCTGAAAATGCCAGATGAGTTCTAAAAGGAAAGCCAAAAACTTTAGAGATGAAACAGTTTTCAATCCTGCCTTTCTGTGCATCCAGTATTTGAAAAGAGCATCTCCACTTCCCCAAATAAGAACAGGTAAATATTCAAATACTAATTATAGATCCTCGATATTCATTTTGGATTGTGTTGCTATAACCCATGTGGTAGAACAAAGATGTGTTTAAGGGACAGAAATTACCATTCCTTAGGCTGCTGCTCAGTCTTGCTGTCACTGAGCCCATCAGACATACCCAGCCTCAGCTAGGAGACAGGTCAAAGAGTTGGCTAATTCCTTCTTTGTGTCCAGGACAGGGAGTAAGCTATTCAACAAACAGGTGCAAAGTTAGTCATTCCTTATGCAAGCAAGCAGCAGGGAAAAAACACTGACTGAGTCACAATTTGTACCCTGATCTGACTGTATTTCATCACACACTCGGGATCAAAGCAGCTGGGTGTCAGCCAGTAGCAAGCTTAACTGCAGAGGCAGGGGAAACGCTGAAATGCATCACATCCACTTCTCCTCTTGACTGCAAGATGAACTGTAATCTTGAGAGCAAGACTAGCAACGAGGCGTTGGTTCAAAGTCAAGTTATAAAACCCAGAAACATATTCCATTCCCAGCATGACACTAATGGAATATCTCAGTGGTGAGTGGTTGCCGAGAGCTGGTATATGAAAGAGCATAGATATAAGTGATACTTATGTGTTGCAAACTTCAAGAAAAACCACAAGTACACTGTACTTCATGTTATGATGATTAGCTATGAGTGGAATGCACAGGTCTGTTTGGATATGTTTTGCTTGTTGAAAACGTGACATTACGGGGTGGGGGGAGAGCGAAGGGCAGGAGGGTGTCCTAGATTTATTTCTTTGTGTTTTCCTTTGAAGCTGAAGATACCGCAAAATGAGAAGTCATCTGAGAAAGTAAGTTGTGTGGGTTAGAACCCATCGCCGGTGTGTTTGTATAGAACACAGAGCTCCTGGATCTGGGACCATTTCCTCCTAGCAAACACCAAACCAAGAAGTTCTTGCTGGGGGGGTACTGCGGTGCCAGGCATGTGGTTGCCCTATGAACTCTGTTTAAGGCAACTAGCTCTATTCAAGACATCATCTGTAGCAGTTTGCTAGCTTCTTAAAACTAAAGCTTCTGACTGTTGTGCCAAGCTTTTTATCTGACTTGTTTTCAATCTCCTGACTCTGGATGCTAACACGTGGGTAACAGCCCTTCCAGAGACTGAGTTACCAGTCTTGGACCTCTTTACCACACCTAGACAGACTCATCTGATACATTACAACCCAAATGAATTAACATCAAAGACATGCAGTAATTTACTAGAAAGAAAATCCACCTGAATAGATTTTACACTCCTGCTAAATAGCTGCATGATTTTCTGTACAGAATGCAGTGTTCTAATGTACATTTTTCATAAAGCCATTGACAGTTTTTGCATGCAGTCTGTGAAGAAAAAATACTAGTAAAACTTACTAGATTTCAATGCAATCTAAGGTTTTCCATGTTATAAAATTAGAGCACCTGTGCATTATTTTTCGTAAATAAATTGACCCTGGGATAAAGGAAATATGATTATACAATTATATTCTGCTGTATTTTGCTTCAGCTGTGGGTAAAGGTTGATTTTTCTCTCAAGGAAGAACCCAGTCAATTCATGGCCATGACTTCTATTATCTTCTTGCCTGGAGAGCTTGTATCTATTCAACAGTGAAATAGCTTGTCCTTATATTATGCAACCTTGATAATTCTTTGTTTAGCATTACTCACAGATCTCAGGGTGGAAGCATCACTTCTAGAAAAAGAAGGTAGGAAGTTGATTGTGCCATCAGAACTTTAAAACGGGAGGGAGGAGGGAAAAATAGAAGAGGCTCGTGTATTTTAGGGAAGTGCAAAATAAGAACATTTTAAAATTGTCTTTGAAAACTGTAAAGTGTCTGAATACAGTGCAGAACATTTTTTAAGAGAAAATCCCAGCAGTTTTCTATTCTACAACTGAGTATTTCATGCTGGCAGAGAATTTTTTTTCACTATCTAGACTCAGTAAGAAATCTAATTTGTATATACACTTATACACATGCTCACACGTTACATGTCAGAAGTGACACCACAGTTAAAGATGATTGCTTGAAATGTACAGTTGTAGTACTAAAATCCCTTTTCTTCACTTCAGTGACTGAATTTGGTATCTAACTTTGACAATCTAACTCTTTAGAAGAGTTTAATTCTGGCTTTGTTTTTGCTAAATAAGTTACCAACTTGCAGAGGAAATTTCTTCCTCCTTCTCTTGCTTGTTCTATGTTCACAGGTTGGATTAAAACTTTCAAAATGTTTGGGTTTAATTTTCATATAAGACGTTCGCAGGAGAAATGTGGTCCTTTCCACAGCCAAAGGCAACTTTAAGATATCACAAAATCTTCAATATTCTGTCCTTCAGGACTTCTGTTTATTATACTGTTTCAAGAAGGGGTATGTGTGAATGTGTCTGTGTAGATGACAGGCTGCTCACATGGAAGAGTGAGGCAGCAGAAGTTTTTCTACAGCCAAAGCAACACCTGGATTTGACCTTGACAACAGATTAAAGAAGTAGGCTTTTGTGGTAACCTGGCAGCAGAACAAAGTTTGGAGATGTAAAAATAAAAACCAGCCTCACTTGATTCTCTGGATGATCAAGAAGGCAGGTATTGCTACATTGTTATAAATAAACAGAACTGCAACAGTTTAACCATTTTTTACTGGTTAACCAGAATACTCTCCAAAACATTAAATATTGATTCTGCTGCTTGGGTCAAAAGCGATACTACAGCCATATCCTTCCAGGCACTCTCTACCTGAAATAGCATCTTCTCTTCCTGCTCTCCTGTTGATGTAATACCTATAGTCTAATAATATCTTGAACATGGTCCAATTCTGACATTTTAAATGTGAACAGATTTATATCCTGTTTTTCAGAAGACTTTATAGAGACACACAGAGATTAATCAGTAAGTTTGCTCCAGTCTGAACCTACTTTTATTTTACCCTATTTCAAACTAACTTTTTAGGCCAGGACACAGGATAAACAGCAAAGAGAATGTAGTTTAGTGCTTAGAGTGACCAGAAGCAGTCAAAAGAAGCAGTTGTCCCTCAGTAAAGGTTTTCCACTTCACACGCCAAATAAATATGTCTACATCAATCCTCCCATTATCATGCAGAAAGTTCTTACCCATCTCTTCAACACAGCTCTAAAATAAAATTAAGGGACAAAGTAAATGGTGTGGTGAAAATGGTGCAACTATTGTGACATCTTCCCTCATTACAAATTAGCTAGTGAGGTACTTCAACCTGGAAAATGGACTTTGTGCCTTCTGTAAAGTCATAATCCAAGTCTTAATGCTTTAGTAGTCTAGTTAATGTAAATACATAAGTCTGAATAATTGCTTTGAGGTCATCTTAATTAGAACTTCCATCTTTTAATTGGCAGAGAGATTAATTAAGATATACCCTCAACCGTCCACTAAATTCCATTCCTTATATTTTATGATGAACTGTTTCATCTCTACTCAAGTGCAGGCCAAGAATACTAATCCTACCTCACTTTTCCACTCTGCTAGCATTAATGTTACAAAGAAAAATACTTCTTTGCGCATATCTACTAAATCACGTGGAAGCTCTGGCTTATGCCTCCCTTTATTTCCCATGTATGGATGAGCTATGTGAGAACTGGCTGTCAGCACTACAGCCCCTTGCTGGGAAGTCTAGAGGAGGAGAAAGATCAGAACAAGAAGGCACCCTGACCCAGGCTGGAAGGACCAAGACAGTGACCATCCATCTCAGAGGAGCACTGGATATGTTCAAGCCTTGCCAGCGGCGTGGCAGCCTAAGGAAGAGGAGATGCAGGCCTGTATCCATGGTAGGATGCCTTGAAGTTCCTGGGGTGGGGAAAGAACTTAAAAAATAGTGAGATAATTTTTAATGCACAACTTTCTTTTAACCGGAATGCAATTCTTATGAATTTCACAATCGCAGCACTATAATTTAAGTACATCTTCACTGAGTCTGCAGGGGACATTAAATGAGAAGATGAAAAAATTTGGAAGGTGGCATTTCTAGCCAAGTGCCTCTGTCAAGTATAAAAATTTCTCCAGCTATTTACAGCCAGCCCTTGGTGCTACTGTTCAGATCTCTCTTCTGCTATCCTGGTTACGCAGAGTAATGCCAACATTGTTATAACACATTCATTTGCTTCTCAGGAGAAAGAAGGTGCCTTCACCAGAACATTTTCACCCAGGGACATTAAATACAAGCAGACTGCAGTTATGTATGAAAGCCATGTGTTAAAACCTTCTCATCTACAACCTTACCTCTCCTCTGGGCATAAATATCTCTTCTCCAACAGGGTCCTTGAGGCACTAAATCCTGAGAGGCTGTGTCAGAACATCACCACAATGAGCTACAGCAAAGTGTGTGACACACACCGGGATGATCTGGTGTGGGGCTGTGGAACTGCTCTGCCAATTCAGCTGTCCTGAAATGATATAATGCAAAATAAAACCAAGACAGGTGCTGAAGAAAAGTTATTCTTAGGAAATACATGCAGGACTTTTTTTTGACCTTTACTTCCATACCAAATGGAAAATATGTCAAAATTAGAAAAGAAGTAAGTAGCAATATCAAAAATTACCATTTTTCTGATTAAAGACAGTTATTGATGATCTCTACTTTTGTATGGATCTATACTTTTATGTAGGCTTTTGCCTATTTTATAGGACTTGGATAAATAAATGATAGATACGGGGCAATGGAATATAAAACAGACATCTTCATATAGATTACTTTCTTGAATATCACATAAATCATATATTTTATGGTGGATGAGTCATCCCCTGCCCAGTCTTTATTAAAAATAATACTGGATATTATTCTACCATCTCCCTATGAGAGAAGAAGAGCAAGGCTGGAAGTTATTTGTCACTCCTGCTCTGAGGGTTGCAGTCAGTACCAGGCAGAAGGTAAGAAAACCGGCACCTCTGTGGGAATGTCTCTGCTCAGTGATGACTTCCAAGCTATTTGCCAAGTAATTTGGGAAAACAGAGTGAAAATGACCCTGAGTCCATGCCAGGCAGGTCAGGAGAGGAATCTGGAATAGATGCTTCCCTGACCCCAGGGGCTCCAACAATGAGGTCCACCTATTCAAGACCATATAGGAGCCGCTTAGTGCCTTGTAAGCACAGCCAGCTGAGCTCTAGACATCCTGTTTACATCTTCTGGGAAAGAAGTTGCAATGAATCAACCACAAAAGTCCGTTCATGCACAGTTTGAGGAGGTCTCAAGTTTTAAGACCACCCACCTCTTTTTTTGTGGGTTTTTTTGCTAAGGATTTTGCTAAGTGTTTTGAAGTTTTTGAAGTGCTGTTTTCAGATTCTCCTTCTACCAGGACTGCTTTTCTTTATTTTGGTCAAAACTGAAGCAAACTGAAAGCTAATTATTTCCTGCTTCAAGCACAATAGACTGTTTATTAGAATGCTCTCTATAATCCTATCAGAAATGTTATAGGAGGTCAGTAATAAATGAGCTTCAAATTAATTAAATGCAACTCTCTATATAGACAGATCACTCCAGACACTGTCTCTTCCTTTTTTTTTCTTCCTCCTGCACCAACAACAGTTGTTACAAAGCAGCAAGTAGGTGTTCACTGGAGTTTCATACAAAATTTCGTAATTGCAGAATGTTTCACTTATGGTGAAATTAATCCTTAGTGAATTAATGTTAAAACTAAATAGAAATTTTATTAGTTCCACTGTTAAAATGTAATTTATTTGGATACAGTTTTTGCACTTGCACTTTTTTATTTAAGGATTCTAAAATTAGTAATATTGAATTGGAGCTTGTCATTTTTAATAGGATTTTTAATAGCATTTCTCTCTAATTGCATTTAAATTAAATTTTAGAGGATTAACATTTATTCTTGACCAAGACAATGTAAAATACAATGACAGCTATTTGTATGTAAAGACTAGTAACTTTTTGTGTGAAGAGGATAATTTTTTGCAAATGTCAGTAGTGGGAGGAAAGGGTTAGTTTCAACAGGTGTTTTGGTATCAGGAAATGTGCTCCAAAAAAATAAAAGTGGACACTCTTATGCTTTACTTGGCTACATCCTCCATGCATTTGCAAGGCACAAAAATCAGGCTGCAGGACGCTAGAAAGGCAACTGAACTAAATACCTTCATTCTGCTACGGTGCTAAGGAGTTGCTAAGGAGTAAGCTTAACGCATATCAACTGCTCCATTAGGATTGCCCTTTGGTGTGCCATGTGCCATTCACTGTGAGGAAGGCATGATAGAGAAGTGAGATCTTTTGGTTTTACACTGGGACGCTGGCTGTAGAGTAAAAAAGTGTGCTATGTGACCATATCTCAGCTACTGCCTATACTAGGAAAGATAATTTATTACAATATTTATGTGTGGGTGCTAACAGGTAAAAAAAGCAGACCCTGGCAGACATTCCTGAGTTGTCTGTGTTTCAGAACTCTTGGTTTCTAGGAATCTGGTGGCTTATGTATCTATATGCAGTGTAGAAACTTGATAGCATCTACTGTGTTTCTGACAAATAGAGGCTCAAGCACCCTAGGAATGGCAAAAGCAAAGAAAAAAAATGTTCCTTTTCTACTAAGAACATGTTTGGTACAGAACAATCAAAGACAAAAACAAGGATAGATGCAAGAGCATGCAGGTTCGTGGGGACAGGGTGTTAAATCTGAGCTACAAGATTCAGGATACTGGCAACAGTGATTGGTGAGACACCCTCTGCTTCAGGCCATACCCAGCCTTAACAATAACTTGGGGCATTGAGAGAGATCCATTGGGAAATAAGGAATAAAATTTATGTGTGAGAAAAGTTTCCAGGGACTTATAAACAAGACAGAGCAAAAAAAAAAAAAAAGGCATACCTACCACTGAAATTAAAAACATCACCTCAACAGACTGACACTAGCTAAATGGCTCTCATCAACTGATTCCTGAAGTCCCACCAGCACACAAACAGATAGCAAAGTTGTCTTTTAGAATTATACCCCTTCAAAGTGCATCAAGGAATTAACATTGAACAAGCAGGGAAACAAAAATCTATTCCTTTTGTCTTGGTGCTACAGGCTTTCCTGAGCCAGTGAAGTACTGACAGAATTGCAGTCTGTGATCTTCAAGCTAGGAAAAGGGAGGAGGCTGGACAGGAGGGCTGACAATGTGGCAGAAGTAAACGCTCTCTCAGGCTGTTCTGCTCTCCCTGATGGCCTGCAGAGCCAGAGGGCTGCTAGAGGTAGGTACTTCTCATCCTCTCCTGAGGGAACTGTGGTGGTGAAAACCTCCAACACTCTGGGTAAAACAGCTAAACTCCACGGTCTGTGTTTTATCCTCACAGTTATCTTGCTGTGCATGTGACTTTTAAGCAGAAGTTCCTGCATGGAAAGTCATTGTTAAAACATTTTTATCCTGGACCTGTGCCAATGCCAGCTTTGACATGGAAAGCTACAAAGGCTGAAGGGGTCTGCTTAAAAACTCAGTCTGTATACCTTTATCTCCATTCATAGTAAACCCACCTTGAGCTTGAGTTGCAGCAGCTGTTAGATTTTTGTTCTTTCCAAAAAGTGTCAGTATCTCCACCTGAAATAGTCCCCACAGCCCTTCCTTTGAGCCTTATCCCTGGTAAGAACTCACTCTTATTGAAGTAAGAGCAAAATTCATTCTCACTAAGGCATCAACTTGCCTTGTCAAGTCTTCTTTATAAGTATTCTTTATGATTTTCTTCCTCTATAATCCATAATGGAGAAAATAATCCAAAACAAAAATTAATGATAACAGCCCCTGAAGACAATGTGGTGAAACTAATTCAGATTTTTGTTAAAAGCCCTTGCATCTCAGTTACTATTGTGTCTGATTGCCTTCTTGTCATTTATGTGTGTAGTTTGCTGCTTGTACAGCTGGGAAATTCTGTTATTTGCTTAAAGCAGCAGAGTCAGAAGAACAAACTTCTTGGTCAAATTCACAGAGAACAAAAATCAGTAGCAAAACTAAGAACTGGATTTAAAATTTAATCCAGGGGGTTAAATATATGTTCTGTTTACAGTTTGGTACAAATGACGGTTATTGATTGCCTGAGCTTTTGCTAATGTTGAAGTAACATGGGAAAAATTACTATATAGTTTTCCAAGAAGAACACTGAGTTATTTGTGGTCATGCTTTCTATGATCGTGACAGGTGAAAACAGAAAGGCATAAATTTTCATACAGAATAGAGTTTATGAAGGCACAGCCAGAGCATTACACAGGCATTTGTATCTACATGAGTTTGGGGCTCATTCATTTCATAAAAGCCTGCAAGAGGAGATACAGCCTCAGCAGTTCTTCAGGCCCAGGTGTTTCTTCTATTCAAAAACCAGTCAGCAGGAATGTTTACGCTGTTGCCACAGAAGTTATTAGCCATATACAGATATTAGTCATATACATAAAATACCAAGCTCTTTATTAAAAGCTGTTAGTGGGCAACTAAGCTTGGGCCAGTTTGTTAGATTTTTGTGGGTTTGTTTGTTTGTTGTTTTAAAATAAATAGGCAACTGAAATGGCTGGTATTTTTAGAGATTATGTCCCAGTTGTGATGCAGTCATATCATCCAGGCCACAATTTAGAAAGACACTTGGGTTAGAGAATAGCTGGTACTGCAGTAATTGTTTATCCATATAGATTTTTATTAAATAAGGTCCATATTAGTGTCTGTATACATTTGCCATCCAGAAGATTACAATTGCTGATGATATTTAAAATGGCATTTTAAAGACAAAAGGCACCCATGGTAGAGACAAGCGATGAGTTAAAAGAATGACACCAGAGTGACATCAATTAGTTACAGGTTAGGAAATAAGAGGTGCTTTGTAACGAACATCTGCAGAATAACAAGGATACTTGTTACCTTCTGAATTATTGGGTTCGTAGATTATACAGCTAGATTATAAAGTCTGATTTAAGGCATAAATCAGAGGGGTTTGCTGAATTGATTTTTGTTTGAATTACAGCATGTCTTCTAAGAAAAAAAATCCCAAATTTATTCTTACATTGTCCTGAAGTCCTTATGATATTCAGGAAAGACTGCCAATAACTTGAAAGATGATACTGTCTTATTGGCTCTGTCTCCCCTCGCTCTCCAGTCCCCTTAGATATATGGAAGAGACACTATGTCAGAGAGAGTCTGCAGTTCTCTCTCAGGTAGCAAAGCAGAGCTACCCCAGCGGAGAATTTGAATACCAGTGGTAAGCAAGACTCAGCTGGGAATGAAATAGCCTCTATAACACCATCAAATGATAAAAGCTGTGGGCTCTGGATTTTACTATTCTTTGAATCTCCTGCTTTTAATCCTTTTGTGGGAAAGGATTCATACTTTTGTGAACTCACAGGCATGTTCTTTTGAACTGTAAAGGCTGTAGAAGACTTTCACTACTATGAATGTGGGGGGAAAGCATGCTTGGGACTAGAGATAAAAGTGATAGAAAGGGACCAGCTAGGTAGTAACTGTGTAGGGCTCCAAACCTCCAGAGTGGGCAGTAGTCAAAAGTATCTTAAAATGCACCATAATTTTTTTTTAATCTTCTTCACTAAGTCCCCTGTGCAGCCTTAAAACCTAAAAGTAGGTTACTGCCCCTTTTAAAAACCTATTGAAATAGCAGAAAGAGATACTATTACTTAGTAGGCTGAATGGATACAGCAGGAAAAACAGACACACATCTAAAAGCTGTTCTTGAGGTCTTAATGAATGTAAATTGAGATTTTGGTGACTTCGCAAAGTTCTGAATGTCAGTATACAAAATACTAGGTATGTTTCTGTTTGAATTCATTAGGATATTTTGTATATCTAATGTAGTACTGAGACTAAAAGAAGCTGTAATATTTTAAAACAAATGGCATAAAATTTGAAACCATGCAAGAACAATTAGCTCTTTCCCAGGTCCACCCAGCTGTATCAGCTCTAGTGCTGCCCTCCAAACCATTTCAAAGGCATTATGAAGACCAACAGGAAGGTCTGACTTGTACTATAATAAAGCTACATTAATCAAAGTTGTGTTTCACAACTAGAATTTAACCATGGAATTGAATAAAAATATTTAATTTTGTGTGAAATTCACCATATGTATTTGAAAAACTAGTGTGCTGATTATATAAAGTGTAGATTACTGAGAAAGCAGATGTAAATGCTACCACACTACTTTCTTAAGCCTTGGTAATGCAAAGTCAACAGTGACTGCAATGAAGTGCAAGTAAAATCATGGGTGTCCTTTATATCAAAAGAGTGAAACCTCCAAAACTCTAGCATCAAAGCAGACCCTGCTTGCTGGCTACCAATGTCAGTGAACATAAAATACAGAGCAAATGGAATTGAAAACAACTGGACACTGACAGTAAATGACAGTCAAAGGCAAAGATGTCCATGACTCAGATGAAGATGTACCAGCATGACAATCAGGCCCACAGTTTTTCTCTACAGGTCTCTGCAATTCTCACAGGTCTATATGTTTCATTGGTTAGAATAAAAGGATAGAAAAACCTGCAGTTTGTGATCATGATTTTTAAAATATATCAGACCTAAACCACTTTTATTAGAAGGGGCACACTGCTGCAACATTTGCTTTTTTGTGATATTTCAGCCAATGCTATGTGGACACCATCAAATCATTTCAAATTCTCAAAATATTTTCATAGGTCCAGCTTGAAACTGCAAGACGATGTTCAGATATTTTTTTTCCTCTAGCATGTGGCAATTATGATGAATCAGAGTTTATTCTGTGTTCTGTCAATCACCATAGTAACCTGTACTCTCTGTATTTAACAGGAAACAAAAAGTTATTTACTTGATGGAGATGGAGTTCTGGGAAGCATTGGTTTATGAACGTTGGCAAAATATTTTAATGGGACTATTTGCTTCTCAGGTTCTTATATGTACCACTAATTTGATCTTCACCTGTCATGCAGACTTCTCAGGAAGAAACTGATTATAGTCAAAACGTATTTATTAGGATTACAGCTTTTTTCTACTTTTATCAGTTGTTATATAAAGCTAGACAGTTCCCTATCCGGTCGACATTGTTTATGTATATGTGAAGCATACAAAGGTACCTTGCTAGCTGCTCGGCTTGTTTTGTATTCTAAGGAACCAACGGGATTCCTAAACTGCAAACAACTGCTTATTGTTATTTAATGAAATTATTGCTGTTTAGTATCAGACCTCTTAAAGTCTGTTTTTTTCAAGTCCAAATCATGACATAGCCCATCAGATTTTAACAGTTCCATTGGTGGTGTAAATTGATTTACTTTATGAAATGAAATTACTTATTTTCAGTAAGTTAATTGATCTTTCTCACTGGTTATTCTTAACAGAGATCAGTCCTTTGATTTGCCTCATAAAAGTAGCCCAACAAAACACAAAGATGGCACGGGGGCAATAAATGGTATCCAGTGTGGGGCAGAAGAAACTGTGGGAAGCTGAAGAGTTCTTTCTGCCTGGCCTCTTCCTCTGTGGAACTCAGACACCAAACCTGCCTTCTTATTTAACATTTTCTTAAGCAAATTTTAGTTTTAGAAGGCAAGCTGCAGGAAAACCAGGTGATTGCCCATGCAGTTTTTCTTTATGAAGAGGGTTTCTGCCCTATGATATATAAAAAATGTTTATAAAGCAATCAATCAGGAAAAGATGTGGTCATTACATTCTGTCCTCCTCTACCTGCAATGAATGCTTTATTATTAAACTTATTAGTAAATTATCTATAAACCACTTAGTTTTTTCCTATCTTTACAAATTACCAAAACTATAATTACAAGCAGTCATAATTAAGGTAGTCTCCAGTCTCTCAAGAAATTGTATATTCTACCTATCTTTTGTTAAACATTTTATAATGCTGCTGTGAACCATATTTTATAATGCATGCAAATTTAAAGCTTGAATTTCACCAGTGCTATAGGGAATGTTTTACCAAGAAGAGTGTATCTATTTTTTCTAACTCGGGAAGAATATTGATAACTCTCAGACAATGAAATGTACCAAAAAAGATGGAAAATATATCTACTAATTCAGAAATTTTATTTTATTGGAACACAGGGCTAGTATTTAATATTTTATACACTTACTTTATATATATTATCTCCTGTATAAGAAGGTGTAATCAATATCAAGCATCAAACAGTATGAGTATATTGATTGTACAAAAAAAACCACTTCACACTTATGTAATCAAATAGGTTTTCTAACCTCTATTCTTAGAGATGCAATTTGGAGGATGTGCGTATGTATGTGTAAAGCAAACTATTATTATCATATCAGCTGTGTGTGTTGGCACTACAGGCTACCAGGTTTGCTGAAGAAATAATTTCGTCATATCAAGGGCTGGAAAATGGGAACGTCAAAGCACAATTCAGAAGGAACTGCTGAGTAAGTGCACTGTGTTTTTTTCTTTCCTGCTTCGAGATTAAACATCATACCTAGATATTATCTCATAAACGCCACACACAGAGTACTTATGAGATAGATAAGAAAAGACTGGTAACACAAGCAAAAGTCAGAGGCATTAGGAGTTAGGAAGTATTACTTCTGATAGATGTCTTTTTCTAGCATAATGGGCTTACTGGGGATACAGTGGTTTTGCTCTACAAAACAGTTAATCAAAATATTAGCAATGCTTTTCCATTCTAAAACCTGCAGAAGACAGTGACCTCAGTGGTTTAAATTTGGAGGCTAGGTTCAAATTTTTGAGCGGCTTTATAGCAAGCAAATACTGCATTATCTCCTCTCTGGATGTTCAAAGATACAGAAGTCTCACATTCAAATTTATTTAAGGCAAGTCTATATATACAGGCTTTCGCTAGGCACACTCTGAAATGGCCAACAAAAAAACAGAAACCATGTAACTATGCTTAAGCTGAGCCTTCCTAACAGTCAGAATCAGCCAAGTGTTTAGCCAACTGTAGGATGGTAAGATTCGTGCCTAACTCAAAGCACAGACAAAATTTGCATTTATCCTTACAGCTTTATCTGCAAAACAGATATACAAACACCTACCTTTCACAAAGGTGTGGTATGTTTAAATAATGTAATATTGGATAAACTGGATGTAGTGAGAAGGTCTTGGATGGGAAACTGCATAAATACAAACATTAGGTCATTAATGCCCACAGTTTATGCTTTCCCATTCTGATGATCAATGTATGCTTACATCCTTTTTCCATAAAATAAAAGAACTATTTCTGAGGTAATACTGAACAGCTTGTAGAGAAATTATATGTATGACTCGTACATAATTTATTCACTGAAGAACTGACATAGATATTTCATTTCCTTTGTAAATGTCATTAGTAGAGAATACTGGCAAGAGATATCACATACAATCCACCTTTTGTTAATTTATGTAGAGCCACAGTAATGGGTCACACATACCAAACAGAAGACTTCAGCTTAAGAAAAGAAATATAATTGTAGAATGGATTTGCTTACATAAATGCATGGAAGATTTCATATAAAGCAAGACGGTAATATTGATTTTTATATTGTCACCCCTAAAAATACAGGATTTACAGAGTCAATAATGCCTTGATTTAGGTTCTAACCCAACCCAAAAGTCTCAGATTCCACTCCGTCCACTTATTACTGATTTGTCTGGCATGCTGCGTTGTTTTTTTTTCCAGAAATGCTTTTCTGCTCTCAAATTTTAGCTAGCTCTCCCAAAAGAATGTCCAATACAGTCACAAAGAGCAATTATATTCCTTACAACTGAGCTATTGACTATCGCAATAAAAAGGAAAGACAGAAGTCATGTCAGCTTAGCTTCTGACAGGACCTCACAGTGCTCCTTCATTCAAAAACACTTATGTAATCAACAAGCAATGAGTTGCAAATTATCAGCAGCCTTTAATTTTCTATCAGGTATGATAAAAATTTCATAAAGCTGTGCTACTTTTAAGGAATAGTTATAATGAATAGAAGACCTTATAACTATCACCAAGACACAAGACATAATTTCTTGCTATTTTATTCTAATATCTCTTTTTTGTTTGTTTGTTTCCTCTCCTTATGCCTGACATCTAAATGCCTATAATTTTAGACATCAGGAACACATATCGGTAAAAAAATATCCACAGGCAGAGAGCTGGAAGATATCATTTTATCCGTTTGTAGACAGTAGTTTCACGTGATGTGCATCATCTTCAGCACCTTCATCTTTTCAAGGGGAGAGGGACAAGACAAAGGAGCACAGGGACACCACAGCTTCTTTAAAAAGCTTTAACAATTTTGGTTTGATTAAATTTGTATGGTAAATTTTAAATCCTTTGGGTGGAGGTAAAAAAGCCCTGTTGATGAATCATAGATGAAATCAAGAGAGGAAATAATGCCATGCTTAGAAGAAATTAAACAAGCCATAAAATTTTCAATAGAAGTGGCATGTAGGAAAGAGTCATAAGTGACTGGTTGAGGTGCAAATGTATGTATGGGTAGGAGGAAAGGGAAGGGTAAATCTGTCTGGGGAGTAAATCCGTTTAGGTCACCATAGTTCATTACAGCCACGATCCACAAAAACACTTGAGCATATGCTTGGTTTTAACATGTGAGTCGCTGTAGCAAAATCTGAGCTCTGCTCAGGGCTCAGGTTTAAGTCATTTCATTGTAGCTGGGATCCTCCCTTAAATTATATTACGGCCCCACTCCAGAGCCCATAAGCAAACTAACCAAAAGACTGAATGTCTTGGGTTGGGTATCTACTTAAAGAATCCTTTTTTTGGGCACAAATAAGTGCACACTCTGCTTCCCAATATGTTGTGTGCTTAGAAATTGAAACATATTTTTGCATCCACAGAGGCTGAAGGAAGAGCTATGCTGATGGCAGCCAAAGGATATGTGACATCACGATCCTGCAAGCTTTTAATTTCTGGAAAACTGTGTGAATATTTTGTGAGAGGTAGCACATGATAATCAGATTAAACTTGGCCAAAATTAATATGCACTTAAATACTTATTTGAGTTGTTCAGTTAGTGGTGCCTGTACTTGGTAAGCTGCAGAACCACAGTGGAGAGGATGGGCTCAGGGCAGGCAGCTCTGCCACAAGTATGCCCGAGGGACAAGGCAGAGCAGCTTCTCCTCTCATCCTCGGGCACAAACAGGGCTCTCCAAAGAGTCTCTCTGAAGACACTTTATGTTGTAATCATTAACTGTTGATGACATGGATTCTCTCTAAGAAGTTTCAAACTTCTCTCTTCCAGAGCAGAAAAAAAAAATAACATTTTGACTTTTCAGATATGAACAAGGTAGGAAAGACAGATAGAGAGACTGGATATTAGGAAGAGTTTCTTCACCGAAAGGGTGGTCAGGCACTGACAGAGGCTTCCCAGGGAAGAGGTTGAGTCACAACCCCTGGAGGTGTTTCAAAAATGGATAGATGAGTTTTTGAGGGACATGGCTTAGCAGATAATCTTTTCCAACCGGAAGATTCTATGATTCTATATACAATACATGCCAGTATCACCAGGAACCATAATATTTGGGTTTTTTAACTTTGTTTTCTGAGAAATGGGAATAGAAGAATCACACTGAACAATAAAGTTAATTTCTAGTTCTCAAGGTTTTACAGAAAAGCATTAAAACATGATGCTTGCAATGTCACCACAAATATCAGTTGGAATTTTGCCTGCTTCTAAGTCCACTCTTTGAGGATACAACAATTCACTTATCCAAGCGATTGGCAGAATAGAGGGACCTGGTTATCTAATATGCCATAGACGACTTTTTCTCCTAGGAAACCATGATGACGCAGAAGACCAAAGATCCATATTTTTATATGACCAAAAAGTTGAAAAGATATTTTTTTAATTGCTGCATTTTCTAATAAGCTACTAGTTAAAAGGGTTCTTTGAAACAATTCAAAAGTTGAAATGGAAAACTGTGTCTTTTTCAGCATCTTTATATGTTTCATTTATTGTCAAATTCTCAGTCAGCAAGCTGAGGTGGCTGATAATTATTCAGGGTTGCCAATTAACCTACTTAGCAGGTCACATAGGTAACTGGAATAGACTGTGTCAAATCTCATTATTGGGATAGTAATTTAATCAGCCAGTGCATTGACTGAAAGCCAGAGAATCTGAAGAATACATTAAACAGGAAAATAAAACCAATACTTAGGTAGACATTAGATTTAAATACATGAAAACAGTTTGTGACACAAAATTATAAAGTATACTACTCACTAATAGAAACCTGATAAACTCTGTATTAGGGGTTGGTAGCATTGAGGGTGGGGAGTTTTCAATCCTAGTATCCAGCACGAAGTTTAAATATGTTATATTTTGCCTTATTTTTACAAATGAAAGATGGTTTTATGTATGAAAAAGTCACAAGCATTTGTGTTACTCTTTAACATCCAGAGAGACGTGAAACAGTGTAACAGACCAGAATTTCCCAGACGCATCTGCTTTGTCATCTATGTGGAACAATCGTGGGCTCTCCTTTCCCAAATATCCCAGCTTTGCTAAGTTCTTCATGCTTGACTTTAAAGCAAAGACAGAGGAATATCAAGTAAGTAAGAAAGTCACAGAATAGATTAAATTTCTGGATGTTTCAATTTGGACAGAAGAAAAACTACAATAAGCACCATCACCAAAGTCATAGAGTTCGTGAAAAAGCTATGCTTTGTCTATACAGTGACGCTTTACATTTACAAGGTGACTGAGTAAATAGGAGGTAGGAAGAGCAGAGTCTGTCTGTAAAAGAAAAACATTTTCTGGGCAGATGGAGAAAGAAATATTAGGAGGAACAATAACATCTTTAAAAAACAGGTTTGATTATGAAATACATATTTATATTTGTTTTACAGAGGCACACAAAGATGACCAGAAATTATCAGAGTTAATACAATATACAGATAGGAGAATGAACACTACTGCTACTAATGACAGGACCTAGTTGGTCCTGAATGTGTGAGGTGTGAGGAGTCCCACAGCATAGACAAAAGCACGTGCAAGACTCAGGAAAAGACCAGAATAAGGTGAACATGCCCTTGTCTTCATAGTCCATATCAATGGTTTACTGTCTACAACAAGAGGGATATAAAAGAAGTCATCGCTCCTCCAAATAGTAGATCATTCTGTTTAAACATATCTCATAGGTCTTATGGGCAAGAATTATAGCGTACCAAGCCCTGCTCCAGGCCTTGTAATTTATTCACTCAGTAGGAAAAAAAGGGACTACCATATCAGCTTATGATAGGTCTGTAAAATAAAAACAGCCAGAGTGTAAAATAGCCAGCATGCCATGAATGAATTCTGATCACTTCACTAGCTTTGGGGCATTTTATAACAACGTGCAAGAATACATGCTTAAGTTACTAGATGTGACTTAGACCACTCGCTTACGTTGTCAAATGTATTAGTTTGAATTACAAATTGTCTTGCTACCGAAACAGCATACGTTATAGCTGAAAAGCTGAGCATATCTATTCCAACTCTGGAATTACAGAAACAGCATGTGGCTCTTAAGTGTCTATTTTAACTGTGTCCATAGAATATAAAAACTATAGCTGTCAGTAACCTCTCAGTTTTTGTTTTAAAAAGACTAAAGCAGAATAGCACTATTCATCAATGCCACACGCTAGTTCAGGAGTGTCAGAGAAGGAAACTGCTTGCAGAGATAAAAACACTTTCACCTAATTAGTAGATAACTTAACATTGATGAGTCAAATTTCTCATCAAAACTTTCCTCAATAAAAAGCAACAATCTTAAAGATAAAAGACTTAAAAAATAAATAAATAAAGCAAAATCTCAAAAGTACTGGATAAGTTCAGTGTAAGGGCTTCTCAGGAGGTCTCAGCTCATGTAAATGAAGTTACTTTTTGCAAGAAGCTTGGAGGCTAGACTCCAGACATCAGCCCTTACTGCTTTCTGCCAATGGGAGGCCCACATCTCCCAGATTGCTTTTCTGGGTCTTCTGAACATTTCCAGTGCTTTTCAGCTCACTTGTAATCTTTATATATGATGTACTAAAGTTAAAAATGGCTAATCAAACTGCATAGGCTATAGTCATGGTAAAGAGTGACAGCAGATTAACAAACTCTATTGGAATACTGAATATTTCAATATCTAGATAAATCTGATTTTTTAAATCCTTTGACAAGGCAAAAGCATTATCAACTCACTTCCATGATGGTCGAGAGAATCATCATTTCAGAGGTTAATTTAAGGCTAATATAGCCTAGGCAGCAGGATTCCCATACTGCTAAATCAGGACATATTCTAAGTGGAGTTTCAAGCCTGAATGGAGATAAGTCCAAGAGAGAATAACACTATGGATCCATAGACATATATTTTGATGTAGCTGTGAGGGACTGTTGCAGAGATTGAACATATACTAATTGCATCTTCATCAAAAGTTGTTCTGCATAAGAGCTACTCTGAATGGTCTCTGGGAAAAGGATCAGTTAGGAACTTTTTGCTCCCCTTTCATTTATTACATTATTTTCCTTTTTTTTCAAAAAACTATGTTTTCCATTGTTCTCTCATTTATAATTCACAGTCTGTGATTGTCACGAACAGTAACCGCATTATATTGTTGTCATAGCACCATTTTACAACTCTTCATTTTAAAAAAGTGTTTTCCAATGACTCCATTAATTCTTCAGTTGATAACAATCACCTGTGTATTTGTTAACTACAAAATTAATGGGAATAAGTACTAGCTGATATTAAAGTACTGTAATAAAATGTGGTAGTTTTTGGACAGATCTGGACCAATTAAAATTGTATTCACACACACCCCCCCCCCAGAACTGTTGAAGCTTGAGTATTCATGTTCAGTGCTAATCTTCATTCCTCTCCTCACTCAGACTAACACTGACTTAGTGCCTATTCTCCTATATAGGTGATGCTAATTGCTAGCATGCTTGCAGCAAATTGAACCATACACCCTCCTGGGACAGTTTGGGGCAGGGAACAACTTCTTCCTCTGGTAAAAATTATGACTGCTCACAGCTGCTAATTTCCACCATAAGGAAAAAAAGCAGGCAGTTTTTAATCAGATGAGGGGGAGATGAGGGAAGAAGGCAGGCTCTGAGTCTCCCCAGGGTTATAGCAACTCCTCCACAAGGAAAGCTTTGCAATGCTTTCCAGGGTCTACCCCCTCTTACCCCCAAAACAAAGCTAAATGTGCTGCAGCATGGCCCTTTTGCCCTGGTCCCTCTCCTGGCTCTCACTCCCTCCTTGCTCTCATGGGTGCGGTTAGTTACAACCTATTCAGACCATTATCTGAGCATCCACCTAAATGTTAGGGCTGGGAGAGCAAAGGGTAGTCTGCATTTTTTTCCCCACCGTGATTGCCTGTTTTTTCTGGACAGCAGAAGTGGTTTTAAATCACTGCAAGCTGTGAAGAGCCTAGACTGCTCTCTCTCACTCCCTAGGCAAGCATTTTATCACTAGGTTGTATTTTTTACAAATAGAGACTATATTTTATACTCAACACAGAGCACAGTAATCCCACTTCAAGCCCTTGTGAGAAGAACAGTGTTGGAAACTTGGTATAGGACACAAATTAGTCCTATATAACTTCCCATACAAAAGGTTTCACTGACTGCCTGCATCCGTGCCGGGCAATTCTGGCTCAGGAAGCAACAAGTCTTTTGGTTTAGGACTGCAGAATATGGATGATTTTTGTTTGCCTCTGTGGCCTTCCCACTGCTCACAGAAGAAAGCCTTTATCTTTCAGCAAATGCACCACTGAACTAATAGATTGTCAGGGGTTCATTGCAAAAGGATAGTTTACTGTTCACGATAACTCTAAGGATTTGCAAGTGTAAGAGCCTGCAACAAACTGTAAAACATTTTAACATAATGCAGTGATTAACCATGGGCTTTCCATAATAATCATCATTTTGCAAATGTATAAATAGAATAAAAGCAATATTGAAGCAAATAATGACCTCTGACACAAAAAATGGCTTGCATTTCATATTACTTTACTTAACTGCCCCCTCCTTCCCGCACCAAACAGAAGCTTTATTGACAAAATGTGCTGTGGTAATTTAGTCTGTAGACTTAAAGAATGTGCAGCTCTGGGAAAAACTGAATTATGGGTTCTATTTACGAGATGAGGAATGGCATGTAATAATGAACTGGAAGTTAATTAGTTGTAAAAGGCAGAACTAATGGAATGTGTTGTCTATCAATCTATTTTTTAACTCAAAAATGTTCAGGTGAGTGTCGCATTCATTATGCATTTATTATCTTATTAATACAAATATGTGCTAGAATCTCAATAAGCTACAAAATTATATCTCAGCTTCTAATTTAGTATGTATTTCATTAGTTTAGTTCTGGAGGCTCTACTCTAAAGCCAAGTCATTAGATTTTCTACTCAGGTATTTGACCAGCAAAAATTTCAATTGAACACAGAAGCTACCAGCTTACATCATCTTAGGTTACAGCCCTCTGCTCCCTGTACAGACTGTATTCATCAAAATAAATGAACACACAATCATGATGACAGCCCCATTTCAGTAGCTATTTATTGCTCTGTGGACACAGAAATACAAAAGGACAGTAAGATAATGATTTTAACAAGAAACATGTAGAGAAACCAGTCTAACTTAAAGTTGTGGTTTAGCCCCAGCTGGCACCAAAGAACCACGTAGACACTCACTCCTTTGCAAAATTGAATGATTTGCCTCAAAATATTTTAGATTGTGATACACATGTGTGAATATGCAGAATAATGACAATAATGAAGTAGTCTACAATCTGTTAGAATTCTTCTTCCAGTCTTAGCTGATATTATGTCTTAAAAACACTATATAAGAAATATAATTTAGCCCTAAATAAATATATAAAACATATGCTGTCATCAAAAAAAAACAACAGGGAGTAAGTCAACACATATGAAGGTATAAGTAGCACGAAGTAGTCAGGTTCTGTGCTATCAGTCCAAATATTTCCTGTGTTGCATAGATCCTTGGGTAATTTTAATTTTACTCCTGCAATGGATGCATTTGTTTGACTTGATTTTTCTATTCTAGAGATAAAAATAAGCAAAGAAGAAAAACCTGCATTAATTTATGCCTCTAGTAGGCTCCTGTGGGTGGGTCTTTTTTGTTTTACTGGTATTTCTTCATGTGGCCAGTCTGGCATCAGATGTCTTGCATACATTTAGCTTTTTTTAGAAGACCAGTCATAGCCATTCCACTTAATCAGGCAGCAGCATACTATTGACATATTAGACCAATTCAATACATTTGTTTCCTTTATCAATTTATGTTTCAGCTCAGAGGTCCAATACAACAGGATTTTGAACAATTCATGCTAAGCACAATCGAAGGGCCAGTAATCCAATTATTTGATTTTCTTGCTGAAGAGAACAGAAAAGAGGAAAACCATTTTTCCCTTGCTCCAGCGAGTAAGCTGCAGGCCTGCATTAGGTTTTAAGCTTCCTGTGTAAAACATACCCCAAGGGCAGCAAAAGGGCACTTAAATACAGTTTGGAGAGCGTAAGTGGAACATGGCTGTGGCACATTGGCTTTCTGCCCAGGAATAAATTCCAACCATTAGCATCAAACACTCATCCTGAAGCTCTCATACTGAAATTAAATGCAATCTATGAAATGAATAAACAATAATAAATTAAAGCAGCACAAGTAAATTAAAAAAATAAATTGGAGTAATTTATACTGTGGATCATCTGTTCTAGATTCCTTTTCCAGACCGCACACCTCAGATTATCATTCAGCTTGATTTATTCATGACTGTATTTTTTCACATGCAAAATGGACCTCAATGCACAAATACAGTTTATTCATGGTCTACTTTACAAGCTAATAAAAATATAGTTTTAAATAGTGCTTGCTTTCCCTGTGCAAATAATTTTGTTTACTCCCGCTACTCAGCAGAATCTGACCTATTTGGTAAATAAGTTGAGTCTATGTGAATTATATCTAAACAAGAATTCAGACAACATTTAAGCATGCAAAAATATAGATTAGATACCTCAGGTAGAACTGCACATTTTGATTTAGGCAGTCAAGGATAATTTGAGCAGGCTTCAGAATTCAGAGAGCTGTGAAGTTAAAATGAATCAGTCCTTTTAAAGTGCTCACAGGAAAAGCAGGTTCTATTCTGGGACAGATTTTAAAAGGGGAATTTTCAGTAAGCTGAATTTAATTACCTAACTGGAATTTTGCCACAATGCCCTGGCTAAACCTTCACTTATTGTGAAGAAGCAAAAAAACAAAAAAAAAAATCAGGGAAACTATTATGCTCTATCTGAATCACAGATATTATAGCAATAAATTCAGTCTTGTGCTGGGATGGGACGGTATTAAGAAGGAGAGCAAAGGGAAACATCTCACCTACTGAATATTAGTCTCATTTCCTGAAACAATTTGACTCTTCACAGTAACTTCTTTCACAAAACTTCCTTAGGGTATGAAATAATTGGCTATTAACCAGTGTGTTCTTGACCCAAAGAATGAAGCAGAAAACATGGAAAACTTGTCTAGATTATGAGAAGAGATAAAAGAGAAATTAGAACTGATGTGTACTGACTGAGCCCACAGCTGTCTTCATTTTGCTAGTTGAGACTTGGAGGGTTTCACCTGCATTTGTACTAGGGCAAAAGACTTCAGGGAAAGAGCAAGCAGAAAATGGGAGAAGGGAAAACAGAGTGGCACAACTTTCTCCCCTGTCAGATTTTTCTTTTTTCTCTGCTTGTTCTCCCTGTATTTAGTGTGGGGCTGTGAAAAAGAAAGGCTGCCAGCTCTATAGCATCATATTGCCAGCATAGTGGACAGCCTGTCTCACCTCAAGAAGAAAGAGAAGTTATGCAAAAGATGTCTTTACACTAAGAAAAAAAAAATGCAAAATCTTACTTATTACCGATTTTGTATGCAGTCTTCTGAACAAGTGATAGTTTTTTCTTCTCTTTTAAATGCAATCACCTGTAACCAACCCAGACCTCTGCAGGACCCTTGAGGGTAGCCCCAGAGCCCTGAGCACTGGCCTCCAGCATGCCAGGAGAAGCTGCTGCAGTGCAGGCTCCAAATGCCACACGAGGAATGGCTGAGGATGCTGGCGCACGCGGAGGCAGTTCCCATGCCCTGGAATGATGAAAACAAGTCGTTAGTATGCACCACACAGTGCCGAAGGCTGAGGCCACTGCTAATGAGTGCTATGAAGAGGGCTCAGGTCACGTTTTTGCTAAATGCTGTGCACTTGGTACACCTGTGAAACAACACCAAAACACAGCACGTCTCACACAGCCATCCGAACGCAGCATGTTATAACCAAGGTGCCGGGGCAGGCACCTCTGAGCCATCGGGGAGATATCTGCCCCTCGATGTGAAGTGGTTTGTTAGGACTAGAAAGTGCTGTGCAAGTAAAGAAGGCTTTATGGGGCTGGTAGGCCTCCATTGCAACTGCTATGTTTCTGGGGCAGGGGTCTCTGGGCAGGCTGCAATGCCCTAGTGCTCATTGACAGTGGTTCATAATAGTTCCTAGTAAGTGTTTGTACACTACAGCATGCAGAATGGGGAGAAACAGAAGGAATCAGAGCTCCTGGGCAGGGCTGTGATCTCACTGGGATCACAGCAATGCAGTGCACAAGCTCTGGAAGAGGATACAGTGAGCTACCACAGAGGGTCTGCCATGGATGGATCCAACTCCTCAGGGAGGACAGGGCAGGACAGCAAGGAGGGAGGGCTGCCCTTAATGTGAGAGAGCAGCTGGGGTGCTTTCAGCTGTACCTTAATACAGATGACAAGCCAGCTGACAGTTTACGGGTCAGGATGAGAGAGCAGCCCACAGTGGGTGACGTTGTGGTGCGTGTCTGTCTGCTACAGGCCACCTGCTCAGGACAAAGCAGATGAGGCAAATAATTGGAAGAAGCCTCATGCTAACATGCTGTCAAGGTGAGATCACTGAAGCTATACCAAGTACCGCTAATGAAGTAGCAGAATACTCACATCCTACTAAATGCTCCTGGTAGACCCTAGCTTGGCTCTATCTACCTTAAAAGACAACTTGCATAAGCATTCTGCTGCCTTTCAGAGGACAGTGTGCACTACTTGTACAGCATAGACCTCCTCAGCAGTCTCCAAGAGGGTTTCTTTGTTGTCTTACATCCTGCCAGGATGTTCTGCAGCAGAAAGCAACAGTTTCTGGCCTTTCTGGTCTTATCCCGCTGATCACAGTTTGATGCCCTGAATGTCTGACATATGCAAACAGGACACATTGGTTGCAAATTCTGGAAATGTGTTTCTTTTCGTATGGGCAAAAAGGAGGTTGTATACATAGGAGGTGTGTGTGCGTACACCTGCTTTAAAAAAAGCTCCCCCAGGTTTCCAGGCTGGATTGCACTCTATTTCAAAAGCCTGCACGTGCCATAAATCCCAAAGTGTCTGAATAAAAGAAAGGGGATGGGAAAAACTTTGCTAACTACTACAAAAGTAAAAATTACATGTTTCAGCAGCTGACGTGATTCTTAACTTCTCACCTTTATTGAATGAAGGAGGCCTTCAAGAAAGAGATAAGTGGTACTCAGATGTAAGATAATACATTTTCACTGGTGATGAAAGCCAAGGCTGAAGCTTAATGGGGAAGAGTAGTATCCCCAACACCATGCCTACCCATTCCTACCTCTGTGGCAGGAATTTCTCTGGTTTTGTTAGAGCTAGATCCTCCATATTACAGAAGACGGTAGGCACAGCTAGTTTTGTCTCAGTATAGGAAAAACCTTTACATGCTTTTATTGTGTGTTAATTCCCTAAGGATCTCTGAAAAAAAAACCACACAGCAATCAGAAAGTCCTGTGGTACATTCTACAGATGTGGGACCATTTCTAGAAAATTTGAGGGAGGAATTTTAATATATTTGGAATAGCTAGCAAGGATGAAATTCAGCTGCAAGAGTCTTTCCTCCTCTGCTCTTTATAGCCTATAACTTCAAACAGAAATTAGGACCCTTAATTTTCTTTAAACTGTAGAGCAAACTGTTCAGATTCAGTGAGTGCCTCAAGACCTTGCCTTGCTACACTCTTATGCACATCTACATAATATCAATGCTTCGCTTATTCCATATTTCAGTAACTTAATTACACCATGAATTCTCTCATGCTGCAAATTTATCTTCATTCAGCTCACTTTTGATCTCGGGCATTAGCTCTGATCAGTGCTAAGGCAAAGACAGTCTATCCAATTAGCAGGTGGCAGCCTCAAAAGCTCAGTATACAGCACCTCTGTTACTCTACCTTCCAGGAGCTTTGACCTTAACAAACACACTTGATGGACCTGGCCATGGTATTTTGGCTGCCTACCTCAGCTCATCGGTTTGGATGGCATTTTGCCTGTTAGCAAGGTAATAGATGACTTTCAGGAGATGCCAGAAATGGATGGGTTCAGATCCATAACTCGCTAAACTCTGTTAAAATAGCTTTCTTCTGACATTGAGCAATTACATAAAGTATCTTGACTTTCTCTGTATAAAGGTGACTCATTATCAGACATTCCCTTGTATGTAATCCACATAGTTGTTTTCCAACATCAGCAAAAACAAGTATATATTTCAAAGGAGATTTCTTTTGTGCACTGTGGAGGCTGTTCTGGTATTGATGATGTAAAGGAATCTCTGTTTCACTGGATAGTTACACTTGGGGCAATGACCATCTTATTCTGTGTTTTCCCATGTCTACAGCAAAGGGCATCTGAGCTACAGTCAAGGTTCCTGAGCACTGCACTGATACCAACTGTAGTACTGCACTGAATGTCAAATAAGCCCAGTGCTTTGTTCTGTTGGTAGGTTCAAAGCCACAAGGGAAATCTATGACTCATCTTCCATTAAAAGCCACCAGTTAATTGTGAACAGCCCTACCTCATTGCTTTGTACCTCCAGTTAATCGGTTTGTATCTGTTTGTGTCAACTGGTGGCCTGTTTGCTTTGACATGGCAGAACCCCAAAGCTATGCAAACAAGAATGCCAAGATTTGAGAGTATGCTGTAAGTTGGCTGAAACCAATAACTTTCCAGATGTTCCTGGATGCCTGAGGATGTGTCAAAAGAGACTGTGTTGAGGAACTCTTAGATGACATCGGGTGTGAAATACCCAAGGGTGAAAGAAGCACCACGGCAGAATCATGCATTCACCCTCTTTGCAAGTTCTTTGTAGCTACTTAGCATTTGGCTCTAATGATCCAAATTAAAGCTGATCACAACACAGAATAGGGGACTGAAGTCTTACATGCTCAGAAGAGCCTTTCAGTCTACCTCTTTGGCATACCAAATCTGTGCTTGCAAAGCATAGACTAGAATAGAGAGGTGAAACTCCCAGCTATAGTAGCAGTCAAGATAACTTCTGAAGCTAACCATGATTGATCATATGACTATTCATTCTGCATCTCAAGTAGGCCATTAGCTCTGAAACCTATGGACAATCATGTAAACAGAGCACTAGACCATCAAGAAAATTAGAGAGACCTGTGCTCCTATATAAGCTTCTGCTTGCTTGCTTTTGCCCAGTTGGAAATCATCATGTTGTGGCTTTGAGGGTCTTTAACAGGATAGTATATGCCACTTAGTCATGGCAGAAGACTGGGCCACGCTGCCACCAGGGCCAGAGGAGTAGAACAAAAGAATCACTGGTATCTCCTGGGTTTCAGCAGCTCAATATATAAAAAAGAGGACAATTTTGTGACTGCCCTTCTGTCATATGCTGCAGAGATCCTCAACCTATTCCAAGAAGCAAAGTGCAGCATGCAGTAGCTCAAAACCACCATGGAAATATCAGTTTATCTGAGCATCACACCAAGACAATTAGCTTCATCACTGTTTTGCACTGCCATGGCTTCCAGTTCCAGTGTTTGATTATATTTCATAACTTTGGGATTTCCAAACTGGGCTCTTAAAATGGACTTCACCTCGTTTTTCTTCTGCATTCCCATAGCAGTCCCTCTCTGTGTCTCTTCCAGTTTGACTATGTTTTTTTTATAACATGATTGATTGGAAGTCTGTCTTGTCAGCCTTGTTCAGTCCTGCTCTTGCCAGGCATTTTACATTCAGTACAGCAGATCTAAAACCTAGAGCTAAGATGAGAAGAAACAGATCATAGGAACAGAAAAAAAATAATCAGGAAGAAAATCCTGCAATCCATTGATAACATTGTTCTTTCATGACAGAAATGTTTTGTACAGAAACAGTAAAGAGGCCACAGAAGATTGCTTTAATCTAACAAGGAGCAAGGAAGGAACTTCATTAGAATGAGAAGAACCATATGATTGCTGAAATCACAGTGCCTTTCTTAAATTTGTTCAAGCCACCTCATGCCTGGATTATTGCCAAGGGTTTAGAGAACAGAATAGAGAGTACTCTTTAAAGGGGTGTGGGAGAAAGGGCTGGGAGTGAACGTAACACAAGGAAACCTAGAATGGGGAGGAGAACTATAAATGCAACTTTCCTCATCTACAACATCAAGCCAACTAAAATTGAGTAAAAGAACAAGATGATGTCTCCCTTCTCATTGCATTCCATTCTTCATGTATACTGACCTAAGAAGAGTAAGCATAAAAAAATAGCTCTACATTCAGCCACACACAGATGAAAAAGTTTGGGCTTATATGCAAAAGAAGTTATAAGACTGACTCCAGAAAAGAGTCTTCTACTGTCTTAGACCTTGCATGATCTCCTCCAAGAGAACTGACTGTGCTTGCAGTGTGAGACAGGATTTGAGAGCCCTCTCTGGGGGCACAGAAGTCATTTTTCTATGGTACATGGCCAAGTCACTTAACTATTGTTCCTACACTAATACAAGAAGGATGTTTCCATGCAGTCAAAGGACACCTTCCAAACAGAATTGAAAAGAAAATTATTTACCTTTCTGAATCAACAGTAGGGTCCACAAGTATGTAAGGGGACCCTGAAAAAACCTTTGTTGTTGAAACTGACACTATCTCCAAAGAATTTTTCAGTGGTCACACATTCAGCTACTCCTTCCTTTACTTTCCAGACAAGAAGTAGCCAACTGAAAATCAAATTCTCATTTAGTGCCTAAGCAGTGAATAATGTTAGTGCTCAGTTAAACATAAATAGACATTCAAACTGTCTAGCTCATATTAATATATAGGAAGATCTGACGCATGAATTTTAACATAATGTACCAGCACTGTTCATTTAAGTTTAAAATAAGAATTACTATACTCTGTCTATCAAAAAGGTTTTAAATAAACTCAAAAAGACACGGTATTTTTCCTTTAAAGGGAAAAAGTGTATATGAATACACCAACAGAGATGCAGGTAATTAAAAAAGGTCTTTAAAAATTGGAAAAAAGATAGGGAAAACAACTTCAGTTAATTTTCCTTTTCAGGATCTAATTAACCTCAAAAACTGTGAGTCTCCTTCCTTTCCCATGTATTTCAATGCAATGGTGAATGTCCCTTGCTACAAACTACAGGTCTGATTTAATAGAGTTTTGATTGAGGATAAAGACAGAAGAGTCAGTCTGTGGCACTCTCTCTTCAAACTGAAAAGTGTCCAATTCCAAAGGCAAATTCACTCAGCTCAGTCATCCCAATTAAAGTGTCGGTTGTTATTCAGCATAAGCAAAGTTTGCACAAAGAATCCAAAAGAATCAGCCATTACAGAATATTTACAAAGGCAGTACAGAAATCCATGTTGGCTAGGGACACCAAAGGAAAACATGTTATTTAAACAAATGCATGTGCATATACATGTGCATATATACACACACACAGAGCTCACACACACACACACACACACATACTGCACATACTAAGATGATATAAAAAAAAGAGAAAAAAACCTTTGCTCTTTAGGCCACTCTCTTGAATCTCTTGTCTGTATGAAAATAAACATAACTACAGCTGAAGCTGCAGCATTTGGCTGCTGGAACAGTATCTTCTTGCTGGAAGTAAAAAGCATTAAAAATAAATAAATTTTCAAAGACCATTTTTTCCATGGTTGTCTATAACAACTCATCTAATATGCACAGCACACAGAAACCCTGATCTTATGCTGATGTCAGCCTGGAGTAACCTCTCGTGCCTCTAAAGGAATTTCTGTACTGAGATCAGGATCCAACCCGATGACGACCGGGTCACAGGCTGCAGTGGTGCCAGGAAGAGATCTCCTACTGACATCTCTGGAGGTTTTGCATCAGTGCTGGAGGCAGTCCACTAAATTCAGGTCAAGTCACCTGAAACGCTCCAGCTTCCTTGTTTCCCAAATGCCTACCAGTTACTATATTTTTCTCAGAAAGAATGAGAGAGACAGAGTTCCCTGCCAAAGGTTATCTCCAAGTTCATACTGTGTGTCCTTATGCTGCCAGATCCAATAAATCGTTAACGCCGTCTGTTCCAAGTCGGCTTCCCTGGGACTGGTTTTGTGGGAACAGGATGAATTTGTGCAGCCTGCTGCAATATGGAGGACAAGCTGGGCTGGCAGTACAGTTCTTTACGGACATGGCCAGCCTTCAAATGTTTGTGAAATGATCTTTCAAAGTCCAACTTTCAGCTGCTACTGTTGTTCTCAAGAACAAAAGAGACGAAGACAGTCAGCATCTGCTCAGCAAGAACAAAGCTAACCTAGCCAATACCTCAACAAACTCCTCTACGCTAGCTTGAAACGCCTCAGAGAAGGTTAAGGGGTCTCTGCTCCTCTCAGGCTCCCTGAAGAAGCCTCCCAGTACTTCTGCTGGGGCACATTGAAGGAACCATCCCAGGGGTTTTGGACTAGATGGATATTCATGCCCACACAGAAGGAGCTTCACCCATTTCTGCCCACCCACGGGATCAAAACTTCTGGGGGGCTTCACTGTGATGCTGTGGCCTCTCAATAGTAGCATTGAAGGTCATTCCTGACTCCTCTTATTTGAAGGGAAATTCACTCCCAAAAGCTAACACCAGGCATTGATGAAGTTCTTAAGCTCTCAAAGATCCATCTCAATTTCCTAAGCAATAGCTGGCATGGGTTTATGATAAATGTGAATAAACTGGTACATAGCCCACGCTATTGTGCTTGGCACAGTGATGGACTTCACACCCTTTCAACTCTTTGTAAAGCCAGATGACCCAGGCTAGCAGCAGCAGGATGCCACCCTGAAGTGTAATTATTTTATAACTTCTATTTATTTTTTGGAATATCAAAATTTATGACAAACTCTAAAGCAGAATGTTTAAACCCTAAGCATAAACACATCACAATAGAGAAGTTGTTTTGCTGTCATCCCAAGGAAGCATCTATTTGCAAAGTATGTGGCAATATCAAAGAGCTCTCTATTGATTAAACTTTGAAAATAAAATTGCACCACTTATCATATGCTGTTTGCAAAAATGCCAATCATTATAATACTCACATAAGCATACTGTGTCTTCCCCCTGAACTCGTTAGATTTACTACTGAGACTCTATCCTGAGCAGCCTACGTGTGGAAAAAACATCTTTTAGATAACACATTAACATTCATAACCAGTATTTAAAGCTGTTCATGATGCCATCTCAAAAGATAAGGGTCTTGTCAGCATTTCCAGTGTAAGTCTCATTTCAGGGGATGGAGGGAGGGAGTGGCAACACTATATTTCAGCTATTTTAAATGACACCAGCAAGAAGCCTGACATACAAGCTGTCAATCTAATTGCACCTATCTTTCAGAGATAGGTACATCTTTCACCTCCCCATCCAGTTTTAAAAAACAGTGAAAATTTTCAGTACATCATTGTGGACTACCAGGCAAATGCTATCATTCTGTTTGTGTCCACAGCGCCCCACCCAATTATAATTCTAGATCTAAAACTTAAAATTACAAAAGTTTTTAGTGCATGGAACAAAAATGATATGACCACTTTCTCACAGGTCTACTTGGACTGAAAGAAGCAGATAAGCAAAACAATAGGTAACAATACAACAATGAGGGCTTGGTGCATGACTCGTTATTAGATGTTCCTGCAGTACAAAATGTTAATAATACTGAATACAAAAGTTAATGACAGAAAAGGTAAAAAATAACAACCAAAAATGCTGTTGGGGGGAGAAATTTGTAGGTGCAATGCATCTGCCTTTGAGCACAATTCTGCCACAGAAACAATGTAAGCTGTGATTTGCAAAATAAGACCTGCAGGCTGTCGATGTTCAAGTGTTTTGTCAAAAGAACAGATATTTCTATTAGTAAAAAAAAAAAAAAAAAAAAAAGTAAACAAGCAGTTGTCATAAGGAATGAGAGGTTCAGAAAGCTTCTAAAAAAGAAAGTACTACAATGCTTATACTTAAGATGATCCTGACCACTGACCAGTTCATGATCTCATCCCTATATAATTCCAAGTACATCAGTATCACCAGCTAGAAATAATAAACCTAAACACTTCTATCTCCAAACACAACAACAACATTTCTAGTTAGAAAGCTCAAATGCTAACTAGTACAGTGTCTGTAAGCAAAAATACTCTGGAGAAAATATCTGTGCAACTGGTTTTGCTCACAGTTTTCAAGATTCCAAGTTAGAGCTGATCACCAAAGCTGAGCAAGCTGTCCTTTTCTCCTGCCAGCTTCACTTGCTGCTCAGTTATGAAGTAGATGTTAAAATCTCCTGCTGTGCAAAGAATTTTATTGCTTTACAGGAAAAACACTGATAGATGTTAAAAATAGGCAATCTAAAGGATGGGCAGTTAATCATAAATTATATGCTTTGTAATGGAAAGAAATGCCACAAGTGTTATGGAATACATACACACACTTCAGATGAAGGCCAAATGCTTACCCCCTCTTGCCAAAGCTCTTCCACTTCACATGGAATCTAACAGACTGGAAAGATACCACGCAAAAAAAACAAGATTCCCCCACACGTGGCAGTTAGGACACATACCTATCCTCTGACAGTTCAACAGATTTGGGTATCCCCTGGCATCTCCTGGCATTCAGGCTAGAAGGAAGATGACTAAATATCCTCAGCATCCTGAACAAAAATCACTACAATATAAAGTAGAGGTATTATTGTTACTTCTTCCCTTCCTGTTGTCCTTTCAGTTAATGCACCACGTTTGGCACATGCCTGATTTGCTTTGAAATGAGTCTATCAAGACAGAGAAGGCTCTGAGGATGCCCAGGAAAACAGCTTCAAGCCCAGGAAAACTGTAATGCTAAAAATTGAGATATGAAGTGATTCTAAGCACCATCAGAATTTGACCACTGTCAACAGGAAAGAAGTTTCTGAGAATGCCTGTTTTCTACCTCAGCACCTAAATCTCAACATAAAATGTAATTTTAGAGACTCGAGATTTGTTTGTGTTTGTGCATAACTCCCCTATTAGTTGAAAGCCTGGGCCCACGAAGTAACAAGGAGATTTGTCAGTAGCTGAGGTCTAGGTCAGGATTTTATATGTGTTTATATTGTGCTTTGTGCAATAACAACTCAGGGAGCTACTTCAGATGCCAAATAAATTTTAAGGTTTCCCTGAAGTTTGGAATTCTTTATTCTAAGTGATCCTCCTCAACATATTAATGCAACAACCATTCTCAGAAGTTCTTATTATCAATTTCTTTTCATGCCACTTTGAGTTATACATTACGCTTCAAAGTCATTTGTAACCGACCAGCCTCCACAAAGAGGAATATTATAGAGTATTTTTCAGGTAAATGATTACTGCACAGAGACAGCAAAGTTTCTGGTTAAAGTAATGTGGGAAAGACTGCAGGAGAGTAGAGAATATTTTTCTTTAGTTGAAAAAAGAAGTCCTTATTTCTCAGAGACTTAAATTTTCTATCTTTGAAAAATCAGAAGACTATTTCTTCCTAAAAGCTACACCGCTGTTCTTTTTTTTGTTGTTGTTCTGACTTATTATACCCCATTTTCAGAGGTAAACTGCTTGCTTTTCCAGTGTAATTTCTTCTTTCCTACCAACTCAAAGTGGTTTCTTGGCCTTCACTGTGTTGAGTGACCAGCCATAAACCAGTTTCACCTCTGACACCAGAAACCACTATCTCACTCCTGCAGCCTCTTTTGCATATATATATCTTTACAGGGTGAAGTACTGACATTGAACCTATGTGGAAACAAAACCTTGAAACAACCCTGCAAATAATGGTGTGTCAGATCTGAAATGAAAACACTTTCAAACCACAGGGCTATTCCAAACCATTATTACTTGATATTGCAGGAGCCTGCAAACATCAAGACAAATGGTTAAGAACACGTCTCCCTCCCTGCTACTGACAGGCAGCTGGGTGGGCAGGCAAAACGCAAATTTTCAATTTTGAACCAAACTATGATGTGAATTTTTCTGATAGACAATGGTGACTGAGGCCAGGTTGCAAACTTTCTTCTGGTTTGGGCAATTCTCAGTCACTTACTTCCACTGAAGAAGTAGGAAACTAAAATCTCTAATGAATTATAGAATGTTTTTGGTTGGAATGGGCCTTTACAGGCCATCCAGTCCTGCCCCCTTGCAGGAGCAGGGACATCTTCAACTTGATTAGGCCACTGCCTTTTATCAAACCTGGTTCAAAATATTTGTGAAGGAAGGGGACCTTGACTGACAGCCAAACACATACACATACTGTGCACATACATAAAGTACAATTGTATTTCTTCTAGAAACCAAGTGAAAAAACCCACAAAAGTCAATGACTGCCCAAATTTTTCTTCAGTCAGCAACTGCTCACAAACATCTCAATGGAATGAACTTAATGGAAGGAAATTTTGGGAACACATAGAGTCTAAAAAATATACTGTTTTTTTCAACTCATCTCATTTTTTTTTCTGGAGCAAAACCAGAAATATGTGACCTCTGTGCATAATGACAACTCAATGACACGGCTCTCATTCTGAATGTGGAATATGAAATGCTCACCGTGAACCGCTCAAAAATAATCCTCAGGCCCTGATTATTCATAGAAATTATTTGGTGAGTAATTTCAATTAAATAAATTCAAGGAATCAAGAAAAAGAGGCTAAACTAATAGAATGCATTATTTATGATGAATAATTCATTTGGAGAAAGTTTCCTCCCCACACTATTGCAGAAAGCCAGATCAAGGCATAGGACACTGAAGTCCCGCTTAAACCCTGTTTTGAGGTCTTAATTGAGGGCTTTCATGATGAAACACTGGCCTGGCCCTCTGCCCAGGACTGAATTTCAACCATTGCTTTTGCTCCTCACATATTGCTAGATATGTCATTAGCACAGTTGGATTTGGATTCTTTCATTTTTACTGCCATAAAAATAATGATATGGAGAGATTTCATTGTTTCTTTTATTAGTAATAAATAAAGGGAAGAAACCCCTCACATCAACTCAACAGATTTTCAACAGTGAACATTCATCATACCCATACATCAACTGCATTATGCAAATATAAGCCACATTACTAAGGCATGTCCATTCAGTAAAGCAAGAAGACATGATAATTTCAACAAGACTCTCTGAATGACTAAAAACACTTGTGTGCCCTTGTATTTGCATGATAGGACATCTCTAGTTTAAAACATTCAGAGTATGTAACACATAGATTATGACTCTCAGGAAATCTGAATAATTGTACTTATAAATGGTACTTGTAAATATTACTGTAGATATTCACCCGTTTTAAATGAAAGGAACAATAAATCCATTGTTCTTTTAAAGATTAAAAAAATATATTTTTTTGTTCTTGATGCTCAGCAATGTCATCAGAGAATATTATCAGGAAGATTCATCTTGCTGTTCCTGTCAGAGAAAAAGCCCTATATACATGATGAAAACAAGCATTTCCAAATATATTTAACCCTCTCAATAAGATCTAAGTGCATGCTTTTAAGTTAAGCATTTCTTAAAAAATCTGATCTGAATCCCACTGAAAACAGAAGGAGCTCTTCCATTGACACCAAAGGTCTTTGGATCAGAGATACTATTTTGCTGAACAGGACGAACACATCCATAAATATAAACTGTCTTACAGTACTTTGCTGAGTCCTATGCCAAAAGGTGTGTGGGTACAAAGGGAGAGTTGTTTTTCTATGCAACAAAGAAAAAATTGGGCTAAAGATATGTAAAATAAAGTGCAGTCTTAATTACATAGTGGTGAGTCTGTCAGTATCCCCAGTGCACTTGTTACCTGGGATGCTTTCTGAAAGACAGCTTCTCTATCACATTTCCTGCTGAAAATAATATTACTGGTATTATAACTCAAAAAAATCACTTATTTTTAAGAAAGTTAAGATTACACATTAATGATACAAAGAATCAGAAACTGATAGTTTTTCTGTCACGTTTTGCACAACCAGTATAAAATCATGCCGTGCTGTTACAAAACAGATTACCCCATATATGCTGAAACAAATCATGGCGAAGTCTCTTCGCAAAAAGTTATTTCTAAACAAGATAATGGGTCTCAACAATGTGTATCCTTGGCCATGATCTGAGTCCTTGCAGTAAGCAGCAACTGAGGGAAGAATTACAAAGCATGTTGATTTAAAGTCATAGTTCATTAAATTCTTTTATTTATACAGTAGGTAGTCATGAAGTGTCAGTATATTTTGAAGTAGCTCATGGCTCTCCAGATGCTTGAATGGTTGGAGGAAATGGAGTCAAAAAATGCATCTGGAAACCAAGCAAAATCACTACAGGCAATAGCAAAGGCCATCAATGACTACCAGCAAACAGCAACCCAGTAGACACCACACATTCAGACGTCACTGTCACCCAGGAGTGCCCCTCTGCCCACAGACCACCGGCTCTCCTGCCATTGAGACTTAGTCATAAACACTTCTCTCCTCTGCCTCCTGTGGGCATGCATCACACCAGTTTGCTGCTGCTGGGCAGCACAGGTGAGCAGGGATGGACGCCAGGGCCATGGAGGGCTGAGCCTGCCAGTTCTTTCCTCCCTTTCAGGCTCACTCTCAAGCCCTTGCTTATCCCTTGCCCAAAGAAAGCAAGAGAATGCCAGAGTCTTCTCTTTCACTCTCTCCTTTACAGCACATTTTCAAGTGCTATTGGACAAGATAAAACCTTGGATTGCAAGTAACAATTATTTTGCATACTGCTCACTGCTAAATCTGGAAACTGTTTATTTCCTTAATAATTACTTTTAAGTGAAGCACAAAAATATCCCACTTACAGTACAGGAAAGATTCCAAAAATGTACATACTCACAGAGGGAGACTATCTCCAGCTACAAATAGGCACACATACACACATAGGCATACAGAGAAATATCCCCTTGAAAAGCAAGAATATAGGATGCTTGTTGAATAGCATTGATGATTATCTCAGAGTCCTAAATGCTGACATGGAATAGGCATCTCATATCAAGCAGTTCAGGATCACAGGATGAGGAACACATGACATCACTAAATACCTAAATTTACAAATTCCCATTGTTTCACCACATCGATTGTGATGTTGTTTTTTTTTTTCACAACATCCATATTGACATCTATTTACACTACATGAATAAATCCCTCCTCACCCACCACCAGCAGCCAGGCTACCTTGGTAGTTTCTACTGATCCGTAAAACTTAAATCCTGCCCTCTATCCAATTCACAGATTTTCTTGCTTAGTTTCTTGCTGCATTCTTTTCTTTATTAAATAAGACTTAGTGGATACGTTGGTTTCTTCTTCATTTATATACAAAGAAACATAAAAAGATAAACTGATAGGTAAATACACGTAAAGTGTTTTAGCATCCATTTGCAGATACAATGTGGAGAAAGAAAACAACCTCCACATTTCCAGACTTATTCTGCTCCTTGATATTTACTCTCACAGAAGGACAACAGCATGATGTGCAATAGGCAGGAAGGGTAACGATCTGTGCCAAATTTTATGTGCTTACGCTTCATGCCATGATCTTCTTATTTTCCCTTGTCAGCAGATAAATAAAGTGGTGGCTTTAGGACCGTGCAGGAGCTGCTCTAGTGTATGTACCAGCACAGGACCAACACAGATGATCTGAAGTTGGTTAAGGATAGATTCAGGCAAGTATTTAGTTCCTACTTCCTCTGCAGTAGCCTGAGAGTGCCCCCTTCGGAAACAGGTATGGGATAATTAAGGGTTTATAAGCCAGCAGACAAGGATATTACAAGGAAAAAAAATTTCAAACTGAAGGTAGCCAGATGTGGAGCTGCAGAGAAAGAATATTTTTTCACCTGTGGGAGATAAAAGCAATTGGAATAATTTACCAAACGAGATGGCAGATTTTAACCATAGGCAATTGCTAAAATATGTCTGGATATGTTATTAGTTTTTCAGTTTTTTCGGTTTATTTTTCTTTTTCATAGGAACTATGATCTAGTCTAAACATGAATTAATTCCAGTTCAGCTGATGGCCTTGGTTATGCAGGATCCAAAAGCCATGACAGTTCCCTGAAGTTCTATGAATCTGTAAGTTCATGCATCTATACTCAGTCTTCATAATATTGTTCCAAAAGGAGGATGGGGGAACACAGCAAAGTGTTTGGGGGAAAAAAAGAAACCTTGACAATGCTTACAAATCAGGCATAACACTGAGTTTTCCCAAACCCTCATAGGCTCCTGGCCTTCTACTCCTAGAAGCTCCCAGATAG
The DNA here is from genome assembly GCA_033558185.1 of Dromococcyx pavoninus. NCBI lineage: Eukaryota > Metazoa > Chordata > Aves > Cuculiformes > Neomorphidae > Dromococcyx > Dromococcyx pavoninus. The sequence goes on along the minus strand of JAUMJL010000389.1, from coordinate 527,538 downwards.
TCACAGCCTGAAAATGTTCCCACATTCAACATGCCAAAAAAAAAAAAAGGCAGTAAAGCAGGTGGGGGAAAAAAGCTGTTCTTCTGTACTCTGTGTTTTTAATTGAAGAGATTATAAAACACTTCAGGCGTGCTGAGAAATCATGACTTTGTTCCTAAATAAAAAGCTGCAGCTATATTTTTTTAAAAATCCTTGTTCCTCCTCCTCCAACAGTGGTTATTATATGCATGCATTTGCAGTGTAATAGAATCAGTATCATCTCTGTGTCTTATTACTGTTGCAATCCCCTAACATGCTGTTCCTTCCATCCCACATGAATCTGGTAATTACTGCTGAGGCATGCCATGCGTACACTTTCCTTTCCCAGGCAGCATCAGCAGTTACCACAAACACATTTCCTACATTCTAGTAAACACAGGCAAGTGGGACAGTCTATATTACCCCATGAGCCAATTCCAGAACACAACCCTTGCTCACCAGAAAGCTGCACATCACTGAATCTCATGGACAGAAAACAAATGTATGCTGTGAGATGAGAGAAAAATGCACTGGATTTACTTCTGCCTTCAGCTTTTGCTGTGTTGGAGCAAGCCCTATGAGTGCTGGCAATGCTGTGCAGGGCTGCTCGGGTGAGACTCATTGAAGGTAGGTTACAGGAATGTGTGTGTGTCTCTGTGCATGTCACTGTGTTCAGGTGTGTCTATGAATATGCTGCCTCCAGAAAAACAAAACAAAAAATCAACCTGGGTCTATTTTTACTTTTTTTTTTTTTCAGGCTTATGCCCCTAGACTGCGTTACAAAAATCTGAAAACAAGATTGCTAGTCCAGTTTTGCTCCCCAAACACCACATTCTCCAAATAAAGAATACTAGAAAGAAATCTTGAAGGAAAATAATCTGGCTGTTGGTGTAATAGTGTTATAAACCCCCAGATCTGCTACATACATCTTTCCTGATCTTAGCAATGTTTTCTCCTGAATGCAGCTGGACAAAGAGTTAGAAACGGAGTAGCTCTGACAGCATTTCAGAATCCCAGTTTTGCTGAAATGCATGCAGCACCACACCAAATGCATGCTCCAGTATGGGATGCTCTTACTTTTCCCCACATCTCCAAACTGTAAATAGGGAAGTTACCACTGCTCCAATCCCAAGTGCAAACTCTAGCCCCCATCAGCATTGCAAAGGCGCTGTACTGACTGCTGCAGGATGCTGCCTTTTCTGATCTCAAGCCCCTCACAAGAACAGACATTTCTACTGCTCCTAGAACATAGGATCGGATACTTAATGGCTAAAAAATAACACAAGATGATAGTATCGCTTTTGCCAAGTCCAGCACTCTTTTGGCAGCAAACCTCTACGTTCTAAAGACTAGGTGAAGTGCATATAGTTCCCTATAAAAACCTGGTATTAATGCACCGTGCCATATTTGCACTTTGAAACTCATTGAGGAGTGACTTTATTTCCCCCCCCAGTGTGAAACCAAAGTTTTGCCTTCCAAACAGAGATCAAAAGCAGCCATTCTTCCCCATCAAATAGATCTGTGCCCAGTGCATAGTGCTTAAGTGAAGTCACAATAACCCACATCCAGCAACTTATTCTTTCTAAATGCAGCCAAATGTTGTACTAAAACATCGCAATTTGGCAATGGGACCAAGTCTAGCCAGTGTGAATGATCACATTAAATGTAGTCTTTGTTGCTCAGCACTTGGGTGAGCTTTCCAGAGCATGTAGAGATTCAGGCATACAACTGTCACTACCTGCCAGCCCAGTTTGGTGGAAGGTGTTGAATTTCCCTGAACGTGTAGGAAAAGCTAGCTCACTGGACAGAGCTCTGCATGGCAATTGGGGAAGGGAGCTGCTGCAGCTGGGATGGGGGATAGCTGCTGATGCCAGACGGGGCTTTTGCAGCACCCCTGCTCTGAGAGCCAGATTGTGCGCATGGTGCACGTATGTGTGTGCAGTGTGTGTGCATGTGCATGTGTGTGCAGTGCACGTGTGTGCATGTGTGTGCAGTGTGTGTGCCATGCATGAGTGCATGCGTATGATGTGTGTGCATATGTGCGTGTGTCTGTGCGCACGGTGCGTGTGTGTGCGCACGCATGTGTGTGTACATGTGTGTGCGGTGCATGTGTGTTTGTATGTGCACGTTGCTGCCTGCCGGCTGCTGCCGAAGAAACTGCTTGACTGCTTTCGATTTTGAGGGCACGGATTTAGGGACTCGGGGCCAAAAAAGCTCCGGACCCAGGTAAATCCGCTTGTTACCTTGTTACACTCCCCGGCTCCGAGTCCCCGCGCTGTCCTGGGTGCGCCTGCGGGTGCTGTCAGAGCGCTCCCCCGATGAGCAGCCAAGCCGGGAGCGTTGCCGGCTGCGAGACCCACCGGGGGGTGAGAGGATGGACCGGGAGGGGAAGGGGGGGGGGGGGGCTGGGAAAGACGTGTCCCCCCCGCCCCCGGCGTGACGTCAGCGCGGCCCCGCGCGGGGCAGCCGGCAAAAACCCCGCGCCGCGGCGCGCCCCGCGCAGAGCCGCCCGCGCTCCCGCAGCGGCGCCGCCGCCGCTCCTCGCTGCCCGTCCAGAACAACTTCCCGCCGGGACAGAACGGGACAGGGCGGCGGCGTCTCGCTGGGCTCCTCCTGAAGCGTGAGGCGGGCGATGCCTCTCGCCGCCGGGGTCCTGGCTCCCGGGGCGCGGCGCTCGGCAGCCCCTGCCCCTGTTGCCCCGAGAGCAGGTACGAGCCGGGGAGCGCGGGGCGAGGCGCGGGCGGCTCGCTCCGGAGGCGCCGCGCTGCCGGGAGGGGAGCACGGAGGGTTTGCGGTCGTTTATTGTGCCCTTCTCCTCCAGTTCAAGATGCTGGCAGTGACCGGGAGTCGGGCATCCGGGAGCGGGGGCTGAGGGTAACGGAGCCGCTCTGCTGGCGGCTGCTGCGGAGGGGTCGGGCTGGGGCAGCGCTGGGAGGGAGGGGGGGGTCAGAGAGCTCCCTGATGGGGCTTCCCCCCCAGCAGCTCCGCATGCGCTTTCCGGGAGGAGAGGGATTTCAGAGGAGTTTTGGAAGTAGCTGCATTGTTACCCCCCCCCCTCCTCCAACCTTGCAACCTGCTTTGCTTCCCCCCCGCCACCCCCCACCCCCCCAGCCTCTGCTCCTGATGGTTTCACTGGGGATTTCTTCTTTCTCTCCTTACCTGTCTCGTAAGGTTTGACTGTAGGTACCGAAACAGGGACCGACAGCGCTTAAAGATGCTGAAGGGTGTTTGGTTGCTCAGTTTGTTAACAGTGGCTGGGATCTCGCAGACAGAAAGTCGCAAACCTGCCAAAGACATTTGCAGCAAAAGCCGCTGCCCTTGTGAGGAGAAGGAAAACGTGCTGAACATTAATTGTGAAAACAAAGGATTTACAACTGTCAGCCTCCTCCTGCCACCACCGTCCAAGATCTACCAGCTGTTTCTCAATGGGAATGCACTGACTCGCCTGTTCCCCAATGAGTTCGTCAACTACTCCAATGCTGTGACCCTCCACTTGGGCAACAACGACATGCAAGAGATCCGCACAGGGGCCTTCAGTGGCCTGCGCACCCTCAAGAGGCTGCACCTCAATAACAACAAGCTGGAAGTTCTGAAGGAGGACACATTCCTGGGCTTGGAAAGTCTGGAGTACTTGCAGGCCGATTACAATTACATCAGTGCCATTGAGGCAGGGGCCTTCAGCAAGCTAAACAAGCTCAAGGTACTGATTCTCAATGACAACCTCCTGCTGTCCTTGCCTAGCAATGTCTTCCGCTTCGTGCTCCTCACTCACCTGGATCTACGGGGGAACCGGCTTAAGATGATGCCTTTTGCGGGTGTGCTGGAGCACATTGGAGGCATCATGGAAATCCAGCTGGAGGAAAACCCTTGGAACTGCACCTGCGACTTGCTGCCACTCAAGGCTTGGCTAGACACCATCACCGTGTTTGTGGGTGAGATAGTCTGCGAAACCCCCTTCAGGCTTCATGGGAAAGATGTGACCCAGCTCACCAGGCAAGATCTCTGCCCTAGGAAAAGCTCCAGTGATTCAAACCAGAGGGAAAAACATCCTGTCCTCTCAGACCCACATATCTCAAGGCTATCGCCCACAGCCAACTCTGCCATCAATCCTACCAGAGCTCCAAAAGCCAGCCGTCCACCCAAAACCAGGAACCGCCCCACACCCCGTGTCACTGTGTCAAAAGACAGACAAATATTCGGACCTATCATGGTTTACCAGACAAAGTCTCCTACGCCGGTCACCTGCCCAGCTGGCTGCATCTGTACTTCACAGGGCTCAGACAATGGATTGAACGTGAACTGCCAGGAGAAAAAGATAAGTAACATCTCTGATCTCCACCCTAAGCCAACCAGTCCAAAGAAACTTTACCTTACCAGTAACTATCTGCAAGTCATTTATAGAACCGATCTCATAGAGTACAGCTCTCTGGATTTGTTACATCTAGGAAATAACAGAATTGCAGTGATACAAGAAGGTGCCTTTACAAACCTCACAAGTTTACGTAGACTTTATCTTAATGGCAACTACCTGGAGATTCTGTACCCATCTATGTTTGATGGGCTGCAAAGCCTGCAATATCTCTACCTAGAGTACAATGTCATTAAGGAGATCCTGCCACGCACCTTTGATGCTCTGAGTAATCTTCATCTGTTATTTCTCAATAACAACTTGCTCAGATCCTTACCTGACAAAGTCTTTGGTGGCACTTCCCTCACCAGACTCAATCTTAGAAACAACCATTTCTCACACCTGCCTGTGAGAGGAGTCTTGGACCAGCTCTCAGCTCTAATTCAGATAGACCTCCAGGAGAACCCTTGGGACTGTACGTGTGACATCCTGGGGCTGAGGAACTGGATAGAGCAAGTCACCGACCAGAACAAACAGCAGTCAAATCCCCCTGTAGTTATCAACGATGTTGTTTGTGACTCTCCCACCAAGCACTCTGGACAGCATCTGAAATTCCTGAGCAAAGAAGCCATCTGCCCAGAAAATCCTAACTTGTCAGATTCTTCTCTCCTCTCCATGAACCAGAACACGCATACACCCCATCTCCTTGATGTCTCGCCCAGCTCATACCCAGAAATGCACACTGAGGTTCCACTGTCTGTCTTAATTTTAGGCTTACTGGTGGTGTTTATTTTGTCAGTCTGTTTTGGAGCAGGCTTGTTTGTCTTTGTCCTTAAGCGCCGGAAGGGGGTGCAAAGCATGCCCAGCAGCGCAAACAACTTAGATATAAGTTCATTTCAGCTCCAGTATGGGTCTTACAACACTGAGACCCATGATAAAACTGAAGGACACGTTTATAACTACATTCCTCCTCCTGTTGGACAGATGTGCCAAAACCCAATCTACATGCAAAAGGAAGGAGATCCAGTTGCCTATTACAGGAATCTCCACGAGTTTAGCTATAGCAATCTTGACCACAAAAAGGAAGACCCCACCAGTCTTGCGTTTACAATCAGTGCAGCTGAATTACTGGAAAAGCAGTCCTCGCCAAGGGAACCAGAGCTTCTGTATCAAAATATTGCAGAAAGGGTCAAGGAACTCCCCACTGGAGGTTTAGTTCATTATAACTTTTGCACCTTACCCAAGAGGCAGTTTGCCCCTTCATATGAATCAAGACGCCAAAACCAGGACAGGATAAATAAAACTGTTTTATATGGAACACCCAGAAAATATTTTGCAGAACAGTCTAAACCTGAGCATCCTTTACTCCAAGGAAAGCTACAAACAGAACCAGACTACCTCGAAGTTCTGGAGAAACAAACTGCCATCAGTCAGCTGTGAAGGGGGGAGGTGGGAGGCAAAGGAAAATTTTTGAACGGGCTCAGCATTGCATTTGATTGAGTCTGAACTCAGTGCTGATGTCATCTGTCGCATTCCCAATATTTCCACTTTTTAAATTAGAGAGGGAGCGAGAGAGAAACAGAACCCTTACAGCATAGCAGGGATATGGTGTTGCATTTGCAACGTTCCCTTTAAGTTATTTCTATATCTCTCTCCTTTTAACGCTTCTGTAGAAACTGTCACTGCAAATGTATGTTTCTGTAATAGATCTTGCATAATTCTTTTTGATTTGAAAGGAAATGAAGAGGAAGGTCTTTGGTGTTTCTGTTTGTTTGGGTTTTTTAATTTTATTTTCATTTTGAAGTGGAAACTTAATGTATTATGTAGAAGATCTCCAAAGATCTTTTTTCCTGGACTATGACTTTCTTTTGTAAATAATAGTATACAGTACTGCTGTTTCAATTACCAAGTATAGCCACTGGGCGTCACTTTTTTTTGTGTTAAAGTGCCTTTGCACTTTAAGTACATTATTACTTAATTGTTGCTCTTAGCTTTGATAAATTGAACCTATTTTAATGTGTTGTATTTTTGAAATTAAAAAAATGTAAAATAGATCTATATGTCAGCTGCATTAAATCAGGTTTGATTTATAGGAAAGCTGCCCTTCTTTAAATGAATCTAGTTCTAGAACCTTACAGACTCAAATGTAAATTATTGGGGTATTTTTCCCTTTAGGTTTGTTTAGAGTGATTCACTGAAATCAACTGAGAGAATTTAGCAATGGACTAGAGGTTACCAAATGCCTCAGCTGGGAGTAACAGCTCATTAATAAAAGACATTTAACACAATATCATAGTGAATTGAACAATTAATGTCCTTCTTAATACATTGCATTGCATTGCATTGCAACTCTAACACAGTAATGTTCAGTGGTTTAAGATTATTTTCATACTTAAGAGAAAATTATTCATAGTGTTTTATGCATTAAATTAGGTATTTTATGACAGAGTTTATAACTTTTTTGGACTGAAATGAACATGTCCTTTTTCTGCCATATACATTTTTTTTTTTAAGCAGGGACACCAGCAGGGGTCATCACACACTTCATTAAATTTATTAACATACAGGCCAATGAACCAATACCAAAGGTAAAATTAAGGTAGCAGAAATCACTGTGTGCATCACACTTTTAGTAGTCTGAACTATGTCAAGTTTTCAGTCTCTAAAGCACAAGCAACATTGCAATAGTTGTAATGTACTAGAGAAAACTACTATTAAGTTCATTATCTTAAATTGTATAAAATGTTTCAAGTTAAAAGTTAACTGAATTCCATTCTCAACACTGGTTTTCTTAAGCCCATCAGTGAACAAATGCAATAAGTCTTCTTTCCCATTAACTCAGGCCTGTTTTACTTCAGGCTTTACATTGTCACCTTCAATTTACATTTCCTTCCTGGAGAATATTGAAACCATTTTTATTAACAAGTATACAGTCAAAGTCTATTAAGCCTTATTAGCTTCTAAATAATTTTTAGATGCAAACATTATTGTACAATTTAAACAAACAGCCCTTATTTACAACAAAAACAGTTTTGTTTTGTCTATTGTAAATCCTTATGCAACTGGGATGGTGATCTGCATATAAAGTAGGCCAGGCTTTTCAATTCCTTATTAAAGCAATTGATGGAGTCTGAAAGAAGCACACTGTTTCCTTTTCATAAATAGGTTACTGCACATAATAATCCTTTATTATCATGCGGAGATTGAAGTGGCCTCTGCTGACTGATTTTTAGAGCTTTACTATAGCTAATAATACAGTATCTACAACTTTGAGAAATTTTCAGCAATAGCATTTGAGCTATAAATAACTACAATCAATGTTGTTCTAATCAGGCCTTTGCCAAAAGGAAGTTGCTTTATGTTTAAGAGCTAAAGAGGCTTTGCATGTGTATTGCCAGATATGTGAGTCATTGAGTAAACTGTCTTCTAATGATTTATGTGACATCTGAGTACATTAATATGCTAACATGTCCATAGCAGCTATGGCTGTTCATTAGATCAGGTTTAAAACTGTAGTGCTACAATGAACTACTGAGGAATCAGTCTTCAAAAAAGGTCTCACTTCATGAAAGAGGCGAAATGGTATCACGTTAGTTGAACTTGGAACATTTGACCGGAATAGTGTCGTCCATCTTTGAGCGAGGTACTTGTTTGAAAGCTTCCAGTAGTGATTGTCTTTTTATGGCTCCTTTCCCTGAGTAGTTAAAAGCATTTATTGTTGAAAACCTAAGAAAAGTATGAGTATTATTTTAAAGTAAAGTTATTAACTCCTTCCAGGTATGATTTTAGTATTACCCGCAAAACAATTACCATGTTACATCCAGCACTCTAGCAGTTATTATTATTTATTATTCTGTAGTGAACCAGAACCAATTACATGTTTTTTTCTCAGAAAAATGCAAATTTTTCCTACAAAAATATTTCAATTTTCTAGTGTTTGCAAACAACAGAGATAGGGAATTGATTCTTTTAGTAACTTGTTTATTTTTACTGCTTGAGTCTCAGACTGTCTTAGCATGTTTTCCATTGTAGCACAGCCACGTTTTACAGAGGTTGCTGTTGCTTTACATTTCCTTATCCTTCCTAGTGGAATTTATTTAGGGACTAGATTTTATTTTGCATCATTGTTAAATTTTATTTTGCATCATTATTCAAAATCATTGTTGCTAGAGATCTTTTAGGTTTGGTTTTATACCTTTCAGCTGACATCTATTAAGCAACTTTTTTGTAGTGTGTATAGGTGAGACGGAAGGAATTTTTTTCAGTTACACTTAAAGAGATTTGTTTAACAGGGAAAGTGTGTCAGCAGCTGCTGTGTAGAGGGTTTCTACGTTTCTTTAGCTGTGCAGCTCTGGAAGCTGCTGCTTGTTAGGAGACTGCTGCTTGCCTGAGTAATGGCTTGATAATGAGTCTGAAAAAAATTTCCTTCATAGTTTGAAAAGTTGAACTGTGGAAATTATGTAACCAGGTTAGCAAATTATTTTTTCTCCTCAGGAAAATCAGATGCAAATAGTTTTCTTTCTTAATAAGTTTTCTTTTGTGACAGTGGACATAATGACCTTTACAGAACCAGTAATGATGCAGACTTAAGTACTCTTAAAACTATGCAGTTACCTTCAGCGAAAATGAAGATGCAGTACATTTCCAATGCATGAATACATTTTTAAGAGATCTTTCTATGTAAGCATGAAGTAAACTTTTGCAAAGCATGATCTTAGAAACTGGATTACAATAGGTAACTTTAGTGGCAAAATAGAGAGAGATGCTAACCTTACACTGCTGTCCAGATTGACCCACAGGTTCTAGGCAGATGTCTGTCTCCTGGGGCAGTGCTGTGGCTTTGCTAGCAACAGAACACAACAAGAAGATGACAGGTTAATTGTCTTCCATTTTTCTCTCGAAAAAACAAAAGCTGCTGTTTGCAAAAAGGTCTGTAATTTCTGTCCAGGTTCTCAAGTCTGCTGCAGAACCACTCCAGATGCCCTTTGGTAGTCCTCCTTTCTGCAGTCTCTGTCTCCCATCCAGTTTCATTCGTTTAGGTTCCAGCATTTGCTCAGTTTCTACCTCACCCAAGCCCTCACTGTGTACCACTCCAACCTTTCCCTCTGGTATCTGTTCCCCTGGGCTCTCTCTGTTTTTTCCCCAGCTAGCTCTGGAGAACATATTTCAGGGAACTGATGTCCCTGCTTCTCTGAGAGTTCAGCCCATACCTCCTCTCATGACACTGCTGAGTAGCCCGATGTGAAATGAGACACCTGATCTCAGTGGTATTGCTGAGGACCACACTGGAGTAAGCTCTGCATAGCTGTCCCTCTACCACTCATTGAGCAGAGGAGAGAAGCGTAAAATCAAATAGTGTTTCAGCTTCCACGCAGGATTTCCCGTGTGCTGACCCTGGCTATGCAAGCGGCGTTTCTGACTGAGAACAAATGGATAAGATATCTGAAACTGCTGGCATCACATCACACTTCTCTTTAATTTCAGTGAGTTGTCTTCAGCATGGTTAATCTTGACAAAATTAGCTACTAAAATGTAATGCTCAAACTGGTTGTGTAGGGTCTCTAGAGTAAATAGCAAAATCTAGGCCATTCAAAGGTGATTTATTCCCTCCCAAAATACATGGCATGAATGCAGATATCACTGATATTTTTTTCCAATAACTATAGAGAGGGTTGTTGATGAGCACTGATTAGATCCTAATTCCCACAAAGCTGCAGTCAGCCCAGCCTGATCATTTTCCAGCACACCTGATGTAACACCTACACTTTTCTAAGTATCTACCAATCTCTACCCCAAGATATTTCCATTCTGCCCATGAGAAAAATGTTCCCTGTGGATTTATAGCCTGATTCGGTCAAAGGCACTGGCTTTTTATAGCACCTTCCTGTGTTCATAGAGTATAGAGTAGAGTTTAGTTTTCTTTTTCTTTCTATCAGCACTGGAGCTGCTAAAACAAAAATTAACCCCTTTAAAGTTAGAAGCTGTAATTAATAGTGTTAAAATAAGGGTACCAATGAGTTAAACTGCCTATATAAAAGTCTTAAAAGAATACTGATCTTGTATAAGAATAAAAATAACCATAACTTTTAACTGCTCATGAGTGAAATGAGATACTAGAAATGTTAATGAAACTTCTTAGGCTCTTACAGGCCAATCACTGATATAGTTTGTGATTTTTCATATTACTGTTTTTGCACACGGTAAATGTCATTTAACAGAGAGAGAAGTAAAAAACACCCTTTTTCGCTAAGTCCTTCCCCCAAACATACAACTACAAACCAACAGATAACTTCTGCAGGTGATGTGACATTTCTTGTATTTTTCCCTTCACTTTTTCAAACTGTTCTGTAGAAGCAGGACAAAAGTTATTCTTTTGAAGAGGATCATTAAGTCTGTTTGGATTATTGATCTCATAGCTTTTCTGGGCACAAGGCCAATGATTTTGACTAAGGTTTTTAATCCTAGCTAATGAGGGAGGTGGATTAATGAGAAGGTTTTTGTTGGTTTTTTTTGTTATTGGAGGGTTGGTTGGGTTCTTTGAACCAGCAGATTGACATGTTTATGAATACAGATGAATAGATCATTTTGAACGAAAGAAATGTTGGAGCTGCAATCAGAGATGCAGTCATTCTGAAGACCAAATAGAATCAAGAGTATGAGTGAACTTGGAAAAACAAGACATCATTGAACTGACCATAAACACAGAGAGCGCCCATTTGAGTACAGCTTCTGTACATGCTGTTAAAAATTTTGAGGGACGAAATTAGAGGCCAAATACATCTCCATTATCTTTAAGGATGTTCAGAATTTGATTCTCATCTCTGCTCATTACCCTATTTGTGCATGCATCTAAAGTGGTACTAGTAATGCACTATTCTCTTTTTGGTCTTTGTTTTTAAAAATACAATGAATTAACCATTTGTGCAACTAATGCAATAGTATTTAAACCTCTAAGGTCCTGTATAAAAACTAGCTTTTCAGCAAACTGTTCAGATCAATATATGTGGCTAGTTACAAAATAAGAGCAACAGAAAACATTTTTACTGAACTTAAAAAGGAAGGTGCACCACCATTTAGAAATCAAGAAAACATAAATTTGTGTTTGCACTGTAACAGAAATTACACTGACATTACAAAGTGTCTGCAATATGACATCAGGATTCTTTGTGGCAGCAGAATAAGTATAGATTTGTGTCTTAGCAACACAGATTCCTTGTATCCTCTTTTCTTGCCCTGCATGTGCATTGCTCCCCAGAGCCAGAAGTGTTAGGCACCAATTATCTTCTGAGTGGGAGGTAGTACAGCCATTTTAAGAATGCCGTCTGCATTGGAAAAGGCACAGCTAATGTATATAGACCTGTTGCAGTAAGCTCCTCTTGAGATAAGACCTATTTCCATACAAAAGCCTGGAAAAAAATCCCCTTGAGATCACTAATACTGTGACAGAGTCTATTTTAAGACATTTTGACTTTTCTTCTGAGAGCATGTTGTCTAAGAGGCAGAGGAAGTGGAGCTAAGGTAGTTTTTCCCGTGCTATAAATTTTTCCCTTCTCCCTGGGGATTTGTTACTGACATGCACGCCAGTACCTTAGCTGGACAGCTAAAATGTACAGAAATTTTTGAAAGAACTGTGAAAATGCAATGATTATGTAAATTCTCTTCTAATCACAAAAGAACAAGCAACTTACTACCAAAGCAAAGTCACAGAGGCTTTTAAAAGTTCCAGGCTACAGTCAAATCTGGGTGATTCAGATGTAAATGCAGCTTACCTTTTTTACCTTTACACTTCAGTAGCTCCAGTAGAGTCCCTTGGGACTGGAACCAGTGGCAAAAATCTCACCAAATACAGGCAGACACTGAACTCACCAAAGTGTGAGTGGTAGAGGAGGGAGAAAAATTATTATGTCCTTTTACCACCACATAAAATGCTGTTTGGGAGTTTTCCAGACTGAACACTCATTCATGTAAATCTGAAGTCAGCATACTCCAAGTTTGTACCTGAGTCACCAAGTATCATATTTTCAGTAATGTTTGAGTGTGAATGGTGTGAATTTTTTGGCTTAAGGTGTGGCCAAAATCTTAACTGTTGCCACCTCTTCTGCTCTTGGAAGGGTGAGATTTCATTTGAAAACTCAAGTTTCTGCTAATTTTTTATTCTTGGTTATTCCTGACTGTATTTTTGTGATGGAAGACAAATGGAATATGTTCAGCTAAGTCTTTATTTTTCCTTTATCTGCTTTTTACAAGTAGCCAAGTTCCTCAGTACCAGGGCAGCTGGGACTTGAACCACTCAGAAGAATTTCAGAAACTTAGTGATCCACTCAAGTGAGCAGAGCTTTACCAAAGCTTTACTGCTCCCATGCACCTGTTGTGTTTGCTGGGCTGTTGCTTCTATTCAAATGTATTCCAACTTGAAACAAATACACACTAATAAGTATCTGTGAAAACCTTATAATATTCAGCTTACTGCTTATTTACAATAGAAAAAAGAGAGGGGATTAGAGATTGGGAAAAGCTTCAGTTTTTATGGGTCCCTTTTCTGAAGGTTTATGAGGGGATTATTAGTGAATCGAAAGGAAAACTAACTACACCATTGTGTGGGGAGTTTGCCTTTTCATGAAAGATAGCAGCGAAAAAAGAAGCATAGGTTATAATTCTCTTAACTGTCAAGGTGTTAAAAGGAGACTACCAGAAAGGTACTGGAACAGGTCACCCAGAGAAGTCCTGGGTGTCTCATCCCTGGAGGTCTTCAAGGCCAGATTGGATGAAGCTTTGATGAGCCTGATCTAATGGAAGGTGTCCCTGCCCATGGCAGGGGGTTTGGAATGAGATGATCTTTAAGGTCCCTTCCAACCCAAACCATTCTATAATTCTATGAAAGCGAAGGGCTTCAGCGCTTACAATTCACAGACCTTACAAAAATATCTGGGGTTTTTGTGGAACTCCTAAGGGGAAATGATACACAAGCAGCTTTCCTAATGGCTAGGGGAACTGGACAGGCAGTTCTCTTGACCGGGTGAGAAATCCCAGCCTTAAAGTTATACCAAATTTACTGCAATACAGGCATAAGCGTGGCTTCATGAAGAGACAATGATAGTGAGGAAAATGCTTAATGCTACAGTTCACACTTTAATTAGTGGTGTCGTTCTTAGCTTGTGTTCTCTGAGACCGTTTTTAACATCCCATCTAACTCATAAGCTACTTGCCAGAACTGAGTGGATAATTCTTATTTGTTAATGTGGCCTTATTTTCCATAATACAATGTTTACAAATTTGTTTGCTGGTGGCTTATGTTTTCCATGGCTTCTCTTCATCCTCCAAATAATGTGTGGGAATAATTCCTAGCTGTAGAGTCATAATGGATAATTCATAGTGAATACCTAAAATTAAACAACCGGGGGCTTTGCTTATACTATAGTATTTATTTATTTATTTGCTAGGTAGGGAGGCAGTGGGCCTAGTAAGAGCTCATTTGGTGGAAAATGAGAAATTAGTGTTGTTTATTTAGTTTGCCAGTGACCTTGCACAATGCATACCTGTGTCCCCATGCTTTAATTTCTGCATCATTAATTGAGGAGGATGAAGATTCCTGCTTTAGTCTAGTGAGATTTACTGATGAGAAATGTTAAGTACTATTGTTTTTCAAAACCAGTGCTTATGGCTTTATAACTTTGTCCACATACAGCGATAGTCTACTGCTTCTTTCCCTGCCATATGTTTTTCTGATCTAAGAATGTGGTGTGTGTATTTCAGATTTAGTTTGGTTTTCTGTTTTTATAGTTAAAACCAGACCACGATGATTACCTTGTACGTGAAAAAAATACTATCTCCTTATAAAAGGAGATGACATATAGAATGAAATGGGAATGGCTACAGTTTGGTTTTAAACTGTTGAAAACACATAGTATCTCAGCTTCTAAATTGTCTGTCTCTGGCTGAATTGGATCACCTTGACTGTTTCTGCCCTACAGAATCCTTTCAACAATAGTTCTTTGCATTCCAGTTGGTTTTTATTCACCCTTTTTTCTTCATGATGTCAGTTCGGCTATTGCATACAGCTTTTATGCTAATAAGTGAGCCAAAAGAGGCTCTGAGTGGCAGACAACAGCTGTATTAAGAACCTGGCACTCTGAGGAGACAAAGAAATGCGTTCAACTTTCCTTTTCTGTCTCTTCCCTGTACTCTCTAACCTCTCCTTTTTTCTACTCCATAGTTACTGTAGTAGTTCTCTTGCCCATTGAATGCAGAGTGTGGTCATGTTTTTCCATCTTACAGCCTAGCTACATGCTGTAAATTCAAAAGCCCACTATTTTCCACAGAGAGTCTTCCAGAACATATGTGAACAAGTCTTGCCTAGCAATCTGAGGACACTTTCATGCAACAGAACTGATTTGTAATTGTAGGACTACATGCTACAAGAATCTGTGTCAGTATATCTGTTCAATACAAAGAAGCCACAATTTCACCTCCACTTTTACATTGGATTTTGGTTAACCAACTATAATTCATTCATTGGTAGGCATGTTATTCTGGTATAGGATTAGATGTTGTGCCCATCTAAATTTCAAGACTGCTAAGACTGAAGTTCTTACTTTCCTTGCTGATTCATAAAATGGGACACAGGACAATTGTTCATGGTTTCTAGATTGTAAATGACATTGGGGTTTTTTTTGGCTGGATGTAGTAAGTGCTCTAATCCCATGCACAATTTTATGTTTCTAGAAAACACGCAGTTGTTTAGAAGCCATTTATGTGGAACATAAGATACATGGTAGACCACAAAATATCTCTAGCAGTGCAATGTAAAACATCTGTCCTGGACCAGCAGAAGTACATCAAAAGCAGTAGTTCAAATAGTCCTTCAAAATTCTTGTTCTCTTTAAGTTCTGGGAAAAACATAGATAAATGTAAACATTCAATGATCCTTTTAATATGTTCATCTTAGGGATTGTAAGTGTTAACTTTTCTATCCTAAGAATTAGAGAAGTTATTATTTAAATAAGGGTATCCCGATCCTCAGCTGGTGTAACTAGACTTTGGCTCCATAAACACTCCTGTAATGTTTTATAGTAGCTGAGGATGTAGCCACTTTGTTTTGTAGACCTCTTAACCTAAGCAATCAACATCCATCAGTAATGGATCAGCATTATAAGCAATGCTGTATGTTGTTCACTTTAATTTCACTGCTTTAGAACCAATACAATTTGCTGCTCTTTTGGAATTCTTTGTTACATTTAAGAAAAAAGATCTTTGAAAGCTCACCACCTAGTTCATTTGGGGATTCAAATGAATAATTTGTGCAATACAGCTCTTTGGTTCATACATTTATACATTCAGCACTTAATAAACCCTTTTAATTCTTAAGTCTTATAGTTAGTAATACAAAGTAGTGAGACAGAAAAGTATATTTTTGCGTTCTCCATTTGGGACCCCTTACTTACTCAGAAAGATCATAGCTACTTAACAACTCTCTCATACTCATTCTGCCACCCTCAGTGTTTGGATGAGAGTCTACAATCAATGGCAACTGCACTATAACGGTAAATGTACTTTCAAAGAAAACTAGCTGTAAAGTCTTGGGACAAGCACAAAGTCAGATTTAGAAAGTCATGTTTTCCCAAGGATGCCCACAGCTGTTTCTTCTTCTTTGTGAGCAATACGTTCTCTTCATCTAAAATATATAACCTTATTATCATGCAAACGTTTATCGCACATTAGAATCAGGCTTGCTCTTCTCACAATAGGTAAGCTTCCTGTATTATTACAGATAACAAAAATCCAATTTCTGAAAATGTTCTATTATTGTTTCTTTTTTGCTCTGCTTTTTATTAGTGAAGAACTAGTAATTATTTGGTCTTATTCAGACTTTCCAGAGGAAGAACTGAAGTCATATTTCCCACACATTGGGATTCTGATCATTGAAATTCACTTCTTTCTCTTCTTTCTATTGCCTTTAAATAAAGGACTATACTACTGAAAAAGACTCAGCTCAGTCTGGAATGATACAAGTGCAAGTCAGGAATAATTGAAAATAGTTTTGATCACCCTTGAAATCCTAGACTAAGCAGTTTTGCTAACACTCAAAGAAATTCACTGGAACGTTTTGATTTATTGCACAATAGGTAGAAAGCTTCTTTTCTTCTTCTTCAGGCTCTTACGCTGCCAATGGATATTTGTTCTGTAAGTAGCACTGACATGAGAAGTCTGAAGTTGTCCACTTTTCTTCCTTTGACCAACATTCCCTTGGTAAACAGAGTACCATGAGGGGAGCGGTGTTAATCCTCTAAGTTTAGCTTTGTGAAAAAGCCACACTGAAAGCTGTGAAAGCTTTGAGCAAAATTAACAAAACTTTGCAAGCCTTGCCAGCATCTTTCCAGAACACTTGTCACTATGAGAATCCAATTTAATAATACCCATAGCAGTTTCTTCCAAATTAATAAAGTATGAATGTGGAAATAACAGGAGCTATACCCTTAGCTGAAGTAACTCCATTTAGCAACATGGATTGCAATGGTAATTGCAATGCTAGTTCTCCAATCTGTTGAATTATGCTTATTAATTGAATTGAGAAATTGATTTTGCTGCCTCTGGGCTGAGCAGTCGGACTGGGTAAGGGCCAGGCTACTTCTGCAAAGGGAAGTAAGGCGCAGAAATGGAACCGCAATAGACAGAAAAGCACAGCCCTGAAAGGAAGGTCGAGACCACCAAGGCGGAGAGCACTGCTCCCCTAGAAGGGACTGCCTCACCCACATGGACAGACATGCCATCCCAGATTCCACAACCAAGCCTTTGGTAGGCTTTGGCATAACCAGACAGCGAGCACCTGGCCTTTTTACTTCCCTTGCAGGGCATACACCATTCAGCCAGTTGCACTAGGTTGATGTCTCCCTTCCCAAAGCTGTCTACATTGTCTTAAACCTAGCTAATCTGGTAAGAAATCCAATGGGTTTGTAGAAATCCCAGGGCCAAGTCATTCAGTCTGAAAGTGCTCTGTGATAGCTGACTGGAAAAGTGTAAACAACACACACAACTGTCCTAGAGAGAGTCCTAGATGTCTGCCCCAATCCACCTAATCTCATTGCACTGAATAAGCAGTCACTATTATTAAAGAAAATACATGTTTTTAAAAGGGGTGGGGTGGGTAGGGGGTAGGTAGACAAGATGAGGAATGCCACAGAACCAGCCTTGCATTTCTACACTCAGATAAATATTCCATCTGTCCCAAATATATGAAAAGGACCACTCTGAACAGGAGACTTAGGAAGATGGGACTCCCTGATGGCCTCAAAATTGAAAGAAAACAGGGCTTATGTGTTCTTCTAACTGACCTTGGCTTGAAGTATTTTCTGATAGCACATAAGACAGAAAGAACTCTGGACTGTCTCTGTCCTTGGAATAAACTGGGTCACACAGCAACATCAATTTTTAAGTGAAGCTGCCCCCTTGGAATCAGCACTTAACTTGTTCTTAAAAATTGTGCCTTGATCTACTCTTTTAATGTTGAAAAATTATGATCTCTATACCAAACAGGGCAGTAGTGTACTCTGTAGTTCAGTACAAGAGATTTAGACTCCACTGGTAATGGGAGAGGATCCTTTGACAGATGAACTGCATGAAGAGCATTATTGCCTCCACAGATGGTTCTCTATAATAAATGTTGCTTTTTTTGCTTTTTGATTTTGTCATTTATGTGGGATTCATGTCATTTAACAGTACCTACCTAAGCATGAGATGTCTTGTCTAATTTAATCATTTGTACTCTTTTTATAGTTAACAGAAGAAATCAGCTCCACCACAGGTTGATTCATCTCACCCACCTCAGCAAATTGTCATTGTCTGCACACTATTTATGCCTTTGTGAGTTAGACTAGTCTTCTCCTCAAGTGAAATTTCTTAAACAGTTTCTTGAACAGGAAACAGATGAAACTTCCAAAGAAGTTTTTATTTTCTAGTCACATCCATACCATTCTGCAGTCATCTTGTAGAAACAAATGAATTGTCCATGTTTTAAAGGTAAGGTGAAACTCTTGCCAAGAGAAATAAAGAATCAACAGAAACAAAAAACAAATGTTCTCCTGTACTAAACAATTTTTATAAGGACATACAGGTAGTGTTATGCAGCCCCCTACACCTCTTTTCTTTATGCCTACAGCCACAAATTCTCAGGGCTCCCCAAGCCTTTAATCTCCTCCACCCAACTCCCTTCATGAAGATACTTGACTCAGATAATGCTGTGCCAAATCTTCTGTGACTGTACTCACATTTCTCCTGTGAAAACCATGTTTTTAGCAACACTTAGCTAATCCTGGAATCCCATATAGATACCTAAGATATGGGTCCTCAGTTCCCACCTAATCTAGTTACAGGCAATATGGTTTTTTTCAGACAAGTGACTTGAGATTTGTAGTCCTTTAAAATGCAGGTGCCCTAACCACAAATGAGGTTTTGGAGCAGATAAATCCTTCAATAGCAGCACATGTCACCACAGCAGAAAAATTACACCCTCTCCAGCTATTAAAGGCCACATTTGGATACATTTACATACAGAGAAATATCCAACAGTCTTAAGAGTAGCAAAGATATTCTTACATCTCATGTATTCAACTAAATTTAAGAGAAGTACAGGAAAGAGAGAAAGCAATTTGGAAGATGCCTAGGAGGTACTACCATAAAGGAACTGGGAGTGGATTTGTACTGATTAGTGAGCAAACGAGAGACTTACCAAGTGCTCTGCATCTTCATGTTGATGACTCTGAGGCAGTCAGCCATATGCAGTTGCTGTGAGTATCTAGCAAAGTATTTAAAATTATTCTGCTTGGCCAACCATGGCTTTATGATCTGCTGTCTATCATAACAGTTGCCACTATTACTTTGCTATTACTTACTGAGAAAAATTACTCCTTTTTACATGTTATTTTGTAAATGAAAATTCTTGGGAGGAAAAAGTAGCATTTTCAAAGGTTTACTGGTGTCTAAGTGTTGAGCTGAACCATAAATTACCTCTTGAACAGCCAGTCATAAAAGAAATACAAAGTATTTTCAAGCAGCTAATGATCATTCATCTCTCAAGCTCTGAGCTGTTCTAGAAGATATCTAAATGCCCACTTTACACCACCAATGCAAACATGAAGAATTATTGCTACCCAGAGAAGTCATGTGAGTTTATAAAATTTGGCGATTTATCTCTTTTCAGTTGCTGGTATTTTGCACCAATCACATTTGTCCAGATAAAGAGTGCCTTAAGCAATTAAGAAACACAACAATCCTCATGATTCCCCCAAAGCCTCTGTCCCAGTTTCCAAGGTGAAAACCCAAGTTTGAATACCTACTGTAGCCATTCCAAAATATTTGCATAAGGAAAGAGGTGCCCCTGCAGCCATCCCAGTTTGTACTGTACGACTTCTAGTCATCCCTTTTGCAGAAGTCAAGAAAAGATAAATGATCAAGTAGCTGGAAAGGTGATGTCTAGATTCTCCTCCCCAAGAAGGTTTGTCTCCATCCACCTCTTGTGAGCCATATTGACAAAATGTTTAATACAATGCATAAAATAAAGACTTGCATGACTGGGCTTTCTAAGGTCTCACTCAGATTCAACACCATTAATCTTTGTTTGGAAAGCCATGGATATTACTTTCTATAGCAAGTAAATAATCACTGTTTTTTTATTACTTGCCCTCTGTACTAATAAAGATGCATATTTTACTCTTCTGTTTTGTACTAAGGAGACAAAGACAATGCAGGTTGTGTTCTTGCTTTAGGTGAACCCTTCTTGTCTCCTAGTTTATATATGTACACACTTGTCTCCTTTATGAAATAAAGAAAACAGCATTAACTACCTTACTTATTCATTTACATTGGCTTCACTAAAAGAGCATATTCAGATATGAACTGATCCAATAGGGCAATTCATCCATGCAATAATTGCATAATCGGGGTCTAATCCAGAAGAACTGTAAGGAAGATAAGGATTTCCCCGTGGGAAATGTATACACAAGCAGAATATGGATTTGCTAAATGCACAAAACTGCATGTCATTCATTTCTTTTTGTGGCAAGAATCTCGAACTGAGAAGTCAGGTAACTTGAAACAGTTCTTTGAAAGTCATATAGATGACTCACTAATTACAGAATTACTCTCTTCTTGCAAAAAGGGGGTGTGGGCTTTTTTCACAGTTCATTAGATTCCATCAGCCAGTATTTAGAGTTCTGAGAGTATCAGGTAGAAAGAGCTATTGAAGTGTAAATACATATTGTTATTGTTGCTCATTGTTACTTGATACCCTTCACTTTCCACCCAGGCATGCTAAGTACAAAAGAAAATTCAGGCTGTAGGGACAACATTTCTAAAAATATCAGCCAATTATCTACTTCTTTTTTTTCCTTTCTTATTGTGAAAGGGTGAAATACATCCATCAAAGATATTACAAGCCAGTTGCACTCTTTTGACGCAAACTTGTGTCACTGAATTCCATGTAAATTCAGAATGATCAGGATTGAAAAACTTTACCGGAACAACAGTGGTATATTATAGGAAGCTTTCATATAATTGAAAATCATCCCAGCAACCAAGTGGTTTGTACGGAGACACTGAGTTTGTGGCTGGAAAGAGAATTTTAAATGATGCAGCATATGCCAAGCTACTAGTTTCTGGTCCTGCATCTCTCCTACAGAAAAAGACTGCTCAGCACTGCAGTATTTCTCTGCCTGGGAATAACTTTACCTTACCTCTCCTTCTTGCTATGAACAGCTTCACAGTGAGATCACATCACACCTGCAAAAATTAGCAGTCTTAATGAGTGTCCTAGATATGACACCTTAGAGCAGCAGACCTTCCTCTGTTTGCTCAAAAAAATTTCTGCTGCTGAAATATTTTGCTGTTCATATCAGGAACCTGAAGAGAGTTGAGTTTACAACTGCTTTTTAAGGAGCTCCTTAAATCTTAGAGTCAGAGTAAATGAATACATAAAAGTTTCAGGAGATACAGGCAGATTTCCTACTTTTGCAAAGAAAAAATGTACTTAATAAGAGCCTAATTTAACAGCAATGTAATAAGCGGAAATTTTGCCGTTAAGCACAGAGGGAGGGACATCATTCCCACCACACTTAACTCTCAGAGATTTCCCCAAGACTTTAATGCACATAATAGACAGGCTGGAATTACAGCCCTGGGTGCCTCTGTCCTGCCCTCTTTCAAGCAGAGGAATCACTCTTTCTCTCTTCTGTTAGGAGCTCGGGGCTGAACTAGAGTGCTTTGCCTATACAAAATAATTGACTCTCTCTTTAATAACATCTTACTATCAAATGTTTATATCCATTGATTGTCCTGTAAGATGATCAATGTAAAAGCTACCATATCTTTTACTGCAAAGGAAATTGCTCAAATGACGTATAGCTTCTTCTGTATTAGTAGAGACAGCACTACATAATGCAGCTTGAATAATTTCACTTTGAAATGGAAGCCATAACATTCCATTTTATGCCATGGCCAGTCAAGCATCAGCATTTTGATGCTTATGGCACTTTGTGCCATATCTTGTGTCTCTAATTGTGGGAAATATACAAAGCTTTTTTGGCACTGACTGACTTTATTGTGGCAAAATAAATATATGAATTTTGCCATTCAGCAAAGCCTTTACTTTGATTTCCATTAGATTAGGATGTTTAAAAAGTATTGAGCCTTGTATTGTCTTAAACAAAATAAGGAAAGCAATATCAACATGTTTGTGAGATAATTCTCTCTGATTTCAACACAATTATTTTTATTTTTTAATAGTACTCACCAAATGATGCTGTCTGAATATTGAGAAACTGTTAATTCCACTTTTTATAATGTTTCTAGTCAGGGTAAAACTACCTAATGCACCAATACACACATTTCAAGCAAATATGACAGAATGAGGGCATTATGGCTATGACACTCTATGTATATTTGGAACTGTGGGTAAAATTAGTAGGACTGCTGCAGTTACTTGAAATACATGCGGTCAATACCATCCTCTGAATATGAGAAGAAAGAGCAGAAATGACTTGTTAAAGATAATATCAGGAGTGAGAGACCCTCTGGAAACTGAATATGAAATTCAGAATCCCAATCAGCTGCAGCAAAAATCCATCCCTCACACTGTCAGTGCTGTGTGTCTGCCTGGGGCCTCGTTCAGAACAGTGCTTTACAGAGCTGCGTGACTGGACCCATACTTTGACATACTCTGTGGACCTCTTATACGTGATGGGTTAAGTGAAACTTAATGCCTGTCTCCTGCCTCCTTGAAGTAATACGAATTTCTGCTCATCTACACTCCAAGGGTCTCATCCAGCTTTCCTGAGCACCTATACACTGATCTGAATGGACTTTGAACTTGCCTGCTGTCTCTGAACCTCTTTGCTCAAAAGAGAGATTGGAAATGCAGAGCCAAGTTGTTGTGCCTGAGAAAAGGCACTCCAATGTCACATCTCATGCCTGGCACAGGACCAAACAGGATGCTGCATGTGTCAGGATCAGGAATGGATGCAAGAGCTGCAACCCTATATCCTGTGATGGCTTACAGAGGTTAGCTTATGCTGATCTGATTCTTTTCATATATTTCCCAATAGGATGTTTTAAACTAATTAGTTCTTTTAATTAAGAACCTAATTATTATTATGTATTTGATAAAGTCTACCCTATGTCCTTAAAGGGGCAACAGTTATTTAATTAATCTATCCAGACAACAGGTTGCCCAGTGTACTCAGAGTCATCAGAATAGCAGCAGTGTTGGACTGTCTTAGTACAAAGACAGAGAGAAAGCAAAAGAATCCAGGGAGTATGACTGGGGTGAGCAGAGCACCTTCCTTTCCTGGGGCCCTCCAAGTTTTCCTAATACCAAAAGTTTGTTTGCTTTTTCCATTTATATTAAAGGTGTAAAAAAAATATTATTTTTCTTACAAAGCTTAAATCTTTATAGATACACAGGAGAAAACCAAAACTAGAATGAGAAGTTTCCTATGACTGACTTTAATTATACTTATTATATCAAGAACTGTTCTACAGAGGAGTAAGTTTTGTGAAACAAATATATAACATTTACAGAATAAAAGGAGAATCAGGTTTACAGGTTGTTGTTAAAGAATATTTTAAGAAGCAAGCAGACCAGATGAAATGTCAAGAACCAATTTGTTCATGTGAGAGTTGCCACCAGTAGGCTCTAAAAGTCAGTGAGAGCTTAGTTTCTATTTCACAAGTCCTGATCATATCAGTTAGTTTCATGCTGTTAGATTAACTTGTGCACTGAACTTCCCAGAGACAGAGGGAAGAAAAAGATAAGGGAGTAAAGAAGTGAAGAGAAGCCTAAAAGAAAGGCAAAGGAAATAGAAAGAAGCTGGATTTGATGGGATATAAGAGCCATGAAGAATACAGAATTGCTTGGATTAAAAAAATAAAAAAAAATAAAAAAGGAAGGGTTATGCCAAAAGATGGGAGGGGGAAACAAATATTGCTGATTAACAAGGAAAGAAAATGAGAATTTACTGAGACTGATGAGAATTTGAGACTGACAGAGGGAAGTCAAATCACTGAGTATCTCAGTTTTTTAGCTGAGGTGATAAGACAAACACCAATGCATTTATTTTGCCCTCAGAGCTAAGTCGTGATTATTTCAATCCTGTCTAAGTATTTTACAATATAATTTACTTTTTCATGGAGGTTGTGATCTTTCTGCTTCTGCATCATCCTTTGGAAAATACGGTTATAAACGTAGTAGTGTCTACTCTCTGCTCAGTTGTGTTTGCTTTCTTAATGAAATTAATAAGAAAATTGTCACAAGGTCAAAGGGAAATTCTATGTTCAAACTGGTTGGATCAGATCATTAATGCTGAAATTATTAAGATCCCTATGGAACTACAGTAATTTACACCAGCAGGAAATTTGGACTGTGTCAGTTCAAGTACAGCCTAAAGCAGATACCTAATAAAACTATTAAAATTAAAATTTCTTTGAAGTGAGCATATTGTACTGTTCTGAGGCCAATGGAGTGCAGTTACATTAACCACATCCTTTATTACTTTGCAGTAATTATTAACTTCTGTATTTGTTTTTACATCAATCTCAAAAATATTTGTATCTTTCATTTAAGATCACACAGCAATTTTCCTGTAGTCTAGTAATATTATTTTTCGGTTTCTTTTTTATTTTTGTAGCATTTTAGCTTTGATCTATGTGAAATCTTTTAATGCATATTGCCCAGTCCCTAGTTCCATCAAAAGAGCTTGTGCCTAAATATGGCCCCATGTATAAATGGCTTATTTTTCACCTAGTAGAGGCAAAGGGCAAGAATATAGGAACACTACACTAGCTCGATCTTGTTATTCACTTAGCCTTATAATACTGCATCTTTCTCTAATACTGGCCAGCATAGCATTTTTTACAATTATAATCCAACATCCTATTAAATATTTTCTTACTGGGATAACATGGAAATGAAACTCCCAGTTTAATACTTCTTTCAAAAATAATTTTGAACTTTCTACTTATTGTTATTCTTACTATTAAATGATTAGACTCCTTATGAATGTCATTAACTTTTTGGTTGGAATTGTTGGGGAGGGGGTTGAAAAAACTTCACACCTTTGTTTGCAGAGTTATCAAAATTACCTATTGCTGAGGCAACATTCCCCAATAATGTCTGGTTATATTATTTTACATGATATTCCCCATACTATTCCTTATGCTTCTTAATGTCTTTTTGGACCTCTGGCCATAGCTAAAGCCTTCATTAAGCTGTCTAACAACAACCAAATCTCTTTCCTGAACTGAATAATTAATTCCAAATCCTTTCCACTTTCATAGATGTTTTAATAGTTGACATGTACTGATGTCAAGTCTCATTCATTGTCATGATCCTGCTGAAGCTCATCCATCAGCACACAGTAGCGAGGAAGACCACAGGGCTGCTAAGTCTGGAAGCACTTCACCACATAATTGATGTTTATACTGGAAAAAAGCAGTCTTTCCATTCCCATACAGCATAAATCATTTTGCCTTAGTGATAGTGCCCATTACCCTCTGAATATGCCTGTACCCTCTGCAAATTTTGCTACCTTCCTTTTCATCATTGTTCCAGGAATTACTATTTTAACAATGTTGCACCTAATGTAGAAATTTAAATTATTGGATTTGTATATTACTTGTCAAGAAGAAATTCTTAATTTCATGTCTCTTCACATATCAAGACCCAAACTTAATGTTTATGTATTCTAGAAGCCACCTTATCAAAATATAAATGCTATGAAAGTCAAGGAAAATGTGTTCTAGAAATTTTATATACATTTTTTCTTGATTCTCATAAAATATAAATCAGGATCATGAGGAATTTATGAATTCATTTTTTTACCCAGTAAGAGAATACATTGCTGAGAGGAATACTTTTAGGCTAAGGTTATAGAAAATGCACTGAAATGCAGTATAAAAGAATATAAAAGCTTTCAGAAATAAAAAACAGTGGGTTACAGTGCAGTATTAAGGTAGTGAGGACTCACTGTTTCACTGTGGTCTGAATTTGTTTCAACCCTCCACTGGTTTACTTTTTGCCATATTTTTGAAAAAAAAAAAAAGATTAAATTGTAGTTACAGGTAACTGAGAATATGCTATTCAGATATGAGTTTAATAATTCAGACCCCTTTTAGCAATGATAACCTGAAGCTAGAAGAGCGAAACAGAGAATCTTCCACAGAAAAGTGGTACTTCTTCAGCACTTCTTCACCATTTCTTTCATTACTAAAGCCTGTTCACTTGACTTGTAACTGTAAGAGATACTGGCACTTTGTCATGTGTCAAGGCAAAAAAAAGGAGACACAACTCACCTGCACTTCATCCCATGCACATTTCTAGTCTCTGCCAGCATTGCAGAAGACAGTCGAGCGGTTGTTCCTGACCCCTAGAGCTACCAGATCCCTTGTCCAACATTGCTACAAGGAGAAGACAAAATACATTGTGCAAAGGAGGAGAGGGAACCTCAACCAGCCTGCATCAAACACAAGATCAGCAATAAAAGGTTTTTGTGAATTGAGTTTAAAATCTGGTGAGAGGTCTGAACACCTTCACAATATTTTGAAACTCTAGCATCTCACTAAACACACATATGGGAACTATGAGATTTCCTATAGCTTCTGCGTGCAACTCCCACAGATGAGATGGCATTTGGAACAGGCAGAATAATGTTATAGAAAAATATTAATGAATAGAAAGATAAAATTACAATACCTGACAATCCAGTAAATTGAATTGATTTAGTTTACGGAGATATCAACAATTTACAGCATTTGAGGAAGATTCATAATCTAGTTTCCAGAAAAAAAAGTAAAGAATTCATCTGTAAATATGTGTAAGGAAGCGTTCAATCCACGTGTGTACAGGGCATGGCAATGCTTCCCTGGGAATTATTAACAGGTTTCCATATTGATTCTGTTGGTATTATAGGAGTAAATAATTCACAAATAATGCATGACTGCCTGCTATTTACAGCTTCCTGACTTCACAAGATGTGAATAATTAGGAGAGTTCTGGGAATAGTAAAAACATTCATCTTTTAATATTAAGCCATACTTTCCATTGACCAAATGCCAATGACAAGACTGTGCCACAGTCCTTTCACTAGAAACCTCCTCACATCCTGCCGTTCAGAACCATGCTTGAAAAGTAGTTGTCCAGCACTCAACAGGCCACTCACAAAGGTACTATGCAGAGTTATTGATGGAGGCATCACCAGGCCTTGCTAGAATGACAGGTAATTTACAGCTGAACATGATTTCTTTAGATTTTTTAAAGAATTACCCTTCATGACATGCAGTTAAAAAAGCCTTTATTCTTCTCTGCCCTCCATGTAGTTGTAACTCTGGTTCACACACGAGTTTGAGGAAAATGCTCAATGGTGTTGTTTTCAGACAAAAGAATCCATACATAGGCTATAAACTTCCTTAATTTGTACTAAGAGGATAATTCAAATAAGCTTTATATAAGTTGACAGAGCAGACTTATGGCATATTTGTAAAGCAAAATGTCTTTAATGATGAATTAAACTCTCTAGTAACCCCATTTGTACATACCTGGTTTTGTTGAGGTGTAAGATTTGCTTCAGTCTGCAAAATTCAGAGTGATGGATACGAACAGTACAAACACAAACCACCTGTAAAGTAAATTAATCCATCCTTTAGAGGCAAGTGATCATTCAGAGTGATTTTTTTTCCCTATTTGCACTGAATTTTTGCCACTATCTGTTATCAAGCATCAACTCTTTTTTAAGGCAGAATTTTTTAGAAAAGCTCTGCCTACCTGCTAGAAAATACCATCTACAGAATTGCTTTCAAAGAAGTGCTATGAACTTTTATATGAAAGATTTGTAAATACAGAGAATAAGTGAGGGAAATAGCATTCTTTTGCCCTAGATTCTGAACTGCCCAGTGGGTGTGCTTCACATTTAAAAAGCTCTTGTTCAGCCAGTAACAGAGTCCTCACACATGTTCAACATCCTCTTTTGCTATGCACAATGTTAATTCCAAATGTTAAAACTCGTAGGTGGGAAAAAGACATTTATTTTGGTTTAGTAACCAGTGAACCATGTTTATTTTGCATATTTAAATTAAACTGCACTAAATCACTAAAAGAAAAAAAGGTGTGAAGCAAGTAAGGTGTGTGACCAAAGATCAGATTTACTGCTAAACCACAGCAAATAGAGTTGGCAAACATTCAACTCTAGCTATCACTTAAAAAAAAAAAATGAAAGAAAAATGTATCTCACTAAATGCTGCCATGCTTCTGTGGTGAGATCCTTTGGACAGACAGATGATAGAGCTCTTTTATAAAAAGTAAACATCCATTAACTGTCACTGTATGTCAACACATATTTCTATCTATTTACACCGATTAATAACTTCATTATTCAGTTATTTTTCCCTTTATGCTAGCCAGTGTGTTAAAATAAGAAATTAATTAAAAGAAGCGCATAAGCCATCACAAGTTCAGCAAATCTCAACCACACTCACTGCTATTTGACGTTATCTATCCTATAATTTCAGACCTGCAGAACTCATAAGGGATACTCCTATCTGCCGTGAATGGCACAATTACAGACCGAATCCTCTTATTAAGCAGAATTGAATGGATTCATAGAGGAGAAAGATATTGATAAGCATGAATACTATGAACCTCTACAGTATCTCCTTAAATCTAATGAGAACCACAGGCTGAATATATAAAGTGGCCTTTTCTATCAGAACAAAGATCACCGTTTCCCTGCATCCTTTCCCTCAAATGGTCAAGAACAGATGTCTAAAGGATTCTATGAAGAGTCAACAGTGTTACAACACTTCCTTAGAATATTTTCTCAATCTCCAAAAAGTTGCATCTCAGGGTGTTCCTATGCCACAACTACAGAAAGGTGGTGACTTTCAGAACTAGGTCTGATAAGAAATGCAGGACTAAACCCCAAAAACTTAACAGAAGGTCATTAATGTAAATGTAGTGGCACTGAATTATGTTACTGAGTCAGTTGTAGAAAATAGAAACAAAAGTCACTGACTCCAATAGGCTGTGCCAGAATGCTGCAGGCAGTAATACCAGCTGAAACATTGAGGTCAACAGGGATGAGCAAAGGGAACCACAGAATAACAAGCAATGTTATTTAAGCACAACAGAAAAGTTAATGTCAACGCAGTGAAAATGGCATAAGTCAGGTTGGAAACAGCGGCTTAATAAGTTGGGAGGACTGAAATGGGGCAGAAAGACATGATGTTTACGCTAAAGAAATATTAATAACTACTCACCTTATCTACTAATTACAATGTCCAAAGTGTGAAAGAAACCATATATTCAAACACCACTGCAAAGGGTCAAAGGTCCTGCATTTTCCCATCAGCTTTATAACCTTTGCTCATGTCAAAGCTGTCTGTCACTGAACTGATGTGTATATCTTTAAGGAAAGAGCTTACTGCTGAATTTTTCATTGTCACACATTAAGTTTTTCTCTTTTAATTAGACCATGAGAAATAAATAAAAATATGAGATAGAAGAATCTGTGAAAGACCCTATTTCAGTTTTCAGAGTTTCCAATTTCACACCATCTATAGGGAACGTGATTTCTGTTTCCATCATGGTCTCCAGAAATAAGGATCAGCTCTTTTTAGTTGTTGTCAGCTGGACTGAGTGTTGTCTGAACATTCACACTGTGGAACTGTAACAGCTTTTCTCCTCTGTGCTTACATAGGGATGCTTTTCCAGGGAATGACTTCATTTTGTATTTGCTTTCTAAGTGAAAGTCTTACATTTCCTCTCTACACTGTTGTAAAATATCTAATTGAGTGCAGAATTCAAGTCAGTATGGTTCTACTTAGAAACTAAATTTGAGAAAAACATTACAGGGCATTTGGATTGCCAACTCAAACCAACACATTGCTGTTTTTTACATATAATCCCATTTCAGATTAAAAGAGGGAGAAAAAGCCACAGAACCTCCTACTCCATCCCATTGCTGAGAACTTCTCTCTTCAATCTTTCTACTCAAGTTTGGACTTCAGCTAACATATAACTACAGACATTTCAAGTGCTGCAGGAAACTGATAAGTGCTACTGTGCTGGAACTAGCTATAATACCCAGCTCCTCTGGTCTCTAATTGGTTGCTTTTCATAGTTTGTGTGGAGCCACCTGGTTTAAGGCTAGAGTGTATCAGATAGCTCCTTAGTTGGAGAAGTTATTTTCTAGTCCATGTGCCTACAGACTTACATATTATCAATATTATAACATTAAAAATTGCTGAAAAATCACGTTGTTTGAAAAAAAGAAGTTCCATTGCAATGCACAGAGTGTATTTTCTGTTGTGAAGACATTTGATAGGCGGAACTGTACTGGTCTCAGCTGGGATAGAGTTAATTTTTCTTCACAGTAGCTGTTACAGTGCTATGTTTTGGATTTGTGCTGGGAACAGTGACAATAATACAGAGATATTTTCAGTATCACTGAGCAGTGCTTACACAGAGCTAAAGCCTTTTGTGTTCCTCATCAAACTCCACCAGCAAGTAGACTGGGGCTGGACAAGGGTTTGGGAGGAGACCTCAATTGATTCAAAGGATACTTTTTACCATGACATCACACCCAGCATGAAAATCTGGGAGAAGAAGCAGGAAGGGGGTCATCTGTGGTGATGGCATTTGTCATCCCAGGTAACTTACCTGTGATGGAGCCCTGCTTTCCTGTGAGCAGTTGAACACCTGCCTGCCAATGGAAAGCAGTGAACTAACTCCTTGTTTTCCTTTGCTTGCATGTGTGGCTTTTGCTTTCCATATTAAAGTGTTTGTATCTTTTCCCACAAGTTTTCTCACTTTTACCTTTCTGATTCTCGCCCCCACCCCATCAGAGGGGGAGATGGGGGTGGTTGTGTGTTGCTCAGTTGCTGGCTGAAACCATGCCAAGAGCATAGGGAATGCTTAGAAGTGGAGACTCCAACAGAGTTACAACTAGTTTGTTCTATTTTCATTTTATTATTATTAACATGGAAAGTGTCATCCACAGCAGGGCATATAATTTGAATGGGAAGGAAAAGGGTTATTAATATAATATCAAAAGCCTGATAATAAAACATAGTCTTTGTTCCACACTTAGCAAAACAATTTCCGAACAGCATTTTCACGAGGCACATACCAAAAGGAACGGGCAATTTTATTTTTGGCTTAGATTTGCTTTTAAAGCTCACTATTTTCATCATAATAGATCTTTTTTTGATGCTTTTTGTGCTGAACATTTTTTTCTTCCTTTTTTAATAAAATCTCGGTGTTAGCTTTCATAATGTCTTAGTTCTGGGGTTTTTTTTGTTCTGTTTTATTCTTTCAATTTGTTCAGAAACACAGCCTTTTGTTCTAACCCCTGAATGAGTAGTATTGTTGCTGATGCCAGTTAATTCTTGGTAGGTTTCTAGCTAGATGGGGTTTAAATATTATGTACCTTGTCTGATATGGTTCTAATCTGTTGCAACAGAGTCTCTAAAGTCTAAGAATATGCACTCTAGACTCAAGATGAGTTTTGATTTTGCAACCTGGAGATTGGAACTTACTACAAAGGAAGGAAGAGATTTAGCTTTTCCTTCTGGATCATTCTGGTGGCTAAGCATTCAGGAATAAGGAATTTGGAAGCTCCTAACTCTTCCCACTGACTTTTTATGGAACCTAAAAGTCAAATTTTTAGTATCAGTTCTTAATCTTTTGTTCTCACTCAGCTTTTTTAATAGGTCTAATACAAACCAACAGAGAAAAACTGACTTCTCTGGAAGAAACAGCTGGCTGTTCACTGAATATCTTAGAGTTTTACAGTGCCTAAAACAGACTTCTTACCAGGAAATAAAATTTCACCTGACTGTGGATACATTGCAGATAATGGAAACAACAGTCAGATAAAGAACAACACATAAAGAGAGAGCATAGATAGGAGGAAGAGGTATTCCTAATTACACCAGAGATTCCATGTAAGTATTCTCAGAAGGTATCAAAGAAGACATTCATCCCAGACAGCAGACAGTCACACCACCATACCTGATAAGGTTTCACTTAAATCTTCCTGAATGTTGAATAGATTTCCCTGTAAGCGCCTATTTGCAGCTGAGCGTAAATCCAGGTCTTCCTGCTTGCACCAGTGTTGTACTGGGAATACAGGGATGATGCTACCAGACGCTCTACAGGTGACATTCCATTTATGCTTAGTTTCTTAATCCCTCACAACAAAATACATTATCCAGTAGCAAGTTCATTTCTTCATGGCTTTTTAACAACAGCTGCTTAATAATCAATATGAATTTTTAAAGCATGGCAATCCATTCCATTCTTCTTTGCCATTCAGAGATAAGGAGAGTCAGAAATAATTTAATTACTCTATTTAAATAATAAAAACTTAGCTATAAGTCCTGCCTTGAAAGATGTAGAACTGGGGTATGGGCTAAATGAAGAACTAGAGAGATTGTCCCTTCCCAGAGGGCAACTGATCATGCTCAGGGGCAGATATTTACAAAAACCAATTAGGACATAAAGAGAGGAACATTTCCAGCTTGCAAGGATCCTCAAACACAAGCAGAGACAAGGAGATGTCTGAGAAGTGTAGAAATTAGACAGAGGCAGATCTTCCAGGTAATGAATGAATGGTTTTCTTACAGGATCTCGTGGATTTTACTGCCATGTTAGAAAAAATCTTATGTTATTGAGCTGCTAACCTTAAGGACAAAGGGTAGACAGATGAAGCTGTGAATGACCAAGGGCCCTGTAACTGGGAGAAAGGCTGGATTAGCACTGCAGAAATGCACTGAAAACCATTTACAGATTATTAAATGTGTGAAATATGCAGATTGTAAAATCAGAGATTTAAAAAAAACCCTGAGAATATAATCTGGCACAGTTTGTAGCTTTCTGGACTTAGCAACTTTATTGTGACCCTAAACAATACACTAGACATTTCTAAAAATACTGTCTATTTTGTATATTTAATACTCACATTAGAAACATTTCCTGGCAGCAGGCAGTTTTAGAGGAAAGTTATTCTAATTTCTCTTAAATTAAAGGTGATGTAAGAGTATTTAAATAGCATTTTCTTTCCAGCAAGAGACATAGCTTAGTCACACCAGTAAAAGACTTATTCTGCTTCCTGACTAGCCCTGAGTTGATGGAAATGAATGTACAGCACTTAGCTAGTCCCTTGGTAAAAGAAAGCATTCAAGATGTCAAAAGCTGGTGGTGAGAGCTGTTCTTGCCGAAAAAACACCAGTCTCCAGCTACAGAGGTAGAAAAACTCAGGCTGAGTCTTTCTACTGCCAGCCAGGCTCTGGTTCTGGCTACATGGGACATTCCATTGGGAAGAGAAAACAAAAAAAAGAGACCAAAATAGACTGATATTCTATATACATGAATTTTCTTTTTAATAAAGAAAGCAAGTTCACTTTACTGCAGCCACATTTCTCTTCAGGAAAACGTTTGAGTCGCTTCAATAGTACCTTAACGTGGTAAAAAGGAAAAAAAAATAATTCTGCAGTCACTTGCAGTTGATTTGTAGTGTATTGGCCAGCAGAGTGTGAGCATAGATAAAACCAGCTAACAATGCCAAAGTGCATAAAGATTAATATGTAGACAGTTGTGACTTATAGAAATGGACAAAAAGGGCTAAAAACCCTCTGGGTTTCAAATCTCTGTGCCAACATGGGTCATGTGGGCGCAGGCTAAAATGATTCTCATACAAAGAAAAAGGTTTTGATAAAGACAATTGTGCTCTTAGTAAAATTCATGCCACCTGCTTCTCCTGACAGGATGTTTATTACAAAACAAAAGTGAAGGCCCCCTGTGCATAGCTGCTTACTCTGAAAGAAATGTTAATGAATGTATAAAGCCCTCCCGTTTATTTTTTTTTAATTATTGTTATTACTTCAGATGGAAATACAGAATAAGTACGACTTTCCCCTTGTATTGATTATTGTGTACTTTTAGTTACTTGCTGCAAACAGAGTGACAACTAAATGTTAACTATCTTGTTGATACCTAAAACATCATTCATGTTGAAGTTTTTTTATAACCAGTAAGTCAGCATTTACATTTGATTTTCTTCCAGCTAATAGTGAATATGATCTATTTGTACTAGACAAGAATCTCAAGGACTGGAAGATAATCAGAATCTGCCAGCAAGGTCACATTAGCTGAATAATTTATTTGATTTACACCATAATGAAAAATTAGTGTCTGTCTCTCATCTCACTAAAGCAGGTGAATAAAATGCAACTTTTAAACAACTGTTTTGTACTCTCCTGTGCAATGGAGTCCTTAGAGAAAGCTTGAATACACATAAGTAGGAAGTAAAATATATACTGTGGAGTCATACAATCCATCACTTAAAGCCTTATCAGCGCCTGAGGAACGGAAGACAACAAATGAAACCCCAGTCTTTGAGAGAGACTCCACTGGGTATACAGGAAACTACAGATAAGTAATTGTGACTTTCAGGCAAATAGCTAGCTGGGACTGGCAGATACTGAGATAACCATAAAGAAAGCAGTCATACAGCTTCTGTAGGCAGAAGGTATGTCCTTCAAGCCTCTTACAGTTCTTGGAAGGAGTCAACAAGCATGCGGATAAGTGTAGCGTGGTCAATGCATTGTCCTTGGAGTTTTAAAAGAGCTTTTAACAAAGTTCATGAAGAAGAAAGCTTTCACAGAAGAAAAAGTTCTCTTGCAGATCAGTAACACATTAAAAAGCAAGAAACAAGGATAAAAAGAAATAGCATTCACAATGGAGGATGGTTGCCACAGTCTGTTTTGTAAACAAATGTTATTCAGCAAATTTATGAATGAATTGGAAAAGAGAGTGAACAAGTGAAATAAAACATTCCATGTGATAAAAATTATTCAGGATAAAATAGTAGATGTAAAGCAATGTTGATTATTGCAATCAATAATAATACAAACATTTACAATGTCGGATTAATTTTTTTGACCTGTGGAAGAAACAAGTGAGTCCTTTTGGATAGTTCTCTGAAAATACCTGTTATAGCTCCAGAAGGGAAAGTAATAAAAAAATCCAAGAACAAATAAGAGAACATCACTGGTGCTCTTCTATTTTGAATATTGAAATAAATTATGATGATACCAACTTAAAGAAGAACAGAGCAGAACAAAGCAGAACTAGAAAAAATTCAGAAAAAGAGTAAGAAATGATCAAATATATGGAACAATCTCCACTTTCATGGAAGTGATCAGAAATATGGAACAGCCTCCACTTTAAGAGAATAAATTGTCTGTGACTTCAGATTTGAAAAGCGATAACATATAACAGACCACAATAAAGTCTTGAAATAGAGGGTTTTACTAGTTTGTTAGATACAAGAAGTTGTGTCTGTCCATTTAAATGATCAGGCAGAAGATTTAAAATAAATTTAAAATGTCAGAGTGCCACTCAGTATTGTGAAGGCCACAAATACAGCTGGTCTCTAGTATTGAAGAACAAATTAAACTCAGAGGTTCGTAATTGTCTAGTCTGCCTCCTTCCGCTCCTGAATTCTAAATTTATAACTGCTGGAAGAAGGAAAGCATCACTCTGTATGTGCACTGTTACTCTGATCCCTGCACATCTACTGCTGACCGATAACTGCTATAGATGGCTGAACTGTAGTTCTGAAAGATTTTTAAAAGAAGACTCATTAATATTGTGAAATCAAGCACCTGAAAGTTATGGAATATCAGTTTTCAGGATGCTCTCATAACCATATTTCTGCCCTCCTGTAGTCTGTAGTACCTTTTCCAGATGCCTCTCTCCTCATTCAGGATGAAGTAGCTAGTCAATATTACATTATATCCCAATAACTCAGCATGTAGTCAATATGATTCATTTACCATATGTCATCGAACACAAACCTTGAACTTCCCCCCACATGTTTTGCCTACAGCTTTCCCTCGAAGGTTATTCCAGAATCTGATCCCTCCTATAGTTCAAAACTTTTTTCTTAGTGGTTAATTTATATCCACATTTTTTTAGCCCAATGTGTGCTTTAATTGACTTTATCCCTGTCTCACAGTGTTTCACAATACCCTTCCGGTGTCCTCGTTTTACCCTTTTAGATATTCATAGGTTGCAGTTTTTTTCCCTCTTCCTCCTGGACCTCTTTTTACAAGGCTCAACAAACCAGACTTGTCTAATGTCTTAATATCTTAAGAGAGGTACTTTGTTCCTCTAGGCATCCTAGTTATCAACCTCTGAACCTGTTCTATTGTGAGTTCATCTGTTTTGAAGTCAGATGACCAGAGATGTACACAATGCCATGTCATGTGATGCTGCAACACTATCTCATTAATGTTTCTATTTCTTGGAATGGAATTTCATGGTTTTTACATACACACAGTTTCTTCAGCTTAACTAATGATTATATATTGGAGGAGGCATGCGAGGTTGCCTTGGGTTAATTTTCATTATTACAACAAAATTTAGATATTACTTTTGCCGTAAGCAAAATCAAGAAAATTGAGAGCATCCTAAAGTATTTCATCATTCCATTGACTGAAAAGCAGAATAATATAGATTATTTCTCTTCTAGTCCCCCAAAATATTTGATTTAAAAATAAAAAGTAAAACATATTTGTAATATCTTCTCAATTTTCATATGCACAAGGAGTTCATTCACTTACATGGTTCCTAAATGACTTTGACATTTCATTAATGACAAATATAAATCTCAGAAGAGTGATGAAAAGAATATTTCTTAGAGTGCTGGGAGTCATCTTGACCTACATTCACAACCGTAGTATGGTTCAGAAGAACACGTCTAAACTACACTAATTAAGAGAAAACAATTTATGTTCTTTGTGAGTATGTTCCAACCTTTTTTTCCTTACTTACCTAGCAATGTTTCTGAGTTGGTATCAGTAACGATAATAGAAACTTGAAGTTGGGTAAAATACAGACCGCCGAGGTGTTTTAGGCTCATAGTGGAATGAAAGCGGGTCTTAAATTACTTAGCTTGAGTATTTTTACTGTAATATTATCACATCTGCACATAGTGTTTGGTGCTATTTCGTATGGTCATATGTATATGGCTCAGTAGTAACATGACAAATTCAGGGTCCTGTCCTAGTTACTTCACGAGGATAGGAATTTTGACTTGATAGTGAAACAGAAATGGGAAAGGGTTGTAAAGAGACAGTCATCACTGCCAGTTATTTTAAACTCTCAGATACTTTAAAGTCCTTGATCCTAGTTGTGTAGAATTTTATCAATCCAGATGGCAAATTCCATGAATAACTCCTACTCACAAAATTCTAAACAATGAGTAGTTTTTATACACACAGTTATATTGCCTTCATTCTGGTTTTGGACAGAGGGTGCAAAAACTGACTACATAGCAAAAACTGACTACATAGCTAACATAATGGTGAGGTTGTGCATGGCAGCAGAAAGGACACCTAAAAACCTGTTTATGTTCCAAATATGGAAGAACATTCTTAGTGGGATTGCTAACCACAGGCATATCTGTTACTTAATCACTGTTACAATGGTAGTTAGGCTAACACAGATAATCAGGGTTGCATTTGAAAAACTCTCTCAGTCTTTAGGAAGTCTGTAATTTATTTTGTTGCCACTTTTTGCAGTGCTGGCTTCCCATGGGAGCAGAGTTGACTATCTTGAAATAGCTGTAACTTTAGAAGCATACAAATCCTACTCACAAAATTTTAAGTAATGAGGCATTTTTATACATACAGACATATTGTCAGTTCATAAAAACACGGAAAAACCATTATTAGTATGCTGACACATGGCTGTTGTGTCATCAAATCTCCTTTGACTATACCTGAAGTCTTTAACTTCCAGGGCTTAGGGTAAAACATCTTAACTTCTTGGTTTTGACAGCTTAATATTAACTAAAATATTCCAGTTCTTTGATGTTCTATGTAGCAGCACCAATCAGAGGTCTGAAAATTAGAAGAAAATTCAAGTAATTAGCGAAGTAATTAGGTGGTATTTACCATCAAGGATTCAGTAGCTGCAATACAACATACAGCTCTGAACACTGAAATGCCTTTATATAAATTTTAAAAGGGTAGTAAAATGAATGTACATATTGAAAAGAGGAATTCAGCAATGATCAAAGTGGGCTTTTGTATTTTAAAAAAAGTTAAGTTTCGATCTAGGTGTTCTCACATTCATGATAAACCAAATCCCAGAGGTTAGGTTCAACTATGAGAGTTTCATTTGCTTTCGTCTCAACATTGGGGTAAATGTCAATTTTTACAGTGTTTCTGTGCAGCTCTGTAAATTGAGTCCATGCTGACTAGAAAGTTTTTATTAACCTGTCAGTAAACAGTCTATGATATTTCAAGTTTGCAGTGAATTGGAAACTAAGAGTTTTATGAACACTAGGTGCAGTCGAAGTCAGGGCTCATGTTTTGGCTCTAGGTGTTCATTTACAAATGAGCAATTCCTCATGTGAATTAGAAAGGAAATAGCTTCAGGTTTATGTCATGCTGTTGTGATGTGAAGTGCTTCTCATTGACGTGACTTTGCTGTAGATTGAGAACCAGCAAGATTGACAAAGCTGAGAAAGCGGGAGCTGAATTTTGCTCTGACTTTCCACTTTGTTTTGGTGGGGAGACTGTGAAAAGCATCAAAATGTGTTTAAACCATCCAAAGCAGGAGAGGCATATCACAGGACCATGAATACTAAGGAGGGAGAAAACTTCTTTATGATGGTACCAAATAACTGCTACTCTGAAAAGACTCAGCAATAAATGAGTAAAGCCAGACCTGAATCTGTTGTACTGGACAGATGGCTCTTGTAAGAAGAAACAGAAGTCTAACAATTTGCTATTGGGCAAAGAAGTCAGATATACTGATACAGCTGTAATCCCATATTGGCAGGCCAAGGTAACCTAGAATGTCTTCTCCTTATAACAGCAACATTCTGTTTGGGTATTGAAGATACTACTCTAAGACACCTCGTAACTGAAGCAGATAGTGTTGCTGATTTTCAACTGAGACAAGCTATTTCTAAATTTATGAAACCTACTGGAGAAGACAAACATTCAGGGCCTTGTAGAGGTTTCTGTCTGGATTTAGTTTTCTTATATTGAGGCTGTTGATATCTCTAAAAGGGATAAAGAGTATCTCAAAAGAGACTGAGAATTGAAATGCGTATTAAGAACATAAAAAGGTCAAAGGAAGGAGCCGTGTGTCATGTTTCAAAAGTATGCATCATTATTTTAAAAATAAGATGAGTGAATTTTACGTAATTCCTGACATTTAATTCAATAATATTAAGAAATGCTCAGGATCCTTTTTTAAAAAATTCAAAGCGTCAATTTAATTCAAAATTATATCTTTGACTTTGTTAGGTGTCAGTCCATCATATTCTGCATATACTTTGCATTCTGTGATAGACCATATGCAAAGAAATTAAATATTACAGTAAGAGGTTTTCGTCTATTGAATAGACAGTTACAAAAGATTTAAAACAAACAGACATATATCCTAAAATCCTATTTACAATGGAATTAGTAAATCTACAGAATATTTCCCTCATTTTTTTGTGACCCAGGGCACTAACTTGCGCCTTAGTACTGTCTAGATTCTGTCTGCATAAATCTTGGCAATAAGCTATACTGTTATATGTAACTAAAGGTGTACCTCTTTACCTTATGCTGCACTACACAATAATCTGCCAATTGTTAATTTTATCCTATAGTTGCCAGAATAAATTATGTCCCTCATGGCAGTTCAGTAATGCATTCCTCTAAAAGCTAATATAAAGTCAATAGAAGACAGAGGAACTACTCCTGTTAATTTCAACAGGCTCTGGATCAGACTAGCTTTATTTTATTTTTTTAAATAGAAACAAAACATAAGTATAACATCATTTCTGGGTATTTATTTTATAATGGTGTATACACACAGAGAATAGATTTTTAAATTTCGGAAGCAACCAACTAGTATATCAGATTTTTCATTAATGCAGGTTATGGATATGGATCACTAGAAGCATTATACTTGTGTAATAGCAGCCAAAAGTTTAATTCATCCAAAAATAATGGAATGGCCATTCTCCCCCTCTCTATTACTCCCACTGGCATTAAGTCTAGACAATGTCACATCACAGAGCAGCAGTTTAACACCCGAGCAATCTGACATAAACTGGGAGCTATTTCCCTTTTCTTTAACATGATGAATTGTTCATTTGCAAATGAACACCTTGAGCCAATATACTAATGCAGAGTTTGCTGCCTTCTGTTTGGAAGAATTATTATAACGATAATACCTATTGACATTACATTGGTGTCTGATGTGATTTGTCATTGAATAATTTAATTTGTTACTAGTTAATATGCACAGACTATAGCCTTCCAAATTTAATCACATTTCAAGATGCTCACATTCTGTTAACCTTTGTGTTTGTTGATATGGGCTGTTACTCAGAAAACCATATATTTTGTCATTAGAGAGAATTTCTGGGAAAGGGAGAGGAGATTTGATGAATAGAAGCAAAGTCAAGCCTATTCTTTTACTTCTCAATAACAGTCATTTCACACAGAGGAAAGTATGTTTTAAGATTGGGAATGTGTCAATGGTTACAATTTTTGTACCTGTATTTTCTGCTGCTATGGGAAACACTTGCAATGTCAACACTGTGGACTCAGGTACAAGCGTGGCACGTGGGTGGGTGCATAGTTGCAGCTCCCTTAAGACTTACCTAGCAAAGAAAGGGGATACCTGAAATGCTGTGACCATACTACCGCTCCTTTGGTGAACATCCACCCCTACAGCGTGCAGAGATAATAATTTGTGCTGCTAAAGGCTGCTACCTTTATTACTTTTCATCAACGAGTGATGGTTATAAAGGAATGAAATAAGCAAAGCATTAATTCCATTTCTACAGAGCACAGTCCACATTATAAAGCAAGAAAGACATAAAATATATCCACAACAAAACTGGCTGGAGGGAAATGTTGCAAGGCACAAAAATCCTTTCAGCACTCAGAATGTTAATATTTTGGTTTATTATCCTTGAATATTAAGACAGAATTTTCTAAATTAAGGACTTGACCTGAAAAATCTTTTCCTTGCCACTGTAATCACACCAGTATGTGAGAAGGATGCTTTATACCTGACTGAAAAAAAAAGTTAATGCTTGTAATGCACCTTCAATATCTCAATCAAATACTGCAGTTCCTGAACACTTTTCTTTGTTTTGCCTTTGGTAATCCCTCTCATGCCAGAGCTGATGCTGATTTTGTCACAGCTAATAAGGCAGTATTTTTGCCTTTTATGCAGGAATGAATGCTTGATTTGGTTTTAACAGAGTTTCCAGGCCTAGATGAGCAATAAAAGTGTTTTGAAAAATGACATCCAAACACAAAATGCGTGAGCTTTAGATTTGGTTACAGGGCACTGTACACATGATTATAGCATATCATAACTTTGAAGGTCATGCTTTCACAGTCTGCTAAGTGGAATCTCTTCAAAACTATGGCAAAAATATTATCTAAGAGTGTGCAAGAAAAACACCTGATGATCATGCTTTGTATCACAGGTAAAAAGGTTCATTTTTCTCTATTCCATAATGAAAAAACCCTGTAAGCATCGTAGTATCTCCACAGATATTTAATGAAACAGCTAAATACGTATTTTTAATAACTTTAGACCTTCAAAGTGAAAGACCAGGGAATTCTGGGAGCTCTGTTTTATCGTAAACTTTGCAAGCAAGAGACAGCATACTACGAGCCTTAAATTGATATTCCCAAAAGAGTAGGAAAAAAACCTCCTTGCAGTCAGTATACATAAAAGAGGTCAGGGATGCCAATTACAACGTTATACCAGTTTTTCCAGTTCTGCAAGGGATTTCTGGCTGTCTGGAAATAAAAATATACTTCCAAAGTTAACAATTCAGTGTTTTATTAGCACATTATCTCAAATGGTAACACTCACTCCATTTCATTCCTGCATTTTTATTTGAATTTCAGGTTTCTCCTTTTTTGCGCCAAGAACATTTGATTATGAAGATAATTCTTTGGATGCTGGCAGGAGAAATAATAATAAAAACATATTCTATAATTAGAAGAAGAAGATGGCCAGAACAATATGTATTTGTTAGTTTAACTGTAGTTTAACAGACGTTTTATTCTAAGTAGCCAAAATATTGAACAATTTCTTTTGATTAAAAAGTGTTGAAATCAACCACAATACATAGATGACAGAAATAAGGATAAAAAGGCTTCTCTTTCAGTGAAAATATATGCTTCCCTAATAAGTTAATCTATTTAGTGATGCTTCTAGGAGAAGAGATTTCTATGAAACACTTCAGCAAATCACTCCTTGTCCCATTCATTCGAGCCTTTCATGTGTCATTATTGCTTAGTTTTTAAAGATCATACAAATACCATTGTCCTTTCTTTTTAAGAGCATAAGGAACTTTTCAAACCATAGCTCATTTTCTTTTTTTTTTCATTACATACTTTTCTAGCTAAAAAAAGGACTACTGCTTGTCAGGTAAGAGAGTAGTCTACCAATAACTAAAACTTAAAATTTTCTCTTCTTCCCTCCATTTCTGAGTTACTGATGCATCACTGAAAAAAAATTCTTCATTTCCTCTGTCAGTACTTTTTCTGGAAGTGAGGATGTGACATTCAGAGGACGTAATAAGGAAATTAATCTTCCTTAAAGTAGCACCAAATTCACTCTAAATGTTTTTGTGATTGCTTCACTGAGGCATTTCTTTATTAGAGTGTTTATAGATTTAGATACCAAAGACAGTTTTCTAAAACACAGTGTCAAAAGACAGACATGATAAAATTTTAATAGTTAAAAGAAAAAAAATCGTTCTCAGAGTTGGGATGAGTACCTAAAGATATCTTCTTTGTGACCCCAGAAAGTCAATAATAGCCCTCAATTCACTACATTAGTCTTTAAAGGCCCAACCATAGACCTGATCCAACAGTCATTAGAAATCAATATCATCAAACTTCCATTAACCTCAATGCTAGCCATGGACTTCAGCACAAAAGACCACAGAAAACTGGAGTTTCCAAATGCCTATATTCAACATAACAAAGTAACCACACACCATACGAAAACTCAAAGGATGTGAAAGCGGAGTTAAAAGCCAGAAATCCAAGTTTCTTAACATATCCTGGAATATATAACCTGGTCACAACAGGTCACACCACATATGTTGCCCCTCAGCACTCCAGAACTTTTTAAAATCAGCAACAGTTTTCTGATTTGCTTTTCTAGTCAGAACACACAAATATCTATGAAAGAAATTTTTTTATAAAAGAATCAATCACCAGTTCCTACTAAAACCTCAGTTAATGATTTTCTAATAAAAGGTTTATACAATTGTATTCTTTTACGTCTGTCCCTCTGTCAGCAGTAACTTCCAACTATGTGGCTAATTCCAAGAAAACTGGCAGAAAGCACAAAGGTCTCAAATGAGACATGACAAAACAAACATGTATTCTACCCCCATTGTAATATTACAGCTTTTTCAATATTAGTACAGC
This sequence comes from Dromococcyx pavoninus, assembly GCA_033558185.1. NCBI lineage: Eukaryota > Metazoa > Chordata > Aves > Cuculiformes > Neomorphidae > Dromococcyx > Dromococcyx pavoninus. The sequence goes on along the minus strand of JAUMJL010000389.1, from coordinate 484,148 downwards.
AATTATGAAGAAGAGACATCATGTAAAGCTGCTGGCCTGTGACTACCATTAACCAGAAGGAAAGAGCTTGCCAGCTAGGAAAAGGCTTCACAGCACAAAATCAAAAAAATGAAAAACAGTGAGCACTTCTCACATTTCTTGTTTGTTTTGATGGATTAAGTTCCATTTCTTGAGAGAAAGAAAAGACTTGTAGGAATATAGACCCCTCGACGTTAATTTACTTCTGATCCCAAGGAGAACACCTGTTTCTTGTAGAACCCTCAGATTGTGGGGTTTCTTTTTTCAATTACAGTATTTTATGCATCAGCCCGGATAGATTTTTTGCTTAGCAACAGTAAAAATGGATCAAATCATCTCTCTGAACATCTAAAAAACTACATTTCAACTATTTATTCAGAAATAATAGATTACATGCAATACTTGTGCTTAGAGAAAGCTTCAGTGGTCCTCTAACTACAAAAAACATTTGTTATGCGGTCCTAGAAATCTTACAGCTGCAGAAAGCACTTTGAGGAGGTTTTGTGCATATCTTCTTTATTTTTTCCTGATTTGTTTTAATAATTGAAAGAAATGTATTAAATCTCTGAGAATAAAAATGCAAGCAGTCAACACACATGGTGGTTACACAGTCATTTTAAGTCCAAGTCCCTGACTTCTGACACAGCTTCTTGCTTGTACAGGAAACCTATTTCTAATGTTCCTAGTCCTAATTCATAATTGTACATATAGAAATTTCTATTAGCACAAATACATATTCTCTTTATATACCATGTACATAATTCCTTTCCCTAATTGTCGGTATTCCGAATAGTGCAGTCCAGAGGTACAACATTTGGGTATCTCCAGATCTTATTAACCTTATTTCTCTAGTTTGGGAGTTAACTCAAAGCTGAAAAGAGCCCTCTTCATCTTTCTGCAGCTTCACTCAACTTTTACTTTGTCTGAATCTGAGATATTTCTGCTTCCGTAACAGGCTGACTGCCTCACATCAGTAAGCAGAGCTAAACAGCACATCAAGGAAATTTTCCACATAAAAAGTCCAAAAACTGAGTGTGCGAGTAAGGAATTCTCTTTTGAAGCACCTACATATGCATATGGTGCATCGAGATTACTGTAATCAGTTAATGTTAGGTGTCAAAATTCACAGCAATGCTCTTGACTAGCCTGACACTCAAACCAGACATATCCACGTCCTGTTACACTGAGAGACCTATTGGAAGGAGGAAAGGCAGGTACTAAGCACACAATAAAGCTCTAGGAGTGCTCCCTTTGTAGTCTCCCTACCTCTCTTGGGTGGCAACAGATTCCCATCAAAAGTCTACACCAGTATGGTTCAGGTGCCCTTTGTTTATAAAGAAATTTATTCCTAATGAAAACAGCAACTGGAGGAAAACTGAAGGTTTTCAGGAGACTCCATCCCCAGCATAAGAGGTGTGACAAGCTATGACCTTGATTCTTCAACACCAGGGAATGGAAATGCTCCTGGATCTAGCACCAGGAAAAAAGCATTGCAGCCCCAGGTGCAGGCAGAAACGATGAGGGAAGGCTGTGAGGAACCGTATCAAGTCATCCCTTGGAGATTAAAATAATGCATTTACATTACAAGATGTTGACATATTCTACTCCTTTTCCCAAATAGTACATGTTTTCACATAACAAGAACAGGTTTTCCCTCAGGACCGCCTACACAAGTCTAAGTGCTCATATACTTGCTCTTTGTGATACTTGTATTTGGAAAATATTTTTTCCATTAACTCCTGATGTAACAAAATCATTACACTTCTCTTCTATGGAGCATTTCCCAGTTTGGGAAAGATGTCAGGATACTGGAATGTGTTCAGAGGAGGGCAACGAAGATGGTGAAGGGGCTGGAGCATAAGCCCTATGAGGAGCGACTGAGGGTGTTGGGGCTGTTTAGTCTAAAGAAGAGGAGGCTCAGGGGAGACCTCATTGCTCTCTACAGCTACCTGAAAGGAGGTTGTAGTCGGTCAGGGGTTGGTCTCTTCTCTCAGGTGACCAGTGACAGAACTAGAGGGCATGGACTCAAGCTACGTCAGGGAAAGTTTAGGCTTGATGTGAGGAAGAAGTTCTTTACTGAAAGGGTGATTGGCCATTGGAATGCGTTGCCCAGGGAGGTGGTGGAGTCGCCGACCCTGGAGGTGTTTAAGGGGAGATTGGATGTGGCACTGAGTGCCATGGTTTAGATGATGATTGGTGTTAGTGTTGGGTTATAGGTTGGACTTGATGATCTCAGAGGTCCTTTCCAACCTTGTCATACTGTGATACTGTGATACTGTGATACTTAGTACTCTTTCTAGATTGCATAGGCATCTCTGAATTACCAAAGATATTTTACAGTCAGTTTAATAGATTACTTTCTTTGATTCAATTGACCAAATTAGTTACAAGATCTGACCTGTATTTCTTGTTCAAAATCTCATACATTCTGGATGCAGCATGTGAGGCCTCTAGATAAGAGGCTTCCATCTGGGAGTATCAAGGGTGCAGATATTCTCATGGCTACAAAATCAGCTTTTTAAATGTGAAGACAGCTCTCTTTAATGTGCTTACAGTTAACTGCAGCTGCCACCAGTAAAAGTTAGCACTGCAATGCACTTAGCGTGCCAGAAATTACCTCCCCATGGATAAGTAATGTCAGTGCAAGAATACAACGTGGGTGATGATAAGCAACAAGGAAAGGCAGCTTTGGCATGATAAAACAAAGCAGATTTAATCTCAGTTCCAAAGGGTATGAGATCAGAAGTGTCCCATTTACATGAAAATTATGTGGAAGAGAATGAGCCCCTTCAGCTGGGAAAGGAAAGGATCAAAAACATATATATTAAAAGAATCTAAGGGTAGACTGACACTTCAGCTGAGACTATTAACATGAGAACTACACTGAAGACAAAAAATAAGTGAATTAATATATTCTGGTTTAGGAGAGACTACACAGGGACAACTGACTTTCTGATGGCAGCACAACTTGACAGCAATGGACGCATTTCACATTAACATGCTATAAAAAACAAATAGATAGCTCATTTGTAAAGAGGTGGAGAAAAAATACACAACACATGCACTTCCCTAATAGTAAACCATTTCTAGAGCACAGTTTTTAATACTGTTGACTTTTACTGATATCCACAATCTTGCCTACACATAAAAATTGCACAGTTTAACTGCAATGCGATAGTTAGAACACTATAACTCCCCCTAGTGTCAGCATTTTAGTAGTAATAGCATAAAGGAGTTTATATGTGTGGAGATTATACTTTTACTAAAACGTGAAAGAAATATCCTGACATCTTGATGGCAAAATAACTGCAACTGGTCAAGGGACAGTACTAACATAACTAGAGCAGTAAAGAAGGAACCAAATCACAAACCTCACCAAAGAACAAAACTGGTAGACAAGTCCCAACTCTCTCAAGCACATTAAGCAGTATTGTTTGCAGAAAACAAAAATCTCATATAGCTTAGTTGTGCAAGAACAGAAGGAGTTGTAAACTCCACATGGGATGTGTGTGTTTGGAGAGGTTTGTTCAGAGGGAGACTGTTGCCACAGAATGAAGCATTCATTTGTGTAATGATGAATGCCAAAATGTCATTTATTGGAACCCTAAGTCTAGATAATAACCATCCTGTGGGTTATGTCAGCTGCCAGGTGAAATATATGAACATTCACTGTAAGTCTGAATAATTTCAAATAATATGGACACAGACACAGAAAGGCAGAGCAAAATCTAGCAGTTCAAAAAACCTTTCTTGTGGGCAAAGTATGTACCTAAGAGTAACCCACATACTTTAGAGTGGCATCAATTGCACACAAAAAGCTCGGTGTATCGTACACATGCATGGGTCAGTGGACTTCTTTAAATACTTACACTTGCCTAGGAGGCTGACATGCAGCTTTTGAGAAACAAGACACAAATGGTTTTCACTTCCAGCAGACTATAACGTTCTAGGGAGACAGGTGACATCTCTTTCACAACAACATGAAATACTCCCAACAAGGAATGCTCACAGTACTCCTAGTCTGAATATGGCTCTGAGACACCATTCTTCACTTAACCAGAAATGTCATGAATGGCAACATAAACTACATCCTGTTAAACACATATCAGTCAGAGATGAATTTAGCTGAAGAACACTACAGTTGGCTGGCAGACTGTATTGCAGTTGAGAAAGCTGTGAGATAATATTCTACAACATACAATTACAAAAGGGGAAGATTAGAACCAGTGAACTCAAGGGGTATATGAAATAGATCTTATATTTCAATATATTAGCTTTTATCATCTCTTACATACGATTGTTTTGTTGTGTAAGATGCACTGTATGGAAGAATGAAGGGAAAAACTAGGTTAGGGGCTGAACTGAATGGTACAGAAACCCTGCAACTGGATTTTGCAAGATTTTGGTTCCAAGTGGTGAAAATCCTATCTGATCCTCACAGAAGGTAGAAGCGGATACTGAGCATTATAACAAGCTCCTTGGTACTTCTCACTTTCATAACTTGATACTGTTTAGGGATTTTATTTATTTTTATTCTAATTTTTGGTTAAGGAATGCACATGTCAGCAATAACAAAAATCTGGCATGCGAGTTATTTTTATTCATTCTCATTAACTGGAAATATCACTGAGAGTTATTTCAGGGTCATTTCTAAAATCATTGAAGTAATTAGCTTGAACTTTGTTCTTTCCTCCAGATTTATTCAAAGGTGGCAGCCACAATGCTGTACTACTAAACATCACCCAACAGTGCTGTGACATTGTTTTGTTCACGAATTATTGGCTACTTGGATTAAGAAAGCAAACCAGCCAGTTCCTAATGCAGCTTGTGATCAATTTCTACCTGCACAGAAATTTCTTAGAACAGTACAAAGGACCTACATCTGGCTAAAAAGATTAACAAGTTTAAGGCTTCTCTCAGCTATTTGGAACTAACCAGTAGAATAGAGAACTCATCTTCTGTTATTTATCGCTCACTTCAATACTAGGGATCTATTAAAGCTGGGCAAAGCGTTGTCGCACTTTGACAGCTCACAATATATACATGGGTCCTCGTAAACAAGAGTCAGACAGCCATAAATTAGACCAGTGTATAAGTTGCTCTAAATTACTGTACGTATAAAGAAGTTTAATGATGAGAGGATGATAGCCAATTCTTTGGGAGAACCCCCATTCCTGAGCTGAAAAGACCTTGGCACAAGAGAGAATCTTGCTCTTTTTCAGTGCTTCTACCCTATTTTTAGGAGTCATCATTCTTCCATGCTGAGAGATCATTTCCTAAGTCCTCTGTGTTGCCATAGCAAAAGACAGATTTCCCCCCCCAGGTGCCTAACAAAGAGCCTGTACCATATTACAGAGAAAAGAGTATAAACACAGTTTTAAAAGTACCCCAAATATTTTCCTGTATTACATGGTTTCAGTTTCTGTGCTACATTAAAGTACAGTTTAGTCTTATCAAGGGTGCAAAAATACATCTGAATACTTTCAGTTATCCTCAGACTTGGGGATTCTGAAAAGGACTAATCTCACCTCATGAGCTCAAAAGTTTCATGAACTGGAAGAGGAGGACAAACTTTCTCAGGCAGACATTTTAAGGGATGAATTCTATTCACTTTTAGCAGCGGTAAAAGAAAACCAGGACAGCTGGCAATCACAAAGAGAGAAAGACTACTACTGTAGGGCAATCAGAAAAGGAATCACAACTTTCTTTACTTATAAGAGTCTGAGCATTGGAAAGTTGTACTTGAAACTGCTTAACAGAAGTATAGTATCTTATATGTTAAGTTGCCCCCAAATACTTCAGAAAGTTAAAGAAAAGTACACTTCCAATTGTATTAAGATCAGGTTTAGATTATGCTTCAGATCACTGAGCCTTCTGTGTACCTGGGGCTGAAGATTAGAATTTTGCCTCATATTATTAATGTGCAATATAACAAAGTCTCCGTCACTGAACTCAATTTTTAATTAAACATTCGGCAGCATCGGCTGTTAGAGACAGGAAAGAAGACAGAATGCTATAGCAGACAAACAAACACTACAGCTTTTAGTACATACCAATTTGCATTCTAAATAGGCACTTGACTTTTCCTTTCTGACAGTTTCACAATTGATTAGATAAATATTTTGCAGTAAGCCACCAGAATGTAGGAGCATAAATCAAAATGTCATTTTAGAGACTAAGAAATCTTTTAAACTAAAAAGGAAATACTGGTGTTTGAAATAATCCGTTACTTCCTAGGCAGTAAAGTCTTGATCAAGCCCTAGCTCTGTAAACACTACAACTTCTCTGACCATTTTCCATTACTGAACTTTCACTCATATTTTTCAGACGTGAGTGTCGATGTGCTGTAACTAGAAAGCGAAATTTCGTGATACTCTAAAACCTACTGAAAAGTACTAATTTATGACTATGTGTGAAACAAAACAATAGAAGTAATATTTTTAAAATACAAGTAACTCTATAAAACATGCTTATTTAACAATCCTGCACGTATCTGCAAAGATAGCTCAGATAATAATAAAAAGTTCCCGTGTGCCAAAATGAAAGTATGTAAAGACAGGAATGAATTGGTTTAATATTATACTGTTGGTGAAATGAAGGTGGCCATAAAATAGTAAGCTGATCACAGCCCTCATTTCTATTACCTACTTTTATCAGTCTACATAATGGCCAATCAATATCTCAGACCTTGCACGCAACAAATTTTGTTGCTAAAACATTCCATTATGGGAAGAGCTGGCTTGAGTGAGGAGATAGTAGCTCTTCCTCCCTAAACCACGGGCATGTGGGAACACAAATCATGGAGGATCTGTTGAAGAGTTTTAAGGAAAATTGTTTCTCTCTGTCATGCATTGAGGAGATTAGGAGGTATGGCATCTTGTAACAGCGACTACTTGTTGCCCTCAGCTGTACAACTCCACAGTCTCTATTTAGCAAATCTGTCCCTCAACGTTTGGTTTCATTGTGCAGTTATATTTTAGTCTTGTTTGCATTCCTTCTTGCGGTTTCTTTACCGTAAAGTTTGCTACATGTTTTCACAGAATTACAGAATGGTTGAGGTTGGAAAGGACCTTTAGAGGTCACCTTACCCAACTCCCTGCTCAAATACGGTCACCTAGAGTAGGTTGCCCAGGTCTATGCCCAGACAATTTTCAATATCTCTAAGGAGGAAGACTCCACAATCTCTCCGGGCAACCTGTGCCAGTGTTTGGTCACCCTCACAGTGAAAAACATTTCCTTACATTCAGAGGCAACCTCCTGAGTTTCAGTTTCTGCTCACTGCCTCTTGCCCTCTCACTGAAAAACACAGAAAAGAGCCAGATTCTGTCTTCTTTATACTCTCCCTTTAGATATTTGTCCACACTCATAAGCACCTGCTGAAGCCTTCTCTTCTGTAGGCTAAATAGTCCCATGTCTCTCAGCCTTCCTCATAGGAGAGGTGCTCCAATCTCGTCATCATCCCTCAGCAGACTCACTCTTATCTTACTTGCACTGGAGAGCCCTCAAATGTACACAGTACTCCAGTACTCAGCAAAAAGAGGTCTTTTAAAATTTAAAACTTGAATTCTGTCTAAATTCTACCTGTTTAGTAAGCGTGCATTTAGGAAGCTTGTAATTTGTGAGCTATGAGTTGTATGTGAAATAACTGCAAGACATTTCTGATGTAATTGATTATAAAATTTGTTTTAAAACATACTGCATGGTTTAAGCACACAATGCAAGACATTCTTATCACTTAGAGTGTTTAGGAATTCAAATAGGCTGCCAAGGCTGTCATTAGTAGCTGAGTTTATAGTTGGCAATGGCATAGTCCCATTGTTGACAAATGTACATTGTCATTTTTCCAAAACTACTGTGGGTTTTCAGTTGCTGAGTTGCGTGGGTTTTTTTGTTTCACTTTTTCCTTAAATTTCCCAACATAAATAAAATAACTTAAGGCCAATGTTTTTAAATAATGACAACCGATGCAAATTGCATTTCTCGCAAAGCTGTTGTTTAGGCAGTACTGGCCTGGTCTGACTCCCCTGCCCAGTTCAGGCTGAACTGGTGTTACTAACCAACACCAGTCCTTTACTGAGGAAACTATATTCCCACAGTGGTTTAAGGGCTGCAGTTGGAGTGGAAAAGCAGCTCAAGAGAAAAAATAAATACAAGTGTAGGGAGAAATATTTCCCTTCCATTGCATACAAACACAAAAGCAGTAGATGAACTTGGACAGCTTCAATTTACATTATGTGACCTTCACTTATTTGGCATATTTGGGATGTGACTGAGATAGCATGCTAGTAATTTATGAGTTGGTTTAGCATGAAAAATGAATTGTCTGGGAGCTGATCCTTCCGAGCACTAAAAATAAACAAGCCCACTTTTCAAGCTATGCTAAATACTGTCTTTGACCGGAAAGCTGTGTTTATCTGAGAGCTGAAATCCAAGACAGAAATGGACTAAAATAGCATGCTGATTGTTTTCCTTATGCTGCACACAACAATGTCTGGTTATTCGTTTGTGTTTATTTTGCACTTATTAGTAGGTATTGCATTAAAAAAGTGGCAGGGCACCTGATTTTGCTTGAGAGGCATCAGTCACCCATAAGCTGTGACAGCTCTGTTAAGAGCTAAATAATGCAGCTCCTCTCCAGGTTGTGAGGGTTTTTAGGCAAAAAGTGGATTATGCTCAGCACCAGGGTTGGCTCCATATACAAAGCTGTACTGACTACAGTGCTCCTCCTTCTGCCCATAGTCCTCTTGCCTGGCACCAGCTGGTAGTATCATCTGAGTGGTAGTATCATCTGAGTGGCCCTTCTACCACTATGTGCCTTTGTCATTTCATTACAATCCTTTTCTAGGGAGGACTTTAGGAATAGACTCACTAAACTTTTTCCATAATATCTATGCGCAGAGGAGCAGATATAATTTCCATAATATCTGTGAGCAAAGGAGGGTTTGCTTGATGAGAGAGAGGTATGGAAATAAAAATGGAAACAAAATTCCATTTGCAGATGATTCCAGGATGTTTGAAAGCACTTTGCAAGCCTGTCTTTGCTACTCCTTTATACATAAGCCAGAATTACTGGACTCCTCCAAATATCACTGAATTCAAGAGGTTAACTTCCCAAAGCAGATATTTTTTATGCCACATTGACACAAGGTGGGACAATTTTATTGCATCACTTAATCATCCACCAGCATTCCAAAGCATGAGCAGAACAATACTCATAATTATCAATTTTGTCACAGTCTACAAAGGGCTTTCTGCTGTTACGGGCCCATTGTTTTTAAGCTGAACAAAAATGGACAAAAGCTGGAAAAGTTATGACAAAAAAAAAGGAAGAAAATAAAGCCAAGAAATGAAGTTCTAAAAGACTAGTGATAGTTGCTAGAAGTTTGGCACATTCAGATCTGACTTCTGATTCATCTGTTCATAAATGCCACAAGAGACCTAAACTGGAATTTTATCTCTATGTTGGTGATGGTCGTAGATCAAACACTCAGTTTTATCTATTTATACTTGCTTCCAGAAAACCACCTTCATCCCCATCTTTGATCCTAACTTAAGGCAGGATGCTATTTTCAGATATTAGGTACTCCAGTTTTTGTCCCCTAGTCAAGCAGACATCATTAAAATATTCACAAGATTGACTGAGAGGAGCAGTACTACTCTCTTACAATTAAAATTAAAACTCTTCTGCACTTAAAGGAATGAAATAAAATGGTATCTATCTAACTGTCTGTCTGTCTCTTGAGGCTAGAAAATGAAAGAAATTTAGGCAACTCACTGTTTCAGTCCTACATCTCATCTCTTTTTGCATTATTAATTACTATTTGCCCCAGAGTAACTGGTCATAGAGACATTACCACCTCTTGAAGCACAGGAGCCTGTTGCTTAGTGTGACTTGTCCTGTATCCAAAATACCAGCTTTGCTTATGATATCAGAAAGACAGAATAGCATCTTTTTCTTCAACCATCGTTAGTGCTTTAGCAGAAAGTAAACCGATACCTTAAATATCAGAAAAGTGTATGAAACTCATGTGTAACCTGACTCCTTATGATTACATTAACAACAATTGTGTTACCCATAACATCAACTGTGCCTTTTAGTAAACAACTGTAGAGTAGGTAAATCTTCCAAAAGAAACTAAAGGACCACAGTTGTATGGTTCTTACCTGTTTATTACATGATTAACACTATTATTATTATTATTATTATTATTTATATCCTTCCAGACCACAGGAAACCACTGAAGTTAGCAGAGTAAAATAAAATTGAAAGGAAAAAATGAACTCATCAGGCAGTCTTGGAGCCCATCAATGAGGTATTTGCTTTTGCTGTGGAAAACATTCACAGTTTAGTCACATCTTGCCACAGTCTAATGGTATGTACAATTAGCAAACTACAAATATAGGAAAAAAGTCAGCCAGTGCTGTGAAAAGTTGCTGTATTTCTGTCCTGATGCAAAGTGATAGTCCTTTCCTAAACCATTCCTGAACAATATATATTTTGGAACTATCCATTCCACAGTCTATTTACTCCAATACTTAATTATTCATACATTTAGAAAATTCTAGGTATGTAATCTGAAATTTCCCTTTTACATTTGATTCCCATGACGCATTTATGGTCTAACATTGTCCCTACCAGAATCCAGTTTTCACTGTTAATAAAGAAGCCTAAGTATAAGGATCATAGTTATGCTCCTTATTCGAGTAGTTAAAATCAGGAATGACTAATCCCAGTGACAATGCTTACAATATTTTGCTGTTATATAAGCAGATGAGTATCTGCAATGCACAAATTCAGCTAGTCCATTTAAAAGTCCAGTCACTTTAGACTGTGCACCAAAGGAAAGGGAGACTTTTTCAGAGAGTGATTCAGAGAAACCCTAGCTCTGCTCCTCTGAATTACTGTCTGGTGAAACTCTGCTTTGCTGACTATACAGAATTCGGTAAGTGAAGGAAGACATACAGCTGCCTTTCCATATTGTGTTTTTCTGGGAACTGAATTCATGTTGACTGATGTAAAATTTCCTAGATCTATTACTCTTGAAATAAAAAGACCTTGTGTTTAGTCTCTTTTAGGTACTGGAACTTCAACTAGCTTTTCCATTACAAAGTATCAGCAATTGCTTCAGACAGTTATCCAAGGAACACAAAGCTGTCTTACATCAAGTCTAACTCAGCTGAAGACACATAAAATGATTAAGCACCCTAATCTGCTCCCTTACCTCTTTACTCTGAAGATTTTTCATCTGAAACTTTTAATATTTATAGAAACAGGATGCACTCAGTGCAGGATACCTCAACACTGTCTGTTAGGAACTTCAACTCTCCAATGCACATCTTTAAATGAAAACTGAAACACAATTTCAAATTGAGGAGCATTTTCTCAGATCACACTATTCCATTCACAGGAGCTCTTCAGACTCCAGTTAGTCAAATTGAGATCCAGGTTATTCCAATATGCTGTATCACATGCCAAAACTCTACAGTAATAGGCACAGTAACATTTTTTCCTGTGCTTTTGGCAAACTTAAATAGTGCTGCCAAGAAAGCCAACAAAGAAGACACCAAATTAGTTCCCCAAAACCTCTTTACAGCTTGGTGTGCCTCGCTCCAGACTGAAGTACATTTGACTACTGGGATATTTCTAATTCAGAGTAGGAGAATTTCTGAATACACAGTTTATCCTTGATATTGAGTTTTACAGAACATTCCTATACTCCATCAAGACTTCCCTCAATCGTTCACTTTTATGTAAAGCCTAGGAGATCACAGATTACTTCATAGTTAATCTCAATGAAATTTGAAAAGCATAGTCTAGAGGTTTTCAAAGCAGAATAATTATTCTATTCAGTTAAATACTGTTTGGTTAAAACTAGATTTGGAATCATTACCAGAAGTATGGCAAGTCACAATTCTCAGAACTATTGTTACTGGTTGTCCGCAAATTTAGGATGCGGTTATTTGGCATGCAAGGTATTTTCCTGTAACTCTGTTCAAATCTGCAAATATTAATGACATTCCTTCACTTTTCATTATTTAGTTGTCTACCTTTTCTCTGCCAATTATTTTTCACATGGTCTCCTAATATGCACATATTTAATCCACCCACATATGCTATCTAGTCTTAATCTAAAGACAAACAGCATTTTGTTTTCCCATATTGCAGCTGACTCTTCGGAAATCACTGAGTTTAGCTCTAGTGTCCTTAGTACCATGATTTCTGTTCATCCAGGGTGTCTTCTGGCATCAGATGGGATTCATTTGTTGTTTGAGCCACTATGGATGGAAAAAGTTCAGGTCACATGGAGAGAGGCATTCTAAAAATTTCTGGACATTGGTGTAAGCGTGCATTTTCTCCACACCATCTCTGACTCTCAGGTGTGTGAGTTATAGCACTAGACAGAGCTATCTCTGCTCTAAAAGCTGTTGAAACTTTTAATCTTGCCACAGCACCAGGCAAAATGAAAGTTACCTCACACATCATTCCTGGTATTGTAGAGTCATGATTTAGTTGGTCCTACTACAGTGAAAGATAATTATACAAGTAGGATTTACTTCAAATTCAGAAATGTTATGTTGCTCATCAGAAATTTATGCTCCCTTCATTTTGAATGAGAACTACAACAATACAGCTCTATGACAGCAAACTCGACAATTCTACGCAAACAACTACAGCAGAAAATTTACAGAACCATACATATATAAAACAGATCATAGAATCATAGAATCTTCCAGTTGGAAAAGACCTTTGAGATCATCGAGTCCAACTACACCTGTCATTCACTAAACCATGTCCCTCAAAAACTCATCTACTTGTTTTTTAAACACCTCCAGAGATGGTGACTCAACCACCTCCCCGGGCAGATGTTCCAGTGCCTGATCACTCTTTCAGTAAAGAAATTCTTCCTAATATCCGGTCTGAACCTTCCCGGAAATGCAATCACGAATATAATGAAAATGGTTACCTTTTTTTAATGTTACTATCATTAACTGACAGCATAGACACTTGGGAGCTGCCCATAATTTAGTTTCCATAACAGATGAATTTTTTTATTCTGCATGGCTGATTCAACAAATAGAAATATCTGCAATGTGTTTGACCAGTTAAAGATATTGCAGGCTGTCAATGAACTGATGGAAGCACTACCATGACTGGGAGACAAGATAGTCTCCATTTCACAGCCTGAGGTTGAAACCACAGACTCCGGTGTTTTATTTCCACTCTCTAACCATTACATTTGCATTAGTTCAGACCTATGTCTGTTGTGGCAAGAAGGCTAGCCTTGACTGTCCCCTGGTCTCTTCCTTTTTATAGGGCCAAGATAACATATCTAGGGATAAGTAAATGAAAATTACTGTCACCTGATCTAACTGATCAATGCAGCTTTCCCTAACACAAACAACCTTGAGATCACTGCACCAGTGAGGAATTTCAGAAAAGCAAAAGTGTGCATCTCAGAAAATGCAATTGTACAATGAACCTAAAAGTCATTCCTGCAAAACAGCCCAGTAGAAATCTACAATGAAAAGGTTGTTCTTCAGTAAGTGCAATATCTTGCCAAGATATGCAGAAAAACATCAAGACTACATGCACATGAAATAGGAGCAGAGGTGTGCAAGGGATGGGATGCAGTATATTAGGAAAGAAGGATTCACTTTCACAGCTCTACATCCAGACTCAGTCTGAAGTTGGACATACATTCCTCTCGTAAATCTTCCTTCACTCAATTTTAAGCTTCATTAAGGAGCTGCACGTCAGCATAAGCCATTCCCAGGGCTTCAATTCATAAATACAGAAAGTTACTGAATCTGCAGACCTCAGGGAAGAAGCTTACATTCTGTTTATACTCATGGCCAGATTCTAACCTCTACTCCAACAGCTTCAAATTACAGTATGTTTGCTGGCACAACTAATTTCTCTGTTTACATCAGTTTATGTGGGGGCAGACTCCGTGTGAATGAGCAAGAATGAATGGATTAGTGTAAATTTACACGACAGTTTCAAGATATTGAAGCAGAATGTGAAAACTCCCGAATTAAAACTGTTCCAAACAGAGATGATTTAAGATACTTGTGGCAAGAGAAGGAATCAAAAAATGATTGTAAGACAAAAGATTTCTGCATATTATTGAATATTGTCTCAGATCAACATATATAATTTCTGGTTTACCCTGTGATATTTTAACCCATATTTAAATTGTCATTTGAGAGAATTTCTAAGCTTCCAGGAGTAAGTCAACCTTCCTTCAGTTATAAGAAAACCCATATAAGTACTGTCTATTTAAACACATATGTAGAGCAGGTAAAGTTTCAAGGGTACGTCATATAAGTCATTTTAGATAAAACTATTTAGCTTATCAATTCCGAGTCATTTTCCTAAAAGCTTTTGGTTATGAAAAAAGAGTTTTCAAACTCAAAAAATACAAGATTGTAAGTCAACACACCAGCCAGCTGCATGCCTAGCAAATTATTGACAAAATAACCTTAACTTATTGTAATTTCACTTTCTGTATTTTTAGGATTTATGAAAAAAATCAATCTACCAGGGGGCATCAAAGTAAGTGGGAGAGAACATGCATTTTCCGTCGTCCAACAGCAATCTTCAAATAATAGAATTAGTCCTTTTCTTTAGCAAATAATCACTTCAATATAATTCAGTGCAGGATCTTGGTGGATTAGTGGGTTGCTTGAAACAAGATTCTGGTGCTACACGTGGTTTTCTCAGAAGGAACTACAGGCAGAGCTGTTGTAGGAAACAAAAATACCATCCATGTCCCAAAAGAATGTTACTGGCTTTCTCATAGTCTGTGTTGGGGTGAAGATGTCTTGAGACAAGAAGATACAGTTAAATAGAGGGTTTTCCCCCTGCTTTTTGCTTCCTGAATATTAGAAATATAAGAACATGGAAACAAACTCAGGACTTGCACAGCACTCAGCTGAATTATGAGTACTACAGTATTCATAATGTACTCATGTATTCATCTTTGTGGAAGCTACCCTCAGAAGAGGATTAGTATTCACAGTGAAATTCCTGCAACCATTGGCTTTACACTGTTACAATACAGGAATTATTTCCTTTAATGATAAAATGTATAGTGGCCCTTAAAGAAAAAGATAGTTTTAATTTGTACTGCAAAAACCGATGGAAATGAAGTCCCTGCTTCTTCCTGATAAACACTGCATGACAGGCACCAGCTGTGCAGTCATATTCCCAGTGCATCCCAGCAGTCACACTGCAGGTTCACGTGTCAAAAGTGTCCTAGATGCTGAAAAAGAGATGACCAAACACTTACTTTTAAGATAAGGCCTACCTTGTAACACTTTGTCCTGCAATGACATCCTCCTGTGTATGTAATGCACGATATTCATCGTTCATAAACTCTTAAGTATGTGTATGATAAATTTCAGAGCTGTTGTCTCTAACCTGCGCCATCGAGCCTGGTAATAGACAATCTCTTCAGTAAAGACATCCTGCAGCTACCCTGATGTAATTCTAGTTGTACCTACCTTTAAAAGTACTAGAGAAATACATAAGACTGTTATCCTCTAAAGAAAAGATATCTATACCAGAAAATTTTGTTAAACACAAACAGAAAACAGAAAACACGTGCTACTAAGTAGAAAAAACTAATTCTGTACCACAAAAAGATTCAGATAATTGTTCTGACCTCCACTACCAGTTTCAGGAATTTGACCTCAGTGTTATTTTGAAAAATGATAAGATTTTTTTTTTCCTGTGAACTTTGAGAATTAACGCCGACGTTCCAGCATTCAACAGAAAACTACAATTCCATTACAATTTCTTCAGAGCTTAGCAGAACGAATAAAATGAAGTACAGTACACATTATTCTTACTGAACCTTCAAGTTCTAATCGAAATTAGCAGATAAGCTTAACAACTAAAGCCTAACGTTTTACAGTAAGTACATTAACTTCTAACTTTAGGTTGTTTTCTTATAGATATTAATGTAAGTTTCTGCTGAACTAAATCTTAGATATTATAACCGTGGTTGTTTTCACAGAATTCTTTCATATCTGTTCTTCTCTTTTACACCTCCTGACAAGGCATTAACATTTTCAAGTTGAACATTTGCGCTACTCTGGCTTCTCTGTGGTGCTCAGAAGTGACTGGAAGGTGGCTACCACATCCTCACTACCCATAGCACATTCCAATCCAAGTCCTTCTGGGTGGATAAGGGTTCTCAAAATGCATCCTTAAGAGCTCAAATTTTTGATATCACATAAAAGAGCAGAATACTTTCACTTCACATAAACAATTAATTTCATGGTAGCGTCTTCTTCCCCTCTCCACAAGGACGAATTTTAATGAGGCCTTCAACATTTAAAATAAAGATGTACTTGATCTCTAGATAATTACAGTAGCCAATTAGTCCAACTAGCTGTCATTTAGAATAAATGATACTCTACTTAAATGCTACGCCTCATTTAAAAAAACCCAAAACTTACAGTTATGATGAAAATAATAAAATAAGAATGGCTGAAAAGATGACCTGCATGACCTAACTGTCCTCTTTTTAACTGTTTTCTTTACTGACCCTATATTAGAAAATGCACTCAACCAGCTATCAAAACTAATGCTCTTTTTATGGGCTTTGAACTCTGTTTACTGTACCATCAATTGTCTAATCAAAGCAGCTTTTTCTATGCCATTTTAAGAGAGAGGCCTTTGAAATAGCACCAAACCTAACTCCAAGGAATAATACACGCAGAATGAATGAAATCCATCGTTTTTTTTTTTTAAGTATAATTTCCTTTAGTATGTGGTACAGAGACAGATGTCACTAATTTGGAGGCACTTATTCTTTTCTGGTTTTAAGTTGTTTCTTTTCAGTACTGTATTATGTCAAAAAAATTTACTTTCCAGTTAATTGTATCCATCCTAAAACAATGAATAGTACACTGGGTAATTTTAACTGCATTAGTCATTAGAAATAGTAGAGAAAAAAATATATGACAATTCTCCATTATTTTAAACTGAAAGTGCTATTTTCTAAATTGAGCAATCTAAATGTAATCACATTTCATGACACGCAAAACCCATTCAAATTGATTTTGAAAACATCACATGGTTTAAAAGAAAAAAAGTCACAGTATTTTATTTAGCAGCATTGTCAACCTGATCCTAAATATTCATAATTTACTTCATAAATATGCATGAAGTATTGGTCAAAGCTCCTGTAAGAGTGGTCTGGTGTGATTTGGTGAAGGAGGACATGCTAATCTGGGTTCTATTTCTCTACAAGTGTGTCAAAAAGATAATTGGGGTGAAACAACACAGCTCAGCTGCTCACGAGCTTAAGCCAAGCTTCTGCTCTCACTGAAAACTCTGGTCCAGCACAGTTCACGTCTTAAAGAACTGGAATATTAAAACTCTTTGAACTAATCAAAGGTGTTATCCTCTGACATCAAATCCACATCCCCATTTCTGAAAAACATTTTCAGCTTTCTTCTGGACATTCAGTGTTAGACCAAGAGAATTTGGAAAGATAGTACAGAATGTTTGAATCGAGTACTAAGATTACAGTAGCTTTTTCTTTTCTTCCCTTCCAAACCTTCCACCTCGGAGTTCTTCTGAAATTGCACTAACAATGCCATCAAAGCTGATTGTGTCAGGATAACAACTTTTGTAAATATTGGAAGATAAGCTAAAAACAATGTAACTTCTTACTAATTCAAGTCTCAGACTTCATACCTTCTCAATGTCAGGCTGTTATTTTATTTACCGCTTACAAGTAACATATCAAGTCTAAGAGGAACTTAACGTTCAACAAAAGTTCCTGCGTAACAACACATTTTTTCCCTTATGAATCTTCCCAAAACTTGCTCAAAATATATCCTGGACTTAAATATTCTTATATGATGAGATAAATGTTCTCAAAGCTATTTCAAATCATATAAAATATTCACTCAATTTAAAAGGAAGTTATTGGACAATTTTTTGAGGAAAACAAGGATTTTCAACATCATGACCATTTGTGCATCTATCATGAAACTAAAATTCTTTCTGCATATTCTTTACAATACTGTAATGAAAGACTCAGGCAAAATTTTCAGTAAACAGACTGTATCAGATTGTTAATTTTCAATGCTATTTTTTCCCTTTTGAGTGATGATTAATAGACACATATCACCTTATAACGCCTTGTATAACTACAGTTTAGGGAAACAATGATAGGTAAATGGACAAAGTTTCAGGCAGAATTCTTCTCCTTCTTCATCCTTTGAAAGAATACTTCTGATACGGCAATAATAATTTTAAAAAGTAAAGCTTTCCAAAGAATTGCAACATCCCTACACAACACTTTAAACCTTTTGTTTCTTACAACTGTGATAAGATGAAAGACAAAGAGATAGAAAATAAAAATGCCTTAATTTATTAGTGATAATGATAAAAAGGAGAAACACAAAAGCAATTCTTCATTACTGACTTAGTAGCACATTGGACGTGGTACAAGATGCAATTACTGAAGACCCACTTTCTAAAGAACCACTCTGCAATTCAGAATTTATTTCAGTGTCTTTGGAGGTGTGAAGAAGCCACACACACACACAAATTAACCACAACAACTCTCAATTCCAAGGAGAGGTTTATATGAAAAAGAAACAGCTTTCTGAAAGTACACGAAAAGGAACAGCTAAAAGGGCAAAAACATTTATCTATGATAGGAATTATATTAAAAGACACCATTATTTGAAACTCGCAGTAAGTGTATAAAAATTTTAAAGACTATATTAAAGGAAGTTGAAAGGAGGTATTGCTTTTAAACTACAGAATAAAAGAGAATATTAGATACGAAAAGCCTCTTGCACAAAGTTATTGCTCACTTTAAAAAAAAAAAGAGTGGAAATAATGCTAATGAGCTATATTTAAAACAATAAAATACTGTTCTGGAACTTAGCATGCTCTCTATGTACAGAAATGAACACATCCCTCTGAAAAAAAGGAACAACAAAAAACCAATCAAATAATCCTCTCTTGTTTTCTGAAACATATCAAAAAGAATCCACCAAAAAAAAATTTAGGGTCCATAGATCCTTAAGCTGTAAACATCTTGCTGATGCCACAGAAGAAAAGGGTACAAAACAGGAGCCTGGACAAGGTAACTATAAGTACCTTCCCTTGATTCTGCCGTGTCTTCCTGCCAGCTCACTGTTATCACCAAATGCAAAATGCATCTAGTACTATGTATTAAAAAACATGTAAAGATTTTTATCACCTTATAATCTCATTTAGAATGCCTTAAATCTTACATGCAGAAGGGTAGGACACCAGTGGATTCACCAGTGGATGCCTTCCTTTGTTGAACGTTTTCAAATCCTACTAAAAGTCTTGACATAACTCTTGAGGAACTAATACTTCAGAAAATCGTCTCATGACCTAGAGGGCACATTCTCCATTTGTTGTGGCTTTAGCAGGCTCTTCAGCAATGTTGGACTGACACTTTATCTGACTGATATATCTCAGCGCATTTACTCCTCCATCAGCTGACCTGCACACCTAAAATTAAAAATATGTCAATAAACACAGCAGAAGTAGCTTTCAGGTTCCCAGACCATTGCCTCTTCCTGAACATTTCCAGTCCTGTCATATATTTATTTACATTTTTTGTGTGTTAAAAACATGAAATATTCAAAAGAATATCAGAATATCTGCAAAGTCTTTTTTGGTCTTGTTTTATTTCAGCTAAATTGTGGATCTGCCTACTCAAATGGACACATTTAGAAAATATAAATGTAGCAGATGCTTACAAATATGCCCTACTTTTACATCATCATTCACATACATTTTTATTAGCTAGTGACAAACTGAGCTTCCATGCAGTTTTTGAGGTAAAAAGGACTGGAGTTTTTTGAAAAGCAAACACAGCCATCTAATAAGCAAGCACATTTTCAGAGATGATGATGGATTCCATTGAGAAATATTTGAAGAAAGATTTTTATACCCAGTTCTCATGGATCTGTGATTACGTGGTGATGAAATCTAATTTATTACATTATTCACCAGAGAGAATTTCTGGTACTTTTGGCAGGTTTCTCAGCACACAAACAAACAAATGACTGCCTACAATGCTCAGCGTGGAATTTGCTCTTCTTTGTTTTTGCCATAAATGTCTACAGTTTATAGCTGCTCTGGGCCAGTGATTCAAACAAAATGAGAAAGAAAGAGGAAGGTAGTGGAACAAGGGAAGGAAGGGTCGTAACTAGAGGAGCAAAATATTTGTGATTAACAAAGGGTTCTGTTAACACAGAGCTTACAGTAGTAATTATACACCATCAAATTTAGTTCCAAAAATAATAGAAATAGCTCTGTGAAAATGCACTCTGAAGACTTGCTTTCAGTACTATGAAGAATTAGCCAGAGCACGTGGAAGACAGGAAGATCTCAATATACCTTACTGAGATTAGCACCTTATCTTTAATTCAGTAGATGGGAGAGATATAGGAAATATAAGTCATTTTACCAACATATAAGTAAGTTATTGAATAAGTTTAGAAACATTAAGCAAGCACTCAGCAAACTGGCTTATCCTTAAACTATATACCATAACCTTTGTTTGTTTAGCATGTATTAGCATAATGACTTCAGATTTTTATTCTTAAAAAGACCGTGATTACATGGCAGTTTATCTCTTCGAATAGAACTTACTGGAGAGAAGATATTGCTAGCAGGCACTGTCCATGAAGACCATTTTTTCTACACAGGTGGTCATGTTTAATAGAAGAACATGAAAACATCCATACAAGAAAAACCTAGCAAGGGTAAAGTGGAAGATTTCAAGTGTGGAGGGATTTATGGGACAATACTTCACTTAGCGTGAAGCTGGATGTAAGAACATGGGAAAAAAATGAAATTCACTTAGCTCTGTTGCTTATGGAACAGCGTGCAACATCTTACATCATGTTCTTTCACTTTCCCCATGAAGAGGTATTTTTCACAGAATATCCTTTCACATGAACAAATATGAAGGTATGCTTGCAAAGTTCATCAGCACATGAAAGGTCAGACCTGGTAGCAATGTGAATGTATCCTCCTGGTTAGTATCTGGAGGAGACCTGTTCACTTCCTGAGGGCTAGCTAGGGGCACCTTTTCTAAGCCACAAACAAGAAGTATAAAGACTGCTTATGAAAAATATTTGATTCTAATAGCCTTTGCTGGCTAAGATGAAGATGCCATCTCTTCTATTAATTTTGACAAGTTCAGCTTAATTGTTTTCAGTATTCTGTCACTAGCATTGTTCATTTTAAATAGGTACATCAATTGGAAGTGGCATTAGCACATTAGTTAAAGGTTAGTTGTTCAAGCAGCATGGTGTATTGAAAAGAAATATATCTTAATTTCATTAAAGAAGAAAGACACCTTTTCTTCTAAACAATGTATGAGTACACCAGGACTCATCTAGCATTTCAATTGGCATTATTTTGATGGCTGAAAGTGTAACTTCACATTCCTTCTGTAATCTTAATTACAAACTTACTCTCTCTCATTTTGTCCTTAGATTTCTATGTATTTTATGTGAACCACTTCCTTGTTTATGCCTTTAGTTTGTGCTTCACTGGCTCCTGTGACTTCTGTGCTTGTTGTAAAATGTTGACAGGGAACAGGATGTAATTTAATAAGTAAAAATAACGAATTCTCCAGAACAACTACAGCAGAAATTTGCGATAAATACATCACATATGTCGAACTCATTAAAAAACACAATTCGGCACAAAATGTGATAATGCCTTTAAATGTGTTAATTATCTTTTAATTTTAATTCAACAAGGCTGTTACTGCATAGAATTTAATAGCATTCAACAGTGAGAGAGACACATTGGGGAATATGATGAAGAGACATTTACTGTAATTTAAACCCACATCATTTATTGTCCTGTCAGAGTCTGTTAAAAAAAAAAAGTCTGTCTTCCCTTAGTATGTCCAATATCAGTTGAGTAAAAACACATTTGTGCATTGGGTGATCTAAGCCTTACACCACAGCAAGTTACATGTATACACCACTTATGTTTCATTTGATACCGCAGAGCGTCAATGTTCAGGACTGGGTGTATCTCAGATAAAATAATGCAGCAGCCTCTTAGGAGGCTGATCACAAAACTTATTTCATCTGGCTAGTAAAAATTTCAAATACTTTCTTTTAAAAAAGCACTGAAAATACTGGAGATTTTTTTCTAGACCAAGGTAATTTTTAAAAGTATTGCTTTTGATAGTATTATCTTTGTCCTAAAAACCACTACTCTTCAAATATTCAAGAATTAATTTCTCTATTAAATAGTTGAAATTTAATTTAAAATGCTGTGACATTTTTTTAAAGATAACTTCCTGTTTTACTTATTTTTTCAATACTTGTCATCTTTTATATTCATGACATACTTAGAAACTACTGCATAATATACATAATAGGCAAATTTGTGACAAACAGGAAAAGTCTTTACAAAAAGTTTGATGATAGAGCCAATACCAAGAAGCAACTACTCTTAAATCTTCTTTAGAAAGATAACTTTTTTGTTCTGTTACGCCATGTTATAATATTAATTGAGCCCATTTTGAGGGAATTTAAAAATTGGAGAGTAGAATGAGACACAGAAAACATGGAAGAATTTTCAGACAGTAAAGTTTCTTATAAAATTCCTATTTCCTTGAAATGTAAAATTCAGGTTTCAACTTACCATGCCATTTACTGCTTTATGTCTCTGTTTATCAAGCTAGTGAGCAATTTAATGTTGAGACTCCTTCTCTACTGTGGTCATATGTTCGCTAAAGCTTGTCCTTATGCTGCTTACACTACAATCATCAAGTAGGAAATATGCGAGCAGATGAAATCATTTATTGCCCTTTGTTAAACTGAGACCCAAAAATCACAAAGAGAAAAACCTATTGCCAGTCCTTGAGCTGATATAAATGCAACTGCATTAAATGATGATAAAAGACATCCTTTCTAATTAAGCCTCATTAAGCACCTTTTTAACAATCAGATGGCATTGAATTGACTGAGAATAGCTGACCTATAAAATCTAATTCAGACCTAGCTAAAAATCTATTTTGCTGCAGGCTCTCTTTCTTTTTTGTCATATGTCACAAATGATCTATTGATAAAAACAGAACTTGCCTTAAATAGCACAGTCATCAGGATTTGCGGAGTGCGACACTTAAATATTTCACCCATTTGAGACATAAATTATTATACAAACTGCAGAGGTCAAATTTACTGCATTCACGCGATGTAAATAAAGACAAGTACTGAAGTACTGTTACAACACTGCATTTTACAGGTGGCTAAAATTCACTGGGGCCATACTCTTTCCTCGCCTTGAACTGATGTTGCACAGCTGAACTCATCCACCCCCTACCAGTTTCTGTCATTCCCTTCCAATGAAGCAACTATGCAGGAGAGAAAAGTGTAACTCAGAGCCATTGAATTCTCTCCAGCCAACAGTTTCTCTATGCCACAGGGAATTTGCAGTCAGATTATGACCACTCTATGTCATCTAAGTGATGCAAAGGATAGCATTACAAAATCTGACCGAATATAATGAGACAATTAAGGACTTAGTTAAACCTGATTAAGGGCATGGGAAAATTCTCATGTGTAGGGAGATCAGGGAGACTACAAAAAAGAAGACAGACCTGAATGGGGAGAAATTTGAACAAAGAATGAAAATGTCAACAAATTGGGAGCAGAGCAATCGGCAACTGTTTCCATCGCTCACAGAGAAGCACAAGGAACATGGGGTGGAACTCAAAAGTGGAACATATAAAACAAAGTTGTAGGAAAATATAAGTACCCAGGAACTAATGAGTACACATAGCAACTTTGCTAGATTTACCTTGCTCTTTGTTCAGTGTCATTTTTTAAGTAGGAAAAAAGTACTGTTTTTAGATTGAAGGGGCTGTGTATAATTTTTCTTCAATTTGGTACCTTTTCCTGAACCTTAGAATTGTATCAGATATATATTCATTGTCCATCTCCCTCATCTTTATATTTTGTAATCTAGGAAATAAATATTCTTTTTCTAAGTACTGTATGGGAGTTGCTTCTTTGGGATCTTCATGCCTGCAAAGAAATTTTGAAAATACTTACCCATTCTAGCTAGATATTACGATAAGGAGGGTCATATAAATGAGTCCCTCCATCTGTAAGTCCTCCTTACAGGCTTCTGAAATAGAGTTACATGCCTGTGAAGAGGAACATTCCTATTATTCCAATTTACAAGTCAGGAGCTGAAGTATGAGGACAGAAATATATCCAGATATAAAAATATTTAAATCTTATTTGATATGACATTCCACTTAGTGACAGGAATGCTTGTTACTGGATAGTAATCTAATCAGTAGCTCTGACTTCTCTCCAGCTTATTACTAGCAGCTAGGAGCAGATTGGTCCAGAACTACAACACAAGAATTTTGTGTGGATGATACTACTTCTTTAAGAGCTTGCCACAATACAACAGGTGAATTTCTGGAGGCAGGTAAATGTACCTCTTCCTCATGGAAGGAATATACAGAGAGAAAGAAAATAACCCCAAATAACTTCAAATTAAAGAAGCACAAAAAAACAAATCAGCAGAAATAAACTATTTACAATTTAGAGTGGTGAGTAGCTACAGAAATAACAGAAAGCAATAAAATAAGCTACTTGCTTTTCAGAGCACTATCCTTAGCAATGAAAACAACACTATGAAAGAACACAACCTCAGGAAATGCCTAGAAATTATTCTCAGCCACTCAGTGCAGTCATTCCTAATGTTTATACTCTAATTGGTTTCCATAAACTTCTTTACCGGTGCATAACTCCATAGTTCTGCTGCATTCCACCAATTACGTGTAATGGTACCAATACAAACTTATGCCATTTTTTCATTTGTTACCGTACATTTTCCTGTTTCTGCAAATCCAGTCTAGTGATTGAGAATTTCCTACCTTCTACTGCACTCCAGCTTCAAATTTATCCACTTTCCTCATAAAATCTCATTTGTAAATGCTGCCAGCTGGAATTGCCATCTCACAGCCATTTTACCATCAGTCTCATGCTATTATTTGAGAATAATTTAATGACAGGTCTATCATTGACTTCAGCAGTATTGGAATGAAGCTACTCACAAGGTAAGTGAAAAGAGAATTAGTTCACACTTGGTGTCATGAAAAGCCCCATCCTGATGAGACAAATCGACACAGCTTTATACATAAATGCCTTCTTTACTTGGATAATAACCTTTCAGAGGATATTAGAATTTTATTGCACATTTATAAAGAACTTTTTACTGAGATTCATTCCAGCTAAGACTTACTGTTTGTTACTGCTTAGTGCAACCATAAAACAGTACCAGCTTTTTTCACTTTATTTATTGTCTTGGAAATTTGTAAGTCATTTTTTTTCGTTTGAAATTAGCTCTTATATGAATAAGGAACAAGAAAACTGCAAAAATGTCTGTGCCTAATACTTCTGGTCTCAGCTGGATCCTCACTGCTAATGCACTTGTGTGTCACATTTATTGCAGTATTATTCAAGGCAGTGGGTGCTGAATGCTCTTCAGTTATATAAGACAGGGAAGTTTTGGCCCAAAACTACTTAAAGTCTCATGTCTCATCTAAACTGCAAATAAAAAAATAAAATCAAATAACCAAAATGCAGTGTTTTACCTTCAAAAAAAGAGAACTACAGAGCAGAAATGCACAGAAGCTCCCATTAGACACCTAACAAAGCATTCTATTCAGGAGAAGCCAAGGCTTCCTTTAACGTCTTTATATTGTCCAAGAATTCTGGTCCGTTTGTTTATTAAGCAACCTGGTAGCACTAACCATAGACCAGGACTTTATTCTGTTAAGTATAGTGCAAATGACCAGGTGTCTGGTTTTGACAATTTCTAATGATGTCAGATGTCACAGAGATGGCATTAAAGTAAATTTTTAAAATTAATTTTGTTACATGTGTTATAGAGCTTTTGGACAGAGATTTTCTAAGTAGGCCTCTCGGTTTTCCTTATTGATGACACAGAAGTTAAGAATTTGTACACTCAGAAAAGGCATTGTTAAAAGGATTTTGAATATGTAGTCAAATGTCCAAGTGTAAATGGGTTCCTACTATATAGTTTTCTGAGCATTCCAGCAATCATTTTCATTATACCATTGTCTTCAATCAGAGCTATGCAAACAGAATTCTGTTCTCATTATTTTCCTTCAAAGCAGAAAACAAGCTTGATTTTCTCAAAACCCATCCTGATTTTAAATTGCAAATGTGTATCTGTTTGTCTGGTTTTGCTTTCTGAAGTTACTATTAATTTAGACTTTGTAATCCCACCTTTTGTATACGATGAATATTTAACAAAAAAATAAAGCTATTAAGATGTGCTTGATTCATTAAATTTGGGCTTATAGCAAGTTCACTGATTAACAGGTCTTAAGGGGAAAGTCTTCTTTAAATGATTTGTTGAAACCCAAAAATTCTTATAGCAATATGAAAATCAGGTTCTTTTCACCAGTGATATATTCTATAACAGTCATCAGATTTTCAAAGGTCTAACTATAAAAAGGTATTCATGCATTTCAAGCACACAAAAAAGACAATTGTTCCTAATTAAACTTTGCATATTTTGTTATCTTTAAATATAAAGACAAGAAAAATGATGCAAAGTTTTCCCCTTATGAGGTACATTAGACACCAAGGTAAAAAGAACTGCCTCCTTTTTACAATGTGTAAGATCACTAGATTAGGCAGAGATTTTGCAGCTGTATACAGACAGAAGGAAGTGGTCAGTGTTTGAAATATCTGCTTAGATTTCCACAGTTATACTACAGATTTAACCAGATCTCATGGAATTGACCTTCGTACAAAATCCATTGGAACCACTTATAAAAGAACAATTTCCTAACTGCATTTTCTTTCTATTTATATCCAGCCACGGAGTGTGGAAACTGGAAATTGCTTGTTTGATTCCACTGCAGCTTCTGAATGTCAGGTTGCAAAGGGCTCGTGAGGGCATGCAATCTGGTGCACTCAGTCAACAGGAAGGGTTGTGTAGCACAAAGCGTGTGCGACAGCCTAATTGGGAAATTCAGATTGTTCTTTTGTATCTAAAAAATGCACGAGATGCGCTGTGCTGACTCTTTGATTTACCTTTGTGCCACTCCTGATATTTGTGGTATACTGGGAACCTACAGCTGCAGAGCTTGACATTCCTTCTCTAAGAACAGCAGATTCTGAGTGTGTTATCGCACCATCAATCTTCCAACTCATACTACTGCACCAGATGGTACACAGAAATGCAGGGTATATTTGTGTGGTGAAAAAGTAAATAAAATTATATGACAATAAAATGCTGACAGAGTAGAAATGCTAATGAAAAGCTATTAGTTTTAATGGTGCAAAAAATTATCTTACCAGAATTCATTACTTATCTGTAGAGGAGAAAAACCTCATATGTAAAATGCCTATGTAGTGACCTCTAAAGAGAAAAAAACCCCTAGAATAACTCTAGATGCATAAGAAGAATGCATAAACCCACATTTTTATGTGGATAGCACATTTTTTTCCCTGATCTTCAGCCCCATATTCTTCAGAGGCTCCATGATGGTACACAGAAGGGGACAATACTGCTGTTTGCATGACTAGCCATGATCAGCAACCTCTTAAAACTTTGCTTCTCAGAGCACGTATCCTTACTATTTTCTCCTAAGAATGTTTTCTCGTTCTTAGCACCAACTTATGCAAAATAGGACAGTTAAACCTATTTTAAATCTCTTCTGCTGGATTCTAATTATTTTGATGTTCACTGTATTGGTTTGAGTTCTTTCTCAGGACTGAGGCATTTCCTAAGGTTTGCAAGTCAGAGCAAGATTTTCACTTGGTACAATGCCAACATATAAAAAGAAACAGTCTTTCTACAGATCTGGTTGTGTGTCTTTAATGCAGTAATTTATAAGCCCTGCATCTATCAAGTCCTAACGCCTCTAGGGTAGTTCTGGGTGTATAGGGACAGAACGTCTACTGCTGAAGGACAAGTGCCCTGGCACTAGCTACTTTGATTATATGCATTACCTATATGAGTACAGTATAATACTTGCTGTAAAGGTGCCACTTGGCTCCCAGAAGCAAAAAAAATATGCCATTTGGTAATCTAAATAAGTCAAACAAAATTGAAAAGGCAAGGGCAGTGACTTTCCTCAGCTCACTCAACATTTCACAGTCAGAGTCTGGAACAGGACCAACATCTCTTAAATACCACCTGAATGCTCCTGGTGTTCGTGGAATGAGTAGGTATCATAATTCCAGATAGAGAGAGCAGCTGTGTAATGCCTTTCTAAAGACCTGCAGGTTATATAAGAAAAGAAGAATGAGCAACACACAGGCTGCTCGCTCATTCTGCAGCAAACCACTATTACTAATTGAGCTCTGCTCAAAATAACCCTGGAAAATTGCAAAAATAGAGTACAGCCCTGTTCCTACCTCAGTAAGAAATAAAAATAAAAACTAGGATTCCTGACAAACTAGGACATAGTGATGAATTTAAATGCATTTTCATGTTCATCTTCTGTCAATTGCCACTTTGAGAGATCTCGGACACTTCTTACTGAGACACTAAATAGAAATCAAATACACCAGCAACATAAAAAATAGGAAACAAAATCATAAAGTTCCTGCTCTGATAGAAGAATATATAATCTAAAAATGTTTCAGGTGCTTTCCAAGGAACAACAATTCAGTTAGTTGACAACCTAATAATCAGCTCTTTCCTCATCTCCTTGTGAAGGTATAGCAGCAAAGTCAAGCTGTACGTCCTTCACTCTGTTATGCTCTAAAAAGAGACTTTAATCACTCCTTATTCCATGTTGGGTACACTACACACATAGGCACAAGGAGATTAGCAAAATCAAATCTCTTTGTCTTTTAATATATATGGCAGTGCAAATAAAAATAGAGAAATGAGAGGAAAACACAAGGAATGTGAAAAACTGAGGACAGAATCTTAGATGAGGTAGAAAAATCCTCCAGGACTTATAAAAACAAATAAACCTCTTCAATGAACCAATCTGTGGTGTCAACTGTATAAAATGAATTATTCCATCCCTCAGTCCCAAACCCAGCAACAGGTTGTACAGCAGCAATAAAAAATTTCCTCATCTGCTTCTTCATTTACTGTCCACAGATATCTTTCCTGACAATTTAAAAGAAAGTAAGGAAAATGGAAGGAGGGACACAAAGAGAACCACCTTTTTGCCCAACAGTAATAGCAGAGGCAGTAGTAGGTGCTACCTCACAGATTAACCTATCAGCCTTGCATCTTCTCCTTCTACAGGGTATATGGAAGCAGCCATAAAGTTTATCTCAAAGTAGTTTCAAATTTCCTAAAGGATTTGAGTATATTTTGTGGTTTTCTCTGTGGCTGTCAGCTGTGTCCAATCTCTCCACTGATTTATATCAGAGTGTGGAGGGCATGTTCTATGTAATAATTATTGTAAATGCCGATTTCAGTTATTTTCTTATGATATAACTTCTGTGTTGCAAGCACTAAAACATCACTCTTCCTATACTTCTTTATTTGAATCATTCTGAAAGATGAGCATCATTTCACTCCCAAATCTTAAAAATTCAATATTTAGATGGATCATTACAGCTGAACTCCAGGCAGACAACTACTGTAAGAATCAATGCATCTCTTTCACCACCATGTCAAAAGCCACACAGCTTTAAGGTATGACCAAGTGCCAACATAGCACTAAAAATAAAACCCTAGATTTTTACTGGCTTGATTAACAGAATAAAACAATCTGTTCAAAGCAGGTTAACAATCCTAAAAAAACATGTTCTCTAAGAACAAATTAGATCATACTCAGCCACATCACTGAGTGATGCCATTTGCAGAAGTGCGGAGCACAACTGGCCCTTTTGGCTTAACTGTATCTATGTGGCTCAGACCTGCTTCAGCAGAAAATGAGCTC
The DNA here is from genome assembly GCA_033558185.1 of Dromococcyx pavoninus. NCBI lineage: Eukaryota > Metazoa > Chordata > Aves > Cuculiformes > Neomorphidae > Dromococcyx > Dromococcyx pavoninus. Next base: position 454,173 of record JAUMJL010000389.1, on the reverse strand, counting down.
ATATAAGGATCTTCTCTCCATAAATTTATTTGTTTCTTTAACTTTCTTCTTGCATCATCAATCACGTGGATGAGATTTCTTACTTTGGAAAACCTCAAAGTCAAACTTAAAACCTAAATAATAGGGGTGCTTTTCATGACACACTTTTCTTAGGCTCAACTTCATTGCCTAAATATTTTCTACTACAGTAACAGACTTGCCATTTTCTCTACAGTACTTTTGGCCAATAGGGAATGTCATTAGTTGGAGCAGTCGGTTTTCCCCTTCCCTGCAGAAATCCAATGCATTACCTCTGCAGTCCTCTCAGTCTCTGTAAGTCATCAGCATAACAGTCTTCATATCCCTTGCAAACCAAGCAGGTTCTGCTCGTAATATTTAATCCATTTTAGTGAGCTAATTTATTGTTAATTATAATTTCTTAGGTTTTTTGATCTGAAGAAAATTAATGTGGGTGGTAAGCAAAAAGGTTATGAGCTTTCACAGAGAGGAAGCCCAATGTTAAATTTCATGAATTCAGTATTTGAAGAGACCAGACATTTCAAGCTGCCTGTAACAGGAGTTACTGGGGCTTTAGCACTAATAAAAATCAGGTTACTTTCTAGTCTGAGATTTTTGAAACTTTTTCTGTAAATATCTTCTGGGATTTGGGGGATTTTTTTTTCTTTCAAACAAAAGAAGTCAGCTTGTTAACATTTAGGAAACTCGTCCTCCAGATTATTTGATATTTACCAAATATATCATGCTTGTTTTTTAAAAAAAAACCTTCCCCCCAGGTATGCCCAGCTGAGAACGACAGACATCCATTTGGGTGGAATTTCTTGTTTTACCAATTTTTATATTCTATATGTACCTTTTTCTCTTGTAAGCTCCATTCAAATGATCTGCAGTTTTTGGGGGGGGGGTTATTGCATTTTTAAAGGGCTTACTCTGTCACTCATTAGAACATTTTCAGAGCAGCCCTGCCCAAGGGTTCTAACCTACATAGCACTCCTGCAGTTGCTCAGGCACAGAAATCAGCACTTACCTCATGAAAGACAGATCAAACAGTTCGGGCCAAAGCTTTAGCTGGTGTAAAACTGCAGGCCACAATTATTTAAAAGAAATCTCTAAAGTAGAACTCTCTTTCCAAAATGTGCAATACTCGCAGGTAGGAACACAAACAGCAATGTGTTTGGAACTTTTCTACGCTCTAAACCAGGCGCTAAAAGCACAACACGTGCGCTGTGCTAAGTCGCTCTCCTATTCCCCAAAGTGACACTGATTTTGAGGTTACACCTCAAATTAAAAACTTGCACACAACCTAAGCTACGTAGCTAACTTATATGAGGGTTATGTTCAATTAATTTCTCTTCCATGATTAAATTCACCTCAGAAGCAAAGCTGCAGAATTTAGTGCAGCACACAGAACACCTAGGCTTTGAAATTTAATCTTGACTAAACCAAGATATGGTTTTGCCAGTGAAGATTATAACATTTAGGCTACTTTTCACTTGTCATAACAGATTACTTATTTTCTACAACGTTTCCTGGAGACGAGCATATTCTTGCCATTTTAATGTCACAGTTAATTTTCAAGGGTAGCTACTTAATATTTTAAGTTTTGCTGGTTTGAAGATGAAACAAGTAGCTGAAGTACAAATTGAAAAACTCCTCATTGGTATCAGTTCTTCAAAGAACTTCAGGGATGAAGCACAGGTTGGCAGGTAGATCAGAAGCCAAGTAAAAGCCAACTTCTGAAATTCGGCCTGCTAAATGGCCATAGGAAACACTCAGGCTCTTAATACAAAAGCTCTTTCAGATTTGGGGGCAGGGGGAGTAGATTTAAATGGACATGGTAACATCTTGTATACTTCTGTATAGAGTTTTAATATTCTAATATTAATATTTTTAGTACCAGGAAATTTCCACATTATTACCAGATATTAGAATACTCCTAAATCTTAAGGTGTATAGTGGGTTGTTTTGGAGGAGAAGAGAGCATTAAAAAGGAGAGAATACAATGTAAGTACTTCAGTGAATAGTATACTAAACACATCTGAAAATTAGTTGGATTAGGACTACTGAAAGAGAACTAAATCATCTCTCACAGTGCTAATTAAAAATAATGAACTATAATAAAGATTTAGGATGGAGTTTGATGGCAAGCAGATCAACGAAACATTGCAAAAGTCTTCAAAATGTTCAACCTGGATGCAAAATGCCAGCAGGCAGGTTTTGAGCCATGATCCAGTATCCCAAGAAGGTCAGAACTGAAAAAATTCAAGCTCTGAATGAATGAATGAGAGATATTTCTACATAAATGTCAGATAAATTAAGGCACTTTTTAGAATTTTACATCTGTTAAGTTCTTCTCATACACATAGCCATAGAGATTTTTTTAAAAATTCAGGCTCTAAACACTTAACCATCGGTGAACAGTTACAACTTTCCTAAAAACACCCTAATTGTTCAGTCAGAGCATCACCCCAGATTAAAGTAGCTATATTTAAAGCTCAAGACTTTAATAAAATGGCATATAAAACAGCCCTCTTTTTATGCTCTTATCAGCTTTCCAAGTGATCATCTAATTCTACTGGAAATGTAAAGTGTCTTTAAATTGGGAATAAAACAAGGCTGGCTGAACTGAGGGGTTGTGGCTACATATTTCAGTGGACTGGTACATTGACTCGCGCATTGATGCATTGTTCAAACACCTAATATTCAGCAAAGGATGAAAAAGCATATAAAAGAGACATTCCTTTTGCAGAGGCAGCATCATAGAGCAGAGCAGATTATGAACAAGTATTTCTTGTTCTCCATTCTGTGCACTTTACCATCACACTAAATTTTCCATTGCTGCACTTTGCCTTTCATACGGATGGATATTTTGAGGAATTTGCTAAGGACTTTGCAAGGCCAGAACAAAGCATGAGCATGAATCTAATTTGATGCGCAGATGGTATCAAAAGTTTGAGCAAAAACTTTCTATTTTTCTTTACAGACTATGTTACTTCAAGTCCATTTAGAATAAATGGTTTCTATGATCTACACAGAAATGTTTCTTCCACAAACAATAATCAGCCTACTGCTAGGAATACTTATGACACTATTTATATTATATCAGAAAAAAGTTAGAAATGGGCACTTCCAGTACAAGAGATCTGATTTTTTGACCCACTTAATCGAGTAAAGCTTGGTTTCAGCCCACATTAATTGTTTTCACCTAAAATTTAAAACCATCAAGAGCAGCAAATCCTCAAGCATTAAAATAACAAATAAAAAAACCTTTACATTTGGAAAACGGAAATTACCATCTCATAACATAGATAAAATACTAATGTTTATTCTCCAGAGTTCCAAATCCTACACAGGATATTACACAAAACTCAACGTAAAAATTACTTAAGATGTTATCCAGCTTACATTCCAAAATCTTGAAACTGTCTCCAAAAAGCAGCAATGTTTGCAAGAAAAAATGAGATTTCATCATGAGAAGAAGTGAGAAGTAGGATAACAGTGCATAGATACAGCATCAGATGGAAAAAAATTGGTCCCTGGAGCTGGAGAGCCCCAGGGCTGCAGCACCTTCTGTAAGCTGGAAACTGTAACTAGCAATTGGTGCACAGGACAGAGGAGCAAAGATAGAGTTCCTCTTCAAAAAAGAGGGCCCTGTCATTTGTTTTTTATGCACTCCCCCATTATATTGTGTATTTTATCTGTGCAGGAGATGCCTGAGCAGGTTCCCTTGACTCAACATGATGTGCTGTGAACTACAGGGACAGGTTCCTTGCAGCCCTGAGCCTCCTTGGATGCTTTGGTTTGTCTGAATTTCATTTTACTGATAACTGACAGATTACCAATGGTACTTCTGGCTGATCATTCATCATAGAGAACACAAATTACAGACAAATATAAGTGGTTTTGTTTGTTTGATTTTTTTTAAAGATAAGATCAGCAATGTAGAATAATCAGTAATTTAGAAGAAAACCAGGGAGACACAAACTTCAGAGAGTCCATGCAGACATAAACACTTCAACAGTAAGAATTCAGAAAGGCAGGAATTAGTAAATACAGGTTAAAGTCTGAGATATTTAGACATTTGACTCACTGGCTTTAAGATAACTCATTATACCTGGAAATCATATCTGTCTCCAAAGAGTTAGCCTTCTTTTTCCCAGCTTCCTTCAGCAAACTCCCTTCTCTTTCTGTGTCTCCTTGATCTTCAGAATCCTCGTCAAAGACTGACTTTGTGAGGTGGGAAAAAAGATTCCACTGGTGGCACCCCAAGGCACTAAAAGCACAGTCCAAGTCATGGGATTGCTGTGTAGCCTGAGATGGATCTGCTGGAGGCAGAATCTCTAAATTTGCTGCCTGCCCTAAGGAAAGGTGAGCATGCTGCTGCCCTGGACCACAAGGAGTCCAGAAAACCTGTTCTTTCTTATATATTCTTCTCAAGACTTGTTCTATGACAAATTGTGAATTACCCTGTCCTTTCCCAGATGACATGTAATATCCTATCTTGTTCTGGCCAATGGTCCAGATGGCTCCCATTGTGCGAAGCAGATATCTCACACTTATTTGCTTGTACAAATACAGTGTGTCCATCTTACCCAACCCAGAGAGTTTTCAGCAAGGGGGTAACAGGAGTATAATTCCTTGTGCAAATGAATAAGACAAAGAACAAACCACTTCTTAATGCACCAGTACCTCCATTCCAGCCTTATAAAGAATCACCTTATCTAATACTTCCTAACCTTATAGAGACACCTTGAGAATAAACTAATTTCTGGACAATACTTAAACCAGTGATTTAATCATGTACTCATCCTCTTCTCATTTTTAAAATGGGTCTGACTTATTTGTACTTCGTAATTTTTTTCCTATGATATTTGTGAGGTGTTGACTTTACAGTGCTGAAGCCCGCAAGAGCTAAGTCCCTGACCATCAAGTGTGTTTAGCTACCAATTTACCAAATATTTTAACACATTTTAAATTAAGTACAGAAACGTAGCTTGATTTTAGAGAACACCAGTCCTGAATATCTCCTGACTCTGTGTTACAATACCCTATTAACAGAGCATACGATGAGAAAGTCTTTTTTCTAAGTCAGGAAGATTAGAAGATTTAAAATTTAGAGTACCTCTAGACAGTTTTTGGAATTATTTCTGAGCACAAATACTGGGTCATGTTTCCTCATTGAAGCAGGAACACCCAGTCTCTGAATGCTCACTGGGACATGTGTATAAAGTAGATGCTAAGCTGTCAAAGTCTAAGATGCCTACAATTATGCTGCAGCAGAAATGTAGGTGTCTAGATGGTTGTACAGGCACTTAGACCCTATACGTGTACAACTTAGGTGTAAAGAAAGGGGACCGTGCTCATCATGGTACTTAAGTGACCTAAACATGCTTTAGAGTTGGCAAGTTTCCTCCTCCACATGAACTTAAAAACACACCTTGTATATAGCTGTGACCACCATTTCGCTCTACAGTTGTGGAAGATAACTCCCCAGGTTCAAAGATAATTTCCATCCAAACCTTCTGACATTGGTTTGTCATCTGTCATCAATCCTTGAGGTTACTTTGTCCTCTTCCTTTATATTTACAGCATGAATCTTCTTTGGTTCAATTTCTGCTTCATGAAAAATAAATGCAGCAGCAAGTAAGAAGTAATCTAAGGTCAACAGAGAAGCAGACACTGTAACGATATTTTTTAAGACTGTATGAAATGAACGAAATGGAACAGCTCACATAAACAACATGTTTACCTTATTTCAGTGCCCTTCTTAATTAACCCTTTATAAAATAGACAAATATATAACATAAATCACATACTCAGCAGATGTAGGTCTTAGAGTTATCTAGAGACCCTCAATGTTTGCGGATGCAGTGGGAAAATATTGCCAAATTTTGCAATCTTTTCACCTGCATAAACACTTCCAAAATACAGGGAAAATATTACCTCATGTTAAAAATTGATATCTGCTCCTACAGAGTGAATCATCCTCCAAAGTAGCCTTAGGGTCGAGGCGTATTAAAAACTGTCATGGCAAAACTTCATTCCTTTATACATGCAACATAAACAATGCTGAATATGCTGCAATATAACAGTTAGAGCACAGAAGGAATAATCTTTGCTTCTTCAGTGGAATGTGATTTTCAGCATGTAAAAACCCTACTAATAAGGGCTCCATTTTTTTAACTTGACCTTTTTTTTTTCCTCTTTGTTTGGTCTTGTTGTTCCTCCTACTTTTAAGTGTTCTTAGGCATCAGTAGGAAAAACATTACCCTTAAAGATCTGAAGTAGCCTCAGGAATGGCACAACAATGTGCGCTGCAAGATCTAGGTCTGCATGCCAGGCTGTTCCTCACTTCTTGAATCATCTGACTCTAGCAAGCAAGCACACTAAATGTAAGGCACTGTGATGTGTTAATCTAGCCACTGCTCTGATTTAATTGGACCAGAAAATTGCTTGAGGTGTTTGGGACTGCAATTAAGGCTATGAGAGTCTGAAAAAAAAGTCTTTGGTGTCGCAGGGAATTTTTTTATTATTTTTAAGAAACCAAACTCTCTTTCAGCTAAAACTCATGGGCCTAATTAGAGATTAATTAAAGTTACTTGCTGCTGCTTGGTTGAATTGCAGTTTGGTAGACATATTTTAAGTGGCAGGTAGAAAATTTAGACCTTTCTATCTTTCCCATTTGTTTGTGCACTCAACAAACAGAACTTCCCCAAACAGTAAGTTAATTTATTTCAAATTAGAATAACTGCCCATCTCAGCCTCACAACTTGTAGATTCTCACTATAATTTGGCTGAAGGAGGTGAAATTAATTTTAAGAAAATAATGACCCTTGCCTGTCATTGTTAGCATGCTGTGGCTTGTGATCCTGCTGTTAGATACAGCAGTTACAATACATGAGGAATATCCAGCTACGTGCATGGAGCTAAAAATAGAGAGATGACTGCATCAAAACAACAGGCAAATTAGCTAGTTTGGTATGCAAATTTGAGAGAAAATCTTATATGAAAAAACGCAGACAATAATTCCTGTAACAGCTATGGATGAGACAGAGATCCATTTCCATTTAAACACTGAAAGAGACAGATTTTTCAGAAGTACTCAGCCTGTAACAAGCCATGGTTAAGAAGTACAGAGTTTGTCTGCAGGCATCTAATGTTTGCTTTGCAAGACACCATGTGTCATGGAACAGTAGGTCAAACACATTCCTCAATAAAATTTAATGAAACACACACCAAGTGTTACACTGAACAGTTTATCTCAACTAGTAGATCCTCAGCAACACTGCCTTTAATTTTAGTTATCCATTTCTGGGTTTAATACTTTTCTAGACAACAGCAGCAGGCACAATTTTGATGCTTACACAGTTCATTTTCATTAAGTTGGAATACCATCGTATTTTTATTGTTTGGTTATTTAGTACGACCAGCAGAATGTTCTTTTGTTGGTTTTGACAGTTATTTTTGGGAGAGGTGGTTTTGTTTTAATCAGCTTGTTCTCCAATCCTGTTGTCACAGCAACAGTGGACATAACTAGTTGACACATTTTTTTCCACCAAACCTTCAGTGCCATTCAGATTGCAGATTGAATTTAATAAGCCAATTTAACTGCCTATCTGAATCCTAATTGCAAGTTTTCCTAATAATATAACATTATCCTTTTCAGTACATTCTGAAAGACTTCACTAAATTATTTTCCTATAGACTAGTGTTTTTTCTTTGCTTAAATACATGTTACGTGCTTTTCTCCCTTTCAGTTTGAGATAAGTATTCAACCTTGTAAATGTAGATCATTTATTGACATTTTAAAAGATTTTTCATGCTGGGAATGTTTAGAACTATTCTGCATTTTACAGTGACAAGGCTGGATTTCTGATATTGTATAGTAAGGATGTGTTTGGGGCTTTTTTAAGTAAGGAAATCCATTCAGTCCACAAGGTTTCCTACTGACTTTATAGATACAGCTTCTAAGCAGTGAATATATTCTAAGTATGAGCACATTCACCTCAAACCAAAAAACTCAGTGCAGTGCACTCCCTTGAAAAGAACAATTTCAAGCTGGCCAGCCCACTCTACTATGCCAATATACTCTGAATTAAAACATATCTCTTAAAAAGCTTCTGGCAGTAGGTGGTAACAGCTCCATAGCAGTCTCAAAGATAACGATGACAGTGAGGTACAGCACTGCCATAATTGATCCGGATGGATCATTCAATGTTTTTACCATATTATTCTTCGTAACAACAAAAAATTAGAAAGCAAAACTTGTTACAAGTCCTCTTATTTTACATTCTTTTAATTTTAACAGAAACAATTTTTCCATCATGAAAACCAGAATAAGTTATGCTGAAATCTTTTATCTGTAAAAGAAATACATGTTGAATAAATTCACTATATTAACTTGTATGCACCACTGGTGTCACAAGGAGCTATGTTATTCTTTTTGATCCCAAGCTGAAAATCATAGCCTGTAAGCTTGGAAGTTAGTCACCTCAACTGCAAAAAAAATATAAATAAATACGTGTATTGGAGAGCTTCAAGAAATAACTTGAAAGAAAATAATTTAGAAGTTAAGTGGAAGGTAATAGACCAGGTTTTCAAGTGGTGTGCAGCAGGCTGGTGGCTGTGTTGATAAGTTGGTTTACATCAATTGCAAATCTGATCACTTCAATTTACAATAATGCAGTGGATGGGCAGTGTAATACTTCAGACAAACATTTCAGTGCTGTCGAAGAAAGAACCTGTTACAGGGTACATGCCAGGTAGTATTTGCTGGAAAAGTACTCTTTTATACCACCACAAATACAGCCCAGGAGACTGAGTTGGAATGCATCAATCACAAGTACTGCAGTAACTCACAATGAAGGGGGGTCTCTCATAGAGCTGGACTGTGGATGAATTAGGAATTTCAAGAGAGACGATCTATCTAGAAAACTGAAAAAAACCTGTTCTCGTAAATTCACCTCATTCAGTAGGTTAGTGTCTGTTTACTATGTAAACTATTTTTATTTTGCATTGTATTTCATTTATGCTTACTTAAATAAAGTTTGTGTTCTATGCTCTGTCCCTTGGTGTAGCTGATACCAGAAAAGAGGAGGCAGCAAGAGGAAAGGCAGAAAACAATAAAGAAAAAAAATAATCTCCAAATTTTCAATTCCATTCTAACACTAACTTAATTTAAGTCATGTTACTGGTATTTGGTATTAAGCTGTCAGTAATCCTTAGCCATCATTTTGAAGCCCTTTAACAGCATCATAGATGAAGAAACCAAGTTTTTGCATTAAACATTACCTCACCATAATGTCACTCAACAAGCATAGTAATAAGTATAGTGCAGACAGGGAACAAAACTCCTAGTTTCTTCTCCAAGACCTGAACACGTAAGTGAAAGACAAGACTGGGGAAGAGATGGCAGAGCACAGGGAGAGAGATGGAAGACATTATTGGTCAGGACCATAAAGTACAACAAAACTGAGCAGCAGCCTAATTTCATAAAGTCATAGAATGGTTTGGGTTGGAAGGGATCTTAAAGATTATTTAGTTCCAAACTTCCACTGGATCAGGTTGCTCATAGTCTCATCCAGCCTGGTCTTGAACACCTCCGGGGATGGGGCATCTGTGACTTCTCTGGGCAACCTCTTCCAGAAGAAGTAAACTGAAGCAAGTAACTTTCAAAAGCAAGTAAGATCTTCCCTTTTTCCTAAAGACTACTATCTAATCTATGCAAAACAGTGGAAAACCAAGACCCACCATTTGAAGGAAGCTGTGGAGTTTAGGATCTGCATATTTGTGAATGACGGGATATTTTATTATTATTATTTTATGACCAAATAAATGGTTAATAAAAGAAGATCATGTGAACTTCAGTGAGCTTCTTGCCCTCCATACAAAATTTTTTAAAGCAGTGTGGCTTTTTCCTTCAAAACAGTCATGTTGGCAAAGATGAATGTTTCAAACAGTGTTTTGGTACAAATCTACAGTTAAGCTCCAAGGAAATCATGAACATAAATCAAGACAGACTTGGATCCACTTAGTGATGAGAACTGCAGAGTAAATATACAGCGATGCTGCTAACTGGAATGACACCTTGTGTAGTCATAACTGGCAGCATAGGTACATACTCAAACTTGAGAAATTGTTTCTTCTAGACGGCACAATTGTCAACATCAAGGTTATGCACATTATGATCAGGTCGCACAGACCTTTCACATATTCCCACAGAACTAGTGTCAGGCCTTGCTAAAGAGTTTTAGGATGAACAGATGATGACATGTTGATTTATTTATTCCTAAAAAAGTTCCTTTAATTTATTCCTAAACTAGGATCATAGCATTTCTGGTAAACTCCCATCATTCTGTCCTTTGAGGACAGAACTAAGAAATCTATGTGCCCACAAGCAAGCACTCATTTTAGAAGCAAGAAGGTGTTTCTGGTCAAATCATGCTGCTTTGGGAAAGAATTGAAAATTCTTCCAACTTTGAAATTCTTGCTTTTATCACTTTCATTAAGTGACAAATATGCTCCAGAAGTTAATTTGATCAGTTAAGGAGATCATTCTATTGACTTAAATATTGCCTTTGTAATATGAATGTTCTGTCAGTTTGAGGTTCTGATTAAATAAAATGAATGTTTTAAGGTAACGAGGGAGCTTACTTGCTGGTTTGTTTTAGTTCTCAGTAGATTCCATAGAATAATCCTTTAAGACCTATCTTTTCTGTCATTCACACTGGGGTAAACATGAAGTAAGAAATTTATTGGAGATTGGTTATGAAACTGATCTGAGTTCTGTAACAAATTGTTACAGAATTCATTTGAATAGGATAAAACAGCCTTATTTTCTATCATTCAACATGTGATTTCATACCTTTATTCCTTGAGGAAAAGGTTATAATAACTGGATATAAAGAATGGGTTGTCTATATGTCACCAAAACATAATTATGCTAATTTTCCACAGGTTAAATATTCACAGTCTACTTTACAAATTTAGACACAGTAATGTAGGTCCACTGTTAATGCAGATTTGACTCCACTTGTCCTGAATTGCAACTTTTTTTATCTTTAGTCAGATACTTTCTAATTGTAATTTGTAAATCAAAGTCCCCAAACAGTCTGCAGGTTCTGCTTCTGGCCAAGCAGGACTTCTAACCAGCTCAATACACAAGTGCCCTCAAGTATCATAAACTAATGTTACTCCCAGTGCCCCAGGAAACAAAACAAAAAAAATTTGACAGCTCTGCAGCAAACTGTTTTCAAATATAGCATATTTTAGATAGTATATCACGAACTTGATGATGTATCAACTTTCTGCCATTTAGTCCCACTCACTGTGATTCAAGAGGCAGGCAGAAATTAGGGAAGCTGCATATTCCAGATCTAACACTAATGCTTAAAAAGTCCGACACCAAATAATATCATCTTTCTCAGCCTCTCTCAAATACAAAATAAAATCCATGCATCTTGCTTATCTTTCTAATGTAAGAGATCGTTCTGGTTTGACCTAAAGCAGAATCAGTTGTCTAACTTCAGCTAAGTCTTGTCTAAGCAACTTCATTTTCTGAAAGTTAACTTCATGTTTTTCAGACAGTGTTTTTCTCTAGAAGTGATAACAGGGGGTATTAGTATGCAGAAAGGCCAATGCTTACACTTAATCTTATAGAAACCAAGGGCATTCCTTAAGCTGGTGGAGTGTCGTAAGTGAAAGAGGAAAAAGGGTTGCACATGCAGGGAGGGGCAGAACAGGTGACCCTAAACTGACCAACAGAGTATTCCATGATATATGCATCATACTCCATATAAAACTCAGGGATTACAAGGGCAATTCTCTCTTCTTCAATCGACAACTTCCAGTGAGCACCTTGTCAGGTGTTTTTTCCCCTGATCCTGGATCCATGCATTCCCGAATCCAGTTCCTGAGTCCAGCTCCCTCCTACTAGCCCAGGGCCTTTCAACAACATTTGTGGTGACACAGTCATCAAGGGGGATGGGGACTGGGTGCGATTTCATATATTTTCTTCCCATTATTTTTTCTTCCCTATTATTTTTACTATTTCATTACAACTGTTTTAGTTTCCAACCCACAAGTCTCTTTCCTCTCATTTGCCTTTCTACTTTCCCTGGGCAGTTGGAGTAAAGGAATTGAGTCCACAACTGCTCATATTTTAGCTGCCAGATTGGGCTGGGGCTAATCCGTGACAGAGATCATCAACAGTCATGTGCTGGAGCATGAAAACAATGAGAATATTTTCATATACTCATTATGAACACGACTTCTAACAACAATAAAACCCATTAAAATTCATATTAGAACTATTACAAGGTTATTGACTGCTGTCAATACATGTGAAAAGTCTTTTGTCCAAGGCTATGAATTAATTTGCAGCCTTTCCTTCCCGATATTGAATTATAACAGTTCCTTGGGAAAATCACACATCTGAAAAAACAAACCAACAAAAAAAAGCCAGAGAGAAGGAATAATTCACTTCTAATGCAAGGTTCAACTTGGAGGGCTTATACGGAGGTAGGTTGATTACAAGTTACAGTATTATGCTTCAAAATCAAAGCTCCCATAAATTTAAAATAATCACGTATATGAAAACTCTCAGAAGAGTGAATTATTCAGAAGCAGTATTTACACTAAGACACAAGTGAAATATTTCAAATGTAAACTTTTATACCATTTTTTGAAAAACTTAAATAAATTCATCTGGAAAAACTTGTGGACTCAATTTTTTTTAAAAAAAGAATAAAAAAAAAGAAATCAAATATTTCTTGCTGAGTTAAAATATCTCACATCTGGACAGATCTTTTTTTGTGACTCATCATTTCAGAAGAAAATTCCCAAATAAGCACTTAATATTTTCATTCCAACTGGCCAAAAGATATTTTGTCTTATTTTTGGTTCAGCTTCTGAAAAGAAATCCAGATTTCAAATGGCTTTAGCCAACTTATGTCTCATTATTAAGATTTGTCTGAAGATTGATTTGCATGGAAAACCTTGGAAAAGAAACTTTTTAACAATGAAGCTTTAGGAGATCAAAAATTTGTCTCTAAGATTTACTGTAGGGCCTTTGCATAGTACTGGTCAATCACAGAGGTCAATCTCTCCCATATAAAGTATCTAATATCAGATTTTTAAATCTATATTTAGAGACCAAAATCTTTGGCCTGATTTTTAACAAGATGAACATTTCTTGCCTAACTGCAGAAACTCAAGTTCAAACAATTTGCCTTACACTCTCTTTTCTCTCGGTGTCAGGAAAATGAGAAATATATGTAAATGTAAAAAGGGAAATAGAAGACTTCTGAGCTTCCCAAATGCATTGTGAGATAAAGTGTCAAGTCTGATGAATCCTACCATGATGCACATTGTGAAAATCTTATCAATAAAATATCAGAAAAGGATTAGAGGCAATGTCACAGTAACAAAGCGGATTAAAATAGTTCTAACTCCTTTGAAAAACACCTTTTCTTCTCCATCTGCAATATCTTCTCATACTCAACCAACGACCATCATGCATATATCATTACTCTCCCCAAGTAACAGAGCTACAGACAAAGCGTTACTGCTTTTCATATCCCTTGCACTGATTGACTAAAGCTCTAAGGGAAATATCGCTGCTATGTAGAGAATCTGTGGAGCTATAAGCTAAAACAAGCCCACTGGCTTCGCTGATCACAATGAGAATAAAGCTACAGTTCCTCAGGATCACAATTAAAATCTGTATGTTTGCCTATCTGTCCATCTCATTCAACCACTTTTGTTCTAAAAGATGTCCTTCTGATATCTAATATCTTGTCTAGGAAACACCAATCAATCCATGTAAACAGATGTAATTTCTGTAACATCACCACTCACCACTCAATTTTGGCCTGGAAAATATTAGTCAGGACTTATTCTCTTTGCTGTGAACCAGTTTTGGTTTCCAGTAGCTGAGCTATAACTAATTCAGCAAAAAAGAGCAATTAAGAATAAAAGTTATCAGGATGATAACTTTAAAGATGACGTATGAGTGTCATTAGATGAAGTGAGGAATTGGCAAGTAGGAAGAAGAAACAGACATATGGCTGCCGTAAACCTTAATAAATTTCCTTTTCTTCTTCCCATCCTTGTTCTAAGCTGCTGCAAATGATGTGAAATAATTGTTTTGACAGACTTATTTCCCCCCCTAGATCAGATGTGCTGATCTCCCTTAGGTTCTCTAAGCAGAGTGATGGCAGATTTTAATCTTCCTGTGCCCACTGTAGCAGCTGTACAAACACTTCATTAACATAAAAATGGTGGTAAATACGTGCTATTAAAATGAGGGGTTCAGTGTTCTTTTGTATCCTTTATAATTCATTGAATTTTATGCTATGAGTAGATGCTAAATTGGGAATAAACACATTTCAAACCCACACTTGGCACACAGTGTGTGCTTACTCTCTTACAGATGAACCAATTTTTAGATTGACAATGTTTTGCATCTATCTAGGGAGTTGTATAACATATATTTGAGAAAGATTTAGAAAGAAAAAGGATTTTTCTGCCAAAGAAAATTCCATACTCTTACAAAGGTTTTTATTCCAGTTTTCATTCTCATAGAACTCAGGCTATGGCATATAGCATCTGTTAACTCTGCTACAATTATGCCAACATGGTGATTTTTTTCCTTCAGAAGGATTACGAGTTACTTTTCTCTTTAAGGTGTCACAGTTTTTAGCTTAAAACTCAGCTGCCTTCCTCGGGTTTCTCTTGATACTTCACAACAGATGTCATTACTGAGAATTTACTGTGTGACTCTTGGTAAATGACGAGTGCAGGTTTATTTTTTATGAAGGAGAACAAAGGCAGTTGATCTTTTGCATACTTATAAGAATTTACTTGATGTCCAATTAAGAATAAAATCATAATTTGCCAAGCATATAAATCATCACAAGATAAGGTCTACTCTGTCTGCTGCCCACTAGAGACACAGATCTTGTCTCTGCTCTTCTAAGGCACTAAGGCATAAAACTGAACTAGAAAATTGACATCTCATCAGTTTCCTTGGTTTCTTGCTCTTCATATACAAACGTGCACATAAAATATTTGCTGTATGCGTATATGTATATTTATATATCTCTATGTATATATTGATATATAGATATGTTTCTATATATATGTATATATAAATAAGCATTTCTTTCCTCCACCAGCTGTCACCTCTGAAGTGTATGACTGGTTAGAAAAGCAGAGAAATTCTTTCTGAAACAGATACATCTTCTATTTTCATAGTCTGTTGACAGAAGGTGGTGGTAAGGATTAAGAAATCGGTTCTATTCTTGCTAAGAACCAACTGGCTAAGAGGGTGCTTTGGGGCATTGTGGATGTGTTATGTCAGTAGTTCCTGAATTGAAGAGGAAAAAATGAATTTGTATGTGTATATCTGAAATCTCTGTCTATTCCATGCTCATCACAGAGCTACCTAGGCTTGCTCTTTCCAAGGATGCTGGATCATGTCTGAAGGCTCTGAGCCAAAATCTGACAGGCCTTTCTTTGCACTACCTCTCTGACATATGTATGGCAACATTCAGGCTCTTTGCAGCTTCTTCAAAATTCAGAAGGTCAAATTTCACTCTCAGATGGCAACACACAGCTGTCATTGCCCTGATTTTAATGTGACTATGGTTTAACTTCTACATAACCTCTTTGCAAATAGCAGTATGTCACGGTGAACAAAATTAAAAGTTCGATACAGCCTCTTAGCCAAACACTCATAACTTCATTAAATTACATTGCCTGTACAAAGGGGAAATAAGGAGGAACAACAGACACTAATTCTTACTATTTTTGCTAATGTCTTTCATTCTCATTTCCATTCTACATGGGAACTGGATTCTGGATTTGCAGTGGTTCAGTAAAGACCCACATCCACCCTCTGCCTCCTCCAGACTTCATAATTCATACTGATTTAGCACACTCATGTTTGATCAAGACCCTGGTTTGATCTTTAGTCTGAGCCTTGCTTTAACTGAAGTATTTCCTGTCCTTTAAAGAATTGATTACTTATATCACAAGATGGAATTTCTTCAGTCCCTAATGTATGGTTTGGACTTGGTTAAGTCCTGACCTAAGGCCTACAAATTCCTATTTTCACTTCCTTTTACTGACATATAACTGGCAGACTAAAGTAGTGGGCTGGACTGTACTAGACCATGGCTGCATATACAGATAAACCAGCTCTTTGCAAACAGATCCCTCAGTTCTATGCTTCATCTGCATCCAAGCCTGGAGCTGTCCTAGTGAATGCTTAACTGCGTGCATAAAACACCAGAAACATGGAGTATCTTCTGTGCTATAAATAACATATATCTGGACCATATCTAATGCTACAAATAACTCACGGACGAAGCAGTGGGATTTTTGATAGGAGCAGAGGAAAGACCGAACAGAAAATTATCTGCAATCTCGTTTTGAGATTCTTCACAAGATTTTGCCCAAAAATATATGGGAAAACTTCAGGTAACACAACATGTCAAGAATCATTCACCTGGCAGGTAAGTGCCACCGTGAGGACTGCCTTACTTTAGCCACAGGTTCATCAGTTGTTCTGCAGACAAGTAATAGTATCAGTAAGTGGTAAAATTTGACATCAAAATTCATCATGTGGGAGTTCCTGTTCAACACACTTCACCAGCCCTGAAGTTTGGTTACCCTATCTCCAACTTCGCAGCACTGCAATTGAAAGCAGCATCAGGCACTGTCACAACTGATCCTTGTTGACAGTGATCAGGAATAATGTATGAACCATTATTGTTTGAACTAAACAGAGAGTATCTATACCTGAGAACTGAAACAATTTCAGATGTACAACTGAGTGGGCAAAACAGGAAAGACAGGCATAATGACTACTATTAAGTGGGTCACACAAATGTATTCACTTGTCAGAGCTTTCAAATGTCATAACAAAATAGAAGACATTGACATTTTCCCAAGAGCATATAGAAAGTTCTTAGTCTCCAATTAGTGCAGAGTTAAGCTAAAAATGGGGAGGGGGGAGGGTAGTGAACTCTAGCTAGTTATTTATCCTTTTAAATTAACTTTTAGCTGCTCCTGAAAGAGGGCATACATCAGTTTTCAGAATTGGCAGTGCTTTTTTTGGTGTTTCTTTTTTTGTTTAATTCATAGAAAATGTATATAACCAAGAGTTCTGAGAGTTACCTGGCCTTTTTGTTGCGGGTAGAAAACCGTCCCTGCATTCATCACCAGTAAAAATTGACACAAAGTATTCTTTTCAGCTGAGAAAAGATTGTGGTAGCTTGAAAACAAATTACAACTTAAAATTTTCTCCACAGTGAGCAGTGATCTGCAGAGAAAGAACATGTTCAAGCAATCAGAAACATGTAGAGACGAAACAATCTCCAGCTAAATCTACCTTTGAGAGAAAATGATAGGATGAAAGAACTATGTACTTTCTCTGGTCTACTCTGACAACAGAGGAATTCCTTCCTTCCTCTTTGTCCCTTTACTATTTTTTTTCTCCCTCAGAGAGCATTTTGTGTGAAAACTGGAAAAACTCAATCTCACACTCCAGATCTAATATCTACTCAGTTGAGGATAAGGAAATATGAATCAAAACTTTGCAGCTCAGAAACCATTTCCTATGAAGTGTTACATAAAGGCCATAGGTTTGCATTAATCTCCATGAAAAGATGACAGCTAAGGGGAAAGGTATTCTACTGTGGACCCCCTCTCCTAAGATGTAATTCCGACATTTCTTCTTTCTTAAAACTAACACGTAATTCTCTACCACATCACAGTACATTCTTATCCCATTCCTCTGGTCATTCAGGTAAAGGAACAGGGTTTTTTCACCTAATAGGACCTATGCATAGTCTCATGCTAACTATTCAGTCAAGCCTGAAACAACTCTAGCTTTCAACAAGACATAGACCTAATGATGCAGAATTGAGTGTTCCATGCAAATGGAAGGAGACTCAAAGGTCCAACAGCTCTATATGGAAAGCCAAATCAAACATGCAGTTTACCAGCCTGTATCCATATCCTCTACATAGCAATGTAAAAGGATCCTGGAAAACCAAGATCCATTATTGCTGTGGATATGATGAGAAGGCAGAAAGCAAAAGTGACCTGCTAAGGGAAATTTTAGAAGTACAGCTTGTATTAAAAAATTCACATGAAATTTTAAACAGATTTTCAGATTGAGGTTGTGCAGATTTTTACAGTATTTGCTAACTGATACATCCCAACCTTTTGGTGACCTTTTGGAATATGCATTCTGCTGAAATGAAAACTATTACAGAAAACACTACATAAACATTGAAACACTCTCAAAGGCACTGCATGCACACACTGGCCAGGTGAAAAGAAAAACATGATTGTGTAGATTAAATTCTTTTCACTTGAAGCAGCAGAGATAAAATCTTTCATTATCTTTAAAGATTGCAATAAAACACACTTTGAAAGACAATCCTGAAAGAGGACATTGAAAGTTAACAAATGTTTAACCTATCTACAAGAAGGGCCAGAAGGAGGATCTGGGGAACTATATCCTCAGTACTGAGGAAGGGTATCATCTTGAGTGCCATCACATAGCACTTACAGGACAACTCGGTCATCAGGCCCAGTCAGCATGGGATTAGGAAAGGCAGGTCCTGCTTGACTGACTTGATCTTCTTCCATGACAAGATGACCTGCTTAGTTGGTGAGGGAAGGGCTGTGGATGTTGTCTACCTAGACTTCAGTAAAGCCTTTGACACCATTTCCCACAACATTCTCCTGGAGAAACTGGCTTCTCAGGATTTGGACAAGTGTACTCTTCG
Organism: Dromococcyx pavoninus; assembly: GCA_033558185.1. Classification (NCBI taxonomy): domain Eukaryota; kingdom Metazoa; phylum Chordata; class Aves; order Cuculiformes; family Neomorphidae; genus Dromococcyx; species Dromococcyx pavoninus. The sequence goes on along the minus strand of JAUMJL010000389.1, from coordinate 435,373 downwards.
CTGGGCAAAAAGATGACCAGGCCCAAAGAGTTGTAATGAGTGAAGTTAAATCCTGTTGGCATCAGGGCAGAAGTTCCCCAGGGCGCAGTTCTGGGGCCAGTTGTCTTTAAAGTCTTCTTCAACAATCTGGATGAGGGACAGGAGATAGTCACTGAACTACCACCTACACAGCAATATCCTTTAGAATGCCAGGTATGCCACAGTAAGCAATGTTGTAAACTCTGCCTTTTTGAGACTGTAAATGAGACTAACTGTTTCTCAGTCCTTGTTAAAAGAAATTGTCCACACTCTGGACAGGCATAAACTAGAATGGGGATTCATACGGAGAGAAGGAATATATTCCTACAGCTACCAGATTGAATGACAGACTTTTACCACCTACATGCTGTGAATGGTGGCCCAAATTCCTGATTCCAACAGAAGCGAGGACGTTGATGAGTTTATTTTAGTGATTAGAGTTGTTTCTTACATTACTAAAAATGTATCACAGAGGTATTGCAGGTTACTTGAAACATGTATGATCTTAAAATCTATATTATTCTCCTGAGATTTAATTGGTCTTTAATTGGTGTTCCTTTTATTCTTTCACCTCAAAAAGTAAAACCATCAATAACATAAGACTCATATTTGATGAGTCTGGGAATGGTCTGGAGAGAGAAAACACTAATGATAAGAATGATAATATAGCAAGTGGCGATGTGTATGCACTTTATATTGTTTTATGGGTAACGACACTTCCAACCTAAATTTAGTGCTTAAAATCCAATTAGGATTGGATTTTGTGTGGCACTCAGCACCTTCTTGGGAGGACTGAAGAGCAGTTTTCGTGGCAGCAGGATATTTTTTTTGAAACCCATCCAAAGGAGACAAATATTATAGGTCTGTGTTTTACAATAGCATTCATCTAGGATGTAGATATCTGATATTTAATTACTGTCTCTGGAAGAGGATTCATACCCCCCAGTTCTCAGTTCCTTAGAAATTGCTCTAAGAAACCACTTCTAATGCTGCCACTCTACTTTTTCATTATGTTTGTTTGCATGCATTATGTTCTTTTCTTCCCAGTTTTATATGATTTTATCTACCTCATATAAAGGCTATAAGAGACACAGACAACAGATTTGATATTCACTGCAAGCTAGAGAATGCTTTTCATCCGAGAGCTGCCTGGCATTCACAGTAGCTGAGGCTCAGCCCTCTATCCATAGGCAGAACTCCAAATTCAGAAATCATAGTCCCCTGGCATCCCTGCAGCGTGCCACCAGGGACAATCAATGAATAATAGAAAAGTGAGTATTTGTGGGACTAGGGTTGTAATTTTCTGTTAAAAACTCCAGGTTTGCAAGCAAGAAATCAAACATAGAAGCTGAAAAAAATTAAATTTGAATTCCTTTGTGAACACTTGACTAATCCTATCATTCACAAAAGAGGTCTCTCAGGTATGAGCTCACCCAAAGGAAGCAAAGAATCAATATAGTGCAGTTTAAGAGCATCCTGATCTCTCAGCTGCAATCTTTGCAGTTGATACGGACATTTAATTACACATACATTAACCATTGCAGTATAAGGTAAAGTAAGTCAATATAAGCCCAATACACAAAATCAATTTATACATAGGGTTGCTACAGAGCCTAGGCTGCTGCTTCTTCTTCTCAAACATATCATGAATTATGCATGTACTACTTAATAGTCCTGCAGGTCTCTTTCTCTCTTGGCTCGAGGTCTCAGGCCTTTTTCCTGATTGTCATTCCATAAAATTATCTCTGGCCGTACACACATGTAGAAAGAGAAAGACCATGGCCTATGAGTTGTCTCTCTCTAAACAGGACCGAAAGACGAGAGGTGAGAGCTACTTTTAGGAACAAAAGGCCTGAGGGCAATTTTTAAAACCTGAGGTAAGGAAGGGAGCAGGCAGGGGACAGTGAAAGTCACCCAGCACTCAATATGGAGGAAGGACATCTCCAAAACTTGGTCTTGACAAGAGCTTCCCAAATAGCAATGAGAGCTTTATCTTTGAGCAATGGGAGGATACTAGTAATTTGTGTGTTCTGAGAATTCCTGTATGAGGCAACAAGGAGATAAGGTAAGGTCTTAAAAAACTTCAAAATTCAAGCATAGAAAAGAGGCTTTAGAATTAATTCCGTTCTATCATTGCTATTATCATCAATATAAAAATCCAGCCCACTATTGAAAGGAAGTCTGACATTTGCATCACTTTTTGTAAAACCATTTTGCATTGTAATCAACATCAAAGATGCTACTAAGGTCTTAAACATAACACTGATTTTCCCTAGGTAAAAAGCCAAGCTTCTTCACCAGCACTGGGTTTTGAAAGTTTATGTTTATATAATAAACACTTTGGGTAGCTTGCCCTTAGGAAAGATCAAACTTCACTTATTTCTTATTTTTCTTTATATAAATTGTTTTCCTTTGTTGCAAAGATGCCAAACTCAAACTGCTAAGTGCCACAAAGCAACAAAATAAGCCTTAATAGGACTGAAATGACTTTTTCTTTATTACAACATCTCAAAAGCCTCAACACTTCCTCTTAACTAAGGGTACTTTAAAAATATTCTCTCAGTTTAGAAAGGAAACTTATGTGAGAAGTAGTGAGGGAGAAGTCATAGAGGGAATATTCTCTTCCTGGATTTAACATCTTCTGGAAGCTGCCTGAGATGGTGAATGACACAATTTGATGGTTTTTTACAGCCTTATATTCCTAAATAGCTCAAATATCAACACTCTAGCCTCAGAGAACACAAAATATGTCAATTTCATCAGACTGTATAATGGACCCTTAAAACTTTTATTTCCTCAATATGCTATTAGCTTCAAGCTAAAATCATGCTTTACCTTAAGCTTACTCTATATTCAACTCATTTTAGACTAAGGGCTCAAACCCAGGACTGAGCATTAGCAAGTAACTGCACCAGCAACATCTATGTGCATCCTCTGAGTTGCTGGCAAACAGAGAGCAATGCAATCACAAGTTGCTTCTGATGACTCAAACCATGATGCTATCAAAAAGCCTAATGCTGGTTCCAGATAACCCAGCTGGCTTCTTATTTCTGCAGTAAAATAGAAGTGGCATTACCTTCTAGCTGTAAAATAAAAGGCTCTGAAATTACAGTTTTTATTTAGTCCTACAATGCAGGAGGTTTAAGATAAATCCAACGTTACAAAGCACTGAAGTTTTCAACTGCAGCATCATCAGGTACAATTATTCCTCATGTAATTCACGTCTGTCAATTACATACAATGATAACATTGCAAAATGATAATTAAATGCTACACCTACTAAATTTACATTATTAAGAGATGACTGTGCTTACTATAGAAGGGCCGATGACACCTTTGTGAACTATGACCAGGATACAGGATCTGGACAGAGACTTGCACATTAAAGCCGCAGCAGGTCCTACTCTATAGGTCCTCGTACTGCTGTCACCCAGCAAACTGTGACAGCAGAACATACATATTAACTAGGTGTTACTAAGGACAATGTTACTCTACCTGAACCTTTCAACAATTCTTACCACTAAGAGTAGCACAGCTTTTCTTTAGCTTTCTTCAGACATTCATCTCTATACCAGATACCAATTACAGTGTGAGAAACTGTCCTGGAACAGTTCTGGATAAGGAGGCCAACTGATATTTCAAAAAAGTATATTAATACCTACTGTGACTATAACTGAACATGTGAATAGCATGAATTTTTGTCATCATTTATCAGGGCTAACATACAACTGCAACCTTACTTACACTCACGTATTGTCATGCATGCATACAGCACAGAAAATACTTACAAATGACATTGCAGAGTGGGCACAGTCAGTCTTAATAAAAGGCATTCATTAGTAATAGCTATTAAACAGTATTTTGTGTTACGTCATTACAGATACACTGGTAGATTTTTAGGCTGCTTAGAGAAATGACAATAGACACTTGTCTGATACAATGAAATATTCTAGCCAACTTTATTTCCAAGAAATGTGCCTTCTGTCATACACTGTCAATTTTCCCATGTTGTAAAATAACTACCTTTGGCCATAAAAATTCTAAGTATTTTCATACCAATTTCACAATTCTGAGATTGCATATGAAGTTATTCTTTATGGATTGTGTACTATTTAGTCTTCCTATCCTAATTTTGCTGTTTACTGTTATTTAAAATTTATTATTTTGCTCATCTCTGGTGCCAGAGTCTTATAACACTTAACAAAGAATCTTATTTTCCTAAGAAACAGAAATCACACATCTGAATGAGCTGATCCATAGTTATTGAAAATACAGAAATAAACATTAACACAATTTGGAACATGTCTTTTAGCACCTATGGAATCATATACATGACTCAATAAAATTTACATTTTACTCATAAAATGGGACTTTAAAAATGGAATCTTACCATGCACATGGTACTTTACGTGATGAAAACAGCTCAGTGTGATCACTGCTATCACAATCCATATATGAGTTTTTTGAGGCATTATGTCACAGGATCCCCCAGTCATCACTGCTCTGCAAGCCTTTCCACAACATACACAATGCCTTTCTAAGTGGTTTCAGAATAACACAAAAGTTCTCCTGTGCTGCCCACTTGTGTGTCCAGCTTAAGTTTCTAATAGTCAAAGGTGTTGAAGAGTATTCAACAAAATGTTGACCACTCTTAATTTAACTCATAAACTAATCATGCCTGTTACGATCTTTGATCTATGTAAACTGACTTTCAAGCTTTGTTATATCCGTAATTTCTACAAGTTATTTGTTGTGGTTTCCAGTACTATAAGGTTTTTGCTTTAAAAACAGTGTGATGTAATTGTCTTGAAACAGTGAAATGAGAATGAACTTGATTTATCTCACAAAAATCCTTATCTCCAAATATAGATTGTGTTTATTGCAAATATCCCACTGAGGAGAACAGAAAGAATGGGAAAAAATAAAATGAAATTCAATTCTTTGCATGAATGAACGTAGCTAATGTATCTTCCTATAACTGCGTAAATATCTTGTGAGGGAATTTTTTGTTTTAGTTTAATTTTTCAAATTTTTTTTTTCTGTCTTAGACTCGTCTGGTTCTCCTATATCTGGGTATCTTCCCATAAGGTTCATTTTGCAGCTTGTTCGTTCATTAACAGCATGCATGGGGAGGCTATGCAACAGCGTGATAAGCTTCCGCTACTATACTAAACAGCTTCAGGTTTTGCAGGGACCAATGCAACACTGGAATAAACCCAAACTAAAACAAAGCAAAGAAGTCCAGCTCAGTACACTCCACAACTTTTCTGGTAGCTCTGCTACACATTTAATAGTTAAATCTCGCACAAATTTTGTTTGTGTTGCTGAGAGACTTTATCAAGCAAGGGAAGAGATTTTACTATAAAAGTGATCTCCCGTATGATAAGACATTTAGCTGTATCCTTCTCTTTCATCAAGTGCAATACTTTACATTATGTTTCTAACAATAAATTGGCCAATTCTCTGGGCTTTTCATGGAAAGACACTTTAAGGCCTGGTGAATTTTTAGAGGGAAAAATGGTAAAGAGAAAACACATTTTACAAAATCAAACACCACATAAAAATCATGGAATAACCTGAAAAAGTACTGGTTTGACTCTGACATTTGAGACTATCTCTAGTGACTTTTTCTTGTGCTTCTGTTCTGATCCAGAGAGATTCTAGATTTCATGGACTGTAAGACCACAAACATTTACCTCCCTTCATACAAGTGAACCGAATCCTGTGCCACTCAGAAGCTGAAAATTTGGACAAGTGCAATACAGGAGGTTTTGCTGCCATATTTTTATTCCTCAGTGTGCACTTGGAAGAGTGGGAACATGAAACTGGAGCTGTGGGGGTAAAGTTTCAGTACTTTTTAATAATACCAGCAAGAAGAAATTTGTACCTATTTCCCAAGCTGAAAAGTTAAACCATCTCCAGGAATCACATTCTGGGAGGTGGGCTACTGACGCTTCCTCCTCCCTGTCCCTGCTGAACAGAATTCCCCCCTCTGGGGCTTCCCGCAGGACTGACTATTACTACTTTGGCAGAACATTCTTTCTGACCACAGATATAGGAGCATTTAAAACTTGGCTTTGAAACAGGGTCCTATCAGAATCCATGAGAAGTCATTCTTTGTGCTGTTGGCAGGATGGTTTATATTAAATGACAGATTATTAGAGACAGAGCTGGTGATTCAGTAGACCACTTTCTTGAAGAGGGCCTTTCTAGAGAGTGATAAAACTCCTTCCTACAGGAAAAAAATTGTTTCCCACACTCTCCATATACATGTTGGAGAGAGTGCAATAAATAAGTGACGTGTAAATCATAAGAGCAAGACAAGACAGGGAGGCAGAAATCCATTGCTCTGATAATTACATAAAATACCATAAAAAATACCTCATTTAATAAGACCTTGTAAATTCCCAAGCAAGAGAATAGAAAGGATAATGAAGTCATTAAAAGAATGACACTAAAATCTACTACAGAAACTGAACTCAATACAGGACAGTTTCAAGCTCTTCCTCACCTATGCTCAGAACTCCATATTCCTCCATCATTTTCTCTGTTACTGTGAGTACTCAGGCCTGCCCACGCAGCTGCTTTACCCTTACAGTCTCCACCAGCAGCTACTTCAAGTCTGCATACATTCTACATTTCTCTTTTCAGTGACATCTTTACAATCCAGAAGTGTAAAAGAAATGTACCTGCGATTTCCCAGCAGCTGCCTCTGCATTACAAATATCCATCCTCTGAGCAATATCAACTCTTTATGCACCTTTCGATACACCAAGCTTTAGAAAGTTCAGTGTTGTACTGTATTCTGCCACCAGCACCCCCTTGAGCACCCCTTGGTTGTATTTCCAATGATCTTTTGCTTCGTTACCAGGGTGGGATTCAGTACTTGGTAAAGGCAGATCTTCCATATCTTACGCTTTCTCTCAACTGGTACAGGATCAGACTTGTTTCTCTTTTTTTCCCTTAGGAAAATATGTTTGTGTGAGCAAACTTTAGTTTTTGTGATTAAAAAGCAGCAGAAAACAAGCACAGACGTAACATTTCAGCATGATGTTTTGAAAAAGAGATGTTGCCTGATTTGCAAATAAGCCTGGAAACTCAGTGATGGGCTGCAAAGTATGCGTTGAAACAGTGGTTAAATCACTCTGCTCTGTTTTGCTGTTATTATCCTGCTCAGCCCAAGGATATCCTTGTTGAGGTCGTGCTGTTCAATATCCCAAACACTTTAATCTGGTAATGTAACATATTCTACAAGTTTTCTCATCATTATGGAGTACCATCTCAATAGTGATTCAATGAAGGTAAATAATCACCTTTTGCTGTACAGTCTTCGCATTTGTGACAGGGAAGACTAAAACATAAACAAGTGGATGACTTACGGCAAAAAAAAATACCATATATACCAAACAACTGAGTTAAAGTACCACAGTATGCAAAGTATTGGGTAAATACATGCTTTAGTCTTCACAGAGCAGTGGTAGTTTTATTGAGATACTAGTTCAGGAAAAAAGAAAATATTTTCACAGCTGATATGCTAGCTGAGCTTTGAGGAGCAAAAGCTCAGTGAGAATTAACAACTTACCTGAATTAGTGATTCTAAGAACACTTCCAGGTTTAATGAGGAACCAATTTTAAAATAAAAGTATCTGATTTAGGTGTTACAGAGTTGTTTATTTGCTTTTAAGAAAATATTTTTAATGGCACAAATACGTTTGATATTGCCTGGTAGGAACACTGTTGATCTTTCAGAAGATCAAATAATAAACAAATCATATTTATGTGTCTGTTTACCAAAACATAATCTGAGGTTTTACAAATGTAGAGGAAGAGATGTATTGCTCTGTGGCATGACTCAGGCACTTCCGTGAACATTTACAAATAGATTTTAATGAATATACAAAATGCCCTCCCAGACCTGATGTGGAGACTGAATTATCAATGTTACATTTTGATGGAATCAGAACCCTCACTACAGACACAGAACAGATAATTCCAATAAATGGTTTAAGATTTTACTTTGAACAACAGACATTTGGGAAAAGTGGAATATGTATAAAGATTTAATTCCTAATTTCTTACGTCAAGGAAAATTGATATGAAATGGGGATTTTCTTTAAATGTTTTGGGTTTGCCTATCAGCACATGCATCTTCTATTTCAACTCTCATATAACTCAAAACCTTAATATTTTGGCTGATCTGGGCCAGGGAATGCCTGAGATGACAGCAGAGCACATACTACGTACTCGGATGTTCTCAGTACAGGGAGAGCATTCCTGCCTCTTCTTCCATGTCTGCCACATTACTGCTCATCTGCAAGAAAGAATGCAGATTGCAGCTATTTTCAGATCAAATATGACAGCATTTTGGGCGTGGACTACACGTGTACACTTTGTTGTGGCTGAGATTTGGGAAATAAAACTATAATTAAAAAAAAACGGATAAAACCAGTGACATGATCATATTTTCTCCCACCAAAAATATCTCTGTCGTGTAAAGTGCCTAGTAAAATAGAACATGACAAAAATATATAAACAAATACACATTGCTATGAGAAAATAAACACATTAAAAAACATTACCCCCAACCAACCAACGAAACAAAACATAATTTGTACCAGGTAGCTAAAACCTTAGCTTAGTATCATTCCAAACAACTGACAAGGAAGCACCCTGTCTTGCCAAAAATTATCACTATACTCTGTTTCAAAGGCACACAAGTCTAAACACTAAATTACCAGCTAAGACAAAAACAGTGCCCAGAGGTATATGAAATACTCTAAAGGAGCCTGTGCCATCACAAATCAGTAAAATATGCTGCTATAATAGGACTTTTGCAAAAAGAGGTATGGATGAATTCAAATGCACTCAAATGTAGATGTGGTAGAGTCATTTCTTACCTGCAGAGTGGCTTGGTTGCTTAATTACGTAAAAGATACTGTACTGAGGAAAATAAACAGTATTTGTGGAAGACTGAAAGGGCTTCCCAAAAGCACTAAAGCCTAAGTGGTTTCTTCAAGCCATAGTTTCCCTCCTTTCACAAAAATTAAATTTCTACAGCAACTGATCAGCCACAAAAGGACCAAATTCCTCATGCCATTGCCACATCAGGCAGCAATAAGGAAAAACTGGATCACTAATTCACATCTAGATTTTACTAAAGCTATGCTCTTAGCAGACACTGTAAGTATAGGATGAAGCAGTAGAAAACAAATTAAGAAATCAAATAAAATATAACTAGTAATATATTTAAATAATACTGCATTACTCATTTAACAGCAAAAGAGCACCAACAACGCAACAAATATTTGAAGAAGCACTACAAAGCTAAACAAAGAAAATGAAGAGGAAAAAAAGAACCGAGGCATATTTGATTAATGTATAGTTACTGGTTTAGACAACAGGGAGGCTTATTTCAGTGGTCATCATTCACTATTTTTTTTAGCTTTTTAAAGACCCTATGCAAAGTTCAAGATAATTGTTCTTCACGCAGTAAAGTTTTCCAATTTAACTTGCAGTTTCTGAAGTAAAATGCGCTGATATACAGAGAGACATTGTTAATACTGACTTATGAAACAATCTCCTCAGCAGCAAGCAGAATGAGACAAATCGTGTAACACCGCAGCAGACTGATCACTTAGAGTAAAGCTGAAACTCCATTAGGTGATAACATCAGCAACAGTGACAGCAAAAGCATCCTTTATGCCTACTGACCCTAAAAGAGAGTATAACATCTGCTTTATCTGAGAGTTGCAATTGTCCATGCCCATAGGCAAATTCTCTTCCATTAATATCACTTTTCAAGCATGTCACAACTGATGGCTCATGCCCTGCTCTCTTCTGGCTGCAGCCAACTAGAAGTGGTCTGGAACTGGGGGAATGCAGACCAATCTGGGGGAATGTATCCCTAATCTGTACACAGTATGCATGCTTCCAGCAAAACTGAGTCTCCACTGCACAAATGGGAATAGTCTGGTTGACAAACATAAATGAAAATTTTTGCAAGCCATCAGCAAACCCTTTGGTAGAAAGAGAGCAAAAACAAGACAGAAGAGACATCTGTATTTTGTAAGATGTGACATTGCAGGTAATGATAAATATGCACCCAAATTGTTCAGAATAAAACAACATTTTAGTTACAAAATGGCAAGTCCTCCTCTTCACAAACTTATTTTTGATTTACTCAGCAATAAACTTGAAGTGGAACAGAAAGAGAGTTCAATTTTCCAGACATACCAGCTACAATATAACCCAATAATGTAACTGTACCACAGGTATTCAATTGTATGTTTTGCAGTCCAAGCACAGTATTTTTTATTTTCAATTTCAATACAGAGAGACAGTGATGGATTATTACAATTGTAACTGTATTCTACACAGCCTGTGTGGTTGCATGTGATAAAGATTTCTTTTCTTATTTTGTATATGTGTGCCTCCACGCCCAATTATTTGTGTCAAAATGACGGTACAGTGAGTTTTTACAGTATTATCTATGCTGCAAAATCCTCTAGTACAAGTGATTTTTATGCTCTTTGAAATTCTGTAGTTGATTTAAGGATATGGTAAAAATGCATGACTGAAAAATACTTTCAGAGATTTCTAATCTATTACTTGGCTGTTGAGGCACATCTCAGTGGCAGAAATAGGGCATCTGATGCCCTTCAGCTACTCTGAGATCACACAGAGCTCCTGCCTGAGCATATCCATAAGGTTCAGAACTGACTTCCTGAAATTAAAGAGCAAGTAGAATTAATACGGAGTCTGCCTCTTCTGCCTTGTCTAATGCTGTAGTGGAGATTTTCTTTGACTTCATCTCTCTGCAGACAACTAGCCAGTGTTATAAATCACTGTGATTTCACCAGTAACGATGTGTATCTGTCTATGGCCCATATAATGAAAACTGAGTAACTGCCTTTCAGGATTTGTTCCATGCCTTCCTCTCATGCATTTTTTGGCTTTATGAAGATTTTCCCTGTGGAAGTGAATACTCAGGACATTCTGAACTACTCTATAACTAAGACTTCACCATTACCAAACATGTTCTAAGGCAGTTCGATTCGATCAGATCTGATGGGATTGGAAAGAAAATCAAAATCTCTTCCGAACTAGAAATTTTGCCTGTCAACCAGTATAGAAGTAATACTGATTCACTTAAAGTCTTTCTCTGTCCGCAATTTATTTTGGTGTCAGCATACTTCAGACACAATTTTACACATGCACACGTTATCTTTACTTCGGAATTTTAATACCAGTGTTGATATGATAGCAACAGGAAAAATATTTGTATTCAAGTTCAAATGCTTGTGTAAGAAAGACTGAACTATAATGACATTCTACCACAGACATTTATAAGTAATTAATTTTTTAAAGATTTCTAAAATGCATGCCATGAAAATCAAAAGCACTTAATTAAAAGCAACGTGCAAACAAGAGTTTTCATTTACATCTAGTCAACATTTCTGTCACAGATAATTGCAGACCTTAATGAAAACAATTTGATCTATTAAAGATGTATAAAATAAGCACGATGGATATGCAAAGTCGATTTAGTTTCTTTCAAAAGAAGAAAATGTATTTAAAAAATCAATTAGGGAAGGGACTGGTTGGCATAGGGAACACTAAATAGATGCTTCAGTACAGAACTATTCATTAAAAATAATATTCCTTTTCATTTAGACCCTTTCTTATTGAACCTTTAATAAATGAAAACTGTTCTTTTTAATCAAATGTATTTGTTATTTGCAAGTATTTTACAAATTGTTAAAATAATGCTACACCATGGTAATTTAAATTACCTGATTTGCTATGCACTGATACACTGGATACACTGTATTGTTTCTGCTTTGTTCACTATTTGCTGTAAGCATTGTTAAACAGAGATACAATGAAAAGTAAATCATGGACAGGAATAAATTTTGCTGGAGGATTTGACAGTATCCCACGTGACATCCTTGTCTCTAAACTGGAGAGATACGGATTTGACAGATGGCCACTCAGTGGATAAGGAATTCACTGGATGGTCTCAGTGATAAGAGACCAGGGATAAGTGGTTGCTGTTGTTCTTTACCCATTAAGAGCCATTACCAGTGCTGTTCAACACATTTTTGGGGCTATACAATAGTGAGATTGAGTGCACCCTTATCAAGTTCTTCAACACCACCAAACTTTGTGGTGCCGTCGACCCGCTAAAGGGAAGGGATGCATTCCAGAGGAACTCTGACAGGCAAGGACCTGTGTAAACCTTGTGAAGTCCAATATGGCCAAGTGCAAGGTCCTGCACCTGGACTAGGGGAAATCTTAAGCACAAATACAGATTGGGCAGAGAATGGATTGAAAGCAGCTGTGAGGAGGACTTGGGGGTGTTGGTCAATGAGAAGCTCAACACAACCTGGCCATGTGCACTTGCAGCCTGGAAATCCAGCTGTATCCTGGGCTGCATCAAAAGCAGCGTGGACGGCAGATGAAGGGAGGTGATTCTGCCACTCTACTCTGCTCTGGTGAGACCCCATCTGAAGTACTGTGTTCAGTTCTGTGGTCCCCAACATAAGACAGATGTGGACCTCTTGGAGTGAGTTCAGAGGAGGACTACAAAGATGACCAGAGGGCTGGAGCATCTCTACTGTGAAAACACTCTGAGTTGTGTTTGTTTGGCCTGAAGAATGGAAGGCTCCAGAAAGACTTCCAGTACTTAAAGGGGGCCTACAAGAATGCTGGAGAGGAACTTTTTACAAAGGGATGTAGGCACAGAACAAGGGGCAATTGCTTCAAAGCAAAAGAGACTAGATTTAGATTAGACATAAAGAACAACTTTTTCGCTGTGAAGGTGATGGGCTCTGAAATACATTGCCCAGAGAAGTCATGGATGCTCCATCCCTGGAAGTGTTCAAGCCCAGGCTGGATGAGGCTTTGAGCTGTCATTTTTCATCTGTATGTTTATCAAATGTAGAGATCAATGGTTAGAGGGATTAATAACCTTCATCATTTTCCACTGCTGTCAAGTATCACAGTAGCAAGGGTTTCTAAATTCCTTTTATTATCCTTATTACAAGGAAATTCAGTCCAAATCAACTCTCTCCTCAACTGAAAAAAAAAAGGGGAAGGGCAGCCGGAATGTAACACAAACTTCCTATTTTTCAAAATCATGATTTTCTAGGGAGAACAGGGGAAAGGAGGACAAATATTTTTTGGGGGGTATATTTAAACATGATGTTGGAAATGCTGAGTCACCTTTGTTCCATATGTCTGTGGCTGCAAGTAGAGCATACGCTCATGTGCCATGAATTTCACAAGGAAGACACAAAGAATTTTTATACTGACAGATGCCAAAGCACCTCATATTGGACTCAAAACTGGAAATGCACAAGTTGGAATAGAAAAGCTGTCTACAGGCTTCTGACTTTCAATGCAGAGAGATTGTAGTCAAAATGTTTGGTGTAGTTCCAAAGATAATAATCTTTTGGCAAGAATCAGAGCTTCTTAATTTAGGCTTGGTACAAAGTTAATTGGGCTAGACTGTATGTGGTCCTGATCAGAAAAGTCCATACAGCTGCGTTTTGTGTGATTTTGTAAGATTGGATCTCACCTAGCTTGAACATGTCTGCATTAAAAGCCTTTTCATGGCACACACTTTCACCGGGGTATGTTTACCTTCTGGAAGCATTATATGAACTGGAAAGTGGTTCCAGTTTCCTCATAGGAAAGGATTCAAAGGTTTTAAGCACAAACCAGTCAGCTCTGTCAGCTGTCTGCAGAATTACAGCAAAATATAGTCCATGCTGATTCTTTTTTTTGGACACACACACCTGTTTTTTTTTTGAAGGAGACAGAAGTACAGAAAGGGAGCCTTTTATAGCATATTCTCCATAGGAGCTCCTTAATTCTGATATATTATGGCACTTCCGCAGTACTATTTTAGACCCTTTCTTGGTCAGATATTTGGTCTGTAAAGCAGAAGGAAAGACAACTGTTCTGCTCTCTACAGGAAGACAGTGTTTGTGTCTTTTGCTACTCTATTTTTTTTCTTTTTTCCTGTTTTCTGCTGGTTTATTTTCAATATATTTTTAATATTTTGCCAAGGAGGTTGAAGCCATTGCCAAGATAGGAATTCCTCAGCGTATTTATATCTATTACGCAGATTCTCTGGAAACACACAGTTCTTCGATCTAACTCAAAGTACTCAAAGAGATAAGAGAAATAGGACTGATACTGAGCTATTCTGAAGCTTGGGGAAAATGAAACAGATATAAATCAAAGAACGAACATTGTCCAGGTTCCTCTGCTATTCTGGATTCTTCTGCAGGAGTCTTTCTCATGCGTTAGCAAGGAAATGTATGTCGTGTTCTGTATTTACTTGAAATTTTCTAATTAAATGTCATTGGTAAACCCAGCAATAAACACTGAGCAATAATCTAGCTACACCTGACAACCGAAAAGTACTTCATTGCTCGTTCTTCTTCATCTCATAAGAAGGGGGTATTCTTAAAGGGTTCTGGGCCATGACACTGATTCTGGGAGATGGAACATCCTGACAGAGAATTTCTAAAGCTGTGATTAAAAAAAAGGTAAATCAAACTAATGAAAAGAAAAAAAAAACTTGTCTTAGAGACTTTTCAATAAAATGCATAATGAATTTGGAGTGCAGAGTAAGGGTCACCAGTTTTCTAATCACTTATTTGTTAAGTGCTTCTGTTTATCTGAACAAGCATATGCAAGTTATATGAGATAAGCAAGCAGGTAACTGTAGTTGATTTCTTGTTCTAGACACATGGAATCAAACTTAAATACAGCTGGAAGCAATTTAAATTTAATTGTTCTCCTGTTGTTGTTAATGCAACCCAGAATGCAAGCCTTGCTAGCAAATATTAGCATGCTACCTAAAAAACTGAGATATGAGACACCAGAAAAGCCACTGTATATGTGGCTTCCACAAATGGTACACATTACTTGCTTGTATGAGAGGACAAATCATCATTTTTGCATGTCACAACCTCCGTTAAAGAGTACAGTGCTGAATCATGTTCACATTTCTCACAGGACAAGGCACTCTGTATGATCATCATCAGATTCAACATTGCAGAAGACAAATGTAGGGTGAAAGTAATGGAGCTTACTTAGGATACTGAAATGGAAGTTTTAACTCCATCTTTAATGCTGCTCTGGTATTCAGTTCTCCATCCTATTGTACCAAGAGAATCAGGTATGAACTGAACATGAGTAGAATTAGTTTGGAAATTCTTCTGTCATAACAATGATATTTTCGGACTATAGAAGTACTCAAACAAGAGTATCAAATAAAGGCATGTAAAAAGTTTAATCTGAGGTCTGATATACTTGGTAAGAGGTTAGATATAAGTCATCTGTGCTAGTGAAAGACTAGACTTGACAATGATCATGGCTTCTGACTATTAAGTTCTCCTTCTAAAGAATCATCTAACCATAAGTAAGAGGAAAAACATAACAGTTGCAACAAACAAGCCATGAGAAAGAAAAACTTCATGGGTAAGACACTGGAAGAGCCAACCTAGAAGAATGATTGTAATATTTCAAAAGTTTTCATGAATATTCAGGGTAGCAAGAAATTCAGTAAGAAATAACTGAGTGGTGCTATGGGAATAGCAGAAATAGTTCCGTGAGTATGAGAAGAACAATTTGGCATATATTATGTAGAATGTAATCTTTATGTCTGACAGTACTGGTTAAATTCCAAGAATCAAATATTTGGGTAGAATTATGTACACAGGGATTGATCAAGGGTATACTTTTCATGAGAAAATCTGACCATTGTGAAGATTAATTACTATAGGATACAAAAAAAAAATAAACCAAGTATTGCCAGGCTGTGAATAAAGAAGTTAAAGATTTATCAGCCTCTGACAAAGGACTATATTATTCATCTTCTGGACATTAATTTAGGAAAAATATTGCTGTATACTTGCAAGGACATAAAATTAGAACTCTGATGCAGCCTGTATAATTGTAATGCTACCTGACAAATATGACTATATTGCATTCCGGGAACTGCTATTGGCAGAACAAGAGACATCGTGAGAAAAAGCATAGTATTCTCCTTACAGAGAGGTGGCTTTCTAGTTCATAAGAATATAGTGGCAATAAAATACATCATGAGAAAATTATAACATACTTGCCACTATGCCACAAATACAGCATCATCATTTTTAAACACCAAGGGTTTCTAGTAAATCAGTTAATGACTGTCTTTTTAGGGAATAGTAAAAAAAATAAATTATTAGGGAGTCTGCCAGCCAGAATGATACCGGTATCCAAAATACTTAAATTTGTCTTTTTTTTCTCTAAGGAAAAGAAACCAAAACCAACAACAACTACAAAATCTCCACCACAATATGTGACCCACTCTAGTGGGGTCTGCTCCCTCTCAGTTCTCAGTAGTAGTAAAAATAATGCTAAATACATACTTAATCCTGCAATTTATCTCTACTGGAAAAAAAACAAAATCCAGGCAAAACAGTCCCTTTAAAATATCCCTGATTAGTTCAGAGATTTCTCTGGCAGTGTACACTGAGAAGCCCTTAATAGAAAGACTTAGCCAACTGGGGATCCTTACAAACATGAAAAAAGAGATAGAACTGGACTCCTTGAAAAGAATTGAGACTAGGATATCTGGTAGTCCTGAAAGGTCACGAGACAGGTGATGAATATTTAGATGTGAAGTTGAATTATACACAAGTTTAAAGCAATCTTGATGTTATAATAAGAACCACTGTGCAGTGTCAGACCAAACAGCTGTGAGAGTGGTCAGTGGGGCACGTCCAGGGAAGAGCATGGCAATGACAATGTCTGTGATGTATGGTGATGATTATTGTGTGTCTGAGAGCTGATTCCGTGTCAGGATAAAAAAAGTTAATGGGCACAGGACTATGCCTCTCCTAAGGTTAAAACAGGCACATAGAATCCCCCAGGCCCTTAAACTCCTGGCGTTCTCCCATGCTTTATAATTACAGCCCTGACAAAAAAAAAGCCTGCAGTCAAGAAGACCCGTGTGAACTCTGATATGTCATATTGTATTTGTAACATATTACACGATAATATGGACCTAATACTGAGGACTCCACAGAAAGGTGGATACTACTGATTCCTGACAGAGAGGAACATCCATTAGTTAACAGGTCCAATGTGCTAATTAGTCACTGTGCCTCCAGGTGGGAAGAGCTGGACGCCAGTCCTTTTTGATGACAAACTGCTTGAATTTGTATAAACAAAACTATAACAAGGTTGGGATCAAAGCTTTGTATTTAAAGAGACACAGGATCATTTTCCAATCTGAAGACTGTCCTTTATGCTTTTATATTCCTTTTTTTGTCTAGTGTCCAGCTGAGTACTGCAAACCAGAGCTAGGGTATAAATAGAATGTGTCAGTCCTTCAAAACCAGACAGCCTTGCCAACTGGGTAAAGGGTTTTGACTTACATTTTCACAGATCTACAACTTCACTGGGAAAAAATGAAAAAAATGCAAATAATATATTTAATACTCAAGAAGAGAGATGGCAGAATTTGTCCTAGTACATTCTGATACAGCAGTAGTGCAAGAAGCCATCACCTTCTCCTGACAAAATTCTACATCATAACCAAGGTGGAACAGCCTGGCAATTTTGGCAAAAATTGATAGGCAGATTTTTTAAAAAAGTAGATGTTGGATGTGCCAATATATATCACAAGACACCTCTCAGTGTTGGCAAAATGTGGAAGTACCACTAAGAGTTTTGAAAGAGTCAAAGTGGAATGAGATTCTATCAGAATGAAATATATTGGTTACATAATGCAAAATGTCTTTTCATTTTTAAAATATCCTTTCTTTTCTATTAAGTTGTCTCCTTAAGTTTTTGCTTTTCAAACACTGAGGGAAAAAAATGTTAGGTGGAATAGTTTTGTCTTGCTTCTTCACCAAATAACATGACACACAGAAATGCTTTGTAAACAAGTATCTGTTACTTTGACAGTTCTGTAGAGTGGAGGCAGTCCAAGACTAGACCAAAGTATATTTTTTTAATATTAATAGTTACTATGTTTCCCATATGGTCATGCTTAGATCTGTAAACTGTTTTTCATGACAAACTAACATATTAATGAACATAAATCTTAGCTACTGTGCTATTGCAGTAGTTCTCACCTAGTCATAACTACTGACAAAAAAACCCTGTGAGACATGCAAAAGTCAAATTAGAGAAAAAAGTATATCAGTCCTTTAAATAAACTATGCTTCCCTAATATAATGTCTTACTCTTGGGGCATTTATAATCAAAGAATCAATGCATAACAGTGCCAAAGAAAACTACCACACATGTGAATATCTTATGCTGAAAAGAAAACTGATTGATGAGAACAATATTAAGACTTAAGTATGACCTAATCACAATCAGTAACTTTTAGTCTGTAACCTACCTGCACAACCAAATGCACGTGAAAAAAAAACAAAATTGCACCAGTCATTCACAGGAACATGCACTTTATAATCAAAACACATGATGGCAAAAGCTTCAATTCACATTGCTTTAAATATTAAAGAGCTGAAAATTAAAGTATCAAAAAGCTAGACAAAGGGGTATTATTCTCCACAAGGTCTGTATTTGAACTTTACGTGTCAGAATTTCTTGCTTTCAGATCTCTGTGAAAAGCTTTTCCTCTGCCAGTCACTATTCTCCTCTGAAATATTTCTACTGTTTCACTGCAGGTCAAATGTCAAATACGCGCACTGGGGATCCAAAGAACTGTAGCTTATCCCTGTCATCTTCGTAACACCAAAATCTTCTCTAACTACTTTCCACTATTCTGTAATAAGTAGGTATCAACACTTCACTGCCTTTTGAAGATATTCCCAAGTGGGAAATGCTGAGATACGACATTGATGAGTGGCATCAACAGAAATACAGTTAAAAATCCATCCTTTTATCATCCTAAAAAATGCACAAATTTCAAATACAACCATTCTATTCTAATTAATAAAACCCATTGATGTGTCTTTCAACATCCTTTTCCAGAGAAGTCAAAACACTGCACATAGACTGTGACAACACCATCTTTTTTCTAGGCAGAGCTCCTTTTAAACAAGCTGCCTTAGATGCTCAAAGGCATGGAGTTCAGTATGGGCAACACATCTTCCCGAATGCCAGGATATGCTGTTAACAGTACCTTGGAGAACCAGCAGTGAGATAGCTAGACACATCTGCACACACTTTGGTCACATTTGAACAGCATGAGCAGTCACAGATATGCTTGCAACTGCTACTTCTCTAAGCATCAGATTGTCCTTTCCAGCTCTAGAAGACAAAAGTCAAATCCAAGAGAAAGTTGCAAAGGCTAAAACGTGAGGGACTGGTGACAGTCAGAAACAGATTGTTTAAGGAACAAAAATTTGTGTATGTTCTGGAAGACACATTCATGACTGTTAATTGCCTTTGATTGTCTTTACAACCTGAATGTATTTGAGCTTGGGACTAAAAAATTCAAGAAAATAAGGAATGGAAATGTTATTCAAAGCAATAAAACACCAGGAAAAATGTGTCCTTCACAAAGAACATCACCTTCAGAAAAGGCAAACAGGGAAATCGGATACACAAATAGATTTTATAATCATTATTTAATGCAGAAGGATGTGAGAGTTCTTTGAAACTGAAAATTATTCAAATCAAGTTATTAACACCTATTTTCACCCTAAATCAATTTATCTCGTAGGCTTTAGCTGAAATCAGTAAGGTAATAAATGTCAGATCTGTAAATTCAACATGAGGGAAAGTTCATAAGCATCTGTTCCTTAAAAAGATTTATGTACAAACTTTTGCATTTCTTCCTGAAAGCTTGATGATGAATGTGTCAAGGTTCATAGCTGTGCTTGACAGGGGTGGACACTTTATAAAACATAAGAAATAGTGCCCTTGTAGATGAAAGGCAAACAGTTAGCCAAGCTCAGCCTCTTGGCAAATCGTTACACCTCATGCACAAAGACAGCTAAAATTTTACTTTGTTATCATATTAAAAGATTACTAAAACTACTGAATTGTATCCAGTTTCCCCAGGGAAAGCACAGTAGACTGACAAATCACAAGCTAGAACAGAAGCCTCCAAAGCAATGTGACAATATAGAGATGCAAATTTCACACAGTGTAGGAGAATTCCTCTTCAAGTAAATGAAAATAAACGGTTTATTGTTTACTGTAAAACAATTTAATACTGACTAAGATAAACCTTTTGTATCTACTCACAACTGAGCATGCAGAAGGGCACCAAGACATAGAGCAGAATCCATAGCAGGCCCCCATTAAGTCTTTCATAATCTGCAGACACAGCTGCAAATTACTCAGTTTATAACCATAGCCACCTTTCTAGGAGAAGAGTTTAGAGTTCTAATGGTTTCCCTAGCAACTATTAGTAATGCAAGCAAGATACAACACACACAAAAAAATATTTTACCCAATGCTATTTCCAATAATTGTGCTAATTTCCTTCTCATTTCAAAAGGATTTCTACAATAAAATTTTCCCTGCCACATCAAGGATGACAAGAATAACAGATAACACAACTGCACCATACTAAAGGCCTTTTCATAGCTCTTTAAACATCACATATGGCTCTGCCTAGAGTGGTTCAGAACAATACTAAACTTTTAAAGAGTTTTTTCACAGTTTTTAATTGCGTAGGTTACCTCTGTTGTGTTTCTGGAGGGACCGAGGCAGGGAAGTTAAGTAAAATGCAGACACTTCTCTCTGTTCAGCTCTATATCCTTTCCCCAACATACTCCTCTCCTGTTCTGGAACACATACCATACTAGCAGTGGTGTGCATAAACCACACTCCAGAAGAGGCAATTCAGCCTAACTCTGCAGCACTGAGATGGTGACTCTCTCTGTTTATTCTTCCTCATTATTATTCCAACACCAACTGAATTTAGATCCTGCAGAAGTGCCACACTGATAGCTTCTATTTCCCCAGCACTGGTTCTCACAGCCTGCCTTTGCTGTTTACACAGATTCACCTTCTCAACAGAAGTGTCACATTCAAAAGGGAGATGATTGCTGAGTTGCAAATCTGTGTGGGTTTACCCCTTTTTTGGCAGAGTCTGCTTTTACATGGACAAGTGATACTTGGTTACACTGCAAAGCTTTCACCGGAACTCAGAAAGAAGCAGAGGATGACCCTGAAATGTAGAGATGAAAGGAAACATTATGTGACAACCACAGCTGTGAAAAGCAGGGGGAATCTGCCCCTGAAATAAATAAATAAATAAATAAATAAAATCAGAGATTGTCTGAGAGGAAGAGGAAAGAGTTAAGATAGTAGAGAATGTGAAGATTGAGTAAGTCTAGCAGAAATGGAATTTCAGTCCTTTACTGACAGATCTGGAGGAAAGAAATAGATATTTATATTTCTGAAAGACTGTGTTTACAGCAAGGAGAAAGGGGCATGATTCAGAATCAAAGTGTGCTTTTAAGTGGAGAACAAAGGTAATAAAACAGATGTGCTTTAGGATTTTATATAAGTGATTTACTATCTATATATAATTTTCAGTTATAAACTATAGATTTATACTTCAGTGTTCCTTCTACAGCTTTAAAATGTTTTCATATTTTTACAGAATACATGGGCATTTCTCTACTCAAATTATTTTTGCAGGAAAAAAGGGTTCTGAGAAAAGAAAAACAAATGAAGACTAACTTATTTAAAAACCTGTGTCTTCACCCACAGGCTTTTCTATCTGTGCAAAGCCCATCTCTTTAATGTAATTTTATCTCCAGACTAATTGTGTCAAGTCAGATGCAGTCAAGGAACAGGGTAACAAATCTACTCTTTCTAGGCATTTCTAGCAAATCAGATGCATGAAGCCTGGAATATTACTGGCATTCTTTAATAAAACGCACCAAGGAAATGTGTATTGCTTAGTGATGTAACTCAGAAGCTCCAGTTTTCAACAGGTAAATCCAGAGAGAGCATAAAATTACTTCTTAGACACAGGGGGAGTGAAAGCAGAAGTGGGAACAAACACATTGTACCAATCTGACCTGTGTACCAAGTCAAGTGACAACCAAATCCTGTCAGCACGCATACCACAGAAAGGAAGTTTGCTTTGTCATTTAACTTAGGATCTGGAGTGGTCTTTGTCCATCTACTGTGCAGACTGGTGGAGAGATGCCCGAGCCAGCTACAAACAAGCAAACCCTGAAACTTGCTGCACGGTAAATACAGCAGTGATGTGCTGATTAGCACAGCCAGCAAACACACAGCTTCCAGGTGCAAGTGTCACTGTAAGACACCCTTCTATGTCAAGCAGAAGTACGAATTTACTGCTTGTCAGGTTAGACTCTTAATCTAGGGTCAAACTGTGCTATACAAGTTTGTGCTATGTAGAACTTCTTAACAAACATTTTGCTATTTGTTATTTTTTCTAAGATCCACCACTGGTAAACAAGGGCCCATCAAAGACTCCAACCTTTCACCTTCCTTTTCTTGAAGCAGTATCTAGCTTTAAAGTTCACCAACAAAGCAACCTTGAAACATAATCTCAGTGGCTCAGAAACCTGGAGGTGAAATGAAAGAAGTCATCCAGGACAAGAACCCAAACCCTTCAGTCACTCAATCCATGGAATCTGAACATTTGTATCTGAATCTGTATTGTCCCTCCTGTAGATCCATCCCCTTAGAGAAGCAGAGTATGTAGTAGACGTTATTCCCAGTGCACTTTTGGAACTTCACTGGGTTGAAAATGCTGTTCAATAGCTTCAGCAACTCTCCTGTCATCTCAGAGACAGGGTAAATCTTACATTAATGGGGAGCACACACAGCAGATAAGATCTTCCTTTCTCTAACTAGATTCTCAGGATTTAAAGTTAGCCTAGTGAGGTTATGTTGTGATAAAGGTCATCAACATTTGCCTCATGAAGACAGATATAGATAGGATAATACCCACTCTCTAAATGCAGCAAGTAGAAATGACTATTCCCATGATCTGATTGGATTTGATTTTTAGCTCTCACTAAAAATTGCTGCCCTTTTAAAAGACATAATTTTCAGGTCAAAAACTCATACAAGTGCACTTTTGTGGTCTCTAACTGAATAGCAAGTCATTATATTTGGCTTTCTAGATACATTTATTCAGATGTCCAAATGACAAGCTTTATTTAGAAGTAATAGTGAAAACAAAAACGGACTAAGTCACAGAAACTTGCTCAGCACTTTGTTATTATCCACAGTGCTACCTCATTTTGCTATGGCATTTATGTCCAAGAAGGGAAGAACCTCTGTTTTAATGAATTAAGTGAACTGAAGAAGCTATCTGACAAATTTTCATTCAACAAAACAGTTTCACAGTCTGTTCTTCACATATGTCTCTCTTTTTTGCCATGTTAGGTTATGCAGAGATCTTACAAGGTAGAAACAAGAATTAACAAATCAAGTCCTCAACAGCACACCTCTGTCTTGCAGCTGTATACAGAAAAGCACAATTCAGTCTCTACTCTATGTTTTCTCTCCTTTTCTTTGTGAAAGTACACATACATTTTTTTGGTGCCATACATATATAATGCATATTGTAAAGAAAAACAGTTATTCTGTTTAGCCTTGTTAGGTCGTAGAATTACAGAAGTGTTTAGGCTGGAAAAGATCCTTAAGATTTTTAAGTCCAATTGTAAAACGGCACAGATCAGAAAAGACAGACCACATGTAAACTCAAGCACAGCTCTATCTGAAAGGAGACAACTCCACAGATACGGGGGTACAATAGAGAGACCTCCAAGGAACACCAAAACCAGAAACAATCTAAATGCATTTTCCTCCCTTCGAGAGACAATTCTTTGAAACAACATTCCTGCTTCGCTATTGGAAAGGTCTTTTAAAAAATGGTTCGTAGTGAAGGCTACCATTTTGGCACAGTAGACAATAAAGTCAGGAAAAACATAATCAAGGCATTTAAGCTTTCAAAAGGTCTGTATGGTAGAGTAAAACCAATATGGGATTATGGATGTTGCAGAACACAGACTTTCATAAAATAATGGAGATATTAGCCTTACAAAATGCTGAGTGCATAGCATAACGAACCCATACAGGGAAATTAATACAGAAATATTTTTAGTTGGCTGCTGTGATTGTTCTTGCAAGAAATAATGTTTTCCTTGAATTTTGCCTTTACAAGAAAAAAAGACACTTCAGGACTGCAACATTATTTATCACTTTACCATTATTAATCACAATTATGATGATACTTAGAGCAAATCAACAATTTTTGAAGTATAAAAAGATTAAGCCTTGGGTAAAAACTATTTACATCAAGGAACTAGTATTTTATCTCAGGAATCAATCATATAAAACATTTACCTCAGCTTCAATAATTTTATTTCTCCTAAGAATAGCATATGCTTCCATGAATTTAACTTTGATAAGTGGAGATAAACCTTGTTTTGCACGTTATTCAATGCATCTGGAAGACAATGGGAAAAGAAGAAATAAAAAAATAAAGGAGAGTTTATTAGTACCCCAGAAATTTTCCATCCACTTGAACTGATAAAATGAAAAATAAAATCCTAGAATAATTAAGGTTGGAAAAAAACTCTAAGAAAAACACTAAGTATATTGAGACTATTGAAGATTTAAAAGAAATTGCTCACAGAACACAAAGAAAACAGAAACAGCCAGATGATATTAAGAGTATCCACAAGGTGGGACAGCAGAAGATACTGGACATAAACATAGGCAGACATACGATGACTAATATACATCAAATGCTGCTCGTTATCAGTATATTCCTGATGCAAAAACATTCTTTTGGTCACCTATGAAATATGACACAATTCAGCTTCTGCTTGGTGAGAGAAATTAAACATAGGCAGCTTCCACTTAAAATGTGCATCCAGCAAAAGTATTGGCATTCCACACAGGATTTATTAAACAGTTCGGTAAAGCTCGGCAGAATTACAGACCAAGACATGAAGAGGCAAGGGATAACTTTTTTATGTTAATTTTGGTGACTGAGAGTCAAAATGTCTATGCAGCCACTGACTGGAGGAACTGAACCAGAGTAAAGGGTTATTCAGAGGCTCTAGGCTATGGACTTGGATTTCTTTTCACTCCTTGTGCAAGACGGCTGCTATCACTTTGTGTCAATGACCTCTACAATGTGCATATGCCTTAGTGGGGAGGAATATGTGCATTAAAAAAAGGTTACCTAGACATGAATTCACATCAAGTAATACATCATTAGTATTTGAAATGAAGAAGTTGTTATCCTGCTGTGTAGATGAAGGTAGTAGCAAACATAATACCCATCTGTTCGGAGATGCTGTTATTGTGAAGAGACAACGTACGTAAAGTTGTTTCTGTAAATATTTTAATAGTATCTGGATTCAGTGCCTCTTCCAGCTCCTAACTCCAGCTCTGACCTAATTGGGTAGAAGGCTCACACATGTTCTTAAACTGAAACATCAGGTCTGGGCGTACTGTATGTTTCCTTTGTCACACATCAGAGACTGCAGCAAAGAGGTTCAGCAAAATGTCCAAAGTCAAGGAGATTGAGATATAAACAGAAACTGAAATGGGGGTAAGCACTCACCCATTAGCTTGCTGAAAGTTAACTTCCTTATGTTGTCTTTCATTAGCCTTAGTGAGCCAAAGGTGGTGTTTTTCAGTGTGAGTATCTCTCACTTCCTTAACGGAAAAATAAGGCTTCATTTAAAATTGCAGAGTCTGTTTTGCTCTGAGAGACACAGGTCCACCAGTAGAAGCAGAAAGAATAAAGGTCACGGGAGACATAATTAGAAATCATGTGTCAGCTATATAGGGTAGTGTCGTTAACCCATTTTCACTGGGGAAGGAAGCAAGCAGCAGGAACAGCTTCTCACAGGTAAGCTACAGAGTCTTCAGTGCAGCTGCAGTTGGAAAGAGCAGAGCACTTACTATCAATAAAAATGACTTGGTAAATGAAGATCCAAAATTCTCCGAAGGCTCCACAGAAAGGTTTCAGTCAAAGTACATTATAGAAGGAGATACTGAGATGCCATTTTGGCATTACAATTAAAACCGAAACAAACAAAATTTTACCTTTAGCCCTCAAAAAAAGGTCAGTAAGAGTTATCACATTGTGACTGAGTTAATTCCTTGAATAACATCTACAATAACCAGCAAATATATTCAGGTAAAAAGACACAGCCTAAAGAAATCTACAAGAATGGTCTGTCGTACGCAAGAAACACATAAAAAGAAAAACAGAAATGCTCTTATTGGTCAAGTTTTCCTGAGACTATACTGCATATGGTGCATTTGTTCATAAATTTCCAGATTACATATGAAAGTTGATGTTTCATCCTGAAACAAATCAAAGCAAACAAAATTTCAGTAGCTTCAGTTAGCGGTGCATTTTGCCCAGAAGAATGCCATAGAGATGTTCTAGAAATATAACTTTATTTTACATTCAAATATTTGTAGATGTGTTTGAGATAAAAAATTGAGTCATGGAAGATCTAGCATAAGAGTGCTATCGTAAGAATTAATCTTTTTCATTAAAAGTCTACTCAGAAGCATCTTCTGCCCTAATGGCACCGTATCTATGGACTTATAGCATTAACTCAAGTCCCTAGTATAATAAACATTCAGTTTAGTCTCTATAAACTCTGACACTAACTTAGACTGTACAGAATTTTTGTCACATTAAAATAGAAATATACTATTAATCATCAGATTATGCTAAATTATGCTCATGGAACGATTTCCATAGTTTAGCAAGCAAATTATCAATTTATTTGAAACTGAGATGAATATCATATCCAAACTGTTTAATATTTACTACTACATTTAATATTTACTCACCAAAATTCCCATAATAAATGCTTATAAATCATAAATCATGTACAAGTGCAAATATGAGCATTGTTATTCTGAAGATACATCATTTTCTATAGTTTATAGAAGTGTTTCCAGTAAAGTGTTTTGGACAATATTAAAATATAAAACAGGACTTCTTTCACTTAATTGAGCCTCTTTAAGTGTAGTTTCAAAAATATGAGATAATAATTCTCACCTGTGAAAAAAACAATGCTCCTTATGAATAAGTAGCTACAAATTTGCACATGAATCAGCTGAAATTCAGAACTACATCAACAAAAAAATCACGCCAAATGACATCAGAACACTGTAAATTTACTGCAAACTACAAAATAGCTTTAAAGGAAACTGCGGGACACATCACAGTCTCACAGTATCATAAGGCTGGAAAGGACCTCTGAGATTATCAAGTCCAACCTATAACCCAACACCAACACCAACATCTAAACCATGGCACTCAGTGCCTCATCCAGTCTCCCCTTAAACACCTCCAGGGTCGGCGACTCCACCACCTCCCTGGGCAGCGCATTCCGATGGCCAATCATCCTTTCAGTGAAGAACTTTTTCACATGTCACAATATGCATAAATGGTAATAGAGTTTTCTTAGATAATATTGATTCATCCCTTTCTAAGGAGGTGATCAGCTTTAAAATACAGAAGTCCAAGTTGAACAGCGGAGAATTTTCCCTGTTTGATCCCAGCAGAGAGCACAGTTGCTCTGCAGTTACTCCCAGTGGCAACAACTGTGAGGTGAAGTATTTTAAATATAAACAGGCTGTTGGAATATAACAGCAAATTGTATGTCCAGAGGTCACTTTCACGTGAATCAGGAGAGAAGAACAGGAGGGACTTTGGTCTGGCAAAACCTCTAGGACGGGATCAACCTAGTTCAGTATGGAGAAGAAACAGAAGGTCTCCTATGGAAGGGATGAGTAGCAGATCTCTAACAGATAGAAAACCTCTAGTCTGAGATGCACAGAGACCTCCTCCTATGCAAGAAGTTTTTGAAGAGTCATGAAAATTTACTGATAAAGATCTCTCACTGCCCAGATTTTTAAAGGGAGACAGTAAGATATACTACTGTTTCTTGGGTTTATTCCTGAATTCTTAAGTATTCAGATTTCATTTGATAATGAGAATCCATTAGTAAATAGTTTACTAAAAAGTTAATAACTTATTCCTACATTTTTGGAGAATTTAGATAATCTTGGTATGAACTGCTAATGATTTCAACTGGCAGACAGCTCACTAAAATCCCAGCTAACAATTACAATAACAAAACTTAATGTTGATACACTTGTTAAATATTTGCAATATTACTCGAGTTTATAATGTGTATAACATAATAACAAATGTTTTGACTCTTTGTAATTTATGAAACCATGGCATAATGAATAAAAATTTAAAGTACGACTAACTGTTGCTTTCAATATGATAAATTGTAAATTTATATTGCACTAGTAATATATAAGTACTGGAAAATTTGCCAGTTAATTAAACACCTGATTTAAATGCAGAAAAAATATTTTACTATATACTTTTCAGGAAATGTAAAATCTGAGGTGAAGAACTAACAGCAAAAATTGTGATAAATTAATGAATAATATTCGTTATGAAATACTGCTCTAAAAATTAATTTTCCATACCTCTCTGTATAAATAAAATTTATTTTCAGTCTTTCAGTATTAGCAAGGAACAACACTCTTCAGAAAAATACTTATAAATATTTATGTATTTATAAGCTACAGTTTAAAGCTAATTATGGATATTTTCTCTTTATTTTGCAGCAGAATGGGAAACTGGTAACAAACAAGATTAAAGGTGAGATATATATCTTCTTGTTGATTTCCATCATATATTTCATGAACCGCGTGAACTCTGAACAGAAAGCTGAACCAATGCAGATCTTGCACACCAGTAAACACAAGCAAATTTCCAACACAAGCAGTCCTTTCCGTTACTAGGTTCCACAGCTGTTTGCTCCACTGCAAGCACGATAGTTTGTCACCTATTCTGAATGGAGTCCAAGCAGTATTTTTTTCTACTAATCTGACTTCTCAGTTCATTTAAGTATTCTGGTATCTTGGTTTCTTATTGGCTTCCTTATCGAAAATACCTTAATTGACAAATTTCACCAGTCATCTTTATTAGTCAGGTTATGGTTTATAAAGTCAAAACCTGTAGTGCTACTCCCCTATCTTATGCTTCCTCACAACTATACCTTTAAAACATCTACTGTCCTTTCAAACTCTGATTTAAATTTCTACTTCAAGTAACTTGGAGAACTAAAGTGTTGGGAAATGCTGGAAATAAGGCTGTTATAATTTTTTCTATGATCTCTTTTTTTATACGATTTTCCGATATTCTGTTAAAAAAAATACTATACACTCAAAAAAGTAATTTACAACTTGATATTGAAAAAATTTTCTCATTACAAGCAAGGACTGATTCATTCAATTTAATTTTTTTTCTTTAGAAACTTGCGAAAATTCAGAGAGCAATTTTTGTCAGAGTTTTAGATATAAAATGCTTTTTGGAAATTTTAAGCTTTCAATGCATTTTCTCTCTGTTCTAGCCATACATGTTTGTAGTCTCATTCCTTTGAATGAATAAGATTTCAGAAAGCCACAGAAAATTGAATGAGTATGCCACATGAGACTTAGCCCTAAGCTTAACTATCCATCAGTTTAATTTCACATCAACAGTACTTTCTGTTGATTGAAGAAAGATTATTTGAAAAATCATGTGATTACATGACTGATGTCCTTATTTGCAGCATATTGTGACAAATGAAAATCCATATTATATTTTATTGAGATAAAGTATTATATTTTCAATTGAATGGTTAGAAAGTTTTATGTAATTTTTCAGCACATCAGATATTTCTAGGTGCTAATCTACAACAACAAATTTACACCAGTCTTCTGTTCCTTGCTTATTGTGCTCCAGTATACCCCACAGTCTTCTGTAATCTGGCATGGTTTCCCAGTGAATTAATCTTCAGGTTCTGGTAATTTCCAAAATGCAGATTACTGAAGGTATAGGTTATATAGTGAGCATATGTGGTTTGTGACAAATATAATCATTGTCAGTAGATTAAATAGTGATTGCATAGTAATTTATAATAAAAAGGCATATTCACTAATGAAATACCAAAATATCTTAACTTCTACCACAAAGTGTAAGATTTAAAGCTTGTTAGAATTAGATGCTCTGATTTTTTTTCAAACAGATCTATAATTTGATATTTCACTGTTAAAGAAAATGAAAGAAGAAAGTGCACTATTTTTTTCTTTGATGATAAGGAAAGATAACCCTGGGATGGAAGTCAAAGGTTCACTTGAAAAGATCCATTCATATCTGGGTTTCTTTTTATATTTTTCTTCTTGGAGGTAATTTCAAGCTATAATTTGTTCTTGTGCACAGTTTGTAGGTGCTTTGATAACAAGCATGAGAAAAAAAAGAAACCCTACTGGTAAGATCAACTAAGGTTGCTTTGAAGCAAAAGCAAGATTTCTTTCCAGAATTTCACAGAGGATGTGTAAACATGCTGAATGGCACAAATGCAGCAAACCCTCATTTCACATAGATAACCAAAACATACTGGACTTCTTCTATGAGCTATAAATTTTGCCTAGACATGTCTATCCCACACATTCCTGGAACTTCTAGACACCTAGCTAAGCCCAAACACATAGAATCCTTCCATCTTGCTTCTCTGTGCAGGATGGATGAGCCCTCTCTGTCCTTTCAGCAGTTTCCTCTTTCAGTCTCCTCCTCTATTCTATTCTGTCAATCAGCCCATCTCTACTCTGCACCCATTCCAACACCAATCCTTTATTTCAAGCTCTGTAGCAATAACAATACGGAGACAGAAGTCTGTTAAGCAACAATATTGATAAGTTCCTACTTCACATGAAACATTTTCCCTAACACATTCCCAGATTACATGTAGCATCCCAACAACTATACCATACTGACAATTGTGGTCATTCTGTCATCAAAATTATCTCCTTGAACTACTGAACCATTTGCAACTGAAAAGCCTTCTTCTCTAGAAGAAATAGTCATTACTTTCCCATCTATACAACTGTCAGGCATTATTGAATTTTAATCTAATTAATCACTCTATTCTTCAGAGTTATCCAGGATATTTTACAAATGAGGGACCTTCTTCTACACATGATTATCAAATTTGTGCTCACTGCAGCTTTAATACTTTACCCTTTGTGCTACTATTTTACAAAGAAAATACTGAACAATTTTGACATCAAGAAAAATTCTTTAAAAATTTCACTAATAATTCTAATACCTTTGAAGTAAATGAGATTTCAATTCCCTCTCAGACACCAATTCAGATTTATAGACAGGTTAAGATTACCTTTTGTACTACTTGCAAATTTAATTATTTGCCTTTCAGTGCAAGACTTGATTCATGACTGGCTACAATACTTGTGTTCTGCATTACTGAATCCAGTTTCTCCTTTTGTAATGGAGAGGCTGGACTCATTAAATCCTCAGGGACTTGGAATGAAAGAAGATTTCTGATAATTTAAAAAGTGAATAGTTAAAGAGTTAACATATCAGAAAGTGGGGTGAGAAACAAGAAAAGGTGAGCAAGTGTACAAGACAAACATAAACAATCAGGAGAATAATACTATTACTAAATATCCTTGCAATAGAAGATATACCTAGTAGGAAAAAAAGTCATAATATAAACTTCATAACATACATAAGAAACATTACAATTATGGTTGTTATCTTAATCATCATTCTCTAAAATATTTGAGCTGCAGATTTATTTCATCTTTGCAAAATGCTTCGTTCTCACAGTTTCTTTTTTAGCTTAATACAGTACTTATTTTATAGCTGTCTCTGATATGCCTGTGACAGGCAGCATGTACTTAGAGAATTAATGTAGGCTTCTTTGCCATTTCAGCAGTTGGTGGTTGACTAGTGTTGAGATATATCTTCTGAATTTTTGTCTCAAAAAAATTATAGTCAGGTTTGCTGATAAGTTGTTGAATTTTGATACGAGCATCAATGTCACCAAATGTTTTCTAAATTATGAGCCATCTAAACCACTAAAATTGTGTTTCCTCCCACTAAATCCCTGTCCCATTTCTCACACACCTACAAACCAAGAAGATCTATCTGCACCTGTTATGATTTTTCATTCAAAAAGGCCAAAACAGTTCAGCTCAATGGTTTTTTCCAAAAAAGGTCGATAACTGTTTATGATTCAAATAACTGATAAAAGCAATTACAGTTTAACATAACTCTTGTGAAACAAGATACTAAGATACAAATGGAGTAGTCAAAGGTTCATGTTTCTTTCTGACCACTGAGGAAACTAAAGTACAGGGAAGTTATTGACTTTTGAGACAATAGTTGAGACTATAATTTTTTCCTTTGAGTCAGTTTTGGAGAAGACTTTTGTGATCTCAACCTGACACTCAAAGTCAGAGCTAAGACTGAACATGCAGATACTTTTTTCCAGGATAAGCACTAAGAAGTATGTTGACAAGCCTGTATTTCTGAGAGACAAATTAAGTAGGGTTAAATGTACAAATGTGCAACTTAGCCATCAATCTTCTGTTCTGATGGAAACAAGGAACCTAAATTCATTTTATCTGGCCTTACCATTCAAAGATAAACTGCATGATAAGAAGTACAAGCAAAACAAAATAGAACTAAAAATGTTCCAGATATGTAGTCCCAGCACTTTAAAAGGATGAGGCAAGAAATCATTTAACCACAGTTTGACTTTATATACGCTCTTCAAATACTGAAATACAAGTGTGAACTAAATCAGAATAGTTTTCTACACTGCATTAGTTATAGTTATATATTATGTAATTTGTCATAATATATGACAATATGGAAATTGCTGGAGAGAAATCTCGCCAGTGTTGTGCAGAAGGTCAGACTACAGGACAATAATGGACCATTCTGATTTTCAGATCTATGAAGCTATGAATAACTTTGCAGGATAAACAGAGGAACTAGAGTTTAGCAGCTGAACAGGCCAAAAGATTTTTTCACCGCACCCTCCAAATGAAGTTAAGCAAGATTTGCAAATATCTCCAAAAAATGTTTAAACAGTGAATAGCTGTTTTTACAGCCTTACCATGTTTCAATATACTTCCTACAGAGATACATTCAGGAGTACAGCTGTGTGAAATCCTGATCAAAAAGGGAAATTCCACTTGGCTGAAGATTGTTCCTCTGTTTGCAAATGAACACAGTAAAATGAACTGTGAAACAGCTTATTTGGTAACTGACTTACAGATCCTTGGCCCTAAGAACATGAGGCCATGGTGACATGTCCACTTTAATCTAGGATTAGCTCAGGATGGTACTGAAGAGGAGTATCTGTCCAGACATCCAAACAAGTAAGTGTTCTCATCACTTGAGAGGACTAATAGAGCTCACCAAGTGGCTGCACAAGTGCCAGTGTCAGCACAACAAAACCAGGAAGATCATGCAGCTGTAGCAATTGGAAAGACAGGACTGAATTTATGTCAGAGTTAAGTAATGCCTTTATCACAGTCTGGGTCCCTACCAGTTTTAGTTGACTGAAATGCCTAAGATGATATCTCAAAGCACAAGCATGCTTACTCTCTAACTCATGTTAAATCATACTTTGCAACTTGTACAGTGCATTTTTAGGTCACCAGTTTCATACTGGTAACCCAAAGATTTATTCAGTTTAGCAATTCCTTCATTACAATTCACACTGCATCATTGCACAGACTCAGAAAGCAAGCTGCTGAATACAAATATTTGAATTAAAAAAAGTCTGTCAAAAACTTTATATGCAAACACAAAGTGAAAACACTCTGTCTTGTGTGTTATTAGAGATAGAATTATGTAAAAATTCTACCAAATGAAATGGTTTTTAACTATATTCATACAACAATAAAAAAGAATAATGTCCTCTGTGGGGAGAAAACTGCTTAAAAAGAGAGGAATTTTGAAAATGAAACCCTGAAACATAAAGTACAAAAGAGTAAAGATGAAGAGAGTTTTCTCTCGTCAGCTTTTAAAAGACATAGAGGAAGTGAAATATTTTTCTCAGAATCCAAACTTTCTGAACGTAGGAACATATCTACACTACTGATTATTACTATCCAAGAAGAACATCATGAAAAACCTCCAGGATCTTTATAAACAATTTAAAGTCTTTTAAGCTACGAAGCTGATAAAAGCTGACAAAACTATCCACATGAGAAGTGCACTAATGATTCCATCAGATCACTAGAGATTTCTTACATTCTTGTGTCCCACCTATCTAAGAGGTTGTGTGGCTCCATGAGACAGTGAAGAGGCATCATCCCCAAACTGAAAAGGACCTCAGTTCATTATTACTATTTCCATGACCAAAATATTTACAAGGCCTTGGACACTGTACTGGTTGCTGTAAAGAAGGCAAAAAGCATGGTCCTGTTATTACACTGAGTCTCCAGAGTCTCTTGTTTTCAGAGACTTTTTACGTCTTCATGAGCTCCTCTAAATATATCTACTCCATGTTTCTTACATCATCTATCATTAAGTGATCAAACAAAACCAGATGCTGTTTCCCACAGCCTTGGTTTTCCATAATTTCTTTTTACATCCATACATAGAGTAAACATTATCTGGAAGCCTAAACAAAAATAAAAACCTCATTGTGGTCCACAAATAAAGAAATGTATATCTAAAGGGAATCACAGATCTTTCCTTAGCTGCAGAGAATTAAAAATGTATCTAAGAGTCTATTCGTTTGAAACTAGGAAACTGCTTGCTACAGTCTTTCATCTATTTCTATTCATAGCTGTTAATTTTTAAAGAGACCAAAACAGCAAGAGGACAGAACAGTCAATCCTGTCAGATCCAGAGAAAAAACACATTAGTCACCTCCTGAAGTGTGGCTCCTTATTTCAGCCCTCCTAGGGTTTATTTAGCAAAGTCAGTGTTCTGATTTTTCTCTTTCACTGTGCCTCCCACTCTATCTCAGCTCACCGTGCTCATGTTTCAGCTTGCCAGAGAGAAGCAAAAAAGGAATATCAGCCCTAACGCTGCACTCTACCACAAAACTCCATCTTCCTAGCCACAAACTGGTTTTGTAGCCTTTCCTGTTATAGATATGATCTGTGAGCATGGATGTACAGACTAAACACAGACATGGACTATCCCAGTGCTGACTTTGTGGCAAATACTGAATTCAAGTTCCAGACATAAACCCCATGATTTACCCCATCCTGCAGAGTGCTGATAGATGGAATGGGAGATGCTTTTAGACCTATCTCAGCAGTAGCACTGAGGTTATATAACCCTCGTCTAGTATTCTCCAAACTCTTCTTCACTTTCATGACAGAACCCACTTCATTTAAAATCTCTTGTACAGATTTGGTGTGAGAAAGACTAAAAGTTCATTCCTCCAGCCCTGAGAATGCATAAAGCCTAATGTAATTCATGAAAGAAGTTTCAGGACTAGATTTCCTTGAGCCTCATTATCATCTGGAAGATTCACGAGCTCCCCCTGAATGCATTAATGTTTGAAGTCAATTATACAGATTTTTATAACTCAGGAAACATCCAATAAAGGCACTAAGAAGACTGGATTACCCCGCCTTTGGTAAAGTATTTTTCTAGTGAACAACAATGGGCCCTTCGTTTAGTACTTTCCCATTGTTTATGATTATAAGCATGGCTTTGACAATAAAAGAGCTGTCCCCAAGGTTTGATTTCCTAGATATGCTATATTTGTAATGGAAGAGTATCTCCTTCTGCCTCCTTTTCAAGTGCCTGTTCCACATGTTATCAAGTCTATCTGCCTGTCTTGCCTTACATTCTTCCATATTCTTCACTTGGCAGTGGACCTCCTGTACTCTTCCAAAGTCTTTCTCACCTTGATGCTCCACTATTTCTTGAGTACTTTATCAAAGAAAATGACCCTGCAGAAATTTATACATTGGAAGAGTAGATGCCTCAAAACACCAGAAATAACAACATTCATCAAAACATATTGACTCATAAATGACAAAGTATTAGTATTTGGAAGTGTATGTGGGTGTCTACAAGAAAAAAAAAAGAAAATGAAATGTATGTATGCATAGAGATTATAATGCAATATGGAAATAATGTAACAGAACTTACACTGTTAAAAAATTTTGAGTTGAAACAATATCTTTGATACACTTAAACCATGATCTAATAAACTTCCTGACATGGGATATTACCTTATTCATTGACTGTACAGAATTATGCAAGGAATAGAAGATTACTTTATGAAAATAAATAAGTGTATGAAATGTATACCAAACCTTTTCATTTGCAGCCTGCTTAATTCAAGCAGAAAATATTTGCATCCCTTCAAAATATTCATAGTGGAATAACATTTGCTGAAAGATGGAAATATTCTACAGGATGATGGGGGGCGGAGTCAAAGAAAAGATTGGTTTCAACTACAAGTTCCAAGGTGAGAAATATTCCAAGTACTGTTACTAAATTAGTCATTATGCAGCATCAGGAGAGAACAGCACCTAGGCTGAAAGAGAACAACAACTTAATGCTCATAAGGTGACCTGTCAGGACAAGGAACAATGCAATATTCCAGTTCTATAAAAATACCACAGAAATTAACCAATCTTTTGAAAATTATTGCATTCTAGCTGAAAAATAAGTCTGGAAAAAAGGCAAAACAGAAGGAAATTTTAAGCCCATAGACGAAAAAAAAGTAGAAAGTAATATTTTTGCAGCAATTATTTGATTAATCTGCATGACAAGAAAAGTCTATATCATAGATTATCTTTACATCTGACTCAACCTTCTGTCCTACTTTTGGCCTGATAGAACACATTTTATACCTACCCCAGAAACTACAGGTTAGAGGTGTGTGAAAGACTGCCTAGCTATATTAGTTGGTTTGGCCCGTTCTAGCTGCAAAGATCAGACATAGTGTTATCTGTCATGACCCATGGAAAACCATGGGATAGTTTCTGAAAAGTCACAAGTTCCTTTTCACAACACTGGCAAAGTTTTGTCTTGAGTCTACAGGGCAGATGAAGATTATCATCAACAATGTTTTAGGCAGGCTTCAGAGGGACAAGAGATTTTTTTTCCCCTTGCCTTAAATACTCCTGGTTCATCAAGCAGTGGAAGCCAGGCTGTCATGCCTGAATGATAACAGATTGCACACCAGCCATATATGCTTGCTCCTTTTCCAGGATAGGCACATATAGTGTAAAATAATCAGCCTTCACAGATGGATTTATGGAAGAGAGTCAAGGGGGAACAGATATTGAGTTCCCTCTCTCACCCTGCCCATACTGCAGCTGTAGGAGCTCCCTGGTTAGCATGCCCTGTTGTCTCCTGCTTCCCCGTCCTTATGTAAAAAGAATAACAGAGTTGCTGTGCTGTTAGGTAGGGATGCTTGTCTCTCACAGCCAAAGAGGCCTCAATGTAGCAGTCACATATTCGAGCTTGGCTGCAAAATTCTGATGCTGTCATTCACAGCCGGGCTGCAGTCACTTAATTTTTACTAATAATATAGCAATTTTTTTATTTCATTAGTGCTATATCTTCTAATAAGCAATAAGTCTCTCAGACCCAATTGTACACCATAGAAGAGCATTGGAAAGACCTCACACAAAGCTTCATTTAGAACATAATATTTCTCATACTCTCATAATTAGCTGTAAATTAGCCACAAATTAGCTGCAAAACTCTTACTTAAAATAAGAAGTATTGTAAGTATTCTAGTACAAAAAAACAACTAGGGGTGCACTCTTTAATTGGCGTGTATGTCTACTTCCACAAAGAGAGCATCATTTGGTCTGTCTGCTCTTTTATTCTAAGTGACAATTGTAGCAAAAGTTTTTTCCCCTTGCTTGAGACAGATGATGAGGAATGTTGCTGTTAGAGAGCAATCATATTACGACTGTATAATTAAATCTGACTGAAAATCTCTGAGTTTTTTGTATTGTGCTACCTAAAATTCAGCCCCAAGAAAGAGAAGTATTAAAGACTTTCAGCTAAAGGCAATGTAGACATGCGCTTTCCAAGAAGCATCTTATGCAGAGATTATGTATTTACCACCCACATATTCTTTTTTTTTTTCCCTGAGTGTATTTCAAAATGTCAGTTTTCACACAGCCTTACCACTTGGCTCCTGGCTTGCTAAGTGACCATCTTGTTCCACAGATTCCTTTTTTTTTGTTGAGATGATCTGAACACTCTTGCCAACTGTCATCAGGTTTGTGTAGAACTGTCAATATTAGAAATTCATTTGTTACCACAGTTAATTAGACATAAGGTGGTTTCATTAGAGACAGCTTTTCTCTGTTCTTGGCTTTCTCAGAGCAGAAATGTGGATAAGCCAAGATACCAATGTGATTTGAGAAAGGGTTCTTTGCATGGAATGCTGGGATATATAGACAGAAGCATGACATGAAATAACACAATATAGGAGACTTTCATTTTTTAATAGAATGTTTTCCCAACTGTATTCTTTTTGGTAATTGGATAACTGATCTAAAAAAGCTCCACTGTGTAAAAATAATCAATTCATTGGATTTACTGTTTACTAGAACTGAAAAATGAAGCAAACACTGTGAGAGATATTTTAGGATTAGCATCTGTATGCTAGATGGTCCAAACGCTAATGAGGGCATCATGCTCATGCAAAATTTCATAATCAGTTATGAGATTTCTGCTTGTGCTATTTGCTAAATTTGCTCACAACTCTCCCTGCTATACAATATCAGAATGGAGGTTATTTTCATTAAATCAAAAATTGAAGACCCCTCCACAAACAAAACCCTCATGATTTTTGCAATTCAGGAAAAACTACTACTTTTCTTTCCTAGAAAGGCACTAGTCAAGCAATTAAATAACTGCTGGTATCTACAGAGGTGAGAAAAAGCTACAGAAATAGATATTATTGTTTTAATACAATGTGTTGTATTGTGTTGTCTGTTCTGAAAAACCGACACAAATCAAGAAACTCTAGGTTATATACTTCCACCACTACATGTGCACAGCTTTCAAATGGGTAAAAGGCAGTTCTAATCCACTGAAGCCAGAGAAGAATGACATCTTAGAAAATCAGAGGAAGATTCTGAAAAACAAAACCCTCTTTCAAATATACATATTTGTATTTTTTAGACAATGCACCCCTATAATAGACATAATTATCCCAGTATATACTTGTCTTACCTTCTTTTAGTTAGCACAGTTCATTAATACACTTTTATTCTGATATCCTTGAAACTATACAACGATTATGAGGGATAAAATGTTGTGTCCTTTTTGTTTTAACCGTACACTTAAATTTCAGTCACTATATAAGTTTATCAAGGTACCAGTAATTAACCTTTTTTTCAAAATCTTAGAGTTTTTAATATTACCTCATCATATTCAGCACCAGTTTCCTTACCAGTTATGACATTTTTTGTTATGGGTAGTTGTGTTACCTTTTTGGTAGGCTCAGCATATTAGGTACTATGTGTCAACACTGTAGCAAATCCTCATTTCTCTCAATCTGCCACAAAAAAGGATAGCATTTCAAAAGTGTTTCTACAGGGACAGGCTAAGAATCTGTAGTGTCCAATACTCAGTGCAACAGATTTTAACTATTCAAAGCTATGTAAAGCCACAACATATGGCAATTCTTTAAAATGTACCCTTTTAATATCATTATCAACAAAAAATTAATAACTGTTGCTTGAGCATCGAAAATTTTCAACATTTTTTTGTTTCCCCACTGTTTTCAAGCCACTACTCCTTTTAGTTTAAGAAAGGATACATTTTCATTAGTTTTCACATTTCTCTTGTAACAAAATGTTTTGAGTTTATTGAAACCACCTTAAAAATATACTGTAACAAAAATAATAACATATTGTTTCCTACAGCAACTACAATTTGATAAAATAATTTAATACTATTTAGAGCACGTTTTTTCCTCAGGACAAAATAAATATGTATATTTATCCGTCAATAACTTTTGTTGCCCTTACAGCACAACATTCTAATCAGTTTTCTAGCACACAATTTAAGTCATGACTCTGTGAGCTGTACGTCATTTAAAGTACAAATTGTTATGGTGCTGACCCAAAATGCAGTGCAGTCAGTGCAATGCACTGACTTCAACACACTTTAGACTTTTTTAAGGCTCACCTCCAGTATTAGAGGCTTGATTAACTCACGCATGCACAGAATGTATCTTCCATTAGAACAAAAAGGTTTTGCAAATACTGATACTTACCTGCTTCAGATTTCTTCTATTCTCATAACAATGAAAGCAACAGGCTAAAGACAGAACATATAAGAACCTACTCATTGTTATTACTTTAATTGCTGTTCATTCCTGCTTCTGCTTTAACGTATGGTTCCAAGGTAGTTTCTGCAGTCATACGGTGGTTCCTTTTCAAAAAGCACTCTGTTTCTAATAAGATTTCCATCTCAACAGCTACATTTGTTTAATAAAAAAGGCTATTTGACACTTACGATGAAACCATTTAATGTGAAGAATATTTAATTAAATAAGAACAATTTACACGTAAGTTACAGACGGACACATTTGTCCAGAATGTTCTTTTTGAGCCTCAGTCTGCTCATTTTACTTTGTGATCAATGATCACTTGTGTTGATATGAGTTTTGACTGAGTGGAGAGATCAAGATCCAGATTTTGAAGAGCGAAAGTTTCCCATGGACTCACCACACTAAAAACTGCTTAGAACACGTCAGCACAGAAATCAACCTTTAGCAAATGCCCACTTAAGGAGACAAATGAAACAACTAAATTTCTTCAAGGGTCCCTAGACTTTGCTCGCCCATTCTTCTATTTCAAGCTACTGGATGTTCAGTAGTTTGAGAGAGGAACCATTTTGCTGAAGGGGTAAGTGGAAGGTCCACATTTTTTAAAGTTCAGTCCTCTTT
The DNA here is from genome assembly GCA_033558185.1 of Dromococcyx pavoninus. Lineage (NCBI taxonomy): Eukaryota > Metazoa > Chordata > Aves > Cuculiformes > Neomorphidae > Dromococcyx > Dromococcyx pavoninus. Next base: position 394,598 of record JAUMJL010000389.1, on the reverse strand, counting down.
TGTGTATGCTAAAGGTGCTTATACAGCTATCTAGTCAGACTCAACAAAGGCCTAATCAAAAGCATAAATTACTTAAACACTTTCACATCCAACTTACAACAAACTTAGAAAACAACCTACCCAATCAAAAACTGAAAGAACTGGGTTGAATTGGTTCAAGGTTTTCCTTTAGGCCTACAGGCAAATTTAACATTATACTCAGCCTCAGGGTAGAAAAAACAATTTTGCAGTATCAGCAAAGGAGGGTCCTGTTTGGAAGAAAAATTAAATAAAGAGCTTCCATTATGATGTATATTTACACTTATCTAATGAAAACCTTATGAAAAATATAAAATTCAGCGACATCTGAATGAGCCCTTGAGTCTCCAAGGATCCAATATAATTCCTACTGGGAGAGTAAAATAAAATAGGACAAGAATTAACTCCCTAAGGGGATCCTATGATTTTAATATTCACAGAATTCTTCCACAGATTTTAGAAAAGCATTGAATTCAGCCTTCAATCATAATTCTTTAGGTAGCTTTCAGTTCATTTGTATTTCTGGTAAATTAAATAGTTCTCAGACGTCTATAATTCATTCTCACTCTAGGCAGGTATTACCAGGAATGTCAGAGTACTCAACTTTTATGGACCTAAAGATTTCTTTACCCTCTAGACATATCAACAGATAATTTTTAGACTTCCCTCCTTAATTTTTCCTCATAGGATTTCCCTTCACCTACAGGCTATTTTTATTACATATTTCCTGTCTCAATAACTAAAGCATTTTGCATGCAGTGATCTTGCTTTCTTACCATTTCCAGGGTCAGTGAATTTTTTCTGTAACTTAGATTTTCTGTAACTTAGAACATTGCCATTATGAAAAGCAAAAGTGTGCACGTGTGCAAGGTCCCATTACTACAATACCTGTGGAATGATTAGTATCCTGCATACCCTTAGGCTTGTGTGGTTAAAGGCTTTACAGGCATAGAAAACATTAATTCCAACCTTAGCATGTTTTATAACAGAAGTGGAACTAGAACAAGATTTTCTTACAAAAAATTAAATCATTATTTTCAGTTTGAATATGTTCTGTGATGAGAAGAACATGGCAATGAGGCTTGGCTGAATGTGCAAACCCAGAGAAAGTTTGAGACAGAATTAGTTGACCTACACTGTCCATCTACATTGATTCTTAACTGTTGTTGTGAGAGCTGAGTAGTATAAAAGATGTGCATTTTGAGACAGAGTTACCTAGATTTTGTGACACTTCACTGGAACAAACTAAAAACCAGAATTTGTTACTAAAATAATGATATAATCTATTTAGTAACCAATTGTTCTCAGTATTTAGGAATGTTATTAGGCAACACATGTTTTTCTACCATGAGAAAAACCATCCTAACCATCTGTATATAATGAAGCTTGGGGTGGGGGAAAACATTAAAAAAAAAGATACTATGCACTTTTACTCTTTGTTGATCTAGTTCAGTATAACTGGTTACTGCATGCATTCTCTTATAGTTCAGTATTACAATGATAATCCTCTCAAAACCAAATGGTTTACTGTTCTTCCTTAAAAACAAGGCAAAAAAACTTACATATCAAGACAGCTTTTTTAAATATTAATTTGACACTGTATAGATTTAATTGTGGCCCATTACAATAATAAACTGTTAATTCCTTTCTTTACTGCAATATAAAGAAAAATAGTGTCTTGAAACCAAGGGGAAATAGACTTTTTCATCATCTCTAAATGATTAGCTGCTTTGCAATAGATCTTCTTACTCATGTTCTGCAAAACATTCTAAAACACAATTATACTGTAAAGTACAAAAACATAGCTGAACCTTGCAGTTTCATGTTTTGTTGTATTTTTAAATGAGCAGTAGTATTAAATGCAATGATAAAACAGAAAAGGAAATATTTCAAGTTGTGATTTTAATTTAGCATTTGGTAACACACAGCATAGGGTACAATGCTGTCATTATTTGAGCAACAGTAACTTCAGGTAAGAAGATATGAAAATCAAATGAAATGTGGAACAGTCTATTAAAGTTCATGAAATAAGATCAATGTGTCAACAATCTGACCTTGTAAATTAGACAGTTATCTGGGATGCAACATGCTTAAAACGGCCTCTGTGGTCCATTAAATGAGATTCTGCTAGACACCAAAGGTAAGATAACTCTCTTCTTTTGTCAACCAAGAAACTGATAATGATATTTCCATTCTATTCAATACAATTTTGCCAACTAAGAATTATTGATGGCTTTTCTCTTTCTGTAAAATACTTACCCTGTTTCACTCAAAAGAGCAATAAAAGTTGTTCAGTTTAATAAACAAAATGATTTTCAATTTTCCTGCCTACTTCCTGTCAAAAATAAAACCTTACTTACTATGTATATTTTGCAGCAATGCCTTACATCATTCCAGATTTAGATCAGTGAGTAATTTTCACCATCTTGGACCACAGTGAAAACTATAGTCAGTCATTACGTGACCACTGCAGGCTCACTAAAGATAAGCTGTAACAGCAATGACAGAAGACAGACACTAGCACTGGTAGTATCTAGGATTTTCTCTTCATAGCATGACTCCTAATACATGACCTTTTCAGGGTTTGGTTTTAACAGATCAGGTTATTATGTACTTTGTTTGGATGTACACTTGTTATACAGCTCCATACACAAATCAGGTATTTCCACAACAGCAACCTACAAACGATTTATTGTCCTAGTATTGAAAGGGAAAACCAAACTAAACCACCAACTGGTAAAGAATTAATGTTTCCAAAAATGAAATGGTCCTCTAACTTCCATTTAGAAAATGGTTTCAAAGCTCAGCGTGAGGCACCACTGCTGAAAGCATTACAACTACAAGTTATCCTGGATGCTTAAGGACTACATATTTTCATCCTCCCACTTCACCTCAAAACACTTTTGGTCTGTAACTTCCAACAGTCAGCAAACGTGGCCTTTATTCTCCCATTTCTATCAAATTTCTCAAGAGTTTCAAGAAAGTTGTTTGCTTGATGAATAATTTATTTCTAGATAGACTTTGTCAGAGAAGGTTGCCAAGTAGGATACCTCTGAGGAATCCTGTCCTTGGTTGGGAGATTATAATATATGCCATAGGAGCCTATTAATGACACACTTAGATGCTTAAATGAACCTTTGAACATTTAGGTACCAATCCCACTGAACAGTCTTCTGTTATTGTCACTGTAAAAGTGAAGATCCATTAACAATGACTGAAAATATGTGCCTGCTAATCCAAGGATTCAAATCCATGCTCTATGCTTTCTATTCAGATGCTTCTATTTCAGAAGTGATTTTTCAGTCACTCATTCTCAACTTCCCCACAACATTTCCAGGAAAAAGCCTTTCATTTCTACTTGCTCTTACAGATTTTATAAACTTATGTATGTATGTGTCTACATCCACCCTAAGTTGTTTCACCAACACAACAGCACAAGTATTTAGTGGCTTCGAAGAGAATATTAGGAACCGAGTAGATTATAAGTTTGGTTCTGAACACTTTAGACATGGGAGAATTCTTGCAGATATACCCATCTCAATTTTTTTTCTTAAGTCCTTACTATAATTTAGAAACCTACATGCAAAGGTTGTGTAAGATGCATATGCTTATGCTACAGAGTTGATAGATTCTGCCTGCGGAGGACAGGATAAATGGAACAGATGGAATCAAGGGCTATTATGAAAGGCAAAACTCTCGGTGTGCAAGTTCAAGCTGATAAAATAAAAAATCAACCGTCCTCTGACTGGACAATCTTTAAATAAATGGAATTCTGCAAGAAAACAGAATGCAAGAGAACCTGGAAATAAAATGCCTAAAAATTAAAAGTCAACCAACTGATGTTTCAAGTCCCACATGCAACATGACTCATGCCTTGAAAAAGCAAACAGGTCAAAACCTGTTGACTTTTTGTGCAAAAATATGTAGACCCCTGTCTTTGAAATAGCAAACGCTGCACTCACACCTGCTCAGGTTCTGTATCTGAAGGGGTGGTTGCATTTCCCGTTTTCTGAATCAGTTCACAGAAATAATTTGACTTGTATACTTCAAGGCCTAAATTATTCATTAGTTAGTAAGCTGAAAAAAAAAATTATGAGGACAAAAATGCACATTGGCTCATCTCCACCAAAGACACAAGGCTTACTTTGTGAATACGAGTGTCCTGGAATTCCTCTGATGTATGTCTATGCATAATACTTAGATTTAAATGTTGATTAATTAGAAGACCCAAGATACCTACCTTAGTTATCTCTTCAACTTTATGAATTTAATTCTCCTACACACTGGCACGAAAACAAAGGAATCTAAATTTGAAATTAAAAGGTCAAATTACCTATTATATGTGAGCAAGCATATGTCAGCTTCACTGAGAGGATTGATATCCAAGGTAAATTTGTCTTCAAAGATTTAGTCTTTCCTGTAAGGGAAATTCCTAATTCTAAGATAGGAGCATAGATGTCTTATTACATCAGATCAGCAGTCTTACTTGGCCATTGTGGCATTATTTGACTATTATTCGGTTCTTGAAACATAAAGGGAAACAGAAAGAATTCTACACTGCTGACCAACTCCCATATTGTAAATCATGAAGATTAACACAGTACACAAAAATAATTATTCTGTTGTCCTCTGGCTATTTAAGGTTTAGTGTATATATGTATATATAAAAGTTCTAACTTATTGACTTGGCTAATACCCTGTAGCAGTGAGCTCCAAAGCTGAAAAGATGTTGTTTGTTTTAACTTGTTTATTAGTTTTCTGTGGATGTTCTCTTTTTTACTCTCTGGAAAAAGTTGATCCACAAATAACCAGTAGGTGAGTAGACTAGCTGGTCAAGCTTTTAGTCTACCTACTAAAATCTTTCATTTATTTGTGCTAATACACAAGCTTCCTTCATATAAAATATGACACTTCTCTCTTTCTGAGTTGAAACCTGAAGTTTCAACAAGTGATATGAGATTTTAAATTTCAGAAATTTTTGTTACGGTAACAAATAACAGAAGATCAAATATAACCAGAGTATATAAATTTTCCTTGCAAAAATGCCTTCATTTGGATACTTTGCACCCATAGTCTATATTTATGTGTACACTGTGTATGAATTTCATTAGGTGGCAGGAAACTGAGTTAGTTTTAGTAAACATCATATTGAAAAAAAAACACACAGGTATAACTGTGTTCTTTCATCTTCTGAAACTTTTAAGAGACAGGCATGGGGAACACTGAGTAACTCTTAGAGAGTGAGTTTACAGAGGGATTAATGTCACATTTGAACATTGGTTTTCTGCTCTTTCTTTGCCAAAGGTTTTGAATCCATTCTTACAGGGCTACATATTCTACTCTGTTGGATGAGCACCATTTCCTGTGAGTTGATATCACACTGCTTTGAGGGTTACCAATTACACAAATATAACGATTCCAACACTACTTGTTGTGCCTAATAAGAGCAAAGATATCTTTTTGAAATGGAAATATACTTCCGCTAAGGACAGTTCAAATTACTGATTCCATAGTACTTTGATCACTGGTTGGGTCTGATAGATTACTTGTTTAAATGCTGCCAAATATGTAAGTATATATGAATAACATCAATTTTATTATTATTATTATTATGTGGGTTTTTTAAATATGTTTCAAGAAAAATGAGCAGCTTTTCATCTTACTAAAAAGACCCAAACAGAAAAGATACAATATTGGAGCAAACCATTATTCTGGTAGAACTAACATTGTGGCTGACAATGCCTACTCCTCATAGTTTAAAACAAAGATGTAAACATCACTCCCTACATTCAGTTTTCAAACCTGTACCACTGGTAGTCTTGGGAGATGAAGCATAAAATTTTATTTCAAAGCCTGTAAATACACTATATAACCCTGTCCAAAACTCACTCATCTCTTGGTTACACAACCTAGTCCCTAACTGCCTAAAATTTTGGGTCAAAGTCACTGAAGTTCTACATTTTCTACAATAATTTGATTTCTGACCAATTGTTTTACAACATGATGTTCAACATCATAAAAGCACGGATGAGACAAGACAGCTGACAATAGGTTAGCCAGTATTTTATAATTCACTGTCATACCCTTTTATATCCTCGGATCTGAAAGTGTATCTTTACATGCAAACAGAAAACTAATAAAAAATATCCCAAAAGTAGAGTGATGAACAGAGCATCCCAACATTTTTTTCTTCCCCACTTAAATAGATAAAATCTTTTTAATAGCTAATGTTTTAGTATTGCATAAAAAATTATCTTCCTCAAAGGCATGATCATATTAAATTTTACTGAACTAATAATGCATTCTTTTTTTTGGTACTACGTTCCCTCTTCTTTTTTTCACAAATCTTGAAAGCACTGACAGCTGTCAGTACATTCTTCATGGAGGAACTTTTGTTAGTGCCTTAATTTGGTAAAGATCTCATACCACATTGACATTGCCAGTAATAAAATATCAAAACTTATTTTTAAGGCCTTAACGCTACTCTGTGTGAACTTTCCAAGAACAACTCAGACAGCTCTTCCTGCCACTTCATGCATAAATTATCCCATCAAAGAACTGGTGTTTATTCTGAGCTCTTTGAAATTCTAATCACTTGTACACACCTCCTTAGGCCAGTCTGTGCTTTGAAATTTGGATTACTTATAATTGGGCTATTCATAACGTAAGGCTATAGAATGTGACTTGCCACCCATTTACAAGTCTCTGTACATTCAACTTATCATCAAGTATTTCTAAATGACACACTGCTATTCTTCAAAATTATTTTCCCAAAATAAGCTTAATATCATCCACTTAAATCATAGCACAGTTAAAAATTGTTTTAAGAAAGTGTGAAATGTGCAAGTGTAATGTTAAGCTAGTCTTTCTACGTATTACTCAAAAGAACACTTGCAGTATTTACTTATTTGGTGTTAATTCTGGCTATGTGGGTTGAGAAGCTGCCATTATATCTGAGCTCTGGTAGAAAATGATCAGTTAAACTGTTTATTGCAAAGGATACTTCATCCTACACCATTAAACTGTAAAATGAAGTTATTGCCAAGAATGATACAAACTTAATCTTACAAGGTTTCTGCGAGACCTGATAGAGACATCTTAGAGCTTTTGTTAGCCAATTTCCCACAGGCTGACAGAAGAATGAGTTCACACTGAAGGTCATCAACAGCTGTCTAGAGATTCCCTCCACCCCTCTCTTGATATAAAGGACAGTGACTTTATACTGGCACCTGTATAAAGCAGTAGTTTGTGGCTAAAGCACTGACAGTTCTGTTTGTCTACACACAGTTATTCCTTACAGCTACAAACAAATCACCAAGGCAGGCTTTTGTCTACACACCAAGGAAATCAGTGGTAGTCCTTCAACACACCAGGTGCAGACTCTTAAAAAACACATTTGCTGCAATTCCTCTTGTAAATATGTGCTATAGTGTCTCTAGTGATTTTGAATATTGTACCAAAAAAAATAATTTGAGGTATACCCAATAGACTGTATCCATTGTCCTTGAGAGGAATATAACACTATGATTTAGCTGGAATATAGAAGAGGCAGCTTTCTACAGGTTGCCTTCTACACTCCCAAGGTATTTCACAGCAATTTTCTGGTTTTGTCATGGTCTGCAAATTTTGGTAGCAAGGAAATGACTGCCTCTCTTATTGATGTGAATATGTCAACACTGTATATTTACAAACATTCAGTTCCTGGGTGTACCGAATACTTTAGTCCAAGGGAAGAGAGAGAAAGAACAGAAAAACTACACACTTCTGTCCTTTTGGTCTCTCATAATATATCACTGGGGTACACCGTGTATGTTTTAAGTTTCACTGTTCTAGATTTATCTTTTGTGACTTGTACAAATCGAACAAAAGTGGTAAACTAAAGAGAACAGCAAATAATGCACAGATACACCTCCATTTTTTTTCCCATGGTTGAAATTCACACAGCTTTCCTGAACAACTTGTAACCCCAGATGATGAAGGGTGAGTGCATTTTACAGGACTGTATTCTACCTTCCGAAAAAGAGTATCAAAAAATTTGTATTAACCATAATTATACTTTGTGATATTGTATATTCCTTGCCTTCACAAACATGTATCAGTGAGACACATGACAGTGGGAATTCCTGCAGAGCAATAGGTGTACAGGAGAGCATAAAGGGAAAAAGTAAATATACTGGCAGGAAGCCCAGTGGGTTTAATCATATTTTCACACTTGTGTAGTGTTTACGCAACTAAATGCAGAGATAATAACAGAGAACTCCTCTCTTTCCCATTATCTGATTATTCACAAAGCTTACAATATTTCATTTGAGGATTACACATTTGTTATTTTGTACCATCAAACACTGCTTTGACTCTCTGTGTCTTAGACACAGCTCCACTGGCTGAGTTCCTAACACTACAAAACAAACCACTAGATCAGACCACAACCCATGTTTGCATTACTTACAACTTTCCTACTTGCATAAAGAGCTTCCATCTATTCAGTCAATAACTCAGTTATAAGAAATTAAAGTAAAAAAAGCAAAAAAATCTGTGGTTTAATAAATACTGGATCATTTATTTCAGAGAGAATCCTCATGAAATGTTCTGTGCACATTAATTAAACAGCAGAAGAAGGAAGAGTATTATTATTGCTATTAAGTATACCTTTCTGAATGAAATTCTGAGAAATAAGATTTAGGGTGGGTTTTTTTAATGGGATGTCAGATTTTTTTTTTCCAACTATGTTCATATTTGCTTTAGTCTTCTTCATTTCATTTTCATTTCAACAGAGTTGTAGAAACTTTCACCAGTGGAAGGTCTGATGCAAAGTCAAATATACAGAGTCATATTGGAAGGAAGGAAGTTGAATTTGACGCATGGCACAGCGGGAACTAGAGGAAGTATTTGAATAGGATGGCATAATTACAGAGGCCTTTAGCAAGAGCAATGTAGAACAGGTTACAGGATAACTGTGAAGCAGACTGTGGTTCATTTTACCAAGGATGCACTTCATTTATGTGATTGACATAGTGCTGAAAATGTAGATAAAAAGGGTGCTGATGCTTTTGGATCAAGCATCCTATCTGAGGGAAAAACCTAACATTTCTCTGACCTGCCTTTAAAACTTAACTCAAATATATGACTGTAAATAAGAGGTGTCTTTCGTCTTCTGCAACCTTACAACATAATGCAAACCAACCTAACTAGGCTTTCATTTATTCTGTCAACTTCTACTGCTCTGTAAGTCTATAATCTTATGGCTTTTCACAAAAGGTGTACTGATTTTAAAGTAAGGTAGGGCAGCGTTATTATTTAGGCTTCCCTACTAAAAAAAATACAAAAGTCCTGCCTATTCCTGCTCCAATTATCTAATGCAGTCTATCTTCCATCAGCCTGCCTCACATAACTGTTCATATTATAAGTGCATTATTCATTAATGTAAAATGAGATTTGTCAGGAGATGATCTAAATTCCTTTTCAGACATTAGTAAGAAAATGCAGAACTATGGGAAGATTCAGGCCATAGTCCTGTAAAGCCTCAATTTTGCAGAGAATTTCACCCATAGAGAGTTTAGAGAATTGTCCTAGAGGGTAATTCTTCTTTGATTCCAAATCCATTATCTGACAGAACAGCTAAATAGGTCAGCTTATACCACCCATCAGGCAACGTATTTTTTTCAAAGTAGAGATATGCATATTTCTCTTAGAGCTTATTATTAGGCAGCATTACAAGTTTATATTCATGCCTTTATTAGCTCAATGTCAAGCTTAAAATGTAGTTTTACACAAAAGATTAAACAAGGGTGAACAAAGTTAACAATACTGCAAGAGCAAGGAGCTTATCAATATTCCTACCAAGACATTCTGATGGGGAATCACTTTGCACAGATGAACTCTGGAGCTCAGTTTAGCTAGATATTGCTCAGCAGAAAGAATAAAGGGTACTTCTTTAACGTTTCAACTGCAATTTTTTTAAAGCAAAGTCCCTAACATTTTTCTGTGGAAAAGTTATTTAGGAATGTAGGTCAAGGGTTTGCCCCAAGAATTAAGACTGAACAGTATTTTCAATTGTGATTTGGGATTTTAAACTCTTGACCTACTGACAATAAAGTAATTGAGTAAGTAGCTTGTAACCCATTTGAACTTGGGAAATTCCGATGCTGTGAATATGATTCAGATACTTTGAAAAAAATACTGGAGCAGAACAGCATGCTGGAAAAGCTCAGCATCAGAAGATCAGTTTCTGAAACCAATGAATGTCTTTCCTGGCAAATTTTTTGGACTGTGGGGAATGTTTCACACTGACAAGGGCAATAAGAAGGGGTCATAACTTACTCTTTCATATAATCTAACTCCATATGTTTCAAAAGGCTATTTTAATGCAATGACACCATAAGGAATATGCAACCACTGTTCCTTAAATAAACTAAAAATACTTCTATTTAAATTTACCATTTACTTCAACAAGTGAATTATTACAGTAAAATATCCTTACAAAGAAAAGTCATTTCCAGTCATCCACAGGTTTACAGAATGAGAACTATAAAAATGTTAAACTCTTGTTTTCTGCCCCTGCTGAACTTCAGTCCAAATTTTCTACACGACTGCAACTGAAAAACATTTATCAGGGGTATCTGCTGATGAAATCAGAATGTTAAATCTTCAACAAATATGCGTCTACTTAAAAGTTATTTTTTGCTAAAATGAGTAGAATATTAGACAGAACTCACAGTAAGGGTCTGTCTCTTCACGGAGGCACAAGCAACTCTGTGTTTCCAATGAGCTTAATGGAAGCAAATCAGAAGGTACCAGCTATTAACTGCCAAACTACCAGATCCTCTGTTGCTTCATAATCCCATTTATGACCTGATACTATTGTATAAATTCACAATTAAAAGAAAACCTTCCATGTAGTAGCCTTAATTTTTCCATCAGCTCTTCAAGAAAGAAATTATAGAGAGATATTAATAAAATTGAAACTTGAAAACAGCACTGTGCACAACTCATTCAGAAAGCAAAACTAAATTATAAGCAAAATTGAGGGACACATGGCTTATAGTACACTTTTAACCAAGTTAAAATAGTATTTTCTTACAGTATTTCTCACACTCCAAAGTCACAGACAGGCAACTTAATATAACCGAACACACTTCTTAAACCCTTTGTTTTCATGACTGGGAAAAGAAAGGGGAGAATTCATCCCCAGTGGGGCAGGAAAAGAGTCATAGAAGTTGATTAAATGTACTAAAGAAGAAAGATGAGTCATGTACGGAATACGTAACACTGCTTTCTTCTCCTGTCAGGGCTCAGAGATGCCAATATGCACAAACTGGTCACATATGCACACTTGAAGTGAACATGATGAGCTAAATATCATTATGAACTCCTTTCCAAGGAAATGGTTCATGCTTACAGGATGTGTATGTTTGTATATAACTCTGTACAGAGATGCACATAGAAATATTACAGGCTAGAGAATTTTGGTTATGTCTGGACATTTTCCTGCAGTAGCTTCTCCACACAAATGAGACAGTACTCTCTTTTAGCAGCTTCTCTTTTCTCATTATAGCTGAGATATTACTTCCTTTCCACTCAAAGCTTTCCAGCTACTACTGCTTCTCTCTCTCTTTTAACTTTAGGGTGCTACCCTTTTCCATCTCTGCCAGCCCTCTGGCTGAGTCAATGGCCAGAGCTAAGGCAACCAGCAGGGCTGAGATCCAACCACGCTCTCTGGAGGTCTCTCTTCCCTCATTTAACTTCTGCTCTGCCTCTGGCTTGCAGCAGTCATTTCTGGCTGAAATCACCAGAGGTTTACCTAGCTAGTCAAAATTCACTTGAATTCCTACCAGGATTTTCTGAGGAGTTCACTAATGACTATCTCTAGACATCTTTAATAGGCAATATGACTCCCACAATGCACTCACTCCCCAACAGAACTATTTTGAGTAGAGACTTGATGAAAATAGTCTAAACTGAAACAACCTCATACATCCTCACTTTCAAAGACCAGTGTTAGAGACTTCTGCCCACTGCACTCTGAATATAACTCACACAAGCAAGTTTTACCACCATTTTCCTCAAAAAAGACAGATCTTTTACCACTAATGCATAAATCTATAATTCTTGCACTAGTGAACGCTCAAAATTAAAACTTTTTTACAGAATCTAAAAAATTGCGTTATTTATTCTTAATAATTTGGTAAAAAAATAATATTCAAGAATTTAGAGCCTACTTGCTGGAGAAAAAAATAAATTCCTTAATCAGATCTAGCAGTCTACCTCTGACAATGGGCCACACTTATGATTCTAATGATCAGGGGGGAAGAGTAGCTTATCTAGCCAGTTGCACTGCGTTACATTGCAGAATATCTTTGTAATCCCAGCAAGAAATCAGTTCATGCCCTGAAGCATTAGGATTGTTATCCCCTGTAATTCTGACTCCTGGCAGAATACTTACAAAGGGTATTTTTTGTTCTTTTGGAACTCTGGATATCAGATTTAAATAAGAGTCACTAAGACAAAATTTGGTCATATTTCTTCTTCTCAGTAATTCTCCTCTTCATTTTTATGGGAAAAATCTTAATGCTAGTGCTTAGAGTCCTTTATGTCTGAAAACACCCACAATTATTTCATTTTCAAGATGGCCCATATCAGTAGTTCTTTCCTCCAGTGAATATCTTTAAATTAAAAAAATAAAATGGTTTCTAGCCTCCCATGAGTTTAAAGGATAAAAAAAATGGAGTATTTCAAAATCCTACAGAACGCAGAGCAGTCTTTTACAATCCCACATATCCACTACCTATTCTTCACTAACCATCATGGTATGAAGAAGGGAGATGCTGGTTTCCAGCATGAAACAGCAGGATCCCATGTAAGTTAATTTGTGCTGCAACATTTACAGATGAGAAAACTGTCACCACACAGATGAAAATGCAGTGTGAAATTTTTTTGCCTTTCAAAGTGAATGGAAATTTTGCCTGGTTTTAGTCACAGCCCTATATACAGAATGCTTGGGTTTGTTTGGTTTTTTCCTTATCCAAATTTTCTTCCTTGCTCATTTTAACCAGGAGATTATTTTCCTTCTAACCTGAATGCAAAACAAGTAAAATCTTTTATTTTTTTTTTTATTTCTATAATGGCCATACATGGGAACGCCATCCCCAGACTTCACTCCATAATGAAAGTAAGAGCTAGTCAAGACAGACAGGGTCGGAGAAGTGAAAGACAACAAAATAAATTGGCTTTGGCAGGAAAACAGAAGCTTCAATTTGTCATTTGCCTAAGCCATAAAGGATAGCAGTGATAATTCATGAGAAGGCTTGAAAGGCAGATAAGTATTGACTGACTAGGAGCACTGCTGCAGCGTGGGAGATCTATCAGTCCCAGATTAGTTGGGGAGTTTGCATACCCCAAGGTGTAACTGAGCAATTTTCTTAATCTTGGTGATTTAGGATATGTTTCCATGCTGTCTCAACTCACATCTACAAATGCTCATGTTCAGCTTTATCTCCTTTCACAGATAAAATCCTTAGGTGTGCATTTATTTGTCCTTTGCACTCAGCCTTTTTCACAGGTGGGAATACATTTCTAAACTTGAGCTGTGCTACAGGTTTATATTTCCCTGATATCCAAAGCCAAATTGGTAAGTACTCCACAAGACTGGAAAATCACCAGTCACTTGTTGTTTGCCTAGTCATGAAAAGGCTCAGAGGCACTAACTGGAATTACTGGAACACTGATTCTGCATTCCTGTATGAACTCTCAACCCTAAGGCACTAGTTCCAGAAGTATTATACTTCAAGTTAACTGTGCAGTGCAAGCAGTAAGCCCTTATACTGGTGCTGTTTTAAGAATACTTGCTAAACTATAACCCTCCTACAGAAAAGTTTTTGGTCCTTACTCTGAGTATAAAAATCTCAATATATATCCTACCCCTCAGCATCTGATGATTGTAAATAGAGACAAATTGTGAAGATTCACGTGTAACATCACTGGCTTCTCTTGGTCTTTCAGTGTTACCTTCCCCTCTTTACACCCTGGCTGTGTTCCATCTTAATATTAATCTGACTCCGTAAACATTCATTGAAAGAAGGTTCTGTTTTGTGAAGCAGTCCTCGATAGCAATATTTTGGGGACCAGTCTTTATAGTTTTAATTTTTACCCTGTGTAGAAGAGGAGGAGTGCCACATACCAAAACACCCTTTCTTGTTCTGAAGCAGACAAAGCCCACAATCAAGCCACTGTGAAAGAAATTCAGATGTTCCATGAACACATTCTGGGATTCCAGGTAGATTCATACTGCTGTCTTGGCCTGTGTGCTAAGCAAAGAGGTAATGCTCTTGGCAGAAAAGGGCTGACAAGCAAATCCCAAACTGTGTCCCAGCTGTCACTGAACATAATTCAACTCTTCCAATTCAATGTGGAGTCAAAAGGTGAGCATTGAAAGCAACAGCGCTGAAAATAGCCGAGCATTCAAATCTAGAAACCTCTGCAGAACGTGCCTCAAAACACTTTGACATATGTGACAGGAACTTCATGATCTTCACCTGAACTCTAAACTCTAAACTAACGGTTATCAGCTTTGATGACATTACAGCAAGTTATGCCAGTTGGAAATCTGTTCCACTGCAGATATGTGTTTTGTAATTGCCAAGTCAGAGTCTGTTAGTTGTTTTGTAGAACTTCTACCATACTGTTCTCTTTATGATGCATGATTTTCATTACTCAGTGCCTATGATTTCAACATATGTTTATGGGAACAGTCTGCTATTTATTTCACTCAAAGCAGCATCTCATGCTGCACATCACTGTGACAGGCAATTAGTTCCCACTGAGTAATTAATTATTAATACAAATATTTATTTAAGAACTATTCCTAGTAGTTATTACTATTTTTACTCCAAAGATACAAATAATACAAGAAATTACTACCACTTTTTAAAAAAATGCTATACATGCAGCCACTCTAAAAAATGACAATGCATCAGTAAGATAATATCTCTTGAATAAAGCCAAACAGCTACTAATTTCTTTCTTCAAATGGTAAAGCCAGTGGGTAATTTCAGGCCTTCCTTAGGAATGAAAGCAAAGACCAATGAAGAGAAAGAGTTGTGCAGGCAAATCCAGGCAGAACAGTGATAAAGGATATACAAAGAAAAACTAATAGACCTCTGCAGTCTCAAAGTTATACTGAGTACACCTCAGTGGCACACAAAATACTCAAGAGTATGAACAAAGCAGAGCCATCAAGGGAGTCAGAGATGCTGCCAGGCAGCTTGCCAGATCTCAGCAGGAGGATGCACGGGGTCAGAACTGAGCTTTCCTCCGCAGAGCCAGGGGCGAGGACTGTTGTCTCCCTGTGAGTGCTGCTAGAAGGTGGCAGAGAACTGCTCCTACGCCTCAGGCTCAACATGTATTTGAATGCCAAGTCTAGCAACTGAATTTAAACCATTCTACACTAAGGCAAGCTAGAAATGTAACAGCTGGGGAAGAAGGTTCAGAATCGGCTTCCTCCCTGCTCAGCATCCGCTCTCAGCTAAGTGTGGTTCATAAAAAAACATAGCACACGTGGCATGTTGGCAATGGAAGACAGCAGAAGGATGCAGAGGTCAAATTCTCCATCATTTAACCCTAGTTCTATAGTAGAAATGGAGTGGAAAATACTATTGATTCAGATGGGCACAAGTGGAAGAAAAATGGGTGCACATAAGTGATCAAAGGCTCTTTATATTTCTTTAGGATAAGTAGGTTTTTGAAGGAAATTAATAACATTGATGAAATTTTCCTTCCTTCTGAATCTTTCGTTGGAAAATTAACTTCCTTAATGTTTTGGTTTAACTAAGATTGCAGGCAAAAAATAGTTATTTTTCTCTGGAAAAATATTTTAAACATTATTTGCAAAACACCCAAAGAACACAATATTTGTATATCAATAACACACAAAAAATATATCCATTGCTTTGTAATAATCTTCTACCAGCACACAAATATAGACCTTTTGAAATTTCCTACAAAACAACTGCCATTTTAAAAGTCTTGGTTAACGGGCAGTTCATAGTTACAGCCTTTCAAATGAGCAGATGTTCTGTTTTCCAGGGGGAAATCATACGCATATTAGAGTAGCTACAGAGAGATAAACTGTTTGTACATAGGCCTGGCTTCTCTTCAGTGTCTCTGTGCCAGTCTACCCTTTCAAGGACTGGGCTGTAGTGATTGAGAAAGCAAGGGTGCCAGGCACACCTCTTTATTGATGATAAATGCCACAGAATAGATTGTGTGATAACAATAGCATAACTTTTCCCTTTTTGTTTGCCATCAGCTATATCAACAGCGGCTGAGCTCAAACCTGGAAAAAACACAGGATCATCTAACTCATGGGAAGGAACCATAATGTATCTACAAAGCAGTGGAAGGTATTCTGTCTAAACATCTATCTGAACATCTTTACCCTTTTTGCATGTAAACTCAAAATAAAATAAAATGAAACAAAGTCAAATGCCTCCCTGCAGATGACTAACTGACACACAGCCTCAATTCTCAGCAATACTTATTTTTTTACAAGCACTATCAAACTGACAGCACTTCTGCAGAAGACAGATCTCCTCTGTTACGCTCTAGAAATGGTGCTTTAAACTACTCCAGACTAAGTATTTACACCTCCACTGCAAATGCCTGCACAGCTGAAACTTCAGAGATTTTGAAGCAGTTATGAATAGATACAAAAATATGTTTTGAGAATTTCTAAGCATGATTACATCAGATACCTGACAAGTCATCTGGAAAGATGATCAAGGTATGCCCTGAATTTCAATTGTCAATCTTAACCTAGTAAGGTCATCCCTCTAAATGATTGTATAAATAAAGACACAAAAATGCTGTCAATAACAAAAAGTTAATCCTTTAAATATAGTGGCTTATTTTCTTTTACTGTAACATGAACAAACTAATGCTGCCTCACTTCTCAACAAGCAAATCTTTCCACTTCATTTAGAAATGGTTTGATGTGTCTCAGCCTGCACGCGCTCTTAAAGTGGCTCAGCTTTTCTGAATTTTCCCATGTGGATACATGAATCAGTACCTCACCACACCACCTCTACTTCTCTGGAGGCACAGAGGAAATAAAACTGAAAACATTGTCAAAAAAGTGGTTTTAGCTAAGCTCTTGCATCGTAAACTACCTAGAGTGTCCTTCCCTCTGACATGGATCATGCAATTTTGTATCATCCCACACCTCTGGGAACAAAACTCATCAGAGCAATTCCAGTTATCTTAACTTAAGCATTATTAAATAATGCCATTATTAAATAATGCCATCACATAATATTAGTTCATATCCAAGTATACTTTACACTCATTTTCTTCTTTCCACCACAAGGATTAAAAAGTTAGAATAGTTTCTCCAGCTAGCTTAAAAAGCAAACTATGAGAAAGGAATCAAAGAAAACATAATCTATGCAAACTCCAGCAGCATTTGGCACTGCCTACCTGACTTGGATTAGGAAACATTACCTTAAAAAATTTGCAGGTATCAAATTACCTAGGAAAACTGACTTTAGCTATCAATGTCTTTGACAAGTCACTTTCCAACTGTGATCAAGATACTACTTAAGTAAAAGAAAAAAAAATGGGCCAAAAGCTACTCTGAGCTCATATTCATTCAAAGCTGAAAGGTCCTTTAATATATCTCAAGTAGTTCTTTCTTCAGCTGCTAGTTCATCACAGAAATCATCCTGCCATTTCTGAAAGGTAAAATTCATGTTAGGAAACCCAAGATGCAGGGAGCTACAGGCTTCCCTGCTGCTATGCATGCCTTTTTTCTGCTCTTTTCTTAAAAATAAAAAGACACTATTCTATAAAAGTAAAATTAAATTCATAGTGAACTTACAATTACTAGCTTCCTATGATGGTGTAGTGGGCATATTCACTACCTGTGGAAAAAGTATAGTGATATACTTCAGCTCTGATCAGCTTCTGCCCTCAAGTATGTCTTTAATTCCAGAGGAGTCAATAAAGTCCAATTTTAATTATTGATTTTTTTTCTCCCAAGAGCAAGTTCACCCCCGGGAAAGTAGATATTACACCGTATTTATTTCTTATTCAGCTTACAATACTTCTGAAAGCAAGACTTATATTTTTACCCTTCTGTACAATAAAACCAATGATTTTGAAACAACATTGTAAGGATTTCTAAAGCACCATTATCCAAGTGGCTTTCCAAGGAGTTCCATTTTCATAGCCACCCTGGACTATGTCAACCCAAATGTTTCTAGTACTTCGAATAAATTAAAAACAAGTTATTTAGGAGAGTTTAGGAGGAAGGAAACAGGAGTCCATTAATTAATTTTGACTTAACTGATTTGTGAGTGGCTAAATCAAATGACAGGAGCTTGGAGCCACAGGCTGCCAGCTGAGCTAGATATAACGGGAGGAAGCTGAACCAAAAACGTTGAAGCAGCGAAATAAAACACAGCCAGTGGCACTCCAGGGCAGAGTCCCTGTACATGACAAACCTTATTTGTGACTCATGGTTGTGTGTTTTCAAACCAGTGCTAAGCAGAAGACTTAAACGCACATTTGAAGGCTGCATACTAATAAGTCCAATACAATCAGGTACCAGCCTAGGAGACTCCACTCAACAACGCAGATGCTACGGAGGTACTTGTGACTCCAACAAATTCAGTGAACAGAAGAGAGCTGTGTATTTATAAAACCACATGGGATATCTGCTTTCTACCTTTAGAACTTGGCGGCCTGCCAGGTAAGTCAACGAACATTATTTTTTTCCAAACTTAACAGGTTTGCCAACCTCAGATCATAACATAATTCCATCATTTAACTAAAAAGAAAATAAATCAGAGACATAAAAGTTCTAATTATAGAGAAACAAACTTTCGTGGACATAAGAAATACTCTATCATTTTTCAGCATGGACTTTCAACCTTTCAAGCACCACTTTTGCCTGTTACTAGATGTTACTCCATTTCTCAAAAAAAGATTTTCGTATCACAGTGAAAATAAAAACGAGACTCTTTCAGGATGCTTCAGAGGAATAATGAAAACATTTCAAATACAGACTCTGGGAGAACACATCAGTCCCTTTCCCCAAAGTAACTCTACAACAATAACCTGAGGTATCTGGTAGCCATTTGATGTAAAGTGGGATTCTTTAGCCCAGGGATGTAAAACTGGCAGCCTGTGGGCCGAGTCTAGCCCTTCACCTTGTTTTATTCTGCCTGACACCTTGTTTCTACCTGGTGGCAGTGCCGAGCTCCATGTCTCTATGCTCCTTCCAGTGCTGGTCACGTGTGCAGCGCGTGACGTGCGTTACGGAGCAGGGGAATGATGGGAGCCGGGAGATTGACACCCCTGCATTAGCCGAAGTAAGGTCTTACGAATCTTAAATAGAATTCCTTTCTCGGTAGGGATGAATACAAGAAACTCACAACTGGTCTCTCCCGAGAAATCTCTCCGACTTCATGACTTACAGATTTAATTTGTCATGGTAGTTGTCATAGACAAAATGTTTTCCCAATGAGGAGAAAGAAAATCTCCATAATTCATCTTATTTCGAAAAAAAGAATGAAGCAAAAGATCACAGAGAAACCAAAACCATCTTCCTTTAGAAAAAGGATACTGATATAGGGTTCTCCAGAGAAAACATAAAATGCAAGGAGTTCCCCAGTCAATTATGTTAAGTCAGGTGGAAGTGAAGTATTTACAGTCCTTCCTGAAAAGAATGCAAATCTCTGCTTAACTTTGCTCATGTGATTTTACTTACAGCAACAGTGCAAAGAACATAAACCACCACCAATGAGCCAGACTATTACCACAGGTCTTGAGAATTTTAACAGCTTTCTAGTATGTGCCAGTCTCCCATTAGATACAAAGTCTAGAATGGGGACAGAAGGTTAAATCTAGCAGCAATAATGTGAAAAAACAGCAACATTGCTTACAGCAGCTCTTTACAGGCAATTCACTATCAGAGATGAGAAAATCTGAAAAGTGTTCTTACATTTTTTTTTTAGAAAAAATGTTGGTTATCACTCAAATATTAGGTCACTGTTAAATTAGGAGTTCATTACTTAAAGTTGCTAAATGGTGAGCTTCTTGTTATTAATAGTAAATACATAGAATAATCAGATAGGATCTTCGGTGAAAGTTTTAATCATCCAATTAATGCTATGGGAAAAAAAACGTAAAGAAGATCAAGTAAGGTAAGTGGTACTTAATGAGAGGAATGAAGTCTAATACTTAAATACGTATATCAGATGCAGACAATGTATTCAGAAAATCTTAAACTTTCAGCTCTGAGAATCAGCTATGCTTTAATAGCATTCAGGGGAACAATGAGCCAATGTAGAAGCTGTCTGTTGAGTCACTACAGGTTGATTCAGTCTGAATCCATTCATGCATTGTACTGAGCTACTAGTTGGGAGTGATTGGAAGTTTATTAATATACAGAGAAAGAAACAAGCATGCTGGTGCATTGTATCATCTGTTTTACAGCCTCATATTTTACCTATAGGAATTGTGGCAAATGAATAACTTTTAGGGGACCTTAGCAACAATCAGCAGTCACACTCTGCCTACAAAGAAAACAGCAAATTGGCTTAAAATCACATCTTAGCATATGCAGTGAAAACCATTACATGCTGTCAACATGTTCAAGTCATTGTGCTAATGAGATGAGACAGGTTGTGTGACAAAGAAAGCAGCATGTTTCTGAGTGGTGAGAAGTAATGAGTCTATTGACCAGTAGAGAGAACCTGAATCCAAGGCTGTTCTCAAATCAGGCAATCCCCCATTTAGCAAGGCAATCTCTGTAGTTAGGCTTTGTGTTGTATTTTAGGTTTGTGGGGTTTTTTTATAATCTATGTTTGGCTGAAATAGAAGGCCATACTCTGAAAGCTGGGGCAGAGGTCGCATGCACTCATCCACATTAATAGTCTAGAAATATCTAGCTACGCTTTATAGGTCACTCATCTTACACAAAAGACTATCAATAATGATCTCGTCTTTGTTTGATCAACCATCTTAGCTATATTCTCTACTATCAAACAGCTAGCTTTGATAAGAAAGCATCCAACCAAACTTCACAGGCAAGAAAAAAAAAGTAAATGTCCTTGAAAACTGTGCCCCTTTCATGCTGTGATTAATTAAGTAATTAAAAATATGACTGGTCTTCTTAAAGATGTCATAAGTTATAGCAACTTCCCATTATCCAGAATAAATTAACAAAATATCCTTTTTTAAAGGACTAAAGCTGCATGACAAAGTGTTACATGCCTCAGAAACTGGAGAAATTTTCTCTTCTCAAATATCACTGCAAGGCAGGAGAAGTCAGATGGACATCAAGCTCTGATCATAAATATTTTGGTTGTATCTACTGTGCATCAGCAACTCGTTGCTAAAGCAGTAGACTGCAGCACTGACAATTTTAGTCCTCTAACATGGTTATACTCTCACAGACACACGTGTCTTCTCTTCAGAAAAACCTGCATAGAAGTCAATAGGAGATTACTTGCTCATGTAAATTTGTGAGCCCAAAT
Organism: Dromococcyx pavoninus; assembly: GCA_033558185.1. Classification (NCBI taxonomy): domain Eukaryota; kingdom Metazoa; phylum Chordata; class Aves; order Cuculiformes; family Neomorphidae; genus Dromococcyx; species Dromococcyx pavoninus. The sequence goes on along the minus strand of JAUMJL010000389.1, from coordinate 373,047 downwards.
CTGATTAAATATAAGAAAGAACCAGACAATGCAAAAGCTAAGTCGTGTAAAACAAAAGAAAAAGTAAAAAAATGAGACTATTCCAAAACAACAAATATTCTTTAAACTCTCAGACTGAACACATAGTTATAACTCTCAGATGTTCTCTCAGCTTTTGAAAAGACAACCCAAATCTCCTGTCACTTAGCTACTAAACAAAGGGTCAGCAATCTACCTGACTTGAGAAGCTTTAGGTTTATATCAAGAAAACCAAACCCTAGTACTTTGCCCTGGCTGCTCCTGTGATAATTTAAAATTGTGACTTATTCCTCAGACCAAGCAGAAGCACAATTCTGTCAAGCTGTCTTTGGCCACTGACGGATAGGCTGAAGTATTTCAAGCTTCCTAAGCCATTCTTTTCTCACCACTATCTGTTGCAATGGCAGTATCTTTCTAGCATATCTTTCAATGCAGAGAACTATGAAGAGAAATGGGAGTAATACGATCAAGAGTTTAAACAAAATTCCATGTCATTGCCATTTCTTTTCGTAGTCATTTCCATATGCTTACCATACTTTGAGAAGAAAATAACTTATTCATTAGGAAGTTCATGTTTTTTACTTTACCAGCTCATTTAGTGATGTCCCACTAGAGTTTTGAAAATGCTAATTAATTTACTATGAGAAAAAACTTGCTGTCCTTATTTCTGGCTTCCTCCATAGTTTGGCAATAATCACTATTTATCACAATGCTTGTTAGACAGTGTTTGCAAACACTATGAAGAGGAAGGACAGACTGTAAATATCTTCACAATCTATTGCTTTCTATAATTTTATTTTGCATGACCTGTTAAACAGTAAGTGCTTTATTCACTGAAAATCAATTATGAAGAAGAAAAGAAATAACAGGGGAGGTCATTTAGAAAAAAAAAAATCAATGAGACATACTTAGAATGCACACATCCATACAACCCACTTTATCCAAAAACATCATGCAACAAATTGACTGACCATTTTCAAGGTAGGTGGCAGCATATTAACAATACAGATGTGCCAAGTTTACTGGAAACAATTCACTTACCTCACAAAAGTGCTACTCTAGCCAGACCATCACTTAGCACGTCAAACATCTATAACTATCTGATGCACTTAAATGGCTTAGGAAAACATACAGAGTGCAATAATCAATTTTCAGGGGCAAAGAAGCATTTACTGTGGACAGCATTTTGCAGTCTTTATTGAAATGCATAGCTTTTCTACAGCTACTTGCATGGAAGAATATTTACAACCTATCTGAATGTACATAACTTATTATTAATAAGTGATTATTGCTTAGAAGTCCACAGGAAGTTGTGACGTAATACAGAGAAAACCTCACAAAATCAAAACTAATGTCTTCAGCTAGCTGCATCCTGCACGCAAAACATTACAAGGTCCCCCCTTTAACACTGATTCTTCAGCTTCACCCAGACCATTGCATGTCTCTCGATCTTTTATTTTACAAGAATAGCTGAAGCATCTATTTTCTGGACCTTGCACCTCTTAATAGCAAATATTCATCTTTCATTTTAAGAATGTAACTTGTTTCATCTCTCTAGCCTGCAATACTTTATCACCACAAGAGACAGTTATTTGAAATTCCTGTAAAATAAATGACAACTATCTTAGCTCTTCTGTTACTATGTTGGGGTAAAAGCCAGTCCTGTGAGTATGGTTGAAGAACATATAGTTCTATTCTGCACATACAGCTGGGAATCAGCCTGCAATTAAAGCAATCTAAAGTTTTCTGTATGGTTTCAATACAGAAAGATTAAAATACAAATAGCTAATAGAAAATGTTGTGTTCGGCATTTTAATACAAGTCACAATCCAAATTAGTTCATTAAATGCAAGCTGTGAAACTTAACTTTGATCTGTAAGTCACTAGAGAAAAAGACAATAAAGAAAAGCTGTGATAAACAACCAGATTTTCTTGTTTTCTCTCCTTAGAGCTTTCTCAGAAGAGCTCCTGCCATTCCTTTGGAAGTTCTTTTCTTCCTAACACCTTGTCCACGAATCTGTTCCTAACTGTAGATAAAAGGACAAGTTTTCTTTAGGGTGCAATTAGGCATGTACCTCCATTACTACTAACAAAGTAATGAAGAATAATAAGGTAGAAATAAGAACATTAACATTTTTTCAAGTTAACAGATCGCTCTTAATGGAAACTGTGTGCCTTAATTCCCTATATATGGTAATACAAATGTAGCTCATTTTGTCACTTCATGAGGAGAAAAGGGACAAACCTTAAAAAAAAAATAAGACACACTCCATCCCTGTTGGCCCTCTGAAATCAGTGGGGATTTTCCTTTTACTTCACTTGGGGAAAACTTCACGACCATTTATTTACTGATTTCAAGTATTTTAGTAAGAACAGATTTACATATAAATCTATACTATCCAGAACCATGTCAGAAATGTGAAAGTAATCTTGTTCATAGCTAAAATAAGACTTTATCCAGTATAAAATGAAAAGCATGAGCATTTTTCTATTGACTTCAGGAGGTTTTGAATGAAGTCCATTTGGAGTCTGCACATTGAGGATGATTTCTATGCTAACCACAGGGTTTTCTTTGCCAGAGGAAGATAAAAAGGTATTTAAAATAATGGCATTTTATTTTGAAAGCAAAATGTCTGGTCTCCAGCTCTAGAGTAGAAAGCAAAGCTTTGTTTTCTTTGCTATAACTAAACTCATACATCATTACAAAAAAATAAAACCAAACCAAACAAAAAAAAAAACCCACCACGAACACCTCCCAACACACCTTGTTATTATTATCAAAAGTTCCTTTTTTCTATAATTATATATTGGTTTATGCATTCACCATATCTCCTATTGCAAAAGGAATTAATTCACAGCAACTGCGATGAACTGCCAATGTGACAACCTAACTCAAAAGCTGACAAAATATTTCATTAGTTGTGCCTGGTGACAGAGATAGCCATTCAACCAACCAAATCAAAAAAAGCACTTTAATCCAACTCTATGAAAGGATTTTTGTGTGAACTCCAGCTGACCTAATGGAAAACTTGACATACAGAAAAATTTATGAAGACAGAATTATAGGCAATGATATGTCGAATTAGGGCAATGGTCAAAGATTTAACTGAGCATCAGTCAGAGAGGTCAATAAGAAAGCTTACAAAATCGGAGTAAAACTGATACAATAGAATCACATGTCTGCAGGTAATCTCACACAAATTAGTTGAAGCTTGGCTTGTTATAGGAAGTATAAGGGCTTTCAACAGGTTTGAAACGCATCCTCTTTTATAAAAATTCCCATTTGCACCACTGCCTGATTCTATTCTTGCTTTCTATTAGTGGCCAATCCCTTTCTTGACTAGTGCCAAGCATTTGGCTTCAGTAATTGGAAACTATCTGTGTAAGACTTACAGAGAAAGCACAAGGGCCTCATACTACTTCTGCAACAAATATTTCCAAATCCATGCCAAAAATAAAAGTATCCAGCTAAAGAAACGGCAGGTCGTGCTGTTTATTAACAATGCTTTGGTTTTAATGGTTTATTTTGTTTTATCCGGTTTGCTTTGGCAAACTTGTTCATTACTCTTCCCTTCATTCACATACATATCATGCTGAATGCATTCTGAAATGGCTTTTCTTTAGGCCTTTTTTATGGCAAGATGAAAAGTGTTTTATTAAAAAGCTTCCATTTCAACAGAAAACTCAGAAAATACTGTGGAAAATAACTACATGCTAATGTCAATGTGATTCTTTTAAGGTATTCAGTATCTATTTCTTTTCTCTTTGTGCTCTTTTCATTGCTGCCATGATGCTGAAGAATGTTAAATTGCCCTCTTGGACTAGTATGAAAATTTGAGTCAGGCATCTCACAGCTTTCCTCTTGATCTGCAGAAATGTGAAGGATGGATTTCGCCTGCTTTCCCATCTCTACTGGAGATATGAGAGAAGATTTCAAACATCACTTTGAAAATCCTTCTGGCACATAGACTGCTGCATTCCAGTGTTTTTTCTTAGGAAACAGTCCTGTTATATTCTCTGTGCATCAATACCTGCCCTCTCCTATTTTTTTTAATAAGAGGTAAAAGGTGAAGTCACTCATTACATAAGTCCCTTTAAAACAACAAAAAAAAGAACGCCTTTCTTGCTTCAGCTTTAGTTGTAAGAGTGCTGCGTTTAGAACTTGTGTCATGTTGAGGTGAAACAGTTACTGTGGCATTACTTAAAAACACAGTTAGGTAAAATCATCTGGATTCACTTCTTTAAAAAAATGATAGCTTCTTAAGTTGCTGTTATTGCTATCACTTCACAGGTCCGATTGGGTAACAATAATATCCCTTTAGCTGTATCAGTATTCAGATCAGAAGTCATACTACAAGTGATTTTCCGTATTTTCCTAATTTTTTTCTGATGATACTTAATTGCCAATGTATTGGGTGGTTCGAGTCATTGAAACGGCAAATCATTGAGCAAAGGGAAAACCTATGACTCATCCACATAGGTTCAAGTCCTGTTTGTCTTAATAGGGACAGCCACCTCAATTTCTCTTGACCTACAGCCAGGATGACTTCACATAGGTAAGTAAAAATAGAGCCAGTTTTATTGCATGCATTTACAGTAAAATATCAATGTCTCAGGTTGGATGCTGGTGCAGCAACAGCCACAACTACAGGTTCACCATTTCAGGAATACAACAAAATAATGATCAGTCATTGAGTACAAGGTGGATCCGGGAACTCGCCTCTCATGCTTCCCTCTGCAGTGTGTCAGCCATACCACATAATTTAAGAGACTTTAACAGTGGTTTACCTCCAAGACCAACAGGTTGCTCTGCTTGGTGGCCAAGGCAAGGACTTCATTATAGCTGGAAGACCCACAGAGCCTGTAATCGCAATATGGTCTCCCATCTCTCCAGACTGGCAGTAAAGTGACCAGCATGAAAAATGAAAAGCAGTTTGAATCCTTAGGAAAAGATAGCACAACAAAAACAAAAAGCACTTCAAAATTCAGTCGATTTACCACTTCCCACATCCAGTTCTAAACTAGACCTTGGACTGCATAGAGACGCTAACCAGCCTCTGCCTCCAATGGGTGCTCCTGGCACAGCTAGTAATAGAAGAGAGAGAGCACTCCATGTGAAGTTCAAAGAAGGACAGTTGGTATTTAATGAAAAGGAGCTGGTGAAGATTGTTTTTTGTTTTGAACTCTCTGTGTGCGTACACAAGCATACACGCATAATGTATGGCCATACGGGGGCTCTTCATCAAGAAACACAGTGTTAGGATGAGGGGTAACAGTTTTAAGTAGAAAAAGGGTATATTTAATTAGATATTAGGAAGAATTTTTTTGCTGTGAGGGTGGTGAGGCATTGAACAGGTTACCCTGACAAGTCATGAATGCCTCATCCCTGGATGTGCTGAAGGCCACGTTGGATGACGCTTTGAGCAACCTGATCTAGTGGAAGGTGTCCCTACCCATGAAAGGGGGGTTGAAACTAGAAGATATTTAAGGTCTCTTCCAACCCAAACTATTCTATGATTCTATGATATACATACATGCACATATATCCTTTGAAATGACAAGATTCAATTTTACAGGCTTTCTACTTTCAAGTCATGGTTTTGGTCAAATGAAATAAGGCCTGCAGAAGTCTGTCATCTTCAAGATTCTTCCCAGCATGTTTCTTGAAGACCAGTCACTTTGTTCTCGTGTCATCTCTTGGATTGTGCTTTAGAAACCTGCTCAACCACTTTGTCAAATCCCTTCCAGCCTTTTGGTTCTGCAGCATTTCACTCCACTGGCTTGTCACAATGTATTAATTCCGAAAAATAGTTTTCACCTGCTCTGCTGGGAACACATAATTTTTCATAGCTTCTCACAGCTGTGGTGTAAATCATAAAGGATCAGGCACCTGACAGCTAGCCATGGTGCCACAGATACAGGAAAATGCACTGTGAGGAAGTACACAAAATCTGAAGACAATTTATGAGTTTTGGACACCGTACTTGGACTTTCAGTGCGGGTTCCCTTCTCTATTACCTTTGGTAACACAGAGAAATATACTATGTGTATGTCTAAGCTCACTCCGTATAGTATATCCTTGTAAATTATTTAGTCCCTGATTGGAAAACAGTCTGGTCCTGAGTTCTTCAGAGTAAGGAGTCTGCTTGCCAAAGGGGAGAAAAATGTGTTAAAGTAAATTGAAGAAAACACTAAGCTATGCAATACTCTCAAAGTGCTACCCAAAGTGAAAATGAGTTCTCTTAAAGACAAAAGTAAATCTCCTTTATTCCTCTCTAGGAGGCTCGGGCAAAATACCAAGAGTAAACTCATGTCTTATATTAACTGTACAAAAAACTGAATTGTTTGTGAAATGGACCATAGGGTTGTCATTGAGCCCTAGATCCAGGGTCTGGATATGCTGTGTATTATCATTATGGAGAATAAGCATGATATTGTTAATTTTGTAAAATTTATTCATTTGTATTGTTATGCATAGATTTCTTGTTCTATCTGTGAAGCAATTACAGCTCTAAATCTCCACTATACCTCTTAACATTCACTTATTAATGGTAGAACCATTAAGTGCATAAAATGTTTCAGTCTCAGTCTCCTTCCTTCTCTTTCTCTCCTTGGCAAAACATGTATCTTCCATTCCACACTTGCCTTGCTAATTAAAATCTGCCTCCTAATGAGCCTATGATAAACTATTAAGCATTTCTTTTTAATTTTCTGTTTGTCTCATAATTCACAGAGAATTTTTTGAAAGGAAAAGAAATGTTTCAAAACTTCTTGCCTAATTAAAGGAAAGTCAGTGATCATATACTTACAATAAAGGTAGGGGTAGATGCAACACCCTGAGAAGGAAGGGAGGAGTATAGTGGATTTGACTGCAAGCTGTAGCCGTTTCACTTGACCCAGATAGATCTTGTCCCTTCCTGGCTACTTCAAGACAATGGCAGAGGCAAAAGTACTTGCACTGGGCCATGTGAACAGGAAAGGACAGTGGTATGATGAGAATTTACAGCTAAAAGGGAAGGCTCCCTCTTTCTAGAATGCTGCTGCGTGGCACTGGCAGATTTTCCCCTTCTCTGAACACCCACAGAGCTGACACAGATTGTCAGCAGCTCAGCAGCTGCAACAGGCAGGTAGAGCTGAAAAGCTGAAATTATGAAATTAAGCTAGGGATTGCTGATTTGCAGCACTACATCAAGGAAGTAGAATGACAGGGATAACTGGGGAACGAAAAAACATATTGCTCCCTCTCATAATTTCATTACTGTATAAAATCCTGAGCAAACTGGACATACTAAAAAGAAAATTATCTTTCTGCTATTCTAATATTCCAAAAGGCCCCTTTATTATCATTCTTTAGGCTGAGGTAGCCCTATGACCACTGGTCATAATAAAGGCTGCATTGCACTGGGACTGTGAAATCATATTACCAAAAGATGATCCTTATCCCAAAAGGATCTGAAGAGCGTAATGACAATTTAACTAGGCTGGGTGAATGGTACTCATTTTCATCACAAACAGCTTCTCTTGAAATTATACATGTATATTTATATACAGACATATATGAATAAAACGTAGAGGTGATCTGTATTGATGTTATCATTGCTTCAACATTTGCTGTAATGCAAATGTAATCATTCTCAAGGTGTACAATTTACAAAAAAGCTCCAATCTCTGTAAAATTGCAAAGACAATTATAACACTTCATTTACAAGCAATATATAGCCTCAATGTTTTTCCATATTCAGATGAGAGGCTAGGGTTTTGTCTTTTCTTAATTTTCTCCAGAATGAGACAGAATTTCTCATGATAAAATCTGTCTTGAACCTTCAAGCATCTGCAGCGAAGCTCCCTACTAACATAGATTCTGACTTACACTCTCCAGTGACAACTGTTGTGAGTATTCTGGAAGGTTAAACCTTCTATGTTACTTTGTATGTAGTGTAAAATGCACTTGGTCTTAAGTACAGAGTGAGAATATAGTAATTTTAAATATAAAACCAATTTCAACTTTCCAGTTTTACACCATGAGAGAATCACCCTACTTTGTCTTCAGGGTAACTTTAGTTACTTCCATACTAAGCCAGGGTTCATGCAGGGTTGAAATATTAGACTGCCCACCAGTTTCCAATTCAAGAGAGATTACTTATGTAATAACACGATATTTTGAGACCTAGACAACAGGTATGGATGCAGAATACGATAATTAAGGATTTCTTTCCAAACACAACTCCCCGGAAGAGACAATCCAGGTTTGTAGTGGGTACAACTGACTCGTTTAAGATTAAATCCTTCAGATCTCCTATTCAAGAGTGCAACAAATCCAATCATCATTTACCTGCCTCCTCGTAGCATATGATCAAGAACACTTTATGTATTACAGATCCCAAATTGTTTTACAAGACACAGACAGGTATGAACAGAAATGCTTGAAACATAGAAAGTTTAGGTGTCATATATTCCACATAAAATGATACCAGAGATGAGAAACAATTGCCTGCCTCTGGCACCTGCTGCTCTATGGATGCTTATACTGCTCAAATAAAATCCTACCACCTCTTTATATTTACACATGACAAAGTGGGACCAATAGAAATCTACCAGAGTATCTGGCATGCCTGGCTGTGTAGTAAGTGCCCTATTCCTGCAGGGTAGCCTGTGTAATTACTGCTTAAGAGCTACTTTTTTGCTGAGGGTTGACATTTGCAAGAAGAAAAGTCACAGCTGCCAAAGGAAGAGTAACGATGCAGCCCTGTGGTAAACATAATGATCAAAAAATCGAAGGGAGACTGAGAAGAACAGCTGTCGAAGAGCTCTGCTGGAGAAGCTGGCCATTGCTTTCAGATCTGCAGTTTCCCTGGGGTTCAGACAGATTATTCATTACAAATATTTACTTGGCAAGTGTTGGCATTTTTCTTTAAGATCTATATTGCTTGAGAATATTACTGACACCAAATGTATTTTTTTCAATGTAAAATATTGATTTTCAGGTAAACTTGCCACTGCGAAGGCTAAATTGGAAAAGGTGAGTTAAAGACAAAGCTTCTCAGATCCTTCTTTTTTATATATATAAAATATAACACAGTAAACCAATTTTTTTTTAAGCCAGGCTATTCTATCATTCTTCTCTGACTAGAAATAAGATTAATTTTCTCAGCCAACAGAAAAATGGAAGAATATCTCTTCTTTTAACACATAAAGTAGAAACATTTCTCTGACTGAGGTTTCCCAGTGTTTCAGGCTCAGATGCAATCTTTCTGAAAGGTTTAACCTACTCAGATTAAATGCTATAATCACATGCTTCTCTGAAATGTGGACTTGTGATCCTTCATTTTCGAGAGCTATTACATAAAGTTATATTTTACTTTTGGAAATAACAAGAGCTGGAAATTAGTTTCATATGAGAGGATATTTGTCTAGATATTTGAGCACAAGAAGTAATCCTGTTAAAATTTTACTTCGCAATGATTTTCCTCTCTGGCAGCCAGTAGGATAGAATCCATTCTATTACACAGGAGCAGTTTAAGATAAACCACCAACAAAACCTACCCACGCTCATGTCCTACAGTTATAAACACATATTTATACGTATATGCTTTGTGCATACTTTGTGAACACTTGGATCTTCCCATAACACGACCTTGACTAATTTTTAAGGTCACGCTCCTGACACCAGCAGTTCTCAGGCCCCCCCTGACCTGCACAGTCGCAGAGGAAGGTGCTTTGGGGGTCTGCACGACAGATTGGAGACCGACAAATCTCCCAGGGTCAGTTCAAAACAATGTTTATTTTGGGCTCAGCCAAAATAACAAATCAGATACTCAGGTGCACTCTGAGTTTCAACTTCCCAAAACTGCAAAAAGCGGATCTCGATCTGTTCAGATCACAATCTGATATCCTCAGGGCAGCTAGACAAAACTACAATAGAACTCGGATTTGATCCGATACACTGAAATGCCATGGAAAAGAGATGTAGCGACAAGTGAGAGAAAGAGAGAGAGAGAGAGAGAAAATAAAAGAGTAGAGAGGGAAGAGAAAAATAGTCACCACTTCATGGGCCTCTGGAAAATGTGGTTCTTCTGCAGCACCCTCTTCAGGTGGGTCCCATCGGGTGGTGAGCCCACACCTCCCTTCCTGGTGGGCTTCTATTTACAGGGCAAGTCCATGCCCCATTAGCATGAGGGGTGGTCTTACTGTGAAAGTCCTCAAATCAGGGCATGTGCAGCAGCTCCTTTGGGAAGGCTCTGGAACTGGGGTTGGGTGCTCCGGGATCACTGCCAGTTCAACAGACCCTGCCAGAATCGCCTCTGCCTGAACCCTCTGGGTCCCCAAGAGGTGTCAGGTGGGGGGGGGGGCAGCACCTCCTGCTGCACCTCCTGCCCCTCCTCTGCAGCAGCACCATCAGCCCAGCAGGAGCCACAGCACTCAAGACCATGGTTGAGGAAACAATACAAGTAGAGTCAGCTGATGTTTAAGATGACAAGAACTCAGTCTTTTCACTAATCGAGGGGTCCTAGACTGGTTATAAATCACAGTCTATTCAAAGTGCATAATTTGGTGATTTGCACATAATAACAGACACTATCATTCTGAGTAGACTGGGAAACAGCTGTATTTGCTGTCATAGCACATCATGTCTTTAACTCTGGGGCGGTACCCTAGGTAGGTCATTCCTCAAGTTCTCAGTTGAAAAGTAAATTGAGATACAACATACTAGATCAGTTGCTGACATTGTACAAAAGCTAGAACCAAGGTGATTAGAGAGCAGATGGGTATATGTTAAAATTTTCAAAGTGTTATACAGTGACACATAAGTGAATAGTATTTTCATACACAAGACTTCTGCAGCTGATGATCTCTTTTCTAGTCTTGTATCTACCAATGTACAAACCTAACAGAATACAAACATGAAGTTACATATATTGAGAAAAAATAATGACCATGCTGCTGAGGCACGACAGTGACAAGTTAGACCTGTGGCTGGAGCATATTTGAAAGTTGACAGATAATAGAGAAAAATAGCAGTAAGTTTCAATAAGTTCCAACAGCAGCCTTGTCAGACTCATGCTGTTTCCTTTTATTGCAGTATATTGCTAAAACTCTCTTCAGGAAGAATATAAACGTGAAATTACTTTGGACTGTTGCATCCTGATCAGAGACAGCTAACAAGAGCTCCCAAAGCTCAGAAGTTGTGTGTGATAAGAAGGGTGGAGAAGAGAAAAAGTTTCTGTTCATTTATGTTTCCTTCAAGCAGAACAGAGTTTTTCTGTCAGCATGATCTGGTGGAAACTTAATCTCTCTTGATTTGATTACTTCTTTGATTTCATAATGGGTGGGACCCTCCTGTCAGTAAAGTCAGCGGGAATTTCCACTGTGATGGTAATGGGCTTTATCCTGCCCGCTTGAGACCATTCGTTTAAGTCAGGAGGTGTTCCACATTTTATTAAACAAAATTAATACTGCCAAGTACTGATATGTTTGCTAAAACAGTACGTAGTTGACAAGCACAAAAAGTATTTAATTTTCTTCTAATCAAAATGTAGAAATATTCTAATCCCTTAATTGAAACAGTAAAGACAATGGACTCAATCTCCTTTTACAGGTTGGCTGGTTTTTTTCCTGAAATGCTTCCCCCGACACACATTTATTTATTCTAATATTCTTGCAATGCATACTGACAGCCTTCTTTGAGTCCCCTCCAATGGCAGACATAACTCAGGCATAGTATTACAGTTTTACCTTTCCTGTCTTCTCTTCAGAACCATCAGCACACATGACTTACCCTGTACTGGACAACAAGTTATGCCACCAACTGTGCTCTGTAAAACTAAAGCATTTTGTAACTTTAGAGCTGTGATAAAATATTGCTCTCTTCCAACATTTTTCCAAGTTATCTAATAGTACTGCCATTTTAGAGACTAAAGTTCTACAGTTCAATGATTAAACCCAAGGTGAAAGATCAGCAGAAAAATATCAAATTTCTCCTCACCCCGCTAGATTCAGTGTTTTAACAGTCATCACACAGTAGCTGTTTGTACTTAAAGCCCCGAGGTACACTCTAGCACCTAGTTTTCTTAAATAAAGGAATAAGACAAAAAAAACAAATCAAATATATGGCAGGTCTAGTTCTGTCTGACCTTGCTTTCAGAACAGTTTGAATGCTGTATATTAGGCTATTGAAGAATATTTTTATCAGGTTTTGAGTTTCAGTTTACATCATTACTCATTACATTAAATATAACATCCATTTTTACTCAAAGCTTCAGCTTTCATCTATATTCCATTTATGTTTTGACAAGGCTAAGGATATTACTTTCTCTCACTTTTGTGCTTGATTATTAGACTTACCTGACTTACACTGATAGTTATCAGCAAAGCTGAAGAATCTGTTCTGCCTTTTGTTAGGCACCTGCATTACTGCTTTATGTACTGGTTTATAAGTAGTTGAATCACATTAAGACTCCAGCAATGTGTTTGTTGTATTTGATCAAATTTGTTTGCAAATGGAAATATTACATTCAAGCTGCATTAAAATAAATCATTGCTAGAGATTTACAGATAGTATATTACTCATGGGGAAGGTTTCTGTAAATAACAGTTACTCAGTTCTTCCAGGTACTCATTTTACTTAATACATTCAAAAGGATATGTGCAATATCTCCTATTCAAACATATGAATGGATTAAATTCACTGCAGTGAATTTGCAGGGTTACCTTTCAGGAAAGGACAAACATAGAGCTAGTACGAGGCTTCAGTTCAGTTCAAATTAAAGGATATCTATTCTAATTCCAAACTGTAGCTTTGTTATAAAATAGCAATCAGTAATAATGTAGGTAACAAAGCACGAATTAAAACACAGCTGAATCAAACATTGCCTTCTTATACCATGACCACTTATTTATGCTTCAGAAATGATAAATTATTTATTTCACAAGTAATATCATTTAATGGTCCATGAAACAAATGTAGGCAATGACAGAAGTGCAGTAAAAAAGTAAAAAAATATCATCTGAATGTAAAAAATATGTAATTATTTGAGGTACAGGCCATGCCATTAAAGTCTTATCAAGATAATACAGCTTTGAGTCCAGATTAGATTCTTGCAGAAGTCCAGGACCTTTTCACATTTAAAAGGTCTTCTTTATACCTGAACATTTAACACATTTAGTGGATAAGACAGAACAATGCAGGTTGTACTTGGAATACTTAAAGCAGCAGGTCCTGCCTTACACTGCCTTACACAACCTTACTCTCCTACTTACCTACTCCTAGTTTTTCCTGAAACTCTGTTAGTTGGAAAGCATTTTCTGTATTTATGAATTTTAGCTTACATCTCTTTCTTATTATTAAATTATACCACTGCCACTGAAAAACTAAAAAAAAAAAAAAAAAAAAAAACCAAAAAAAACCACACTACAGAGAAGTTTCTTATGGCAATATAACAATTTCTTTGATTCCCTTTCCAGAGCAAAGATATCTCAGGCTTCTTATCTCTTCCCAAACAAGCTTTACAATAGCTACTTCAGAAGAAATCAAATCTAGTGATTAGTAGTGTTCTGCCTCCTCAAAGTAGATAAAAAATATGAGCAATCAAAGCTTCTGTTAATGTTTCTATGTGAAGTTACTATCAAGGATGAGCTGTGCCTGAAACCAGTGTGTGGGGAGATATTCTTTGGTTGCTCATTAGCTTGGAAAAATATTACTTTTTTCTCTTAAAAAAAAAAAGTTGAGTTTTTTTAAGACTGGGAGCAACTGGGATTGTAATCTATTTTCTGCACTATGTGTAACACCTGGCAGTATCTCCTTGAAGAGCTATAAAAGAAAGTTGCTTTTACAACTTGGAAAGGAGGCAATTTACTGAAATTAGGTAATTCACCACTTGGGAAAAAGTGCTCTGTGCTCTCCTTGGAAAACCCCACAGTATCTCTAAGGAAGGGCAAGAGCATTCCTTGCCTTGTGTTGCTCATCAGCCAAATAGCAGACATAGTTATTTGGTGAAATTTAAGAACAGCTAAAGTAGCTCTCAGCTTCGTGCCACTTCTTCCAACATGATGCTTACGACTGTAACGAATACTAAATGTTTCAAAGAAAGGTAAGAGAGCCTCAAGCGACCATGCAGTGGATGGTGTTCTATCAGCCTGTGTATAAAGATCTTCTCCAGACCAGTAGCAAAAAGATTTTTTAATCATTATTGACAGACAATCATTATTGAAGCCAAATAACTTCCAAATGGAAAAAATACTTTTTTGGGGAGTTTTACTTTGCTTTGCTTTTCTGTCAAAGCTATTCTTTTTTTTCAGGAAAATTTGCAGTTTTCAGTTTCAGTGATAGACTAAGTGCTATTTGCAATAGCTTCTTTCCCAGAGATTGCTTCTAAACTCCATCTGCTTCTCTTCAAACCTGGCTTACTTCCAGCAGGCACAGCCCCAGTGTGTTCAGAGATAAAGGGAGGTGGGTCTGCACAGGCACCCTCTCCCTGCTCTCCTGCCTCCACGCCACACCAGAGGGTGCAGGTGGGTCCACAGCGTGGGACTGCTGCCAAGGAAAACCCAGGTTTTTTAGGCCTGAGGACTATGCAACGCCAAAACAGTCTGCAGCAGTAGGAGCACTACTGCTGGGTACCAGCCAGGGATCCTGCAAGCTGCCAGCACTGTGGGCAGGAGAGGAACAAAAGAGAATTCCGGGGGAGGCTTAAATCCCTCCTAGTTTTCCCAAGGAAATCTAAGCCCAGTTCCAAGGTACAGCTCCAACTTATTGTTACTAACATCACTAACGTGTTATTATCTGACATGAATATTCCTGGCATCTCCCAGCCTCCTTTCAGATTCTTATTTAAAATAATGCCCCCCAATATCATGAATTATCTGACCAGGAATCCAGTCCCATTTTGGTTTTGAGAAGTCCAGGTCCTCTCTGCAAATATTCTTCCTACTTCACTTTAAATATAATTCTAGAATTAGTTCTGAAAACACTATTGAATGTTTTGTTTTTAGTATCCTACTGCATTTCCATAGTACTTATATTTTAATAACAGCACGTATTACAACTGCACTACCTTCCCAAGAAGGAAAATCTGCTAAGGGCTGATTTATCAGTTACCCATCACTTACACACCTTTGCTAGAGAGGCAAAGTCAATACCAGTTTTCAAAGTGATCACTACCTCCATGATCACTTATGCCCCTTCTGCCAGCCTGCTGACTGAATTCCAAGGCAGTATGAATACAAGTAAGGAGCATTGGAGAACATAATTTTCACTCCTGTAAAGAGGTTTTCAAGTATTATCAGCTTAGTATCCCAAAAATGTAATTTGCAATGGAAAATTCTTTCTTATATCGGTGTTTTGCATGTATTATAACCAATTTTGCTTAAAACTGCATTCTGTATTCCCTGGGTGCAGAAGACCAGAATGACCCTCATGACACAGTATTGATTGAAATATTTTCACGCTTTAAGTAAAAATAATTTGATTGCATCAGTTACACATATGCCAAACATGGAATCCACTCAGAATTATTATGTTTTTCATGTCTTACCTTTACATTAAATATAATTCCTATTGCAACCTATTCTGAGTTTAAACTTGACATTCTCAATTTATAATCAGATCCAGCAGCAGGCATATTTCATTCTGCCAGTTCAGAATATAAGCTGTATTCTGTATATCTGACTTTGCAGGGCCAGCACATATGACTCTCACTTGGAAGATTTAAAAATCTTAACTTCATCACTCAAGTGTTTTCAACATGCCTCAACAGCTCACTTAAGTTTGGAGGTGCAACAGATTTTAGCACACAGATGCTAGCAGCTCTCTACAAGGCAAGGAAAATGAGTATCATTTATTCCCCTTAAGGCTTCAGCAGAATCTAAATGCTTCCACTTAGAACAAAATGATCTGGTCTGAATTTTGAGGACTCCATTTGCTATGCTTCACATCTGCGAAACTCCATATTCCCAGGAGTTTACTCCTTTTTCCTCCCAGGTATTACGAATCCTTAAATGCCTCACTACCTCAATCAGACTGGATTTACCTTTATAGTCTGCAGAGACTGACGGTTCCTACAAGCCTTAAGCTCTCCATCTCAAAGAAGCTGACTAAACCATCTACACTTATAACAAGGGGAAAATAATATTGAAGTCTCGGATTAGTCAGTTTGACAATTCCCATAGGAACAATTTTCTATTGAGATCCCATATTTTAAGAGTTGGATTTCTTAATAAGACTCCTGATATTTGACCTCCCTCTTCAGAAAAAAATGATGTGTTGTACGTGAAGGGAACCATGTATAGATCTACTCAGTCTTGTACTTTGTAAAGTTTTCCAAGCACCTGGCTCTGCCAAACTCCATCGTAAAGCATTTGAAGAGCCGACACCACTGCCTCTAAAAATTTGTGAAGGGCATTCGGAGTAAAAAGACCTTAGAAGAGTAAAGGTAGCGTCTATCTACAAATCTGGAAAAAAAATGGATCAGTAGAAGAGGTGTCTTGAAGAGACTGTGTAGTCATTTTAGAGGTCTTCGGGATTAGGTTCCTGATATCTACAAATATATAGACTTCTGCTGAGACTTTTCTGAAATTTGAGGTGTACATTATGTCTCTCTTCCATTCAGATGTTCTGATCTCTAATAAATAATGTGATCTCACATTGCAGTCCTCCTCTCAAAGACAATGTCTAGACCCTCTGGACAGATGGGCTATCACATCACTCAATTAAAATACAAAAGTCATCCTCTTCTAGTCAAGTAATTTTTTATGACATGTGGGTATTTAATATCTTTAAGAGCATTCAACAACTTAAGCTTACCAGAAGTCTGCCAGCAGGTCAAAGAGTTATTAGAATACAGACAGTCATATTCACACTGAGGAGAATCACACACGCTTCATTGCATTATGAAAAGGAGCTACAATGTGAAGTTTTCCCATTTTAGGGAAAGGAATTAAGACCTGAGAACAAAGCCACTTCTGCCTCCTCCTTCCCATTTGAAGCACTAGCCAGATACTGCTTCACATTCACAATGTATCAGAAATCTAGATCAACTCTGTTCCCACAGTTCCTTACTAAAACAAAGTACTTCTCTCTGGTTAACATAATTTTTACACAACATTTGAAATAAAATGAACCATTTTCTGTTCTAAATAAAGAAAACATTTTCAATACAGATCAACAGCCAAAAAAAGTCTTTTGATGTGGAGTCAGTTGAAACCTTTGTTATGATTCTGTAATTATAAATATATTGGGGTAAAAAAAGTCAAGATCGGGATCAAAATTATTTCCATAATATGTGCTACAGCTGGATTAAATAACAATAACAAATTCAGTTCCAGTGCCTCAGTTGTTTTCAACTCAAACAGTCAAAGGCATTATCTTTCAGACCATGGAATCCTTTTATTTTTACTTCATGTTCTACAAAAGAGATGATGATGAACCTGACTTCTAGTAAAGTACCTGGCCTTGAGAGCAACACGATGGAAATTCTGAATGATTTCACGTATACCTTGACCCTCTTTGAGCAGTGGAAGGTACAAAAGTTGTTGACAGCCAAGCGGGCCATGCACTGACAAGACTAAATCTCTATCAATCCAAGCTTAATTCCTGGGGCAAGATATCAAAAGCTTGGAGCAGATTAGCTGCACCCCTGCTATGCTATGAGGCACAGGAACTTAAAGGGCTACCGAGACTGTTTCTCCTAACTTGGACAGGCCTCCTCAGTCATACTAAAAATTCTCATTTATCAATTTCTCACAGACTTGTAGTGCTCTGTAAAACCTGAGACTGTGTCACCCAGGAAAAAAACATATCAGATTTTGATTTAACTTCTAAATTGTTTAGATGTTCTCTTTTCTTTCCCTGGAACAGTAATGTATAGTTACATGTGTACTGCATTTATCTGCCATTAATACCAAATGACATTTGGAGCAATGGTGATGCACAGTGGCCTCTGTTCCCTTCCTGCATCTTTTTCAGAAAGATAACAAAAAGCAGTAGCAAAAAGGAAAGTAGTAACATGTTAAATTCAGTTCATAGGTTCAGCTGATGGACATGAACTCATACCCAGAAGGTGACTTTTTTCTCCCTTAAAAAAGGAATAAGAAAATTCAGTGGAACAGACAAAGCAATGAATGTGATTGTGTCTGCACTTCTGGAGCACACTTCGTACAGCTTGTCACAGAACGTTACTTGAAAATATGAAACCAGGATGACTTGTCTTGAATGCAGAACAGATAAGGGAAGCAAACAGTGAGCAATAACAGCAATACAACAAGCTGGTGAGGGATACTGAAGGAGAAACAATATGGCAGGTGAGAATCCAGAAATATTTGTCCAGTTCATATATTCATAAGGTAGGTGGTCAAGGAGGTAATATGTACTTTACATTTGTTTTGCCTAGAGAAAAATAGGAATTTTTCTCTTCAGAAACATTTGAAGTAAAAGGGGTTGATCAGGAAAGAAACATGGTTGTGAAACAGTATTAGATCCAGCTTGGGAAAAGGTAAAATATAAGTAAAGGAATGACTGCTGCCAAGATCTTCACTTTCTGAGACAATTCCAGCTGCTTCCATTACCAGATGAGCAAAGAGCCTTATGTTTTTCCTTATTTTTTTTTTTTAATTTACCTTCTCATTGCTCCTTAGAGGCAAATTATTAAATATTATTTTACAGGTGGGAGATGAGCCCCTAAGTACTACATTTACTTAAACACAGACAGAATAAAAAGCAGGGACTGAGTCTAGGTTTCTGCAGTCTATGTGTAGCGTGCTAAACAATGAAACCTCACATTGTTATGGTCATGTGTGCCCCTATCTAGCCTGTGACCATAATAATATACATAGAGAACCTGAGAACACAGGTGTTAGGGGTGAGAATCATTGTTGCAATATCGATCCTTTCTCTTCTGAGTTGTTTTAATAGAAATTACATGGTTCAATTTCAAGGCCCCAGTTTCAAATTATGGAGCACTATTGGCCAAATGCTGAATAAAGTGACCCAAGAATTTCTCATTAGACTCATTCCCCAGAGAAATTTATTTTTCACAAAATAAAAACTTATAGGAAATTTCTAGTTTTATCCAAAACATTTCATTCTCTTTTGAGAAATTCTTAATGGTATATGTTCCTTTTCTTCTGCACGTAAAAAGGAAGATTAAAAGACATTGGCCAGGCAGGCAGCTTTTGGGTGCACTTGTTGCTTGGGGTTTTTTTGGTTGTTTTTTTTTTTTTTTGAGAGGGGGGGCTGCCTCCTGAAAGATTCCTGTCATAAAATCCAATCAAGTATATATGTTTTAAATCTCATATTTGAGATAAACTTTAATCACCCCTTTCATTCTTTTAATTTCACTTGCTTTCAATTTCAAGGTTGCTGATTAACATTACTGAAACAAAACCCAATGTCTGTCTACAGTATAAGTAGTATGCAGACAATAAGAAGTCTTGGTGAAACTGATCCAAGATCATGACAGCACTAGACAAATAAAAATTCAGTGTCCCAATAGCAAAGATATATTAAACAGAAGCACAATATAGGTGTTGACATCAAGTATTTTAAACAAAATTGAACAAAGACTGAGAGAACAATTTTACATTGACAACGGCATAAATTTCATTAAATGTGTATAATAACAAGGTAGTGTCACTGCAGATTTTTCTCTTTTTCTGTAAACAATGAAAGTGCTGTGGTTGCATGGGTGCCTGATTTTTAGAAAGTCCTGGCTGAAAGTTCGACAGAAAGATATAGACTTGGAAAATTTTAAATTCCAAACATTATGAAAATGGGGGTGCTGGAGGGAAGGGACTCAAATTCATATCTCCATAAAAGGGACTCTGAAGAATGATCTCAGGTACAATACTAAGCACTAGCAAATTGACATGAGAGAGACATCGTGAATGCTCCAAATGAAAGAAAATGTCAAAATTTTCAAAGTATTAGACATGAGAGTATCTAACCAGGAGACACAAAGCTACAGGGAGCCAGGCCCCATTCTACTGCTCACAAAAGTATTTGTCACATACAAGAACTGATCCAACTGGGCTGTGCGTGCCATGTGAATCACACTTCAAAAGCATGTACCAGCACTTGTGGGAAGAGGAAACATAAAGACTAGGCCACACCAACATTTTAAACTTTTATATAGGGTTTTCAAAGTCTCTTTTTAACATAATTTGTAGTAGCATTTAGCTTGCTTTTGCTGTACTTTTGTTTCACTAATTGCCCACATTTTTTCTCTGCATTAGTGAGCCTTGCTGTACAGCGTTTGGTATAAAGAAAAGAATCGTTAATTGTGTTTGGCATAATCAAGAATTCATATCAATGTCACATAGTTTATACATAAAATGGTTCGTTTCCAATAGATTACAACATTATTTCCACAGGAAAAAAAAAAAAAAGAAGGTTAGTTGCTTTCCAAAGCTTCCTAAAGCTGATTTACACAGAATAAGGTCAACATCTGGAGAAATATTCTGGTCCTTTTTGGACAGAATACCCAGTGGAAATTATAACAATTTTATTGAGGACTTTACTGATTTTTTGCAGATAAGCTATCTAACTGTTGATCCTGGGGGACTGACATCCACTATTCCCCAGTCAGCCACCAGAGCTGACAGTAACTGGTGAACTGCTAGTTATTAGAGCAAAAACGTCAGGATAGGCAATTGCACCTGAAACAGCAAACGTGGTTCTGCATCACAGGAAGAGAGGCAAATGAAAAGTCCAGTCAGCTTTCCTATTTGAACATTTTTCTCACGTAGCTTTGCCAGTATTTACTTAAAATGTACTGGTTAAAGTTGTATGAAAAAGAGTGTGAAAATTCACTGTCAAAGCAAAACATTTAAATAGAGATGAATTAATGTATATATAGAAACCTTGCAGCCCTATATATCTAATGTGAGAGAAAGAGATCTATTAACACATCTAAGATTACAAGAACACCAACCTCCTCACTAATATTTCAGAGAAATATTTTTTCTGATGTAACAAAATATTCTTTGAAAAGTGCAGCCAGTTATGTCTGGGATGCATTGTATGCCCAAGAAAAGGTTACAGGCTGCAATTTCTAAAACTGTAACTGTATTCTAGAGGGAAAGCATGTCTTGTGAGCATGCTATGCACAAACAAATATGCATCAAGCTGAGAAGCAGAACCACTCACTAGTGCATTGCAGAGATGCCTGAATGCATTAGCCCAGAAGCAGCACAGAATCAATTGTGGCTTTTCCATTTTTGGCACCACAGAGACTTCTGCAGTGCTCTGGTGCTGTACCTAGTTGGGTTGGTGTGAGTTTCATCCTATGAGATACAGCAGCTGTCCATTCCTAGAATGGATATTATATGCACTGTTACATTTAATCAAGCATTACGTTCAGATTCCATGTTAACTGTTAGGTACATAAAGTATCAGTAACGCTTGCAGCATGTTATGCCTTGGAATGAAAAGGAGAAAAGCAGCATTGCAGGCAGGGCTTCTGTTCTCTTAAAGAATACTGCAGACAACATTATTCTACCCAGAAAGAGCTTTCCCTCAACTGCATTTGCTGCTCATATTCAGAAAGTCAAATAATAATAATTAGGAATTCTGAAATCATAACTAGCAATTCTCCATACCAAAGCTTTTTCTTTATAACAGTGGGTCGAACTGTAAAATTTAAGATTGTTAAAATGTTTATCTTGAAATAGCAGTTCACTCCTGGAATTGGGACTTATGAAAAGAAATTGTGCTGAAATACTTGTGTTTGAAGTCTATACTGATTCATGCAGCTGAAGGTTTGTCCACTGGTAGGAGAATTAGTATCCCAGACAACGCATAAAGGATAATAAATGCAAACAGGACCTACTGGGGATAAAAGTTGGAAGAACATCAAGCAGCTCCTTAGACAACAAAATGTACTGTCACTGCCACTTGCAACAATTTTGACAGAGCTTATTGTGCAGAAAGTGGAGAAGTTCTTTGTGTAATCAATACATAATGACAGATAAAGAGCATCTAACTTGAAAGTCAAGCATTGATAGCCAAGCAATATCTGCTCCACATGAATTATCACAGAGGTGGACAGAGAAAATTGAAACAAGAGTATGTTAAAAAGTGTTTGATCCATGCAAAATCTTTACAGGACTGACAGTAAATCCCTCAGGTTACCCAGGCAACTGGATTGCAACAACGAGGAGAGGATATCAGGGTTTTGCAACTATTTGTCTTTCGGAATATAACCAGTAGCTCAGCATTTGTTGGAAACACTGGCATGCCCAAATGCTTCCCACTTCTTCCTTCAACAAGCAGGTCCTACAGACATTTGGCACTGGATAGGGAGGCACAGGGAACTCCTCAGGTTTTGTCCTTCTGCACAGCTGAGTGACAGATTTCAACTGCGTGAGTCTTGTAGTTTATCCCAGAATTTGCCCAAAGTAATTTTTCTCCTCTTTATGTGCATGTTCATAAACATACACAATTTTCATCACTTGGTGCTCATCCTAAATGCTCATAAACTTCTTCAGAAAGAAAATAAATCATATTATTCTACTGTAAATAATCAAAGCTCCTGAAAACTGCTCCCAGAAAAATGGGAAAAGACAGTATTGAAACAACAATTTCACAATTAGAAAATATTTCTGATTTTCAGAACATCTCCTATTTAAAAAAAAAAAATAGCTAAAGCCAAATTATAATTCTAATGCTTTGATTATTACATACTCTTTTCAAATGATTTCTTGACAGTGGACTTGCAAAAGGCTATCACCAGAGAAAACCATCCCAATGTAAAGTTTGGATTCTCAGTCCCAGTCAGGATGACTGATAAGTTTAAAGCCTCCAGATATAACCCCAGACTTGCTGTACAGACAGCTTTAAGGTAAACTTTGTGTACTTACTGTGAAACATCAAGCTGTAAGAACAGCTCATTCAGACGCACCTTTACTGTTTACAGAGTCAGGATAAGAATAAACTGGATGAGACTATAACCTCACAAGCTACCTTAAAGGAATGCACTTTTATTGTGGCTCAGAGCCCCAGAGCACGATGAGCTAAAGCTGTGTCCCCAGGTGATCAGAACTTGCAGTGGGACAGGTAGGGAGGTAGGTGGGAAGACACACAATTAGGTCACCTGTTACAGCAGCCTCAGGGATACTGTAACCTGTGCCATAAGCAGCTTTCACGGAGTCATTTACAGCATACACCTCACTATCTGCTCCAGCAGAATAAAAACCTTCACAGTTAGTGCCCACATGGGAGGTAAGTGTAGAGCATCAAGTGAGCTGTAAATTCACATCCTAACTGATGGTGCAATAACTTTCACGTGTTCATACCCCCAGGTGTCCCAAGCTGAGTTAACGGCTAGAGCCCTGCGCTAGGAAAAGAAGCAGCTGTTTCTCAGTTCAGGGGGTTCTTTTATTTCCCTTCAGTCTGCCCCTTTTGACTACAGACTCCTTGGGGCAGGGAGTGTCTCGTATTTAAACAGTAACAATCTGATTGTGGGAGGATTTTGTAGCTGCTGTTGCAAGAGCAGTAAACATCAAAACCAGAACTGGCAGCACAATAGCTTAAGATAAAAACAAATCATTATCCTTTCCATTTCCAAACTACCTAAAAGAGTAAGGTAACTATTTTAAGGATCTTAGCCAAAACAGCTTTTCAAAGTCTAGAAATAGGTACTACCTCTGCTTCATAAACCAATTGAACATATCCTTTTGTTTGCAACCCCGAGCACCCTTCTCTGGAAAAAAGCCAAGATGCCGGTGGGAAGCTCCCAAAACTGAAGAACAAATTTGTGAGCTTGCTAGACTTCATCTGAAGAAAAGTGTCACACAAATAAAAAATGCAGGGTAAAAAATGAAGCCATAAACACTTCTGAATGTAAATACTTACATTTTTGATAGGCTTGGGTATCTGTAATCTGTAGCCAACACATCTCTGCCTGGATAATAGAGCAACTGCGCTAATGTGAAAAAGACTTGACTTGTACATATGGGTCACTGCGTGGTCAGGTAATATTACTACATACAACCAAGTTATTGCTTTACTTGTCAATAATAACAGATACTCTTACACATGCACAATGAAGACAATGGGGAGCTGCACATTTCCTTAATATAAAATGCACAATGCTAATGATTGTAACTGATCTTCTGCTTCATCTTTCTTCCCACAGTCAAATTTGGATGGATTGTTACCTTATTCATTATTTACATTACAATAATGATCTAAGACCAAATCCATATACTTTTCTGCTACAGTAGACATTATTTGTGACTTGGTAGATCATTCTTTTACAGTTTTGTGTGAAGCTAAAAGCCAGTTGAGAATTACTGGGACCTCACTTACTGCACCTATTGCCGACTGTGCTTTCCAGCGGCATCTTGTCCTCTGTACTTGCCACCTGCCAATAATCATCTGATATCTCTCATTTCATGAAAAAGTTTTTAATCATCTACTTGGGGCAGGGATTGCCTGTCAATTCTTTATACAGCACAACCATTTCTGTCCGTGACAAGGGCACCTCAAAGACATAGAAATAGCAACAACAAGGCCAAATGCAGTAAGATCACTAGGAAAATGCAGATGAATTGTTAATAACTTCACCCACAGCTAAACCCGGGTTTGAAGGCAGTCTTAGTATACTCACTTATTAAGTTACAAAACTTTTGAGTCACAAGACTGTCTGTATTTCTAGAGGAGAAAATTAATTAACTTTGCATGGGGGCCACAACTTTGTGTATATACTGACAGTTGTGCTTACAGTACAACATAGCAGTGAAAGTGCCAGGGATCAAAACACAGGCAAAAACTAGTGTTGGATGATAAATTGTCCAGTAATTACTAGATTTTTTTTTTCAGTAAATCAACACCATAAGAAATGTATTATTTATAGGTTAGGTGTTCTTTAAAAAAAAAGTAGAAAAAAATCAGACTTACATCGGTAAGATGAAGAGTTAAACTAATCCTCCTGGGATTGGTTTGACATGCAACTACTGATCACTCCTTATTGAAATAAGAGAAAAACAGGATATTTCTAAATTTATTAAAGGAAAACAGATGTATTTTGGTGGTTTCTCGATCTGGCTGAAAGAATGCAACAGAAACATTTCATAGGATCATGTCTCTCTTGATAGAAAAGTGTCAACACATTGACAGTTCCATTTTGAAGGCATTTTATTCAGAAATGTTGATATTTACCTTATATCTCCGTTGAGAATTATGTTAAAAACCCTACTTTGTTGTATAAAAATTGAGTTTTTTTCCTTTTGTGAAAATTTTCCAAGTTTTGGAACCTGCACCTTATTTAGTATTTTCACTTGAAAATTCTCAAGATGCAAGCTTCCATTCCAAATATTTGTTCACACAGGCCATTATGACCACTTCAGGGCCAGGGCTTTTGAACTTTCTGTTTGTTCAGGTGGTTGTGTAACATGGATTTACTGAAATTAAGGGAAATATCCACTAAGGGCTGCATATTTTCAGATTTCGGCAAAGCAAAAGAGTTTTCACTGCAAATATTGTTTTAAATCATCGTGGAAAATCAGAAGAAAGTATTAGCTACACTTTTATTTTATTTCTGGATTCAGAGTACTTAAGATATATCTTGGTTTAGGATATATTGAGAACCTACTTAGGTAAAATATTTTTAACAAAAATGTCCAATGCGTAAAGGGGGAGAAGTGAATAGGAAAGATTTTGTATGGTGATAGCTATTATTTAAGAATGTTAAAATAAAGAGATAATTACTTTTAGAATGCAAGTTAGGTTTCTGACATACTTCAAAGGAGAGGGCAGGTAGGTGAAGTGCTTTTGACAATATTTTTCCCATGCTTTGAGCACATACTGGAACAATCTAATGAGGTGCCTTTCTAGTATGAACTGTAGGTCAGAAAAATCCATGATAAAAGTAATGATTCTCTTTTCGAAAATCCATGGGTCAGAGAGGAGACATGACATGACTACATAAGGAGTTTGTTCTGTAATGGTAATTTTGGCTATTTTCCTGCCTTCCTCACTCCAAAGTGGTACATTGTCAATCTCCTCACACATCATCTATGACAGTAATTTGCGTGTCTTCTAGCAGATGAAAAGCTTTCTATTATAAGCTATATTTAATAAAATCATCTATCTCTGCCTCTTGGGCTCATTTTTAGCAATTGAAATGTATTTATTATGCTGAAAAAGGTAGTGCCTGAAGCTGAGAGCTATTGCCACCCTCACACTCATTTGAAACCAATGCTCATAAAATACCTGCAATATGTCAGGCAAATGTGGGGGTGTGGCTACCAGTACACAACGGGCTCTGACCACACCAAGAAGAGAATCCATGCCACCCTGCTTCCAGACTCAGTCTCGCATTCCACCCCAAAAGATAGCATTTTCATCCTCTTCAGCTGGAAAATACTATTTCAAAACAAGGTTACACATTACTTCCCTTTCACACTTACTATTGTAAAAGTATGTATTTAAATTAATAATAACCCTGTATAGGCTGTTTATATGTTCTGACAGGTTGACCAACTGCTTCATAGGTTACAGATAACACATTTGTTCTAATGAAAAAGTTACCACAACACTTACTATGTTAGTACTCCATATTTATTCTATCCCACACAGAGTATACCATAACTTCAGCTAAAATATTAAGAGAGATGATTAAGATGACAAAATGTGTTACTACATCTTCACTGAGTACCTCAGTCACTTCACTATATTTGCATCTATACTCTTTGTTTGCTTTTTTTTAAGATGAAATGTCTCATACTTCCCTTTCAGAGAAAATAAAAGTTTTCAAAGTCTCAGGAACATTAAGGGTCAAGAAAACCCTTTTCTATCAAAATATCCACTCAGCTGGCTTGCAAATAAATGTCAATGTATCAGCTGAAAAACCCCTCAGCAGGGCATGGTGCCTCTCGCTGACGATATCATGAACACAACTCACAGTGCTGTTGCTCTTTTATTTACTCTTCCCCATCCATTTTCTCCACCTGTGTTCCAATCAGACAGTTGCTTCTCTGTGAATTTGGAAAGACAAGCTTAAATCAAGGCCAAATTCCGTTGTTACTTCTGACAGTTGCCCAAGAAAGCAGAATGTTGTCTTAAATTGAGCTTTGACATTGGATTCCCATGCCAGATGCACAAGTTGTTCTGTCCTGGTAGCTGTTGACAGTAGCTATAAAAAGCATAATATGTTCATTTTCAAAACTGTACTTATAAATAAAACTTCTGTGACACCTGGACCAGTCATTTTCCTGTCCTAATTGCAGTGTGCTTAGGAAAGAATAGGAGAAAGAAGAGACAAAAGCAAGCACTTTCTTTGCACTTCAGTTCTACTTTTGACACATCCGCTCTCTAACCTTGCTTCTCTCACTCAAAATTAATTGATAAAAGATATGGCATTTAGCAGCACCATTAACTAAAAAGAAGGCCATCATCTTGAAAAAGAAGAAAGAAACCTCAGGGTCTAGTTTTCCAAGTAAAAGACACAAACATTTGCCTTGTCAACAACTGGACTTGTAAAGCAAAAACCAAGTAGAATAATTTGGGAACTTAATGAAGAAACAAGGATTTTGGTAAAAAAATTGATAAGAATAGACTTTTCACAGACCCATGTTCATTCTGATGAAGTTTTGGGGTAAGAAAATCTTTCTCTGTCAGCAGAGAGGTTAAAACATGGAGAGAAAAAAACAAAACTAAAATAATGAATAGGCTTGTCACTGGTTCATTCTCCATTGGGAGAAGAAGAATCGAGATTCACATCTCAGCTTGGTCAGAGACTGTAAATTCTTTACCCAGGTTTTCTTCTATTCTAAACTGTAGCTCACTCATGAAAAATGCAGATCTCAGTTTCTTCTCACTTCAGAATGGAAATGTCAACACTGCAGATTGGAAGAGCAGCATCTCATCTAGCTTATGGACAGCCAGATTCAACATGTAACAGGAAGATGATTAATAGAGTCAGTTGGGTGGCAAAATACATTTCTCTTATCCACTAAGTAGGCCATAACAGTTGATGATTTGCAGTCACTTCTATTTGACAAGAGATCAGCCCCTCCCTTTTTGAACTATTCTTAAAGAAAAGGTTATGGAAAAATAACAACAGTTGCATAACTAGAACATTTATTTCTCACTCCCTTATATCTGATGGTTCAACTTTTAACACCAATATCCTCAAAGGAGACCATGGGAAACTCTTTGATATTCTGCAGAATTCCAACTTACCCCATCTCTTTGTTCGAGGCCTGCATGAGGAGGCATTAGAACACTTCACAAAAGACAAGAGAAACAACACAGGAAACAGAGTGAGGATGATGCAGTTTCCCTTTTGCACTGGACGTTTGATTCCCAGCTGCTACTCAATGATCAAGAAGGTACAGTATAGAAAGCAGCTTACTTTTGTCTGTAGAAGGCCAGAAGATTATCTGCTGTGTCTTCCGTAATCAGTGTAATTGTGATCCTGTGGTAAAGCCAATAAAGCTTTCATACACAGGTTTAGCTACATTCAGCTTTTCTGGAAACTGAAGCAATATCAGCCACTCCATGTCTGAAGTGGCATATTAAAGCACCAGCACACTTCTCAGCTGATCTATAATTTTCCTGAGGCAATTCTTTTATTCCAGCAGAAGCCTCACATATACCTCCTGCATTTTAAGGTGCAGAATCTGCAGAGTAACGATTAACGTAATAAGAAGGTTGCAAGAGGTTAATGTTAATTTTCTTTTTGCCCACTCACTCTTATTCAAGTGCGTATTGTATGAGCTAATTCATAATGTTGTATTTAAATGCCATCAAGGGTATGTAGAACCTTATTTACTTGTGCATATAAGTAAATAAAGCAATGTAACTTCATTCATCAACTAACTGCCCTGAAATGGTGGCTTTAAAATTCCTAGCTGCATTAAAATACATGCCTTCCCCCACCCCAACTTCAGAGCCTGTTCACAAGTAACAGCTGTCAGTTACCTGAGATGCTTTTGTGCACTGCAGAGCACAACAGCTGCTGAACCAATATTCCAAATGTGGAACAAAATGACTAAATATAGCAACAGGACTAACTCAGCCGCATTCCAATCTCAACAATCGTTGTAAGACAAACAATTACAAATGTTCAGCTACATAGAACCAGCTAAATCCTTTACCACAGTGGGATCATTTTCCTTCTTTTTTGATCAGTGAATTACAAACTATCTCACCTGGAGTTGCAGGGACACAGTTTCTAAATTAAGTTTTCTCTCTGTGCTGTGGAGCAGTAACTGTAATTTAGTTAACTCAAATGTCAAAGATGAAAGCATTCCTCTGAAATCCATTCACACATTGTTTGCATGCTAAATACAAAGCAATTAATCTGCTGCCATCACAGAAGCCTTTGCATATGCTGGAATTATTTATTCATGTTCCAAATCCCATAATTAAGAATAGGAGAGTCATGATAAAAATCTTAATTCCTAGAATTAATAGAGTGTCTGATACTTGCAGCATCATGCAAATGTTAAAAAAATAACAAATTAACCCATGTAGCTCTTCAGTGAGGAAGAGAAAAGTACTATTGCCCCAAAACAGGCAGGAGGGGGGAAAAATATACAAACATGTAAATAACTTAAAGGCTCTGGAACAGCAAAGGGTATGTTCAGAAATAACAGCAATACTATATGGGAAAGAGATTAAATTAATTTATCAAAGAAAGTCAGGAGGGGAACTGATGACAGCCTAGACTCTAGAGTACTAACACGAGCATGGTCTCTGACAGTAGAGCCTTTATTCATGAGCCCACAAAAGGTAACAAGATCCAAGAATATTTGAAAATAAAACTGAAATTGGATGCATATAGAATTTTTCATTCCCTCAAAAAGGAATCTCTATAGGGCTTTTTTGTGTTGAAATAACATTTAATGGACTTTTAAATTGTTCTAACCATTACTTGATCTTAACAAAAAAGACATCACAAGCAACAGAGTTATTGGCATGCATTTTTATCTAATTCACCAAATGAAGTTAAAATCTTGCTATTAATTTTCCTGTTGGGAACAACCATGTACTTTTAAGACCGCTTAATATTAACAAAAGAAATGCATATCTTGGATCAGGCCTCACAAAACATTCAAATTTCTCCTAAATTTGTATTTCACAATTTTGTATGTTAAACCAAACCCAGGTCAAGCTCAAAAAATATTAAAGGTACAGTGCTTATACTCTGCATATTGTGCAGAATGATCACTTTTGGATATCTCCATCATCCAAGGTTTTCACTTTCAAAAGTCAGGTGATTAATATAGAGGAAAAAAAACCAACAAAATCCTGTGATGCAGTGAAACCAACAGCTTGTTATAGTGCTGGCAGCCCATAAAAGCAGTTGTAGAGAGAGAACAAAAAACACTGCATCATTAAGTTTAAGAGATGTCTTCTAACAGCTTAGTATCTAATAGGATTTCCTACCGAAAATACTTAGTGAAAACAAACTCTGAATATTTCAGTCTGTTGGTCCTTAAATGAATTAACTGCAGTAACTGTGGACTAGACATGCAGGAAACCTCAGCAGCTTAGGTAGGTTGCAACTACATTCAGAGACACTGCTTAATAGGTTCGTATTTAGACTCCATGTGAAAGATCCAATGAAAGAGATTAAATTTCTGGTTTTGAAGCAGCTGCCAAGGAGTTATTACACAGTTTCCATTGCCTCTCACAGCTCACAGTCTCTCCTGTGCTATAAAGGGACTAGAAAATTTGCAAACTTTTTTTTTTCAACAGTGGAGATGTTATAGAAAAATACTGCAGAAAAGCAGTGATAGGACTTGCTTGGTATAGCTACGAATATATAGGAAGTAGGAGGAAGCTGAAAATGGGATCCTAAAATGCTGCCTTATGGGTCCTGAGATTTGTTTAAGAAGATTTAAAATTCTGGTGAAAAAGAACTTCTGGGTGATTTGTAATATGCAGCTAATATTTACCGTAAATTATAGAATTACCTTCAATGATTTAATGAAACTGCTAATATTAATAATACCAAAATTCATTTGCAGCACTTGTTTCATTTTCAGATATACAATTAAAGTTCTTTCTTACTTCCAAAGTAAGAAATCAAGGTTCAACAAAAGCTGTACTAAATGTTGCCTCTGGTGTAGAAGGATTAAGCAGTGAGAGGGCAAACATCGCAAAAGTCAGTGTAAGGGCAACAGTAGCCTAGAAATGGTGAAATGCTTTTGGGTTTCAGTTTGAACAAGCAGGTAGTGAAAAAAAACCTGCTTGCTTTTGTTTTAAAAAAAACCCCAAGAAACAGACTGTCAAGATATTTGTCCCTCAGTCAGCCCATGAGCCATGCACCTTTACTAGCACTCACAATTTGAAAAGCATTTCCCCCCTTCTACTGGAAACACTCTGAGTCTCTGTTGTCCCGATGTAGTTTGAAACACTAGAAAACATTATTTCTTCATTTAAGAAGCAAAGCTTTTCCTTACTGCCAAGATTTAGGGAGCAACACTGGGTTGCTAGACCTGCTTGCTTTCCCACTTAAAGGGGAGGCAAATGTATAGATGGATAATGTGTATACAATGTTGAGAATACCGTGATTAGCTGACACATAATCAACAGTAATATTCAAGAGTATCCAGAGTATTCTACTCTGTTCTTTTTGCATAGCTCACCGTAACAGATCTGACAGAAAAGGCATCTGCTAATGTTTACTCCCAATACTCTTTTTGTTCCTTGTAAATGACAACCCTTGTGACAGTTGTCTGAACACAAAAAGTTGTTTTAATACCACTCTACAGTCCACTAACACTTTGAAAGTCACAAATTTCCTCATAGGGATATTTTCTTCTTGAAAAATTCCCAGTGATAATATTACTTATTAATTTATGACACTGTTCTGCTGTATCTTAGACCTTTAAAATGAAAGGATCAATAGAAGTGGAGTATTTTTACCTTCCAAGGAGCTAACAGGAAATAAATTATCACCCTTGCAGCACCCCAGTAAGAAAGTGATGACTGTTCTTTGTTACTTAGATAAGGACTGAAAAGAATGTAAGAAAATTTTCAATAGTGCCCAGGACTACAGGTTTCTCAGTTTAGGGCAATGAAGTCTTAATTTTCAGGTAGTTAACTGAATAGTTGCAAAAGAGACGGTATAGAAAAGGAGGGCAAAAGGAATCAAGCATTTCTGCCAAGATAAAAAAGAAAAAAACCCACAAAAAATTAAAGCTTTGGAAAGGAATGATCCCTTTTGAAATAAATTGCTGAAGAAATTTTCAAAACACGGATGGAAGTAATGCAGGACTGAGCAGCTTCTAAGTGCCAGGGCCTTATTACTCACTCTATTAATGTAAAGCGATCAAATAAAAAGTTGCAGATTAAACAAAAAAACTTTAATTTCCTACAGAAACTCTACCATTTGTTACAGCTTGGGTGTAAGAGCCTTCACCTAGAGCAAAGGTGACAGAGGAACAGCATTACTTAGTTGAAGATATGAGAGCTTACCTATGGCAGCTGCAGGTTTGACAAGTTGTCTTGTAAAACAATGTCATAGCACAGTTATTAGGCATTCCCATGGATATTTGATCAGCCTCATACTTTTATATTATTTTTAAAAAACACAAGCTTGAATGTAGGCTATCCTGTGGGTTTACTTTTGTTGAACAGGGTGGGAAGGAGGAGGGAGAGAGGAAGAAATCATATTCTGTAAAAAATGCCAACCCACTCATTTCTATTTTAAGCATACCTTCTCTAAAAAGTATCACCTGAGCACCAATTTGTGTTTAATAAAAGTATCATAATTCAAAATCAGATTCATAAAACAGATTCAAAGTACATAATTCAATAATTTTTTACATTGTTGTATGTCTTTGCCATGTAATTAGCTTTGATATAAAATTTTTGATCACAAGTCTTCCTAAATGGGTAAGTGAACAGATGCATAAAGCACTTGCCTTTGTGACCAACTGTAAATCAGCTTCAGTGGGGGAGTGTCTGGACCTCAACTGTTGTCTCTAAAAGTAATTTTACCTATTTTTCTCCCAATTGCACAAGAATATCCTCTAAAACCACACTGCAAGCAGCTAGATCTAAAAATAGTCATTCCAGTTGTAAAGAGACTTCTCCTTGCTGGAAAAATCTAGCAATAAAATAATAACAAGCCAAATACTGCAAATTTCATTGTGAGAGCTTCACCTCATCACAGCAAAATAAAGAGCTCAACAAATCTTACCAAACATAAATTCAGCTATCACAAATGGATATAAAGAGCAGTATGAAAATAGCAGGGACAATCTTGTAGAGAAAGGAAGGCTGGTAACACAAGGTTTTTTATTCCCCCTTACATGTCCAAAATATGAAGCACAATGTGTAAGAGGTGCTTCAAATTATGCCCCCAAAATCTTTCCATTACAGAGTAAGTTAAGAAAACTGAATTCCTGAGGGAAAGTGGGAGAGATAGACAGATATACTGAAGAAACCTCTTCATGATTCATCCCATGTAGATACTGCTCCCTAAATTGGAAATAGAGAATAATGCAAAATATAGAATACAACTTATATGCCTTGACAACAGTAATAATAAGAAGAATATAGAACAGTGCAGAAGAAAGGACATTTGGGATTACTGATGTCTAATCAGAGGAACATTGTAGGACTAACTTCTAGATTCCTTAATCTCTAGTTACCTTGTGTTGACAGACTGGCAAGAAGGGAGGGGAAGGGAGCAAAGGGGTGCTGAGTATAAATAGACATGGGGTGAATATTTTAATGAAACTAAAACTCTTAAATTAATACCACAGATCTAGTATTCAAAATGCTGTTTTATTCTGCACAGTTTTATACTTTGTTAAAGTATCCATAAAACAGTGATACATACATAATTTTATAGTTGCATAAAATACAAACCCAGTACATATGCTCCTTCGAAATATAACATCACTAATAATGCTCTTAATGAGACTGATGAAGATGAGGATTTTACAATGGATATGGCCTGAAACTAAAATAGGGAATTAAAAATAAAATACAGAACAAGATTTATTTTTAATTAATTCACACGCCACCCCCATTTAATTGATGTATGTGGGAGAGCTGAATTAAACTTACAATGTTCTTACCCAGAAAAGTCAGACCTTAAAAAGTGTCTCTCTTAAGTAGATAGGTAGGACAGTATATTACTGAAAGTTGAGAGGATCTGTTTTATTTTAGGCATACACACAAAACCTCTCTAAACAAAAAGAAGCACACACATGATTGCCTGTTCATTTCTATGAAACAAAGAAATAATTTGGGGTAGCAAAGCACATGAAAAATTGCATTGTCATACTTACCTAAAACAGACTCAGACCTACTACTCAAATCAATTTTTAAAAATTCAACGTAAATTTGCATGTAAGTTACTAGTGTTAATCTCAGAGATCATCAGTAAAATGCAAGATTAAGCCTTGGAATCCCTGCCTATGCAGGAAAAAATGTTACTTTTTACTTTAACTTTAATCAAGCCTAAAAAAATCACATCATATAAAATTATATAGCATAGCTGATATTCAGAATATGGTATAGAATATAGAATTTAGAATATGGAATATTAGAATATGGAATAATGGAGACTGACTTTTTCTAGAAGTTCCCAGATGAAGATTCAACTATGTCTTTTTTGGGTAGGAGACTTCTCTTCTACAAGCTTTTGCAGTCCCCCTTCAATCTGTGTAAACTTTAATCATTCACAATGACTGCATAAAGCATTAACAACTGTTTTTCCACAGTTTGATGAGAGCAACCACAGTTTCCAGTACTGAGATGGATGATGTCAAATCATCAGTGGGACACATGGACACACATGCCTCATAGTGACCAGGTCAGAGATACAGGGCTGATAGATCACAGAATCTACCTTGTTTTCTTGAATCCATCTTGAAAGGATGGGAAAAGTCTTACTAAATTGCTAAAGAACTGCTCCATCAGCCAAAATGGTAACTGTCACAGGTCTGATGAAAATGTTCCACAGGAATTATCTCTAAAATGTGGGGATGTTTTCTAAGACTGCTGACAGTGAGAGGCAACTGAGACAACCAATACTGGAAATCACCTAAACAGGCTATACTGAGCCATTTCAGATAAGTAAAAGCACCCCAGTCAAACACACCTAAATGAGATATCATTACCATGTCATTTGTTTAGAGCAGAAAGGAAAATTCTAGGGTAATACTGAAATATTTATGGAAGGAAGAAAAACAAAGCCTCTTACCCTACATACCACTTGAATTGCAAGATAACCATAAGGTCAATGGGCCTTCTTCAGGTCTGGTTACTTGCACTGTACCAACCCCTAATTTCTTACCAGATAAATAGAATATTATCCCTTAATTTGTTTTCAGTAAGCCTTATTTAAAAAGAGACAGTAGGCCATATCCTACCCCATTAGACTTCACAAGTTTAACTCATTTCAGCAAAAGGGAAAAGAAAGAAAAACATCTTCTCACATCTTCTCATTTTTATTATACCAGAGCACTTCAAAGAACAGTTCAGGCACTGAAGCAAATCCTAACATTTCTGCATCTGAGTCTGGCAGCATTATATTAAACAAAAAGTGTGCAGAGACCCATGCTTTTGTAAAATTACAGATCAAAATTGAAAACATTTGCAGAAGGAGAAGCAGAGGCAAACCCATGAGGAACTGAGGGAGCCAGAGCAGAAACTGGCCCCGGGCCACAGTCAAGATTTTACTCACTTTAAAGCAGAGGAAACAAGTGGGATGATAGAAGCACGATCTGTTGCTGGCAGCAGCATCTGTGCAAACTACTGTGGGTCTCACTGGTCTGCCTGGCTACCACGTCTCAGCACATGAATCAGAAGCTCTCTCTTGGGATTAAATCATTTCCAGTAATAAATTCTGTTCTCTAATTTTCAAACAGTGCGATGCTAGAGCTTGGGCCAAGAAACCATCACAGTCACAGCACGGCCTTCGCTGCTGGCACTGCAGCAGAAAGTGATGGTGGTGACACAAATGACATTGTGAGCAGCATTAGTGTTACAGATTTATCCTGTGGAACTAGTCAGTTAACAGCTACTGTTCTAGAATGTCAGTGGACCTGAGACCCATGGCGGAGATGGAAAACTTCACCTGCTAGTGAGGCACTTGACTTTTCACTGGAGTGAAGGTTTGTTAGTAGATAATAGCATCTAGATGGTAACAAAAAAAAATGCAGTCTCTGGAGTAAAATCATGCTTCTCAAGGTTTTTAAATGAAAAAACAATCACAATCTGTTGTGAGAGAGGAAGAAGTCATCCACAGACTTTCTGAATATCATAATCACAAATGTCTATATTATAAAAGGATAAATACTGTGTAAGCTCCTGAAAGTTTCAGTTCTATTTCCTGTGATACATAATATTTTGCTTCCCTCTCTGTTCTTTCTCCTTTAGTTTTGTAGATACCTTCTGATACATTATGGACCACTGACTGAGAAATTCAGGAGGTGGCTCCAGACAGATTTGGAGACTGCATTGGTCAGTCCTTCTGATCCTACAATAAAATAACCGAATACTTCCTTACAAACCCACATAGTAATTTTGATTGCAAACTTAGGAGAAATGTTAGCCAGAATTTTCAGCCAGTTTTTCACACCAAATCTTTTATAAATTTTCCCTCCTGCTCCCCTTTCTTTTTCAGGAGATATAAATTGACATTTTACACTGAAAAATGCCTTCCACAAATCCTAACTTAAGAAGAAAAAGGCCTGGTCATAAACATCCCCTGCTCTTGTCAATTCCTTCAACCTCAGGAATTTGGTTTGCAGTTTAGGAAAGAAAAAACAATGAACAGATGTCTTATGGGTTCTAGTGTTTAATGTTGATAGATTTGCTGGTTGGCTAGAGGTTACCTTCTAGCAGATGTCATTTCCGATGCTTCATATTGCTGGATTCTTACCCTTCGGTAGCAAGGCAACGCTAACCAGAAAAACTGTAACCTTTTCATCAGTCACAGTGGCACCGTGGAATCAGGATCCAGCAAATGGTGGAAAAATATACTCACGTCTGTCAGTCCACAGACTGGAAGAGTTCCAAGTCACCCAGCCATAGGCATAACGTCACCCCTTCCAAAGACATTTCACCCTCAAGACATCAAAATGCAGACTGAAATTGAAACTTCAGGCTTCCCAGAGAACTGTTCCTATTTTTACAAGCAAATTACATAAATTTACCCTCAAGTTCTGGTTCTCAGTAATTCAACTTGAAAAACAATATTATTATTGTCACACAGTATCTAGGAGAAAAGGCAAACAGTTTGGATAAGGAGTATATGCTTTCTTCCTCTAAAATCATCATTTTCAGGTTTTGTTTTTATTTCCAGGTCTATTTGTGTCACACCGGAGATCATTTTGTAATGAGAAAATGACTTTGCTAGTATGACAAAGCCCTGTGCTATGTTCTGTGATCAAAGGCATTTTAAGAGAAGGGGAAAAGTTTCTGTGCATATATATATTGGAAATGGGTACATGATGCTGCTGTTGGACTTGTTTGTTGTAGATTAACGTGTTGATGTTAAGCTACTTCAGCTGAACCCATTCTCTATAAGCCATCAGTAACTCCTGAGTTTCAAGACAGAAGCTTTTGCCTCATGAATTTAAAAGCAGGCACTTGGCTTTGTCAGCCCAAATGAACCAGAACGTTCAGTAGTGGACAGATTATACCTAAATGCCAAATCTCTGTTAATAACCACCTTCTACAACCACAGGGTTCACTGAAATTTACGCCACCATTCAGTATTTACAGAAGGCCAGAAATGTGCAAAGCATGGAGCAAAAGTGGAGGGTCTTTTCCTTGCCCTAGATGAATAAGTTTGTTTACCATTTTTATATATGCTATATATATTCATTTTGGAAAACTGGAAGACATGACCTTACTGTGAGGCAATGGGTGACAGAGAAGGTAATGAATTTCAGATGTAACCTGGTATGGTAAGGAAGAACTTCTTTCATCTACCTCCATCCATTACTGGCCATGTGTTATGATTTGAGTCAAGTGATGAATTTGCTATCCGAAAACTGGTTTTGCCCAAGAATATGTAACTATTTTTCTTCCCTTCTCAAAATCAAAAGAGTCATAAACTCAGATTAAGGTATGTATACATTTACCATTATGTGAAGAGAAGATTACAAAAAAAGACAAGGTCAAAATGTAATCTTTGCTGATAACATAAACAAAAAGAAAATACTCTGAGAAAAATCAGTCGTTTTGACAATAATCAGCACCAAAAAAAGCCAACTCTGTGTTTCATTCATTTATTGTAAAATAAAGCCTAGCCATTTCACACTGATCTAGTCAAGCAAGGTAACAGATCAACTTTTGGTCGTATTTAGCCATGAATTTGGTGGATGCTTGTACTGCATGCATTACTGTAACAAACACATGAAAATAAAAATAGCTGTGTTGCATATATTCATATCTATCGTCTGGTTTTGAAACCCTGGAGGAAATACATGAGTTGTCATCTCCTTTTTCTCTTCCCAAGTCAAATGGCTTTGAGTCAGCAATGAATAACAGAATTAACAGGTTTGGATTAGCCCAAAGACATGAATAAACTCCATGGTAATATTACAAGCAACGGCTTACAAAACAGATATACAAGACACCTCATTCCCACTAGCAAATTGTCCCTTAAAAGCACAAAATTATTCTGCAGGATTTTACTTAAGAGGAGATCCTACAGATTCCACAGAAAGAAAAAAATCATGTTGTGCAAAGACTTGACTACATAACTTACCAAAGCAATATAACTTCTCATTTTTGGCATATTACTTACATACAAGAATGTAAAATGATTTTAATTTTAAGTCAGTGTATTTCAAGGAACTTTACCTGACAAGTAAGACTGTTTAAAAGGAGTTTTGAGTTCCTCAAACTAGTTTTTCACTACTGCTTAATTAGACCATTTGCTTCACAGCAAGTTTTACCCTATATCTCTTTTTTGTATTTTGAGATCAGTAAACTTTTTAATCTCTTGCAGCAACCATTATGTAAACTGTACTGTATAGCTAACTGTTGCACAGAACCAGTATTTTCTCCAGTAGTCACTTATAAGATGCAAGTTTGGTTTGTTTTCTATTGTCTTGTTTGAAGAAAAGCTATCTTGTAATCTATCCACTTTGCACACAAAGTGGATTACTTGCAAGAACACAGCTACTTAACATTCATGTACAAAGTGATGCAATGATGGAGTGCACAAGCCAAAGCACGCTTTGGAAGAGGTGACAGTCACATCACCATACAAGCAGCAATAAATTATTCGACCCTTATGATTCAACAGGCCAGTGCTAGCAAGAATATCTCTAGGCAGTTAATCCTGAGGTGTTTTACTACATAGTGGCTATTAAACTCATCAGTAGGTTACCATAAAACTATGTTACAAGGTAGAACAAATTTAAGAATCTGTTTGCTTTCTGTCATACATAGATATAACCATTTATAGCAAAACAAATTTATAATAAATTTAACAAACTGGGCATTTATAGTAAAATATATTCAGGTTCAGTGGTGAGAAAGAATATTTATTCTCCATAAGGTAACATATATTTTGTTAGTTGTAGAAACAAGACTATATATCAAATAGATTTGGAACTCGTTTCCCATATGGCACTCAATTCACATGGTTTACTGAAGCTGTTGAGCAAAGTTAGTATTTTTTTTCCCTAGATAAATAGGATTTTTTTCTCACTTAGACACATCAGTAATTCCTTAAAGAATTTTTTTTCTGCAGTTTGTGACTGAGTGCCCGAACACTACATAAAAGTGTTGAGTGATGGTGTTATTATGAAGAGAAAAAAACCCCTGAACTCTTCTTCAGATGAATATCACTATGTCTCCTTGCCATCCGAATTCCAAGGTATTGAGTGATGACTTCACAAAGCATAGTGTTAAACTGTTAATCTATTCTGGAAGATATAATTACATATTTACTAGATCCAGGTCCATCTAGAAAAAATACTTAAAGTGACACAATTAAAACATGCAGTTTCACAAGCAGCTGAACTAATGAAAACTGGTTTCTTATAGGCTCCTATCTCATTCTTCAGGTTGCAATACAGTGGAAGAGTGAACTGATGCTTTCTTAAATTGTTTACTCTCTCGATATTCCAGAGTACAATGCAATGTAAACCCATGGCTAATAAAGACTTCCTCCTCTGTCAATCCATAAATATACCTCTAATTTGTAGGACAGATTTGAAACTTTCGTCAAGTTTGGCTGAAATTTTCACACCTAAAAAAGGTAAAGGTGGGTGGCTATTCCTGGTGATAGGTCACCAACAGGACTCCTGCATCCTGAATGAGTTTGGGTACATCACTTATGTGAGTCCAAATTCTCCAATGAAAATAGCCGTTCACTGCCAATCAGCTTCCCTGATTCCCAGATCTCCAGCACATTAGAGGTATTGTGTATGTAAGGACATCAGATACACTGAAGAAATATCCAGTAATTACAGCAATTAATCTACTGCTTCTGAACTTCACAGGCTATTTATACACCTTTAGTGGCAGCCAGATCTATCAGCTACCCTATGAGTTACACCAGTGGCATGAGATCAGGCCTCCTGTTGAAGCTGGATTTCCCCTACACTTGAGCCTCAGAAAGTTCAATTACATGGGGTTTATGCAGGTGACTTTCAGATATGGATGTGCATCAGGGAGCTGATATAGATTAAACAATTTCTTTTCTTTACCCCAAAATTGAATATGTTCCTTTTCATAGAGACTAATACAAAAGTTAAGTTTTGATTCCTTGTTCTAAAGAGGAAGATGAGACATATACTTGATCTTCAAAGACCTCTGGAAGTTTGTTGTGGATTTCTATAAATATTTTAGCAAAGAAGTGATGTTTCTTGCCTTTTCCTTTTTAATCTAAGGACTTGCTCAGATTAAACACCTTGTCGAAGCCTATTTTTTGAATATGTAGTCAATCTACAAAAAAACTTTGATTTTGTTTAACACTACTTCGTAAGATAGTATTCCTGCACTTTTATGTACGACAGGTATAAGAAGTGTCAGTCACCTCATCACAATCACATTTACCATTAAATTAAAAAAAGGGCAAAAAACATACACCTATATCAGTTAGTCTTAGCCTTACTGCTGCTTCAGCCAAAACACCGTAGCTCTGTCAAAAATCAAAGATATTACTTTACAGCTGTTTCTCGGTGCTCCAAGCTGACTTGCACAATTAAAATGATCCAAACATCTGCAGGCATATATCAGGTTTGCAAAATTAATCATCCCTGCACAAACAATACACTCAGGTTGAGTAATCAAGAATCTGCACAGAATTCCTCATGAAAATAAGCCTGGACAGTTCATAAGATGACAGTTTGGAACAATAGGGAAAGCAGAATTCAGATGTGGGCCTCACAGAGTCACACAATTGTCTATTTAAAGTGTAGAGTAAGCAGAAGAATGATTTCATTATAAAGGGATAAACACAGCGTAAATGTTAAAGTAGTTGAAAGGGAAAATCTCACCTTTCACCCCAGATTTTAAGGCCTGGAGGCAGCAGTTAACATTCTTTGGCGCTGATCTAAATCATCTGAGTTCACTCTTCTGAACCACTACCATGGAAGGAATCCTACATAAGAGCAGTTCAAGGTTTTCTTTGCAATCCTTCATCAACACAGCACATTCCCATGGTATGATGAAGGACAATTGCCACCATTGCCAATTTAAATAACTTCATATTTGAAAATTTCTCTTTGAATTCAAAGCCAGCGAATTTGTATGTTCAGTGTTGTCTCTGCAATGAAGAGAAAAGAAACTGGACGTACCTTGTACAGAGGCTTCCTTAGCAAATTTTCAGGAACTACTGCTATTAAAGCGTGATCTCATACTGTGGGGCCAAAACAGTCCAATTCCATGTCTGCTACATTTCTGAGAGGAGGAGAAATCACTTTAATAAATTTTATTGATTTCTGAGCTTGTAATATCTGTGTAAAATTCTACCACAGTTTGGCATTTAACTGTGTTATTGTGTTGCTATTTTCAGTGGTTTGTCATAGGTACCAGTTCTAAACTGTCACAGTTTTGTAGGTACAGTGGTTGTAGAAGGACTGTGGCTCTGTCAATCAAGTGCTACCCACAGCTTATAAAATTGGCTAGGGACACCCTTTCCCATTTTGCTATTCCTTTTCTACTAAAATTTAACACTATTTTCTAACAGGAATGAAACAAGCTGAGACAGTTGACCAGGGAGGAGTGTAAAGGCTCCTTTATGTTGGAACAAAAATATTGGCAACGTTTTCCCTATCCATATTCTATTACACGTCTGACACAAAAAAAGCCAAGACGACCTCTATAGCTCAGGAAATATGAGTGGGAGGGGAGAGACAAAGAGATGATTATAGAACATGTTCTAACCTGTCACAGTGAGACAAGGCTCAACTCGATGCTTGTTCAAATACAGACATTTTCTTACCCTCAGTCAGAAAGATGTCAGTGTGCAAGACTGAACAGCAAGTTAACACCAAGTCCCTCATGCAACTGAAGAAAACCACAATGGAAACTTTTCAGTTATTCACTGAGGCTCATGGTGAAGAGATCCCAAAGATCAAGTCGGTGCTCAATGGAAACTGTTTATTGTTGGTAGAAGATGTGAAAGCAAAAACGAGAGAGATCCTTAACAGCTTTTCAGAAAATGACCGGTGGAATTGCTTTGAACCTTGGCATCATTGTATGCAGCTGTGCGTCAACTCAGAAGGGAACTAATTTGAAGGTGAGAGTAGTTGATTTTCTTAATTTGTTAAATAAAAAGAGTTACAGGCACAGTCTATTTTTTCGTGTCCAACCTCATATTACCTAATTAAGGCTCAAAGGAAGGTTTAATTGTTTGTATCCTCCATATGGTTTGAGATAAAGCCAATCTAAAAAAAACCTGCACTTTTTATTCCAAATATAGATGGGTTCATATCTTTCTCCTAAATTATAAGAAATCTCCTTGCTATTCCAAAATCCATATGGCATATCTTCCTTCTCTCTTTATGATTTTTCTTAGCAGAAAAAATACATTTTTTTCAGAACCAGCTTTTAAAATCTGTTTTAGCACTTCAAGGAAATTAAGAAAAATGAAACTTCAAGAACTGATATCTCCTCACTACCAGATAAAAAAACAATTGGGAAAATGCTAAATTTAGGATAATTTTCA
Organism: Dromococcyx pavoninus; assembly: GCA_033558185.1. NCBI lineage: Eukaryota > Metazoa > Chordata > Aves > Cuculiformes > Neomorphidae > Dromococcyx > Dromococcyx pavoninus. The sequence goes on along the minus strand of JAUMJL010000389.1, from coordinate 329,926 downwards.
AGGATTTCAAAAGAACCTCACAGATACTTGTCTTATAATACATTATTTACTAAATAAACTGAATTGCCATAAAAAATTTGTATCCCATAACTTATGAAAAATCAAACTCACTTAGCAGTCACATTTTTACAGTGAAAAACTGCTGTCGTTGGACATGTCTGCCCCAGAGCTATTCAATATGTTTGCTAATGTCAGTCCCATAGGTAAATTTGAGCGTATGGTCAGACTTTAAATCAGATTCCGTATTCAACCAAAAGCCACTATGGAGGGTAGAGCATAAAGGACTGAGATCATAAAGATCTGTGTTTGCTGAGCAGGTAAGCTGATGACTAACACCGTGCTGAAGCATCTCTCAAATATTCAATTGCCAAACACAACAGCCAAAACCCCAACTTGATCAAAAGCAACTGTGATTTACTATAGGCTGCAACAACAGGACCTGGCTTCTCCCAAAGACTTGCTGCTTCTTCCCTACCCGGTGCCAATTTAAAGTCTGGGGCAGGAGGAACACATGTCAGCACAAACCACTAAGATCTGTGATATGTACTGAGGATTATTATTTCAATTATTGTCTGTTAATATTTCAAGCTCAAATGCCACATTGTAACTGCTTCAAACATCAGCCCTACTTCTATTAGCTTAATAAAAAAGCAAACAAATTACATTTTCCCCCACCCAGTGCTGTCTAGTGCTAAAGGCAACAGAATTACTGTCCTAGTTTGAACAATTATTCATTCTCCATATCTTGAATAGTTCACAATAATTCTGAAATGATGGTTAAGGAACATGGTAAAAGGTACTGGAAAAAACCCCTGCCAATTATGAGCTTTGTTGCTCCTCACTTACTTTGATAGACTCGGTTGTTTTTAATTCAGCTGGATGATTCCAAACAATAAAACTGAGACATCAAAGCTGTTTCCTGTCCAAATGGAAAAAAAATACATATCTATAACATCAGTCTGGAAAAGGCTTGGCAACAAAACAACTGAAATAACTGTTACACGATAAATGAGGCAGATTTTTATTCATTTTACTACTCACTTGTCAAATAAAAACTCCAATAATATTCCTATGTCTCTGTTGTGCACAGTGGCTTGTATTTGAAGAAAAGACAAAAGCATGGAGAAACTTGGCACATCTGTAGTGGAAGCCTGAGAAACATGGAGCAATACTCTTGAAACAGTGGAGAAAGTAATGAAAAACAAGATTTGGCAAATCTGAAAAAATAGTTTTTAAAAGGAAATTTTTACACAGAAATTGAGGTTGTATATGCAGCATCTTAGTCTTAACAAAAGTAAACAAAGACATTGGTCCTTTGATCAAAAAATTCTTCTTTGACTCAGACCTTCCATTCCTTCAGTGTGAATAGTATTACTTTATACTTCAAAGGCATTTGTCTTGGTGTTAAATAAAAATAAAAAAACACACCAAAACATTATATTGGGTTATCATGACTAATTAGATTACTGATAGTAAAAAGAAATAAACCAATATGCCAACAACACTGATCTTAACTAATAAAAAATAAGATTAGGGAGATACATTTTGAAAAGTTGATGACTGTCATCACTACTGTAAGTGAATATTTCCTCCCTCACACACCACATTTTAACTCATGAGACCTGGCAAATGTAGTGTAACATTATGCCAAGGATTAATTTATTACACAAATTTTAGGATTTGAATCAAATAATCCTAGATTTCCATGCCACCGTTTAACATGAAAGACCTCAGAGCAGAGACCAGGATGGCCTTTGAACATTTGGTGGGCAATTAGATTAAACAAAGCAAAATGGACTTCAGCCTGGGTTCTAAAGGCACCAAATAAGGTTTTTGTGAATTGACAGCACTTTACACACAAACACTTCCTATTGTGATTCTTCAAAAGATAGGAGAATGAGTGGTCTTACACAGATCTTCCCTCTCAATAAGTGAGAATTAATTAACGAGCTGTGAATGCCTCTGACAACACATTCAAAAAAAAAAATTTTCTTCAATTATTTGTTCACATTTTTTAAATTAAGAATTATTTCTCCCCTTTGCCATTCACTGTTCTTAAGTATCTGTGAGGAGATGGATATGCCCTGAAAAACTGCATACAAAGCTCAATTGCACAATAAATACAAGCCATTTGGTAACTTCATGAAATCTCATGAAATCCATGAAACTTCTGAATAAACCTGCTCCACCTTCTGAAGCATTTGTTACTTTTGCTTAATTAATAATGAAACAAATACATACTTTGGAGTAACTCACACTTTTGTCAGCACCACTTACCATTGCTCAGCAGTCTTTTACAAGTCCAATCTTGGGACAACAGCAGAACAATATCACTATAATATATAACAGATGAGGAAATTCTCCTTATTGAAAGCTTAAATTGTGTTTAGTATTCCATTTTCTTGATCAAATAACTACACTCATGTCCCAGGATAGAAAGATCTCTTCTAAAAAGCCAAAGTTGTGTTCTTACATATCTACAAAAAAACTCTCCATACAGTTACTAAAGACAACTCTTAGATAAAGATCTAATATGACAAATGTCACTGTGAAGAAAATATTTACTATGGCCTCAGGATTTACCTTCAATATTTGACAAACAATTGATTTATAGAACTGGAAATGGCTTAATCTAACATAGCAATTGTTCAATAGCAAGATCAATAAAATGAAAACTAAAATATAAGCTGGCAGCTGTCATTCAGATGTGGACTTGCAAGGCACACCCTCTTTAGATATCCCTGGCCATTGAGGGGTTCAGTGACGTTACTCACTGATTAAATAATATCCATCTTACAAAATTCTCATGAAAATATGTTTTCATTTGATTTTCATGAACATTATATCTTGCTTTTAAAAACCATCTAGAATTAAGGTGATAATCCTCTATATTTCTAGCATTGATAAATTAAAAGATTATGGGTTTTATTTATTCCACTTCATATAGAATATCAAGTTTAGTCATCTCTTTATTCCTTCCTTAGTAAGCATGGAATTTCAATAATATAAATCCTTATTAAGAAAAATAATTTTTAAATCCTTACCAAAATAAAGCACAATAGAGAGGAGCCCACAGCAACCAAGGGAATGAATTCCACCATTTTAGGAACAGATACAGGGTCTCTTTTACTCAAACTGAATAAAACAACGATGTCAAATCCTACAGGTCCATATTCCCACCATGTTTTTTTAAGACCTTTAGCATACATAAAAAGAAAATGAGAAAATGCAACTCCCATTACAGACAGAGGGAATAATGGGAAAATATTCCCATTAACTTGTAGTTTAAACATGCAGAACCTAGGAAAGGATTAGTCCCATTAACAAGAGATCTGAGTATATTCCTGATAGAGCTGGGCATTGCTTCACACCAAACCGAGGAAGAAGTCATACTCCAAAGCCGTCCTATGTCAAAGCACAGGGGAGAGAGCCTCTTGTTTATACAGGTACTGGGGGGCTCCTTTCTCTTTGAAACACTCCAAAGATGAAGTTTAAAAACTGAGCAGATAATCAGTTGACACTTTTCATTCAGCAAAATTGTTACTCCTGATTCTTCTTTTTTCCCCTGGCGGGAGCCGTGGGACACTCCAGTCACATCCCACTGAATCTCATCATTGATTTCCACACAGGTTCACTTCAGTTTGCTAAGGACACCACCCGCCTTTAGGGAGAGATGACACAAAGTGAGAGCAAGAAGCCTCAGATATGAAAGCTCAGATGTGTCATGTATCTAGGGAATTCCTATTTAGCTCATTTTTAGGTGCTTGCAGGAAGATAGAAGATGAAGGGGAACACAATGTTTTACCTCCAGAATAACCGTTTCTTCCATAATGAAAATACAAAACCTGCTCTCAGATACTTTATCATGCCTGGGGAAAGAAAAGGAGAGGAAAGAATATTTGCAGAAAATAGATGAGATCTTTTGCAGTCAAATGTGAGTATTTATGTTACACACAATGCTGACAAGTGCATTTAAATTTGAGCAAGTGAACTATTACAAACATTCAGGGTTAAATCCATACACATCAAGTCAGTGGTTGACAAAGGATTTCTCTGCTAATACTAAATTAGGTCCTATGGTACTATGGCACTCAGGCAGAGAATTGCAGTATTAATCAAAATATTTTGTGGTCTGCTTCTCATTAAATTTTCTGTGGGTTTCTGAACAGCTGTATTGGATTTACTATTCCAAGAGAGCAGCAGAAGATCCTTCAAAGATTTAGAAATCAGAGTTCCTGTATGTCATTGGTAGATAGAAGGAAGTAAAATATTAAGGATATAACCTGAAATTTTCCTATATAGAGCATATAAAATTTATTATGTTCTAGTTACTAAAAGTCAAGAAAGGACTACAAGGAAAATATTTCCTTTCAACCAAGTTAGGTTTTCAAAAACTGATACTTTTACAAGTGTTGAATTTTTAACAGGTTATTATTCCTCTCGTTGTCTCTGCTTTTCCCTTGCAAGGAGGCTATGAGAAAAATAAACCCATGGGATAAATTGTTTAAAATACTGTAGTTAGTCTGAAAAGGGTATATCTTATTTTTTTACGATATTTTGCATAAAGCTACATTATTTCTCCAGTTTTTTTTAACACAAGAAGAAGGATATTTCATTTAAAGATGAACAGATAAGGAAAAAGTCACTAGAGGTAATCAAAATAGTAATTCAGATGAAGAGGGTAGACAGTTGTATGTTATTTACCCTGCAAAATACTTAAATAATAGTGATCAAGAGACTGAATTCTCAAAATAAAGAAATATTAATAAACAACAGATTAAATATTTCTTAATATTTTAAGATGAGAATTGTGCAGATTAAAGACAGCATATCAAGGTATTGTTGCCAACAGTTTAACCATTTCTGTTCAACACTTGTTTGCACAGTAACTGCATCTATTCATGCAGTGTGTGTGTGTCACTTCAAGTTTTATTTCAGAGAACACTTAACTATGAAAACTAAAGGCATCTATTTTTACCTTTGAAAATATGTAATTTATACAGCAAGAGAACTGGTTTTATCCTTTGGTGTTTATTTCACAATGTAAACTTTGTAATTTTTGTCCAGTCTACATCTTTAGTTTTATTCATGTCTAGATGTAACAAAGTGCTCTTCATCAGTACTTCGAAAACACTTAAAATCGTGACTATTTTCTAGGATTATGAAAGGTTGAACAAAAATAGAGCAAACCACAGACACCAACTAGCATAAATTGCTTTAAACACAGCACTAAAAATGTAGTTTCCAGAGTTTAAGAAGAAAAATAGGAACTTATCTAACTTCTTTCAAGCACTCCCACAGTTATTAACATTTTCATAAAATAAACTTGTAAAAGAATCCTCTAGTAAAATTAGAATGCTTTTATCTGCATCAGCAAAGTGTGTTATGGATATTGATAAAATGAAAGACCTCACTTCTCTATTATTCAGCAGTGCTAATAGCTCTGCATATCTGCAGAATAGCTACAATGAAGTATCCATAGGCATTAAATTCAGCTCTGTGCTCACAATTCAAGGTAAGGGTCACTTCATTTCATTCATGAAACAGATGAAGCATAGGTACATAGATATGGGTTATGCTGTACATGAAATTAACTTAATTATTAGCAGCATGTAAATATCTGAAGACAATATGGGTAACATACTGCTTATAACATCAGCAAACTTCATAAAATAGAGGATTTTGTGCATAATCCAGACACGAGCAATATTGATTCTACTAGCTTTCCCTCTTATCCATTTGAAAGGATAACCATCATAAGGCTGCAAGCCTACTTGCCTGTTGTCTAGGTTCCAAGAGCACTAGGCACACATCTAAAAGGTGAATAAAATCAGTGTGAGTACTTATGTACTTAAATGTCCTTGTCAAAAGCCATTAATCTCTTCCAATGTACCATCCTTGCAAGTCATCACTGAACCAACCCTGTCTTCAATGACAACATCCCTAATGTTTTAGCCCTGGGATTATTCTAGAAGTACATTTTTTAAGCAAGAAAATGGAGTTTTCTTCTTTCAGACTTTCCTGGCTTTGCCATATGGAACCAGATTGAATGTGCACAGCTGTAATCAGTCTTTGCAGAGGCTGTCTTCTGCAGTCTCCTTTTTCTTGTCCTTATTCCAGGACAGTCTACATGGATCCTTATTAGTTCTGGGTTTGTCTTGCCACACACAGAACTCACCTAAGGAGAGCTATTCTGTAGCAGGAATATTTCCTGTTCTTCAGACTATAACGCCAGTTTACCTTCCTGTATAGGGAAGCCTCAGGAGTTCTCCTTTGATGCTGCCTCATACCCACAGATATTAAGCAAAACTGCCATCAGCTATGTATTAGCAGTACCAGTTTCAGTAGTGCTAGTGTGCTGTAACTCACTGTTTCATGCAGCCTTCCTCATATGCGTGGTAAGATACACGAGAAAGGCTTTCATTTCTTTTTGTTTTGGTTGGCCAAAGTTGTCCAGCACCAGGCTTTGCAAAGGTGCATTTAGCTCCTTTAGCCACACTTTGAAAAATTTCAGTACAAACATTCGACCTACAGCTCAGAGCACAAATTATCCTCTAGCTCCAAAAATTTTATGCAGAGTCTTACTGCCAGTTAAATTCTGGTCATAAAACTTCTTGTAATTTCCCCATATGGCCTGATGTAAGTTCCTGTATATGGTGTGCACCTAACCTGCAAGGACCACTGGTGTTACCTAACCTGTCAATTCCAAACACAACAGTGTCCGTGATTTTCCCCTTTCTCTCTCCTGTTTAAGTTCAGAAGGGGAATCTTTGGAGAGAGAGAAACAAAAGAACCTGTTCCCATCTCCTTTGCTGTCTCAGGGGAGTGACCTACTTCATGCTTTCATTGAATTGTAATGAAAACCAAACCTCATTCTAAAGGACAAAACTGAAGCTATGTGAAAAAAACCCTAGTATTCCAATACTCAGCTTTTTAATACATCTATTGCATTGCAAAAACCAGCCCTCAGCCCATTTATTGCAAATTGTTGAAACACCTAGAAATCTTTGGATCGACTCTATTTATTGTATATCCTGACAGCGTGGTAATCTGACAAAATGAATTCAGTTGGTGTAGACTATTTCAAAACTATTTGAAATAATATTTCCATTTCTGAGAGTGCAGGAAGGAAGCATGACTAATGGACCATTTATATAAATGTGGTTTTAGCTATAACAGATGCAGCAAACCTCAGTGGGTAAAGGTAATAATAACAAAGCAATATCTTTGCCAACAGCTGAATGCTGGTTAGAGAATTCTTTTTCTAAAGAAATCATCTTTTGGAGTAGAAAGAATGTCTCAATCCTTGAGATCAAAGACCATTTCAATGAGCCAGAACCAATTCTAGTAACTGTTAACTTCTTACAACCATGGGTAATGTGAGAGTCAATTATTTTTTTTTTTTCTAATTTTAATTCAGGCAATGCAGATATTTAAAGGTAGAAATCAATAGAACATTGCTGTAGATTCTTTCAAAATGCTGCAGGAAAGCAAGTTCCAGAAAGAGGCAGATACACCAAGCTATGTATACATAACAGTTCAGGCTCTTTAAGCCTCACCTAGCAAGGACACTGAATTTGCTTTCGGCCATAAATAATTAGTCAAGTGACTTTTTCATGTCTCTTTCCATTAGACCAGCGAGAAAACTAAATGTCTCTGACCACCCCCTCTTCCACAAGCTGGTGGCACACTGGCAGAACAAATGAGGAATTGTAAGTGTGACTTTTTCCATTTTAGTTTTCTCAGTCAAGTAGAGCATTTATCTTTCTCTCCTACTCAGGGCAGAATAGGAAACAAATGTGTACTAGAGTAAATGACTCATGACAGAAAGGGAATAATATAAAAACTATCTCCATTCCAATGACTGCTCCAGCCCTTTTCTTTATTGGCAAGATGAACAGGGCAAATGAAGGAAGACATCGAACAGTCACTTCTGAAACTGCCACTAATATTCTGCAAGGATTCCCTTCCAAAAGTGATGAACTGAAGAAAACTGAGAGAGTATTAAGCTGATCTTCCACTGCATGGATTCCTCTGTCCCCATATCTCTATAGATGAATGGCACTACAGCCAGTATGACTCATGATTTTATGGGACTCACAGCAAAACTTAGATCACTCTCTTCCCTTCACGTATGGCTGACTAGATTCTCCACAATTTTACCCACAGCAGTTGCACCTTTAATATCAAATAGAGAAGATCCAGATTAAAGCATCTGCTTTCCAACTTACTAAAAACAAGGCATGAAATTAAAACATGTTCTAGATTTTGCATTGCAGAGCTTTTCTGGGAGTTCAGCATGAGGAAACAAGCAAAGACATAACCTTGATTTATGTGTACTGGCAAGTTTCCCAGCACAGTAGTAGAAACAGCAGAAGTTGGAACTTAAGACATGAGACTATGCAGGGAGCCTCACCTGGGGAAAAGAGGAAAAAAACAAAGAACAAATGACAGCAAGACAACTTACCTTGGCAACATTAGGGAAAAGATGGCTAATTTGTTTTGTCAGTGACCAAGCTATGAGAAAGTCACACTCAATGACAGACGCTTTAGTTCTTAGGATATTAAACGACTTTAATAATAGTAGGCATTTGGTTTGTCTTAAATCTTTCTGTTAACCTCCTAAGGAAAAATTCAATAAGAGAAAACAATTACATTATTTTTTTTTCCATCTTTACCGCTCATGTCTCTAAATATAACCCTTAAATATTTGTTAGTTTGTTTGTAGTGTGGCTTTACTTTCAAATATGAACTAAAAGCCTTTAGCCTCAATATACAGGTGCTTAAAATCTCAAAAAATGTGGTATGAATGAAGCTTATTTCTAGGTTCGTGCCCTGAGGAGTCACACTAGAAGACCAGAAAACTACATTGCCATATAATACAGCAATCTGCCCACTATGCTGTCTTTTGGTAATAGAGCACAGTTAAGGTTGGGTTGCAAAGCATAACAGAAAGCTAAATCTTCTCCTACATTTCTTCATGGAAAAAAAAGAGCTTCTTTTTACAATAGGATTTGAGGTTTGGGAACATAATTTCATTCCACACTGAAAAAAGAGCAAGACTCTGAAAATCTACCCTTCTGCCAAAGCATGAAAGGCTGCCTCTCACTGAAGAGAGGACCCTTCTAGGAAACAGCTAATCTCTATGTCCCTCTTTGGTCTGAAGAATTAATTCCAAAGTTGTGCCTCCTAAATCCAAGGAAAGCAATCAAATTATTAGCTGTGAGTGACTTTCTGGATGGGAAAGTCATGAATTTCTTTATTATTTGATATAGAGGCAAATAATTTTTCTGTATAATAAGGAAGATACATCATTTTGATAATCAAAAATAGTCTTCCTTAATACTATCTTGCAATCTATGTAATCCTAATGGTGGTCCAGAACAATTATATGCTGGCATTTGAAAAATACACGTGAAGTACTTGTGTTTATTAGTGTGGCATTACGAAACAGTTTATTTAATGACAAGCTGAAAGTTTGCATCCAATCCCAAAACAGTAACATTTTTCACCATAACAGATTACAAGCATAATACAATTATACTTGTAACCCCTCCCCTTTTCTTCCTGCCTGTTCACTGCTCTCAAAGGAAAATAGTACAAAGTTAACTTGCACCTAATAGCCAGTTTGAAGATTTGATATTCAGCAAACTTACCTCTTTCAGCTCCAAATGGTGTTCATCAAAGTTTGCTGAATAGGCCCTACAAAAAAAAATATAGTTTTTGTTTTGCAGAAGAATTTCCTTCCTTCTATCTTGAGGGTCTGGCAAAAGTAACAAAACTAAGTTTGCAAGGAAGGATACTCATAAAAATGATAATAATTCTGCCAGGAATAACATATGGTTAAATATCTCCAAACAGTTTCTATGGTTGGTCCAGCAGACAGGAGTTGCCACTGTCCATGTCCTGAACTCCACCCAGATTTATTCAAGGATGCAGTGAGGGATCATCATACAGGCAGGAGTTGTTCACAGCACTAGATCCCAACAGTTACACTGCTACACATATTAGAGTCTGCTTTGTTTTACCTTAACACATTCTTCAATACAGTGCTAAATACATGGACAGACCTCTGCTTCTCAACACTGTCCACAGGTGTTTTAGATGACAGGGGCCTCTGCCTTTTAATTGCTGTGGAAAAGACACATCTTTCTAGTTCAAATTTTTACTACATGCATTGCTGTAAAAAAAAGCCAAAACCTTTGAAGGAAGTCAGGTCTCACATCCCTTTGGGAAGTAACACAACAATTCTCAGGACTTAAATGAAATGCAGCTGAACTTAGGTGACAGCAGAAACAAAATATGGGATGTTGCCAAAGAAGCTCTGCATCAGTGGTGCAATCCAAAATATTGCAGAAGTATTACAAAGCATCTTGAGTTAGCACACCAAGTGAAAGAGCTATTTCAAATTACCTCTGTTCACACAACTTTAGGCCTTTAACAGAATTCAAAAATCACTAAATAATTAGATAATCTTCATATATGCAAATTGTTGCTTACCTTAGCAATGCACAAACATCCCACTATCCTTGTTTTAAAACAGTATTTATCTTCATTTAATTAGCTTCTCAACCACATACTGCAAAGAAGTTGCTAAGGATATCAGTTTCTAAGCAAGCAGCAGCAATTACACAACTCTTCTACAGACTGGTTGATCTACAGAACTGCAAATGCTGTCATGAAGACTTGGCATGAATTTCTTGTTCTCTTTATTTAGGTTCAACACTATTGGGGACTGAATGTCAATAAGCCCATACAAAGGGAGCGTGGTAAAAAAGTGACATCCATGGCTTGACAGAGCAGAACACAGAAACAAGGTGAACTGAGTCACAGCAGTTGAGGAAAGGAAGAGAGAAGAATAATGAATCGTTGCTCTCAGTTCCCTGCAATCCCTCTTGACGCTCTGCATTCTGAGCCTAATTTTCAGTTGGGAAACCTATGACCTACACCCTACAACCCCATGGGCTGCATTTTGGGTGCTATAAAAATTCCACAGCAGTTCACAAGATATGTAATGCTTGCAGCCTTCAGTGAAGAACTGTGGTACAAGGACTACAGAACATTCCCAAAGGCCATTCTCAAATCAGATGCAGAGCCAGGAAAAAAGGCAAAACAGATATTTTATGATTTGAGGCACAACCTCAATTACAGGGTTGTCCTTTCTTGCAACTGCAACAAGTTTCTTTTGAAGGTTTATACTTTTTGACATATCGGCACAATTTTAGTAATGAAATTAAACGGCAATAGTCAGAGATATTTGTACATAACTACCCAAACACTTTAACCACTTGTCACAATTTTGCTCCAAGAGTCAAAGGTGCATTTTAGCATAAAAACATGTAACAAATTAGCTTCCATTACTTTGACTTAGGATGTCTATCAAAATGAAAATTCTACATTTGCGGAAAGCATCTACAGAATTGTGACATAGTGGCTTTTTGACCTGCCATACATGTAAGCCTGTAGAAGCAAGCGCACAACTCAGCTACCTGACTCTGTTCATGGCAGCTACAAAAGTCACAGTAGGCATACAAATGAAAAAACCTGCACTTTTCTTTCCTGCACGGCTTAATAAATTTTCCACGACACTGCTACAGATTATAAAGTCAGGATCTGACATATCTGGTGTGTTGGTCCTATTGTTTGGCAGTATATAGAGTTAAAAACAACATCTGCAGGGTAAGGCTGACAGTCAAAAGTTTGCTTTTAATATTAGATTTCATCTCTGAAAGTGGAAAAACTTAATGTAAAACTATTCACCAAGTAACAACCCCCTTGGAAGGGTCAAGCCATCTGCTGAATGTGAACCAGAGTCCAGGTCTACAGTGAAACATGAAACCCAGCAGGTATCTGTGGTTATTCTCCTTTACTAAGAAGTACTTACCAATACACTCTTCAACAAATGATTCCCATCTCTGCAGTCTGAACAGAGCCTTTGTAGCCTGCACTGTCAGTGCTTTATCTAAACTGATTAGGGGCGTGATTCTATTGTTTCTGTAGCTACCCACAAAGATACTTAAAAAACTTAAATGGTACAGCTTAGTCATGAGAGCATACCATTCAAGCCTTTTTTATTACAGACAATTATCAGGCACTCAGTACTGCTAGAAGAGGTTTAACACTCTAGGCTTAGCACAGTTGGCAAGAAGAAAATGATCATGTAACACTATTTTTCTCATTACTTCCTAAGTCTCCCCTTCCTTCTCCCTCCCCCCATCACTCTTTCACCCTATTACTATTTTTCATATTCTTATATATAAGCATCTACCCCTTTTGCTAGTGCCTTATATATGTTTCTTTCTGGGAATCTTATATTGATCCAAACCATATTAAATATCACGTGAGCAGTGAGAGACATCACAGTAGGATAAGGCCACGTGACATTTGCTAACTTAGAACTTGGCATGTGAAACTATCACTAAAATTAAGGAAAGTTGACATTGCAAACACAAAAGCATTTGAATACACACATAGAAACTGCAGTATCTACCGAGAAGAAACCTGCTCATAATATGTGCAATGGCAAAGGTACCTATAGATTTAGATATTTCTTGTTAAAAAAAAAAGCCTGATAGTTTTTGCTTATGCAGATATAGCTTCCGCTTTTCACCTGCAAAAAATGTTTAATATTTTATTACTGAAAGTGTCAAAAATACTGGAGGCAAGCTAGTCATAACAGAGAAAACAGATTCTTACTGATATGTAAAAATATATTAAAAAGGAAGGAAGAAAAGTTAGCCTAGAACTCTGTAAAAGACAGGAAAGAAAGTGCAATGACAAAGAATCCCTCGTTGAACAGCAAGTTGTGTACTTGACTAAAATAGTTACTTAGTCAGGAAGATATTAAGGCTTAATCATACATACTGTGCTCATGGTCTTGTCAAATGGGACAAAAGAATGCAAGTGAATGTAGTGAGCATACATTTAAGATGTTTATTTTGACATGCAATTGAGCAGCAGTCATTTGAGCACACACATGGAAACTGAACACTGAACAGAAGACCAGCTTGCTAAATACTTCCAGACACCACTGTCAAGACAGGTGAGAGGTATTACAAGATTAGGTGGGAAGAACAGAAGCAGCTGGATGTAAAACCAGGTTACATAATGACCTATTTATAGGTACAATTCCATCAGAGAACGGCTTTCCTATCATGATATAACTTGTAGCTTTTAATTTGTTAATGAAAATATTTTTCAACAGTTTAGAAAATACAAAGTAAATTTAAATCCCTAAAAACAAATCACTTTTTTTTAAACTAACAAGGCACAAAGGATAGTACTTCTTGCATGAAGGCGACACATATCATACACATACACACACACACACACACACACACACACAAACACAAAAGACAAGCAGTTGGATGAAATGGAATAGACCCTGAGACCCTGAGATCTAAAATATGTTTTCTAAAGAGATAGTCAAATCTCGTTCATATGTACAGAAAAAAAAAAAAGAGACCATGCATCCATTTATCTAAAACTACTGCTGCTCAGAACAGCTCTCTGGGAACTAAAAGAAAACTATCCCTATTCTTACGCATGCCTGAGACCAACTTAGAGGAAGGAAGAGAACTGAGTTTCAGCTTCCGTCTGCTAAACTCAGTAATGAGTTGTCTTGAACCAGGGCCTCTCACATCTAAAGTGCAATGATATATTAACAATACAGATATGCCTTCTCTCACACAAAATCAAGATCAGAGGAGGAGACCTATTCATCACAATAAAAAAGAGACCATTTTGAAATCTCAGTCTTCCAATGGCTTATGGAAATCCTGAAAAAAACCAAACAAAATAAAACAAAAAATGCCCCAAAAAACCCAACAAAAAAGCAAAACCAAGACAAACCGAGAGACAAATTTCAATCAAAAGAGATTCTCAGTCTTTTCTCTCCCCTTCCAAGAAAGGGACAGCCAGTCGGAAAAGTACACACAAATGTCACCTTTTGCTTGTCAGGTTTGCATTACACATCCACAATTTTCTAAAAGATTGATTATAATAAATAATATTTCAGTTACCAGTTCTCATATATGATTTGTCTTTGTTGTAAAGTTCTTGCAAAAGACAAGATGATATCAATCACCTTTATCAGCTCATAATGAGATGACACTACGTCATACCTGAGATGTAAAAACCCGACTACCCAAAACATTGTATTAATGTGCAAGGTCCCTAAATTGTTCCATTATTTTAATGGAACAATTTAATCAATGTAAATTTCACTGTTTAACAAAACTAACTGCTTGGATAGTCAAATTTAATGTATTTTAATTACTTGATGTTCTGCTCTGGTGAGCTGCTACATCAGAAAGTAAAAAAAAAATGAGGAATCTTCCCCTAAGAAGAATATTTCCAGACTAGACCTGTTTCTATGCTTCATAACTTGTTTAAAATGTAGGCTGTGTAGAGTTCTATATAGGAACATGAATAATGCTCAGCAATAATACTGATGTTATTTTTGTTCCCCTACATACACTAAGTAGCTTATTGTTGATATTGCTTTGCCTCTGGCAAAAAATAAGAAGCATTTTGTCATTTTCTTCCTACTTTTTTGTGTATGTAAAATCAGATTTCTTGTATTATGCCATAGCATTGAAAGAACTTAAGAAATTCTCACATGTGAATCTTTTGTTTCTGTTCATATATACATATACACACACTTTGAATGTTTTCAGTAAAAGACTTTCACATTTGGAAAAGCTGATCTCCACAAATACTACCAGTTACAGTTACATTAATGAGGGCATTTTTATTTACATCCAAGAACAGTCAGACAGATAAATCAACAGCACCTATGCACACTGACAATATTCAGACAATGTTAAAAAATATAAGCAAAGATTAACCAGCTGAAATCTTGGTTTTGTCAAAAGTAAATTTTATCTGGTATATTCTGAAAGAGACGAGACAAGCATACACAGATTTCATATACAGGACTTCATCTGTCATACCCTGAAGTAGAGTTTGCACAGAACAATACATAGACCACTATAAAATCTGGTTTATTATATAATTCACTTCAGTCCTGAATATATCAACTTAGACAAGCAAAGAAAATGGTTATCTTCACAAAGATTTAAGATGTAGATGTATATTGACATGGAATAAGAAGTTTTCATAACTTACAGAGAGTTGTATTATTTTTCAGAATAGTAAAGCAAATAGACCCTAACTTTGATAAAGACAAATTATTTGATACATCATGAAATTCTTCATTATTCCCGCAATACACACAAAGTAGTAGAATTATATAGATCTTTGTTATGATCCATAATCACTTCCATCTAAACATGCCTTTAGCAGTAATGCATGTTCTTCTCGTTCGAAGACACGCTGTACCATTTCTGATGGTATGAAGTCAGGAGTGCTAAGAGAAAAAGTAACATGATTCTCAAGTATAAGATGAGAACACTCAGTGCATACAGAGGATCTCAGTAAATAGAAACCAAGTTTATTCCATAGAAGCGCTATGCCCTAAACTCTTCAGCCACAGGATCACACTTCTTCATCAGATCAAGATGTCCTTCCTTCAAAGCTGCATGTTTAAATTTTATACCTGTCTGACAGTTTTGGTTTAGGATTGAAGTGGTTTCCAGCATCATTTGAGGCAAGTATAGATAAAGACTGACTGCATCATTTCTGTAAGTGTCTTGTTCAAGAAAAAGCAAACTCAATTTGGAAACCTACAAACATCTTTAAAAACATAATAAAGGAAAACAAATTATGAAATCAATCTGACATCTGCTTTCAGGAGTTAATCACGAAGATGCACAACCAGGGCACAACCTTGGAAAAGATATTTTAATGCCTAGCCCATCTCAGGATGAAGCTAAAGATGTTCCTTAGTTCTATTACCTCCCTAATCTTGCACTATCCATTGCTCTTGCTAAGTATTTCCTTGCTATGAATTGTCTGCTATTTAACCTATTTTTGCAACTTCTGAATTTAATAATTAAAAACAAGTATGACAGTGAAAATAAGCAGAAGGCATAAGCAGACTGTCATTTAGATTAATATTAGTCGTTAGTCTCGGTAAGTGATAAGGCTGCATCACACTGCAGGCTGCTGGCCTTGGTGTCAATTGCCCTTTCAGACTTTCATGCTCTAAATGGTACTTCCTGAGGTATCAAAACCACACAAGCTGCTTATGGCAGCAATTGAATCAAAGATCAAATTCGTAGGGGCTGGGGCATCAAGAGAAATAGAAGCATTGACCTTTGTAAGCTGCATTTATCAGCACTGTTAAATACCAGCTAGGGGAAGGTGTTCTGTACCTCTTTTGCCATGCACCTCCATTCTTCGTTGGCAATGGAGTACTGAACACTGATTTATCCAAGACACTTACGCAGGGAGGGAACAGCTGCTCTTGATGCTAACAGTGTGACTTGCTCCTTGACTCTTCCAACCACAAAAAAGAAAAAAAAAAAACTCCAAACCCACCACTGAATCACAGTCCATTTTGCTTCGCTTCTGATCAAGTTCATACTGTCTTTTGATTGTAGCCTCCTGTGGATTCTCACTTCTATAAAGTACAGCACTCTTTTTCTTCTTCCCAAAATTGTTTTTTACAGTGTTTGGAGAAAGTCTTTGTCCTCAGTATCACAAGGTTAACAGGAGGGAATTTTACTTAGTTTTATTTCATCTGTGTAGAATTGCCATGAGGGGAAAAAAAAAGAAAAAATAGATAGCCAAAAGGAGGAAAAAATCATGACTGTAGAAAACCTGAAATGAGTCCAATCTCATCACAGATATTTTATTGACCTTAGTATACTATTTTTTGCTATTTACTACTGTTTTACTGGATGCTGCATTTTCATCCAATTTGCTGTATTTTCCTTGGCAACTTTCTTATTCTTATTCAGTGAGGCTGAAAACCTTTGAGTTGTTAATGAATATATAGCTGGTAAGAGAAATGCAGTATCTCTGTCCTATACATTTTATTTACTATGCACAGAACTATTTATTAATGTACTGTAAATAAGACACTAACTGCTAATAACGACTGATGCCTTCAGATTTGCTGCTTAACTGTTCTGCTGTATGTAAGCCAGTTAAATATGATGGCTTTAATTGCAAATTCATTAATTACTCAAAAATATTTTTCAAGTAAATTTAAAATTGAATAGAAATGTGTATATTGGCACTCACAGGCTTAAAGAATTCTGTGTTGTTGCTGTTGTTTCTTTTAAATAAGAGTATAACTTGAATTTTCAAAGCAACTATCCTGGGTTTTTTTACTTTCAATTTGTACGAGGTTTTTATAGAGCCAATCAGAGTATTAGAACATATTTCAAAACAACTTTATAGACATATATTTTGGGGGAACTTTTCACATCATAGATTTTAAATAGTAAATATTATTATAGTATCATACATATAAGAAAGATCTTTAAAAAAACAACTGTGATAAGACAGAGTTCAGATGAGTTTTCCCCTTCTGACACAAATTGCTTTCTAAGCTGCTGGCAAAGAACTCTTATTTTGGCATCGGGAACAGAAGTAAAGGAGATGGACAACTAGACTTGATTTATTCTGTATAAATCTGGACAGGCAAGTTATTCCAGAACTTCCAGGGCCTTTCTAGAAATTCAAGTTATTTTTGAACTCGCCCTTTACAGCTCTCCTCTCCTTTTCTGTCATCTTAAATTAACGACACTCTTCTATTGCCATCTCCCTTCAAATATATTCTTTACTTTTCCTCAACTTCTACATCAAATTCTTCTTGATGAGACTCTGAAAAGTTTATCCATCTCTGCCTTTATTTGAACCGCCAGCTTCTTCCCCATGGCCTTCCAAACGACTGCACGGCAGAGGTCCTCAGCTGAAACAGTGATTCTGGATTGGTAGGTACCTGCTCAGCCACTTCTATCACAGCCAAGTGTCCTGTTCTTTCCAAAGAGCAAAGAATTCAATCCAAAATTTCAGTGTGTGAATTTAGGACACTTCACCCTTTAATTTTCTCTCTGGTAAAATTTAGGGATTGTGAACCAGGTCTGCATTTGCAGTTATTTCAAGTAGCTCTTTTCATGTCAGGCCTTAATGTTTCATGAGTAGCTGTAATAATTATGTCCCTAACAAACTGAAGTAACAAAAAGCATGCAGACTCTTTTTTTTTTTCCACTCAAGAATATTATTTTGAATATATGTTATGAATTTTATATTAAAGTTTGACGAAACTGTTGTACCAACAAACAAGATATAGTTCTAAATGCTGGTTATTTGACTCAGTTATAAGGTTGCATCCATCAAAATTCTGAATTCCATGTTTTTTATATATATGGAAATATGTTATTGAATGACCCATAAAAAAAAGGTAATTTTTAGCTAATTGTACATATTCAGTTTCTGAAAAGTTTCTGTAAAAGAGAGAACTGGCAAAGATCAAGTATGTCCTTTTTTCCTCCTTCTCTCAAACACACAGCACATCATTTTTATCAGCCATTGAAGGAACAAAAAATGTAAGGAAATGATGCACTGTTGACTGCAGTAATAGTTGAGAAAACAATCTGTACTAAAGTAATTCTTCTATTGTATTATAACTCTATGTAGCTTTGAACACTTACATTACACAGAGAAAACAGAAAAAGGTAAAAATTCTTTACATGATGGATGTTATGGCATTTGCAGGAGTACATTGTCAGACACAAAAACATATTGAAACTATTTCAATGGCATAGCAGCACAGAAAACTTCTCATAAGCAAAATGTTTATTCGACAGGGAAATCTACTGCAGAAAATCCTGTGCAGTGTCTGTGTTGAATCATCCTGTTGAAATGCTTATCAACAGGACATTCAAAATAGGCAGCTTACATTTTTTTTTTCCTGATTATTAGAAATGTGATTACAAACATCCTAGTGGGTAGAAAATGTTTGCATGTTCCATTTATGAAGCTAAAAATCAGATAAGAAATTCAGAAGGACACAGATTCTTAAATCCTTGAAGCTCTGCCACTGCATAGACAAAGAGTTTGCATTCCGGCTCTTTCAGACTCTATAATATGTTTCAGTTTGCCAGCACTTTGCTGATAAAAGCTGTAATATTAGTAAAGAATTCATGCATATGATGAAGCATTTTCTCATCTAGTAAAAGGCTTATAAATGGGTTTATTTTTGTTCACAGATTGATATGCTTTTCTGATTCTGGGCTACAATGGCCTGCTGGATAGAAAACAATTTGAAAGCTTCCAGTGCCCTATCCGATAGATTTTATTTAAGGGAATGCAGCTGGACCAAAGAGTGCTATAAAAATTAATTACTAAAATTTCTGTTTCATAAACTGATAAAAGCTTTTTGATTATTCTTAACAGTGCTTCAGACGGTCAACAAAACCCGGGAAATTAAGTTTGACTCTTTTTTTAAAAAAAACAAAACAAAACAACACAACTGTCTTTTGTGTTTCAGTCATATCCCTGCATTTACTCTTTTGTCCTTTGCTGGTTTGTGTGAAAAGATTTTAATTCAGGTGTTCTTGTGTTTACATTATAAGTTGTTTTGCCAGATGCCACACAGAAACAGAAACACACCCAGATGAAATTCGTATAATATTAAAATGCTGTTATTTGGAACAGGGAAAGTCAGGGTAAAACACCCTCCTGCAAGCAGAGCTGTTAGTAAAATGGTTTTCCCATGCATTCTGTCCTCTTTTTATTCTTTATCTTAGATTCTGGATTCAATCTTAATGTCAAAGCCACTGAGTTGTATTCTTATTGTATTCTTATTTTAGTCTCAGTTTGTCCTCAATGCAGATTGCAAGAAGGCCTAAGAAAGTATACTTTATACCTAACTGAGTCTACGATACTGTGTTTTAGCAGCTATCAATGTGTCCGCTGGCATAATAATGTATTAGTGGCAATAAATATTTTTGGAGGATAAAGCTCTTTTGTTTGTTTCCAGGCTAACATTTGACCTTGGTTCCTTAAAATTCTACCACTTTGTTCAGTCAGCCCTTGCTGATCTGGGGTGGTGGGTGATGTGGTATTGAAGGAATGGACTGTTCTTCCTTAGGTGCGGTTCTTCCTTAGCAGATCAATCTCTGTCCCTCACAAAGGCATACACATGCACACATCCACAGGTGAGTTTAGAAAGGTAGCAATGGCCACCTGGCGGTTGCAAATTTCTCATTTTAAACAAAGAGAGGATGCATAAACCTCTGCAATGTCCTTTAACAACTTCTGGTGGTATTCTGCTGGGAGAATGTAGGCTGTACTAATAAATCTGTTAATGGCCAACACTTACATGTGCATCCACCATCATCAAAAGCACCAGCAGCAAAGGAATTATGGCCCTCATTGGGACTCTACAGACTGAGCTGATGACTCTGATGATGTCCAGCAATTACACGCGTATTCAAGTCCATCATCACATATGCAATGAGGATTTCTAAGCAACATTTTTTTTATAAATTATTCTAAATCTATACATTACCAGAGGAAGGAAAGAAGTTTCTGTTGATGACCTCAATAACTATCACCTTGAACACAAGAATTCTGCTTCCTTATTGATCTATTCA
Source organism: Dromococcyx pavoninus (assembly GCA_033558185.1). Lineage (NCBI taxonomy): Eukaryota > Metazoa > Chordata > Aves > Cuculiformes > Neomorphidae > Dromococcyx > Dromococcyx pavoninus. The sequence continues at coordinate 309,413 of JAUMJL010000389.1, read as the reverse complement.
GATTTCTTCAGGAACAAGTAATGGGTGGAATAAAATATGGTCCTTAACTACACAGAATATGTTTTTTGTTTTGTTTCCCACCAAGTTGAAACAACAAATACTTGTAAAGTATGTTTGATGAAGATCTTGCACTACATAAGGAAAATCAAGCATCTCTCTCTGGTATTTAATCACCTAATAAATCCCTGTAAAGTTACGAACAGATTTCACACACTTAATTGGCCACATACCAAATTGTCACCTCGACAATGAGATATAAGTGGGGTTTTTTGGAAAAAAAAAAAAAGCATTAAGTATACTGCAGTGCAAGAGTTTGAAACACGTTCTACGAAGACATGATACAGCTCTGTATGAAAGCAGGAAAAAGTGTCCAAATGCTTTAGTTCCAAGACCTCATTCAGTGCTGACCAGCAAATGTTCAAGATCTAGATCCAGCGATTCTCTTCTCAGGAAAACTTATTCTCAGGAAAATAAGATTTCTAGTTACCATATCTGAAGTTACCATTTAACATATCAGAACAGTATAGAGAAGTGTAAAGAACTCTTAATAAAATTTGAATTTGCAGCATATAGTTTTATAGATCCTTACCATATGTATCAGTATCACGAAGTTTGGGATTTTTCTAATAAGTATATAAAAAGTTAAAATGCATAAAAATTATTCCAATTTTGTTAGTGAAAACTACATGTCACAACAATATCATTACAAAGCTGAGATTGTTCAAAGTATCTGTTATTTCTAACAATTAAATCACAATCTATAGATACTTATGAGCGATAAAATGATACTTAACTTGTCGAGCAATAGACATCAGTTATTACTAAATGAGAAAGAAATAGTTTTACGGAAGAAAGCAAATAATTATAATCTAGTTGCACCTGGATTGTAACTGCTGGATTTTGTGAAATGTGGAAACTGCCTCAAGTGAATAGTTCTACTTTTCTATCCAATACATTTTTAATTCTCTTCTATTTGCTGTACCATTCAAAAGGAATGGGGAGAAAGTAATTGAAAACCTGCAGGTTAGGGTGTTTTCCTGAGAGTTGAATGTCTGAATCATCTTGACTGAGAGAGGAACTTACTTGTACGGTCTTGAAAATGAATAGAAAATTGTCCTTTGCCTTCCTTGTCTTGGCATCATAAATGTCCTCCCCACCACAGCACTAGGATTTTCTACCCTACTCACACAAGCATAAGTTGTCCCAGCTTCACAAAATCTTTCCAAAGTCTGTTTTCCAACCTACATACCATCATATTTTACTGAAGCTTATATCATAATAACAAGAGGAAGAAGAAAACTAATTATGTTCAATTTTATTCTGGTTTATTTTTAGACAGGACAGTTGCTGATTTATACGCAGTAAGTTTTACTACAGTAACAGTTGCATTACTCTATCAACAAGATGAATTCCAGGGAACGTTCAATGGTGGCCAAAAGCAATGCTGCATGTGCTACCATATACAAAAACATTCAGCTCAGTAAATTGTTCTTTATTACAGCTATTACTGGGTTATGAAAATCTTATTACTAATTGATTATTAACTCAGAATAATGTATGCTTTCAGAGAATGCCAGCCAGCCAGCAAACACAATGTAAATCAACATTTATTTCTTACCTGTTTCATTCATCTTCTTCAAGTCCCACTAGACCAAATACAAAATAAAGGCTAAAAACAAAGTCCTTTCTAGTGGTAAAAAGAGATGGGAGACAAAATAAATTGATATAAGAGTAAATAAAAAGAACTGAAAAGCAAAAGACTAGTCATAATTTTAAAGCAGAAGAGGAGAGAGAATCTAAACACCTTCATACATTTCTATAGCTGGACTACTGTAAATTTTGGTGTGAAACTAAAAAGCCACAAGGATAATGATAAGAAGAGACCTTTCAGAAACTACACAGCCTTGTATGTGGATATGTACACTATTTCCACAGAGTTCTGCAAAGATTAGTCCCATAATTTTCAAGAACTTCTTTTGAGTTTATTTCCTGTCATATGTTGTGAGAGCCCCAAAGATGACATTTATTTTACAGAAGTATAGAATTACTTCCCATAACAAGCTTTCATTTAAACAGCTACTCAAGTCTTTCTGTATAAAAAAGGGCTTTTGTTCTGAGGAGAACATGCATGAAAGCACAGCAAGTATACTACCAGTCTACATTACCAAATTGTATATTTTAATTTACAGTCAGAATATTCTGATGGTTGGATAGATCACATATATTTTTTCCCACAATTTAAGTTCCACAAAGAATACTTATTCCATATGAGTTCAAACAATCTTCAGAAAAGGGACAATTTTGTTTAGTTTGTACTTGTGAACTACACAACCTCACCAACATGAAGGAGCATGTTGGAAAAGACTTCTAAGATCATCAAGTCCAACCTTTAACCTAACACTGCTAAGTTCAACACTAAACCATGAGCACCACATCTACAGACTCTACAGCTTCCCTAGGCAGCCTGTTCCCATGCTTGACAACCCTTTCAGTGAAGGAATTTTACCTCATATCCGGTCCAAACATCCCCTGGCACAACCTGAGGCCATTTCCACTCTTCACGTCACTTGTTACTTGTGAGAAGAGACAAACTCCCATCTCATTGCAACCTTCGTCAGGTAGTTGTAGAGTACAATAAAGTCTCCTTCAGCCTCCTTTTCTCCAGAAAAAAAACAGTCCCAGTTCCCTCGACCACTCCTCATAGGATTTGTGCTCTAGACCTTTCATCAGCTTTGTTGGCCTCCTTTGCACACACTCCAGCACCTCAATGTCCTTCTTGTAGTGAGGGGACCCAAAACAAACCTAGTATTCAAAGTGTGGCCTCACCAACACTGAACATGGGGAGACAATCACTTCCCTACTTCTGCTGACCACACTATTTTTTATACAATCTGGGATGCTGTTGGGCTTCTTGGCCATCTGAGCACACTCTTGGTTCACGTTCAGCTATTGGCCAACACCTCCGGATCTTTTACCACTGGGCAGGTTTCCATCCATCCGTCCCCAAGTTTGTAGTGTTGCATGTGGTGTTGTGGCCCAAGTGGTACTTAACCTTGTTGAACCCAGTACAATTGTCCTCGGCCCACTGAGCCAGTCAGTACCTCTGCAGAGCCTTCCTGCCCTCAAGCAGATCAACATTACCACCAAACTTGGTGTTGTCTGTAAACTTACTGAGGGTGCACTTGATCCCCTCATCCATATAATTGATAAAGATATTAAATAGAACCGGACCAAACACTAAGCCCTGGGGACACCACTTGTGACCGGCCTCCAACTGGATTTAACTCCATTCACCACAACTCTTTGGACTTGGCCAAGCAGTCAGTTTTTTACCCTGCAAATCTTACACTCATCCAAGCCTTGAGGTGCTATTTTTTTCCAGGAGAATGTTGTGGGAAACGGTATCAAAGGCTTTACTGAAGTCTAGGTAGATAACATCTGCAGCTTTTCCGTCATCTACTAAGCAGGTCACCTTGTCATAGAAGGAGATCAAGCTAACCAAGCAGGACCTGCCAGTCATTCAATTTTAAGTGCTTATAAATTGAAGCTATGGGCTATCCTACTTACAATAAAGTTAAGTGTAGCAAGGTTTTTATACTTATCTTGATAATGCTGCCATCAGTAGAGGTTACTGCCCACAAAATTTACCAGCATGTACATGTAATTGCTCTCCAATATGGTTAAAAATGTGATTTACGTTGGGGGGGTGGAATTGCAACTATTTTAGTAACAGGAATGATTTTATGAGAACCATGTTCAGGAGAGGCTATAAAGGAATTTAACACAGCAAATCTGAGAGAAAGGCTCAGCAGTGTGGAGCTGAAGTTCTCTCATTTTCATGTAAATAAGTCATAAATCATCTTTAATTCTTCAAGCAAAAAATTGATTACAAGGAGGTAGAAGTGAACAGTCTGTAAAGTCACAGATACTATATATATTAAAAGTAACTTCACCTCAGCTCTTAAATGGCACATAACAATTGTTTATCTTAATAAATTCCCTTTCCTAATAAGTTCCTTTTTCTACCTAAGTATGAAGGTGAACTGTCCTTATTTGTAAAGCTCTTAGTGAAAAAAAGGACAGAACAACACTAGACATGTTTTGCTGTAAAATGTATAAGAACAATGTGTATTGATTCTAGTTAAGGTTGATTCAATTGTTAAAAATGACTGGAAGAGAATAAAGCTATCTCTTTGAAAATAAATATATCCGAATTCTTGGAAAGACCAAGTCTCTAAGTTGAAATAACTTCTTGCAAATACAACTTCATATATGAATATTAAATGTCAGCTAGTCCTGCAGAAGTAAACACAGTTCAACTTGATACTAAATTTGTTTTGTCAAATTTTATGCAAAGAGATTAGGTTCACAAAGATCAGCCTCAGCCAAGGGAGACCTAACTCTCTAGGCTGCCCCAAGGAAAATTTAGAACATCTCTGTTAACCTCCAGCTTTGAATTGCTCTCACATGAACTGGGTAGAAGGAAAGAGACAGAGACTGAATGAGTGAGAGCCTTGAAAAAATTCACAATGTGTGCAGCAGCAGAGTAGCCCACGAAGAGCCCTTAGAAACCCCAGTAACTCAGGGCAATCACTTTGCAAATGCATCTGTTTGCAGTGTATGTAGACAAATCCAGACTAGATTTAATGTGGCTAAATTGAATGCCATTAACAAAGTTGCAGCAACACAGGTTTTAGCATGAAGAGATAGGTACAACTGTGAAGCTTAATTTAAGAACCTAAGCAAGTGGTCTAATTAGATAAAGTGGTTAACCTCTGCATCTGTGTACAGATGACTGACAAGATAGGCTCAGCTTGGTGAGAACTTCAAGCAGAATCCTCAATTAGAATCTCTGCACTCCCGACAAATCCATAATACTAATCCTGAAAAAGCATACATAGATCTAAAAGTCTCTGTATTGTGTCATTTACATGGTAAAAATGAAGTTGCAACAGCATATTACTGCTGTAGGAACACAGCAAGCTGACTCAGCTGCCTCTATCAGTCTCACCAGCCGCTTAATCCTGCCAGATAAGCTCTCAAGTCTGTCTAAATTACTAAATGAAGTTAATACAAATGATGATGTGAGCCTCTATAGCCACACAATAATGGTTTCAGGAAGGTCTTCACCCTTTCTGGGTGTGACTTGAGATTTCTACGTCAAAAATTAGAACTGATATTTCATTTTCTGAAGGATGCAAAGGAGACAAAAGTATGCAATTTAAGCTGTTGGAAAGACTTTGGTTTCCTGTTTTGTTATTGTTCCTATTTCTCATGATGGCATAAAAAGATAAAGAGGTATTTGGGCATCTTGTGAGTCAGTGTGCATCCACTGCCCTCAATCTAGTAGTGGAGCTTGGAGGGTCTAGTCATACTGAACTGGCTTAGGCTTGCTTAGCCAATGAGGGTGGAGGGGATTGTATCATAAAGCAAGAGTACTAAAAGCATATTCTGATAGGACTGAGCTTTACACACCACTATAATGTATGAGCATACAGATCACAACACTGGATTTTTGGCTAAAACTTTACTTCTGAAGCCAGGCTGGCAGAATAAATCGACACCACACCAAGTACATCAAACCAACTGATGATCCTGTCTGGTAACTTTTGGTGGAATCGAGTAACATGACATCATCTACATCATGTTAATGCTTTTACCCATGTGTCAGCGGTTACTTTTGTGCCTTAGAAGCCTCCAAATTAATGCAAATTCTTGGAGAAAATATATAATTTCTGAAAGCTACACAAGGCATAGGAGTGGTACATACTCCATATTTTTAATTCCATATTTCATCTTTGAGTTATTTTAATCTAGATAGTTATGAGCTACTGCAAATATCTGCAATAATAGTTAAGTTTTTAAGTTATTTGGGTAAGTAGCTCATGATTTTATTGTTCAAATAATAAGTAATGATAAATAGAAGCTATTTAATTAAACAACGTGCTTTACACAAAAAATTCTGAATGGTTTATACTAAGTTCATGCCTATTTGGAAGACCAAAAGTAAAAATCACAGTGCCTTAGAACTATCTTTCAACAGACATGACACTTTACGTGTATAGTATTTTATAAGCACTCAAAGCTGGAAGGAAAAAATATATCCACATTTTAAAAATACTCAACAATAAAACTCTTCTATCTTTATGCAAAATTCAATAGAAAAGCAATTGTGCAAGACATATTACGCCCTAGATCTTTATTTAACAGAAAGGTATTTTAAAGTCTCAAGTCAAGTAATAACCTTTTACTTCATAAGAAAAGCCTTTTTTCAGCCTTTAAAGATGAACAACATACAAAGAAAGTCTACTTGTTATTCTTCAGCAGGTTTGTTCTGAACTGCAAATTCAGTTGAAAGAGCACAAAATAACCCTCAAGCAAACAGTCTGAACCTACATAACTTTATTTTCCTTTTTTTTCTTTATTTTACTTTTATGGGACCTGTCAAAATATTTGAGTTATGCTAACAATGAAACAAAAGATAAACATTTGATATCATAGACAAACATGGTAGATGCTTAATCACATAAGAGAACATTCACTCCACTTGCCTCAAAACCTAATTCAAAGACGGTCAGCCAGATTCTCTTCTGTAGTCTATGAAGACAAATGGGCATTTTAGAAGCCAATATGTGCTTCACATATCTTGAAGAGGGACTGATCAACTCCTAAAAGGTTTTAACTGACTAAAAGGAAGCCTAAGCAATTTGTTTAGACAGACATTTTTACAGCTATAGTAGATATACATCACATCGGCAGTGTTTACAGTAGAATATGAAAAATCTCTTGGTCTAGAAGATACCTTCCCAGGGACTATACAATTTCACAAAGTAGTTCCAGCAACTGGCGAATTCAAACCAGATTTCACACTTGAGTAAACATTCAAAACTACTCCTCATTTAAATACAAGTTTGCTGTGACTGTCTTTTTGATCTTAGGAACAGTGACTGGATATGGTAATACTTTGAGTGTGAGAAATTGCCTTAATTTCAATTTTAATTCTACACTATTGAAAGGGAACAGCATAAATCCTTCCATATGATCAGGAAAATTTGCTTCCCCATCCTCCTCTCCCATGCAAAAAAACCCAAACCAAATAAACCCAAACCAAAACAAAAAATATTTAGGAGAGTAATCTCAATCTCGCATTTCATCTCATCTGTCAAAGTCGAATATATATAAGGGTATATATGAAATGGCTGTTACTTTCTAAGTAAATGAATTGGCAAGGTATAACCCAATGTGGGATTTAAAGGCAAGTATCCCAGATCTAGCTGGTATTTCCCTACATCTTACTGACAAGGACACTGGCCTGTGGAAGAATGATGGTGAAGATATATTGCTTTACAAAAATATGGCACAGGCTAAATGGGATCAAATCCACAGGATTCTGGCAGGTGATAATGGACTTAAAAAACATCGCCTAACAAACCCAAAACTCTACAAGATTAGAGAATGCAACAGGAAATGCTGAATGAAGGTCTGTGTAGACAAAGTATCCCACTAAACGTTTCAGAAACTTAAATATGTAATTTAACATTACAAGCACCAAAGCAATCACTGAAGTTCTATTCAGATAATATAAGGCACCTAAATTAGGCAAGTTCTGATTTTCTTCTGGTAGCATTTTTTCATCCCTAATTGAACCATTAATTCATTATTTTTCCCCTCCTATCAGCAAGGCACCATTTGTCATTACGATGAAACTCCTGTCTAAAAAAACCCAAAAGACAACCTTTCTCCTCTCAAAACCACTTTTTTCTGATCTTTACAGAGGTTGCTTGAATGAAGGGGATGAAGTAATTGCAAATCTTTCAGAAAGTAATAATGGAAACCCTAACAGCAATCTAGTTTATTCATACCAGTCCTTCCTCTAATTGTTATCCAGAATGGCCTTGGATTATATCCAACTGAAAGCTGAATTAAATACATATATTATTGGTATCACTACATTACAAATAGTGTGGAAAAGAAGTGCAGTTTCTGCCTTACATTCAAAATTAAGGCAAACCAATTAGCATCTTTTAATTATGGTTAAGCAAACCTCAACACACAAGAGTGTCATGATTGAATTTGGTCCCCTTCTCACCTCATTGAAGTTCATTTAAATTTCAAAAAGACCTGTTCTTTGCCATAGTCTGTTTTTTCCTCTATGTAAAGTTTGAAAAAAAAACCAAAAACCAAACCCTACAACAATCCGGAAACCCCTAAAAACCACGGAAGCCCCTGACTATTTACAAGACAAAGTAATCATTTACACAGGAAACGGTCTTTCTGGGTACCTTTTGTTGAGCTTTGGGGGCAGGTTTATATTCAATGAGGTAACTAAATAACTGCAAGGCCTTGACATAGACACTGCAGCAGAAGTTGCACTCACCATAGCCACGGGCAGAAGCAAGCTGTAGCGGGCTTGGTGACTCCTTTGTTGGTGGGGTTTTTAGTTTGGTTCTTTTTTTTGTGCTGTGTCAGAACAACGTTATGGTTTGATGCTAATTACTAGTTGATGTGCAAATTAGGACCTTAGATCATCATAAATCACAACACGAGACACTGTTGTTTCCATACTTACACACACTGTTCAAAAGGCAATTTTATTTATAGTGGTAAACTTCTCTGCAGAGCAGCACAGCATCCAGAAGAGAGTTTTCAATGAAGCAGCACCAGAACTGTAAGCTTTTTGCTATGCAAAGCATCATCTCAAAACCCTCGAGAATGCAGCCTTTCTGATAGTCTCTGAAAAAGGTAACTTTGCAACTAAAGAAAAATAAAAAGGAATATAACATAATTTTAAAATAAAATTATGAGGCCATGCTCAATTATATGTACCACAGATCCCTATGCGTAGCCCCAGATATCATAGATTTTAATAATATTAAATTATTACACCTAACTGGGAAAGAAAAGTAAAAATCTTATCTAACTTGTCTTTTCAGAATTCAGTGTTATGGGAAGAGCTGTAAATAATTCATACTACAGGGAAGTATGTATTGCTATTCGAGAATGATCAGAGTAATATAGATGTTAAGGAAAAATATACACATCTCTCTCTAGAATAAGAGATCTAGAAATTATTAGAAATACACATAATTTTTTGCCAAAAAGTAAATTTAAATATGTAGCTGGTGACTACTTACATAGTAAGAATAAGCAAACCAAGAATCAGATTCAATTCTTAATCATCGCACAAAAGATCAGTGAATTTGTCTAACTGTGATGCTGAATAAAAATAACTGAGACAAGGTCAAGGGTATTAAGAAGATTGTGAAATCCGTGGTTTGGATTAATTACTATAAAATCCTATAAATTTCGCTTCTGTTTTTCAAATCATTACAGAAATTAAACTAATGTCCTTATTTTTAACAGTCCAGGCTCCAAATTAAATTTATGGTCCAATTTACAGATCCAAAGGGATTTCTTTAAACAATCAGATCTGTTGAAAAGGAATGAAATTATCTCATCTCTAACATCCAGTGACCCAAGGTTAAGTTAAACTTCATACTCAGGAACAGGTAGAAAGGTTCTTTCATTCTAGAGACCAGCAGTTAATATTATGAGATATAATTCATGTACATTCTCACACTATCTCTCTGTTGGATGGAATGAAGGACAATTGTACTATCATGGGTCAAGTCCATGTTCTCATGATGTGCTGATTGCACTGTAACAAGTATAAACTACTAATCTGATGCAGTCATACACATTGCCTGACAGAATCCAACCCCTGCACAACCATCATCAGAAATGAAGGCTTGATTTTGAAATATTCTTGAGATTTTAGCACTGCTCTTGTCAGGGACAACAAGCACTTCTTTAAGGTGGCCACCTGCATGGAAGATTTGCAAAACACAGATTTATTAGAAAAGTACATATTAAAAATTTTAAGCAGTGAGGAAAGTTTTAGTCTCTATGATTGCAATGTATCACACCTGATCTCAAAATAAACCTGAGTAGAACATGAGCTATACTCCAGCAGCTAAAAGACACCAGATACTTGCAGCATTCCAGCACCTGATCCATTCATACAAACAAGTCTGATGCAAAAGGTGAAGTAGCACTATCACTGTCAATTAACTGCTAATTACAGTTCAGGTGAGCATTAGCAATTCAAAGTTAAACAGTTACAGTGGTTCAAACAGAGCAGAAAAATAGGAAGGATTAGCCTGACTCTTCCCCATCTCGAAGAACATTCTAACCTCTCCTTCCCATCTCATTCTACCATTATACTCGATAGGGCTTCTCTTTGGAGTTGTTTTGAATCACAGTGTTTTGTGTTAAGAAAACCTCTTACCTTTTTTGTTTGGAGCAATCCAGCAAGCTTCACTGCTTCTGGAGCCCCTTGCATGTCTGGGTGTTATTTTGTAGAGACTTTACCTTGTTCTCAAAGTCAGAATGTGCTTTTACCTCATGACAACCCCTGCAGAAAACTTGGGCAGATTACTGCAGTACTCCAGTTGTTACACCTCTCTAAGCTTCATGAGCAGATTTTGTTTTCTCTAGCTAGTTAATTTGCTAACTGAAACTTATAGTGGACGCAGTTGAGTAACAGGGATGAACATGCCACAAAATAGACTACTGCAGCTTTGTTTCATGGAGTAACATTGCTCTCCTATTTATCACATGAGAGACCACATCTGGAGCACTCTAGTCCAGTTTTGAGCTCCCCAGCACAAGACAAACTGGAGTGAATCCAGCACAAGGCCACCAAGATATTCAGGGTCATGGAGCAGAAAACATACAAGTATAGACTGAGAGAATTGGGTTTCTTCACTGTTCAGAAAATTATTATTTAAGAGGCAGTTTTATTGCCATTTTCAGCTATCTAAGTCAGGTTGCAGAGTTGATGAAGACTTAGACATAGGAAGTCAAAAGAAAAGGTGAGAAAAGACACAAATTAAACCAAACAATTCTGATTAGAGATCAGGAAAAACTTTCAGTGGTGAAATAAGTCTCTCAGAGATGTCAAGTAATCTCCATCCCCGGAGATACTAAAATCACAGCTGTGTATGACCCTAAGCAAGCAAATCTCAATTTGAAGTTTGATCTAACGTTGAAGTTTACTCTACTGTAAGCAAAGGATGAGACCAAATGCATCCCAAGGACTCTTTCAGCCTGATTATTCTCTAATTCCAGTCTATTTAAATGCTTTGGTTAGTTACAAATGTTATGGTCACTTAGTGGATTTACTTTTTATATGCACATAGATCTTGTTATTTGTGGAGCTTTGTGTTATGGAAAACCACACACCTGCAGAAAAACAATCTCAAAAAGACAATCCCCTACCTTCCCTTATTGTGGGAGTTCTGGGGTTTTGTCTATCACTGTGGCTTGTAAGTAACAAAAAAGCCAAAGAGATCACTGTGACCATTACATGGCTGAATAATGTAGTGAAGCAATACTGCAAATATTTGTTTGCTTTTTTGTTGTTTGTTTTCCTTTTTAAACTGTCACACTTTTTTCAGACATTTCTGAAAGGAAGCCCAGTAGTTAACTATTGATCTTCTAAGACTGTTTCTTGTCAAGCTTAAGGAATTTCTCTGCAAACACCCTCTGTACCAGGTTTATTGACTTCAGCATTGACTTACACTGTTCGCATTTGTCAGGATTTTATCCCTGCCTAGAAAAACTTTTTTCACCGAAAATGCTACGTTAAAAATGAAATCTTCCTGGTCTCAGTCAGATGACATCTCTTGTCATCTAACACAGAAACCTATTTCCTGATAAATTCTACTCCTGATCCCCAGAAAGATCATTTATGGCTACGTAACAGACACAGCACCTTTCAACCTGCAGCACTGGCCACAATGCCAACCAATGTTTTCCTGTACTGGTATTCAATGATCCCCTCTGATTTTGAAAATGTAAGAAAGGTCAGAGCATGGTGGTTTATATTTCTCACAAGTGAATTTGAGTGTTGCCCCACCTTCAAGGCAGGATATGGTTTGTCATTAACACTGTGCAGTCTATTTGTACTGCAAAAGTTATCTTTTTAGTTAAATACAGTAAAAAAGAATAGTAAGGCAGTGAACAGAATTTGCAGAACTCTCTCCTGCAACCCAACAACAGAGTGACAAACTACCAAGTTTCAAGTATGCTCATCAAGTATTGCAGACGTGTAATTCCCCATCTAGAAAAGTCAGAGTTAGCAACAGAAGCTATTTGGAACAAAAGGAAAGAAGAAAGCATTCTGATTAGGACTTATACACTAACAGAAATGATCAAAAGGAAGAGGAGTTGTGTACAATGGTATCAGGGTGGTACAAAGACTGGAAATAGATACTTCGTCAAATGAAAGTGAAATCAAGAGATTTTTATATGCTCTTAAAAAAAAGAAGGAAAAAAAATGTCGCCAGGCATTGTCACCAGATCCTGAAAATCCTGTTTCAGTCCATTTAAAATTGTTGACCAAAGAAATCAAATGTTCTTTTGCAAATAATTCTGACATCAAAATTCTGACTTTATTTCAAAATCACAACTGCTGTAAACTCAAAGTATAAAAATTCCCTATATTTATCTCTAAATACCTGAACAAATGCATGGCACATTACTTAATGTAATAAAAAAAAAAACCAACCTGGAAATACACTACAGTCACATTTTGATGATGTTAAAAGAAAAATTTTTCAACTTCACTGACTATAAGGAATCTACACGGGAAGTATCTTAATTTCAGGAAAGTCTTCAGCTGAAGTTCATAAAATTGGAGGTCCTGAAGCTTGTACCACACAATGTAAAGAGACAGAAAACCAAGTTTTCTTAGTTCTGCTGCTGCTCAAGGAAGTTCTTGCCCTTTCTGGTTTTGCGTTTTAATCACTAAACTAAGTAACTAAAGATTTCCCCACCTCTAATACTTAAGATCACAATTACAGTCTCTGCTCATCTGAATGTGTAGTCAAAAGGGAATTATCTCTTCCACAATATGTGCTGCCTGTTATAAAGATCTATGGCTTAAATAAAAGTGTACCGTTTTCTCAACATTTTCAAGAGCCGCAAACAACCAATTTAGGCTATATTATTGCAAGGTAATTTCAGAAAAATATATTGAACTTGAAAGCACTGTGATAAAAAAGCCCTTAAAACATCCTGACATCATGATAACACATGTCATGTGCCATTAAAAATTCTGCCATTACTATGCCAGGAACGTCTGAACACTGTTTCAAAAACCAAAATAATAAAAATTTTAAAAGCAATATGATACAATAATATAGGGGAAAATGATAATGTTTTCAGGAAATCATCTTTATTCATGAGGACATTTTTGATTCTCGTATTTAACTTAATCTAAGTTACCCACCAGAAAAATCTTTGCAGCATTCATTCCATCTCCTGACTTAGAATGAACATGCTAGGCATTGTTACTCTTATTTCTACTATTTTTTTTCACATTTCTGCAGATCTAAAAGGCATGAAATGGTTTAGGAATGATCAGAAAGTACAAGAATAAGTCATAAAACAAAGATTTTCTAATCTTTAGAACTCCACCCTCACCACCCCTCAGTACTAGCTCCCCAAAACATGCACTCGCTTAACCAAACCTATCCAAACAAAAAGAAAACAACCAAACAAAAGAACACCCCAGCCATTACCATCCATCTGGTGGCTGTAAAACAACCTCTTCAGAGCCAAAGTTGTTTGACAGGTCAGTGGAGCCCACGCAGCACCTTACAAAGACATCTAGCAACTCACACCCCATCCCAGGAGACAGCCAGGAAGACCCACAGCCAGCACTGGGATGAGAAAGGAGAAGAGCTTCTGGCAGACACATGGCATTAATTAAGTCAACTTGCTCTAAGCAAACAGCAGAAATGTTGAGAAGCTGAAATGGCAGCAACCACTTGTTTCTCTGGAGGGTCAGATGGAAGTCAACAATAGATTCAATTCACTCATAAGGGAATGGTGCACTATAAATGAAAATATGTTTGAAAGCACAGAGAAGCACAGAGTAAAGGTTAAGAGATTATCAGATTCACTGCTGTCATTCATGTGGGCTGCATAAGACTGTGCAGAGCCAGCATGGATGACTCAACAGCAAGAGTCCTGCACTTTTGTAACAGGAGGATGTCAGTGAGGTTAAACCACTTTTTCGTATACACCATTTTTGTTTCTGTTAACCCAAAAGATAGGCTATAGCCCTAAAGATGCTCTAAATGAGGAAATAAAGACACAGATCTCGTACACACATCTCTTGTAGTAGAGTGCAATTCTTTGCTAGAGTTTTCTACACTATACTGGAGCAACATTATCTAGTCACTTCAGACATTTCTGTTCTAAGAAAACTATAAAGCAGTCCTTAATCATATAAATACAAATCCATAATCCTCAATAAAAAACAGATGTATCTACTCCTTCAGAAAAACATTTTGCACAACTTACCCAGAATTTGAACAATTATGACATTTTTAATATTTAAAGTTTTCTGTAGAGTCCTTATAACTGTATTTCCAGTTCCCCAAATTCTCTTGATAATGATGAAGTGTAGGAATTACAGAAAGTCAATTAACACTGAAATGTCTTGGACAAAATCCCATAATGCTTTGCAAGCTGACAATAGGTAAGTTCTGTGTGGCAAAAATACCTTCATACAAATGAAGGCTTTGTTTAGTTCACTACTTATCTCCCTCTTCTTTCCTACTGCACTATGCATCTACATATCTGCATCAAGATCATATTTACAAATTAACAAATTTCTTAACTGTTCTGTGAGGAATCCTACCTAAGTTCACCTCTTCGGTTCTCCACACTATATTCATATATTCAGTGTTGGGGGAGAGGTTTGTTTATTAATGTGAAGAGTTTTTTCCACTAGTTTGCCACCTGGCAGAAAAGACAGCACCATTCAGTGATGAGTTTAGCATCATATGCTTATTTATGCTCCAGAATTTTATCACACACAGGTCAAAGCATGTATGTGAATAAAAGATATAATGAAGGTTTTTATGAAGATACAAAAATGCATGTGAACAAATGCAAGCAGATAACCTCTAACTACAAGCACAAATGAAGTATTCATAAAATTATAGGTAAGATCATAAAAAAATATTCTGTCATGTCTCAGTAAATCTGTATTATATCCTGTGTCATTAAGAGACAGATCAACATGACAGCCAAAGGACTAACATGTTCCTTTTTGCAGATTCCCTATTCATTAATCCTCAGGTTATTTATTTGTTTGTTTATTTTCCTGTTTTGATGGAATGGACACTCAGTTTTTCTTACACTCCCCTTACAGGGAAAGCAAGTAAAGGTAGCATTCAGGTAATTCTCTCTAATTAAGTCATGTCATGAGAGTTTAATGGTGTGAATGTTCAACAGGAACACTCATTCTGATCTGCCAGCTACCAGTAAATTATGAGTTGCCAAACATAATCAAGAGAATTAATTACAAGAGCGATCAGCAATGTCAAGCTGGATAAGGAAATTTATGCTCATTACACAGCCACAGTTGAGAGATTCACAGAATAGTACAGAAGGTTTTAATTAATAAAAGCTGTGGGAATATCAAACAAATTTTTGCCCTGACAAGACTTTGAATTTCAGATTAAAAACCAAATATTTGAACTGTTAATCCTGATTGTATTTTCTATTATTTAAAATAATCATATATTATCTTCATATATTGTTCACCACTCCAGTATCTGGAGCACTGAACATAAATGTTCACAGAATCATAGAACCATAGAATGGGTTTGGTTGGTAGGGACCTTAAAGTCTATCCAGTCCCAACCCCCTGCCATGGGCAGGGACACCTCCCACCAGCCCAGGCCGCTCAAGGCCCCATCCAACTTGGTCTTGAATATTTCCAGGGAGGAGGCATCTACAGCTTCCCTGGACAACCTGTGCCAGTCTCTCACCACCCTCATCATGAAGAATTTCTTCCTAATGTCTAATCCAAATCTTCCCCCTTCCAATTTAAAGCCATTCCCATCATCCTACCACTACAGGCACTTGTATAAAGTCCCTCCCGAGCTTTCCTGTGGCCCTCTCAGGTACTGGAAAGCCGCTCTAAAGTCTCCCTGGAGCCTTCTCTTCTCCAGGCTGAACAAGCCCAACTCTCTCAGCCTGTCCTCATAGCAGAGGTGCTCCAGCCTTCTGATCATCTTCATGACCAGCCTAGAATGTATAATATTAATACCATTATATTAGAAGACAAAGGTAAATGCTCCTAGTTTTTGCTAGCAAGCACTCTCCTGAAACACACTGGAAAACACTTCAAGAAAGGGCTGCTTTGGATAGTGGGAGAACTGGGGACAGAAACTCCAGGAGTGTTCCCCAGCAGAATTTTCCTGAAATATTGCCAAAATATTAAGATAACTGCAAGAAGTTAAGGCCTTTCATCCTCTAGTCAGGCAGTTTCTGTTGAGAGCATTTTCACTTTGGATGCATCTCATGGGAACAGCATCAGGAGATAATCAGCTACAGGTTTAATCACCTTAAATGCCTAGCATAGAACAACCAAAAGAAAATTAAATTCAAGTCTAGGGAATGAATTTTTTTTGCTTAGCAAATAAATTTTAGGCTACCTGCCACAACCACACTAACTCAGGCTGCAAATATTCGATTCATGTAAGCACTGAGATTCACAAATCTTAATTTATTGACCAAAGAATCATCAGTATCAGCCATCTGGGAATACTCAGGTAGGGTTCTGTTGATTCCTCTTCCTATGACTGATACTCTATGGGACACATACTAGTTATTATACCAGTGAGAATTACTGAATACCCTAGTGGTTAGAGTTTACCAGAGAGACATCAGTTCCAGGCTCTAGTTATGCATTTGTAGAAATTCATAAATATTTTGAAACAAATTGAGGTATTCTCTCTCTTAGGAAAAGCCTGCAATCAATAAACTTAGGACACAATTTCTCACTCAGTGTCAACAACGACTTAATTATCCCAAGAAAGAAAAAGGCTTCAAAAAGAGGGATTTAAAGACTCCCACTGCAGAATACTTCCAGCTAAGCTGTTAGCGCATCTTCCTCTGTGTCCATCTCTGTCTCTATCCATGGTTCCATCACCAAGGAATTATTTAATCCAAATAAAATGGAATGATAACTCTTCCTTCATTCATATTTTGTGGAGCATTAGATATGTTCAGTGGCTCTGCACCAAGTGATCTGTGAGTTAGTTAATGCACAGCTTGCACCTATGCTGTCAAAAAGGCTGTGCTTAGCTAGTAAATTCATCTGGAATTTAGGAGATGAGCTGCGTATTCAGCTGATAAATACCATCAAAAGGCTGGCACTTCTATGAATACCTAATACTGGCCTCACTGAATATTTAAGTAACTAGGAAATTTCTCTAGGGGAAACCTAGGTGGTTGGATTTAACAGATGGCAGCTGAGCACAGATTTCTGAAGGTTTTCATTGTGGGTGTAAGAGGCTGAAGTCTGAGGCAAGTATGAACCTTCTGTGGATCTACACCTTGCCCTACTTCCCACCTGGATTAGAGATCAGACCAGAAGGTTACCAAAGGACAGAAAATCGGAGCATGTAACAAGATACAGGGGCACAGAGTCAGACAAATGACAGAATGATCACAAGAAACCTGTTTTTACACAGGAGGAAGTGCTCCTAATTTACCAGCTCTGTAATTATCATCCCCTGGACATGAGAAATCAAGCAAAATGCAAGATCAGGAGTAGAGACGTACATGACTAGACAACGGCATTGTTAACATGATGGCTTAGGGGGAGGCTCCAATCTTCTCCCAGCCCTTCGAAATGTGGCCTCGCTGCACACACTGTGAAAAGACTAAGATATTTCTATCTCTTTGCAAACACTACTCTGCTCCTTTGTTTTATTTCTGGTCTAATAATTCATCAAACTTGAAAGGCAATCAATCAGACAAACAGTAAAAACCAAGGACAAAAAAGCTGAACACATCTACCAAACCTCTGATTTTACAAACAGTTCTCATTTTAATTCATATTAATTGACAGTCAATCATTATTGATTGTGAAATGCTTCAGTAAGCTAAAAGATTCCTTATTCTCAGCTGTGATACCTTTAACATGTATCCTTTCACATGATATACTTACAACATTCCATAATTCTTAGGTTCCCAAACAATATTTCTACATAGAATTTTAACACGCAGGCTCTCTCCAGCTCACGGTAAATAGAAACAAAGTTGTCACAATTCAAAGTCACTCAAGTTTTCCTGGATTTCATAGTTCTCTTAATTAAATATTCAAAATAAATACTACAAAAAACAAAGTGGAAGTGGAAGAAAAATAGCTGGCATACATATTGCCTTGACTTCTGTAAGCACGACAGAAATGTAGTGTTTTGGGATAATGGAACAGTACCCAAGGCAGAACATCTAGGAAATTCGAAAGAAATTTCTGAGATTTTTTCTTCTTTTGTGTCTCATATTAAATTCCATCCCTCACCAAAAACTCAGAACAAAAACTGTAAACCATTGTATGGGCTTTGCGTGACAAGGTTCCGGTAACAGGGAAGGGACTGTCAGAAGCTGCCCACATGTTTGAGAGGACCAGTGTCAGCTGGCTCCAAGATGGACTGGCCAAAACTGAGTCCAACAGCAACGGTGGTAATGCCTCTGGGATAAGAAGGGGGAAAACCTGCTGCACAACAGCAGCTGGAGACAGGAGTAAGAACATGTGAGAGGAACAGACCTGCAAACACCAAGATCAGTGAAGAAGGAGGGGGAGGACATGCTCCAGGTGCCAAAGCACAGATCCCCCTGCAGCCTCAGGTGAAGACCACGGTGGCTCAGGCTGTCCCCCTGCAGTGCATAGTGGTCCACAGTGGATCAGATATCCACCTGCAGTCCATGTAGGACCCCATGCTGGAGCAGGTGGATGCCCATTGGAGGCAGTGACCCCATACAGGAGGGGAAGGAGATATTCCAGGAACCTCCAGACACCATTTACTCTGCTCAGTGTTTGCAAGAATTCTCCTGAGCTAGCAGCATAGACTTCTTTATGGTTAATAAAATGAAATTAACTTCTAAGCAGGATTCAAAGTATTCTGAAGTGCAATAGGCCAAACAAATTGGATGTCAAAATGTGTCTCCACTTAAAATAAAGGAAGTCCAGAGAACTGTCCCAGACATAGTTGCAATTGTAGCTAAAATAATATGGTCATGCATGGTGAATCCCAAGACTATTGTCCCTGTCATGCATTTATGTGAGAGATACAATAATTGCTAAATGGCAGTTCAAATATATACAAGTACTTCATTAATTCTGATGTTTTTTCTCTCTCATTCACCAGTCTATATTTTTAAGAGAGAAAGTTCAATTACAAAAGTACGTTGAATGGAAACAGAAGTGGAAAAACTACTTCAAAAGCATTTGAACCAGGATTTAAATCAGAGTATGCACTAGATTTTATGTTAAATTCCATTAGCATCTTTCCAATTCCACAAGTGTAAATAAGGCTTATCATTACAATCACACTCTGCACTTTATAAGGTGTTATCTTCACTTCTGTGACATGAATAATCAATCATTGGAAGCGTATCAGCATCACAAAATTTGTCACAATAAAAACTACCATAAAAGTTTAATGATTTAATTTACAGGTGGGAAATTAATTTAATGTTGTATAGTTTGTTTCATCCAAGCTCAATTTCAGATGAAACTTCTCTCAAAATTACAATTCAAAACAGGATATTATTTTTAAACTAAATTTCTACTTGTAGACATGTGGTTGCGTGAGAAAGGACATGCAGGCAGCACACAAGAACTGCTAGGATAACAAACAAGAGATATATAGCAGGGGCACCCTGTCCTTGACTTCAGAAGACGGAACTTACAGTTAAGAAAGAATGCACAGAATTCGGAACTGATAACGGGTAATGAGAAAAACAGGGCGGGGTAGACATTTAGCTGAAGAACCAATATATTCCTTTGTTTAATGAATATGTATAACCATAGTTGCGACATGTATAAAAGTGTGTACTCTACTCTCAATAAACGAAGTCTGCTCATCTAGTATCTAGGTGTCACTCTTCCGTCCTCTTCATCTACTTTCCACATTCAAACCAAAATTCAGAGGTCTGAAACAATTTCTTCACTCCCCACAATTCCTTACTTATTTTTCTACTGTAGATATGAAATCTCTTCTTTAGTAAAGATGCGCAAAGACTGTGAAATTCCTGTGTACAAACTTCATGGTCACAGACTCACCTCGCCAGGGATTGCCAATATCCTATTACTGTGGTCTTTTGAACAGAGAAAAAGATATTAATTTCAGGAAACCATCTGTTTTCCTCTGATAAACCTCCTTTTCTCCATGGAGCTGTAATTGGAAAATTAACTCTGTTAAATTATTTTATAAATACTGCAGTAGTAAATGATGCAAGGGTTACAATTCCTTTAGGTTTCATTATATATTTTTCCCGTTCAACATTTTAGCTGTTTTGCTATTAAGCAAAAGGAAGTAGGAAATTAAGTATATTTCTAAGTGTGAATATCTCCCAGGACTTCCAGAAGTAGAATTGTTAACACATCTGCATATCACTGAATGCTTTAAAAAAAATACAGAAGTTACTTTTCTACAGTTGTGGGTGCAGCTTTTTCTATATTTAGAAGTATATCTTAAGAGAAAGTATTCACTCAAAGACAAAACTCATTCTGCTAAAGTATCTTCAGGAAAAAAACCCACCACCATACAGCATTTGTGGCATTATTCTAAATGAAATCAAACAACTTTTGGCTAGCTATAGAGATATTGTTTTCAATTGAACATACAGTTCTATACATTTATCTATTACTTACATTTTCTGTAGATAAACCTGAATCATTTCACTTACTAGGAAGATAAAGCTCCTGGAGAAGAGGTGCTCACATAAGAATGGCTTGAAAGAATAACTGAAAACCAAGGGCACCTGAGGCAGAGAACACAGAATGGAATTACCTAAATTGAAAAATTAGTGTGGGACTGAGATTTTCTGCTATACCTGAAGATAAGCACATTCAATTCTTTCAGAGTATCTAAGTTCTCTCTGGTTTACTGTTCAATCTGAAGTAAAATGTTATTCTTCATAACCCTTTTGCTATTTGTAATCCCCAGACAGATGATGGGGAAGAAATTTTAGTTTTATTTATGTATTTTATAGATTTTGTCAATGCCATAGTCTTCTATTCCACTATTATTGCCAAGAAATAAATTTTTCCAGTGAAAAACTTATTGTTTTGATAGAAGCAGAATCGATGTGGATATAGTCAGTAAATTAAACTGTTAATGTATAATTACATGGCTGTATTTGAAAAAATGCAAATGTTGTTATGTAAAAGATGATTGAACACCCTTGGAAAGAAATTTGTTCTGGGAATGCTACTTATACACATCTAAATGGCAACAGTTTCACTTATTGCCCTTGCTGTTTGTTGATAAATCTCTTTTACACGCACCTGTTTTATGGACATACTTCTAAACAGTGCCCAACCTTTTAATCCCTTATTGAGCACATGTTTTTTTATCAGGTTCCCATGCAGTTTCTACAGGTTGACTAAAATGCAAAAGATTTAATAATGTACAGTGTTCAATATTTTTCTAAAAAATAAATAATTCAAAAGCATAATATTTCTGCTAAAACATGTAGCAACTCCTTCAGAATTTGTAAAGCATTTCCAGAACATTGCATTTTGGAAAAAAAATATTTTCACAGGAGTGCACAAAAGCACAGAAGCACAGCAAAAATAAACAAATGACTTAGCAGAAGTCTTCGAGCAGTGACGAACACCAACAGCAATGCAATAAGTTGTTTGCGGGCTTTCTTTAATCTAAAAAGCTTTGCTAAAGCCAACTGATTCTATTTGTAGAGCTCTAGACAATTTGTCCAGTCCATAGGTGTTTCAATACCTATAGTGGATGTAATAAATGTACATTGCATTCTTGTGTGACATTACTGCAGTGTTAGAAATCACAAATATTTGATGACATGAATTGAACAGGCAATACCTTTGAGATGACTCTGAGCAATGCTGTTTCGTAGCTTTATTTCCACAAAACAACTCTCACTTGGTAAACTCTGAAGTCAGTACGGACTTGCTTCTCCAAGGTGTGATGTGTTTGGGTGCAGGCACGTGTGTGTGTCCTTGGTTGGTTGGCTTTTGTTTGGTTTGACTATTTTTGTTTTAATCCTTCTCCAGTGTAAGGATCTGTATGCATTAGGCAGACTTTGATAGCTCTGCAATATTTGTCTCCCCTCTACAGTAATAAGATGCATTAAGCAGGGTTTCTGTAAATATTTTCTATGTTTCTTCCACTGCTTCTGTCAGTCATATGTTACAAGAACTATTTAACAACAAGCGTGTGTGATTTAATAGTTGGTTTAACTCTTTGTCTTTTGAATTTGCAGGGATTAGTGTCTCAGAGAAAGCAAACAACCTTTTCCAGTTTGTAACCATTTGCATCCTTTCTCCAGACAAGTGTAATTCAGTAAGACTTCCTCAGCTGGAAAGAATTTAGGTGTCCCGGTTAAATTCTAATGAGAAATTATAGTCTACTTATTTAATGCTCCTTCTCTAGAATACGTTATACTTCATGAACTACAGTATTCTTCACCCTTCCTCACAATGCATCGTGCTGCTATTTGGTATTAAACATCTTTTCTTGTATATCTCAAAAAAAATGCCTGTGTTTCAGTAGAAAATATCTAGTGAAAAAAGCACACTAACAAGTTGCAGGACTATCTGCACTTAGCATGGTCTTTGCTTAATAGTAATCATTTAGAATGCAAAAATGTGCTAAAAAGTAGACTCATGAAAGGATACTTTTAAGACGTCTTTCACTAACCCAAGGTCTCATTTCTTCCCTCATTTTTAACAACTCCACATAGGAACCATTGTAAATCTGACTTGCTTGGTTTTCTTATTGATACTATAGATATGAATTTATGTTTGCAATTTCCTTTTCCTTCAGATATATATTTTGAAAGAATAAAACTACATGGTTGTTTGGCATCCCTCATTTTCAAAGGAGTTGTTATCGTTCAGCATTGTCAAAACTACTTCCTCGTATACTTTTCAAAACATAGAAGAAGCAAGTATTTTTTTGTGAATAAAATATCATTTATTTCACCTTATTTGAGAATATTTCTCAAATAATACTTTAGATACCTTCTCAGACATTGCAATGTCTGACATTTCCTTTTCTGCATTGTCTTTCAGTTCTGCATTGAAGAGGTATGTTTGGATAACATACCTTGACATTAACTTCTGATGGGAAACTTATTTAATGTCTGCTAAGAAGGCTTTTTCCAAGGCAGTAATTGCAATTGTGTGTTATTGTCTATCTTATTTTCATATTCAGCAAACAAGATTAGAATGAAGAGCATTAGAATAAATTAATCACTTTCCTTGTCCTGGTCAAGACATCTTTGTCATTCTGGGCTTCTGCAAGCTTTCCATCAAAGTTCATTGAAATTCATGCATGTGCCTTTAAGGTGCAGTTCCAGTAGCAGTATATCTTGCTCTCCAAGGCTCTTAAAATCCCAGATTTTATTGCATCCAGATAACTGGAGAAGTTTTGCTCTTGCACTGGTGATGATACATTCGTTGCATTAATAATGGCTGAAAACTTTAATCAGGAATAAAGAAGTGCAGAATCTGTAATAGCAGGATTGCACACGCATAACTCAAATCATAGCTAAGATCAGAACACCATCATGTAAGTCCAAGATAAGGTCTCAACTGGATTTGATAAAAGTGTATCTCTATACTGATAACCAAACAAATCTTAGGGATCCAGACTGCAACACACTTTGTGATATATGTGGGGAAGCCTTAAAATATGACAGAAACTCCTTAGTACTGATGGTACTACTTTTTCAGTACAGGCAAGAATTTTTTCAATAGTGAATGCCTCTGAACCCCGATACTGAAGAATAAATAGTAAACATGACTTCCCAGCATCTTGTCTTGGTGCAGAAAGCAACGCTTATTTGCTATTAAAAAAACCTGTTTGAATCAGCACCTAACAGCCTTGATTTATCTAACCACCCTGAAAGTGAGTAACATCAGGCTGAGCATGGTGCCAGTGTAGTAAAGCAAGTGTTGACAATGTAACATGTCACCTGCAGAAGCATCAAACAAATGGCAGATGAATCCCTGATATCTTTTCCTTTCCAAAAAAAATAAAGCATCACCAGATTACACCAGGAACAGCAAAATAAGAACATTTAAATGAACCCTGAAGTGTGGTTGATGGAAGTTTTTTGAATGATACAACACACCCCTTTAGGAAAAATAACAGACTTTAATTAAACTCTTCTAAATTAGGAGTTCAGTGATTCGCAGCTGTGCCAAGAAAGAAACTAAAAGGCAAAAGTGCCAAAAAAAAAATCAGTATCCTGTCTTCAGTGTTTATTGCAGAGCAAAACAGTTGCAAGTGACAGCAAATACTTTGATTTTAATTACAGTGCATTATGCTTACCTGAGAGAAACCTCAAGAGGATAGTAACTTTTTTTAATTTTCTTTTGGTTTAAGTTCTGCACTGAAAGACCACCAGTATTGAAACACATGCATAAGGAAAAATATTAGTCAAGGACAAAGCATATATTAGAAGAACTGGTCAAGAACCTCTCAAAATCATTGTTAGACATATCACCACTAGGAGATTATCCTAGAAAGCTCTAGTCATTTTCAGGACTCTCTGGGAATCACAGGAAATTTCTGTGAAGAAAATATTCAGAACTGGAACAGTACAAAGCAGTTTGGTCCTAGCAACAACTTTTTACAAGAGCCACAGGCAACATAGGGAACCTGACCTGTCTTTCAATTGAAAGTATCTCAACTGTTACAAAGGGCATTTATATCAGATACATCTGTGATACGTTCTGACACTTTAAATCATCGTTTGCAGTTCACAACAGAGGATAGAAAAGGATCTTCGGAGTGTCAGACTAAATAAATCCGGCATCAGACTTATCCTTGATTCATGGAGTCTAGAAATGTGTTTCTCAAAAAGTTCAAATGCCGCATAATTTGACAATAGTAATATTATCATATTAGGTGAATTTAATGGGTACATACCATAAAGTTGCTGGTGGCCACATCTGAGAATCACTGTCCTGGATCAGAGCTGTAATACATATTACACAACATCAGGAATGCACACCTTTATATTGATAGATTCACAACACAAATTGCACCAGTGTGAATAGAGGAAAGATTTGTTCCTATGTGCTCATATCTTTCTGTAGAAGAATTTCAGCAATATTTGTCCCAAATCCTCATTAAGAAACAAAGGACATTTCTATATTACTAAAATGAGCAATACAAAATCTGGTTTAATTGCGTGCATTTCCTTCCACAACAAAACCATAAGATATAAATAAAGCTCATTTAATGTTACTTTTTAAACAACTTTTATTTTTTTGTAGGCTTTGTGAGTAAAATAATCCAGTTTCAGTTCCTTAGTTGAAGCTACTGGTCAGATTTACAGAAATATTGAGTCACAAAGAAAGAACAACTTAAAGAAATGACAACAAAAAAGACCGATATGAAAAGTGGGCTAGAAGTTTTTCTTCATATTCTTTATAAATTATTAATACTTTTGAACCATAAAACTCCTCAATTGTTTATTTTTGCTAGGAAAAATGTGTCTAAACTACGGTCTTAGGTAAAGTATTCAAACAAATTGAAAGTATTAGAGACATACAGATTTGATTCGGATACACAAAGTAGAAGCAAATATACTGAAGTGCTTACAATTGATTTGAGATCTGAATTCAATTTAACAAGAAAAAAAAAGATGTTATTTTGTTTTGTGGTCTTTTCCAGCTTAAGGAGGTGATATATGGCATCATCTACCTATGCATCCTGTTTAACAGATTATAATACACCCTGGGGTCCTTCAGAGCTGTTCTAGACTTCTAGAAATTCAGATCAGATCCAAAGGGCACCTAGAGCAGATGTAGCAGGATTTTTGGCACAATATCCAGTTGTCTAAACAAAAGCTCCTCATGCCAGAGGCTGAAACACCCTGTGCAGCGTTAGCAGATATTGCTAACTTGCAGGAGATCCACTGCTTTCATGAGAACTATCTGAAGACCTGGTCAGAGGTCTGGAACACCTCAAGCCATGCTAAATATCTGAGAATCCTGCCTTAGATGTTCTATTGCCTACTCCTAACAAAAGAGCTCCTTCCTAAGGGACTACCTAAGAACCACCCAGCTGAAATAACCAGACTGTTTATATTTGCCTGCACTCTAGTGGCTTCTCAAGTGAGCTAAAACTGTAAGTTAATCTTTCAAAACCCCACTCCTGTATAGGGAGTCAAAGCACATACCTCTACAGTAACCAACAGGATTTCCATCCCTGTCTGCCTCTCAAATGTAGCCATAACCACCTTACCTATAAAGTAGAGATAGCTGCTCTTCAGGAAAAGGAAGCACACTTAGACTCCCTCAAAGCAGAGCTGCTGGGCACAAGGCTGCCACTATGATGACCTGTCACCAGTGAATCTTGCTCAAAGAGCAGTTTGTCTTCAGGACAGAATTCCAACACCTAGATCTGCAGCAGAAAGAGATTTCTGCTCAGCCTAGGCACCTGCATTCCAGAGAGCAGAGGATTTCAGATACATCTTTTGCTTAGTAACTTCCTACAAGCTGGCCCCAGGAGCCTCCCTTTCACAGGACTTCATCCTTACAGCATGCAAACCACTTGACTGTAAACTTTGGAATTTGTTTCCAAGGAAAGAGAACTTGAAAACTGGGTATTGCAGTGCTGATGTTGGTTTATCTCTATGCTAAGACATAAAAATCGACCTGTAACACATTCCCACCAGGGAATATAGAGTATTATTCAGTATTTATATAGAATAGAGAATTATGTAGAATATAGAGAATTCTACATTCATTTATCATTCCTTTAAATAGCATGACCTTAAGCACTGGAGGCTGCAGGACTTAAAATGAACAATAATTCATTTTGTATAACTGCATATTTCACTGACACTCCCAGGATTGAAACAGCAACCACCGGAGCAAAAATGTGAGTTTTGCAGAAAATAACCAATGAAATTTGGGTAGATATCTAAGACCACGACAGACATCCTATATGGGACCACCTTTTTAGCATGGAAGAGAGGATGTTCCTACCATATTGCAGCAATAGTATTACCTTTAACAATAACCTTTCTCAGTCGAGGACAAAAGCTACCCAATAACTAGCAGTCATAATTATTCATGGTGGTTCTCTCTCACTGCCCAAGACTATTTTATTTTTTATGAGTACTCTCACACAATCTCTTCTGTCTTCAGTTCTGCTGCCTGCATCAGCTGGCCTATTCCACCAGTGTTTTGTAAACACTGTGTCCTGTTTCCATTGATGTTCAGTCTTGCACTTTCATGTCTTCAGTGCATTTTCAGCTGTGATTCTTCAAAAGCCATTACGAACAGGTGGTATCACTCTATGAATGTTATTCAATTTACCAAGATACTGTCTGCTTAGTACTGGACAAATTGTTTTGCTAAGCAAAGTTTTTGGTTTGACATTGGCAGTCACATTAATTTGAGTGCCAAGCTTTCACAATATATTTTGTTAATGCCTTCTATCAAGCAGCTTTTTGCAGTATTGCTAAATAGTTCTGCATTTCAGGGATTACACATATCCCTTAACCTTTAGCCTGTCAGACAGGATTTTCTATTGCTCTACCCTACATGCAGTAATGATGAAAAGAAGCTTCTGGGACACTGAGAATTGTGTGTCAATAGATCAAAAACCAGAGAGGATGAATATTTTTCTATCTGTCAATGATTTAGCTTCATTAAAACTAAGAATCAGAATTACTATGATATTTTTTTCCAAACTAAATAATTCAGTTAACTCTAACCGAAGAACTGCACCACCCAGTAAACACAAGGCAACTTCACCTTGTCCTATTTTTGAAACATCTTCCGAACTGGTAAGGCCTGAGCCACTAAAATTTTAATTTTTTTATAAATCAAGAAAAGATGCAAAGTCACAAGTATTTTTTTGGCCTGCATTCTAGCAACTACAAGTTTCCATTGGCTGGCCCTGGCCACTCACAGGTTAATTAGAAGATGCTAGGCTCAGGGAGGTGGAGCTTAAGCTGGCTGATTCTGGTTGTGGTTTGGTTTTGTTTTAATTTTTAAAATATGTTATAAATACATTAAGAAATAGAAATAACTGCAATGAAACTTGCAATTGTGTCAGTCTTGTTAAAACGAGCCTTCTGTTTTGCATACTGCAAATGGTACAGTGATAGAATCTTTTCTATATAACATAATGCCGATTCATACTGTGTGCACAATGATATCATGTGCTTTTTAAAATTAAAATTTGCAAGAATTTCATATAACTGAAATGAAATATTCCGCACAATTCCAAACCTGTGCTTTATCAAGACAGATTTGTCCAGAATTCTTGAAGACTCTTTGGCAAAAACCATAAAATTAAATTATTTTCAAAGGAGCAAACTTGATTGTTGGAGTAATTTCATCTATTCTAGTTAAGGAAATTGAAAAGCTTGGAAAAGCCTGAGACTTTCTGAGTCATATTTGATTTTATCTCTATATTTTAGTTCAAGAACATGGCCTTCACTGAGCAACAACTCAAAAAGAAAGAAACAGGCATCCTGAGATCTTAAAGTGCTGGTACTCATTTGCAGTCAGCACTGCTAAACTCTAGCAACCTTGCCACATTTGCTGTTTCAGAGACCTTTAACATCTTCCATTCCATGGAAAATTACAAATTTTTCCTTTTTTTTTTTAGAGAGATAGAGCAGACAGGAAGATTAGGGAGGAGGACACCCACAAAATTAAGATTAAAAAGTCCTAGAAATTTTAATTTAAAGGGCTCTTGTACACAGGGATGCCAATGAAATCAGTAATGAAACCATTATTATGCTACTCAATAAATCCATTATAAGACCACAGCCACTCTGGGTGGTTCTATCCCTCTTTCACCCTTTAGTGAAGGGAAACATTAGAACTGAAAAAACTACGAAGAACAAGAAAGGATAGTCAAAGTCATGGAACAGCTCCTATAAAAAAAGAAACTACATAGGTTAGAGTCAGACATGGAAAATGGTCCAGCCGTGATTATTTAAGTTTCTGGATAATTCTCTGATATAATGTAAAAACATTGACATACACTGGGCAGAGAAGCGCAGCTACTGACAGAGAAGTCCTCTGACACTTTCAAAATATATTCCAGTCTAGTTACATTTGGTAACCAAAAATGAGATAAGCCTTGGGTCAAATCTAAATCTGAGACTAACAGAGTTATAATTATCTCTTCTCCGTAATAACACAAATTTAAGAAGCAATCACCTTTATGTTGATAAGAATTGTACAACAACAAGGAACCAAATAAAATAAGTTGCACCATGCTACATTTAATGTATTTTTCAATGTATCCAGATCTTTTTCCTGGCAGAACAGCAAAGTATCCACCAAAGTACAGTAGCAGCTGGCACCTGTATATGCCAATATCTAACTTCTCTAAGGAAAAATCTTTCATGTAACACATGTTTGGCTTCATGTGTTTCCTTACAAACTATTCCAAAATAAATAGAATATTATAATGCAAGGGCATAACAGAGATGGCAAAACAGATGTTATGAGTCACATACTCAATCTGAATAAATCAACACATTTAATAAAGCCAAGAAGAAATTTGTATCATTTCATAATCATATCTGCATAAGAAAAATATTTCTCCATGAAGCTCCTGAACTCCACTAACAAGCACAGAGGGCTGAGGAAAAAGACATCCAAGCAAGTACCAAACAAAGTGCTTCAAGGCAGCAAAGCCTCCTCCCAGTTCAGATCAGTGGGCAGCCTGAGCTCATCAGCCCTTCCCATGGCACTGCTTCCGAGATCTCTGGCTCTGCCTTTGAAAGGCTGTACTTGCAGCAAACCAAGGCAGCACTTCTGGAGGTAGACCCAGGATTTCTAACAGAATGTTGCACCTTAATGAAAGGACTTGAGCATCTGGGTGGTTTGACCCTTACGAGACAACTTTCAGGACCTTTTCATTTAAGAATTGAGTGCTTTCAAACCTCCTGTGGACCCCTTCTCCTTTGCCTACAACCAAGCAGACAAAAAAGAAAGCACCAAATATTTTTGTTTGCTCTTGTACCTGGAGGATCTTTCTCTGATTCTGTCTTATTAATTTGCGGTAACCTTCACAATTCACTTGTGAGTAAAACCTACATTGAGAAGTTTCAACTGCAGAATGCTGTAGGATTCTTTCTGGAAATAATATCATTAATTTAAGAAAATGCATCACTCTCACTCAAAGAGTCTACAGATGTTCCAGATTAACAACATCATAAATGTTAATATGTTCTCCATATAAAGAAACTCTAGGCAAAGAATACAGTATGTACTTTTCATCAACCATACCATTTTTGTCAGACAGTTGGTGTATTTATTTTAACTGTCAAATTACAAAATTTGTCAAAACACATCACCTTCTTTCTATCACCATATGCCAAGCTAAATCTTCACATTCTCACTTGGATGTCATAGCTGCTTCAGCATTTTGTATTCCATATTTCTTAAGAGTAGAACAGTATTTGAAGAAGTAATATATTCCTTTACTAACAAAGTAACAAGAACCAAAGTATCTGTCATTGTCATTAATTTCCTTATCAACTATTCTGTGACATTATGACTATGGCAAGAAATGGTCTGCTTGCCAATAATTTAATGCCATAAATATATCTGTACCTGCCATAAATGTAAAGGACAAGATTTAAAGAGTATAAGGGAGTGAAGTACCGCCTAAATAAATGGGAAGTTTAAGTCCTACTTTCAAAATTTGACAGTAGACAAGAGAAGTCATGTCTCATTTCATCTAACAAAAATTCTGCTCCAAAGACTGTGACTTAGGTGAGGACTGTTTGCTTTTGTCATTTGCTCCAAGTGCAAAGTGAGTGCCTAACTGCATTCTTCAACACTGAAAACTACTCTTTCACTGGCGAGTATGTTTGTCATAGCTCATGGAGGATTTCAAAGGAGAATTTGACAGTGAAATCACTATAATTTGCTATCAGTATGGTTCATTTGGAAAAAAAAAAATCTAAAGGTCAAAAAATGTTTTTAAATAAAACAATCCTTCCTCGATTCAGAGACAGTCAGGAGTTGTGTTGATAAAACTGGTTACTATTTTTTTTTAATTATCCTAAACCAAAGTAATTGGAGAAAAAATAAATTTTGATCAACAATTTACTGCTATACTATTACCTTGGTCTGTTCTCTGGAGTGTACAACTGTGGTATCACATATCCTAGGTTTGGAAAGTACAGAGAAACCACATTCCAGTCTGCCTCCACTTCAAAACTTGTTTAGGAATCCCACTTGACATTAGGATATGCTCACTTGAGTATCTGTTCATGAGAATACAGTTTAGAAGTCCTAGCACAATTTTTTAGTGTTTACTTCTCAGGGGAAACTTATCTCTTCACAGTATATGAATAATCCCACAAAGAATTCACACATCCTAACAGCCAGTAACAGAATGATGTGGTTCGAGTCCTATTTAAGATTTTGACCTTAGTATACACATATTGCCAAGAACAAAGGCAGCTGATCTGCCTGACTTGGAAATGCAGTAGATAAGGAGCACTTAATCAGGTCTGATGCCTCCTTTGGATGATAATAAGCTATTAAACTACTACAGCTCTTCACCTCTTAGCTGCAATTGCATCCATTGACTCTACAAGTATTCGAAGTAGTCTGCCTGTTCAGGTGCTTAAGAAATGAAAAACACAAACCATTTAAGTTTCCATATCTCCTTTGTTTCTAGTACCTTATTCTTTAACAAAAGAGACATTCCACAGGTGCAACATGGTCTTAAGATCCAACTCCATTATCATAAAATACTCCCCTGCTGCTGTATGAAATTAATTTGATAAATAAATAGCATGTCTTCAACCTTACTATGAAGGTTCAAGTGAAAAGGTAAGCGCTACTTAAAAGTAAAATATAGTAATAATGGAATAACCTGTCTTCAGCTTTTTTTGGCCCTCAAATGATGATGAAAGTGTTTCAGAAAGTAGCTATCTCACATACAAGCCTACATTCTGAACCCTATTCAGAGACCACGCCTGGTAAGGTTCTCATTCACAATACCTTTATATGGAAAGTTCTGTTTCTAAGACAACTTTCAAAACTGTAAACCAGGCATGACCACAATCTGTTAAAATTCACAAGACAAGGAAGCTAATTGATTAAGGTGTAAAGAAAAAAAAATCTATGTACTTCAAAAGATATCTGGAGTAAAGAACACTTCAATAAATAAAGTTGATCCAAGTCACTAAAAGAGCTCAGCAAAAAAGAGAAGCTGGATAAACCAATAGAAATTAAATAATTTTTATATTGTATCCATAGTCATACTGTTTTCAACCAGCAGGATGACAGCTTCAGTTGGAAGCTGAATAATAAGTCCATGCAACTTTTTATTATATGTGCTTTATACTTTTTTCAAGTTCTAGAATGTATTCATAAAATAACCTCCCATGGAATGGCCTCACGATTTATTAGCTGTAGTCTTGATTAAGTAATGTTTCTGAAAGCTAGGATTACATACTTCTAGGCTGGTTTTTTTGAGATATTAGTAAAGAAAAATAAAAAAAAAGGAATCGTTTTCAAATTAGGATTTTAATTTTTTTTTAATTAGAATTTTCTATTCCATGCTTTTTATAGCAATAAAAGAACATCCAGCTGATCGTGGCATATTCTCTCTGTAGTTGCAGATAAGAAAAAAAGAAAACAAGTTCAGCATAACACCTAAGTCAGATGTTCACAAGAACTTTGCAAAGTGTTCTAAATTGGACTTAAAATAATACCTAGCACATAATATACTAAAATATTATCTTGTCATATGCACAGTATTTTATAAATAACCTGAATTTCATAAGGATGTTGCAAAACCTCAAGTCTTATTCAGAGAAATATGAAATAAAGCTTTGTATAGAAGAAGTAAAAATAAACCTTTTTAAAGACTTTTTCAATTTAAATAAAAAATTGCCAAAAAATACTTGAGAAGCTTTAAAGGGAGTGAGGGATGTTGAATTAATTACAGACACAGGATTTTATCTGATGGTAGTTGGTTTTGCCTGTGTGAAAGAGAAGCAAAAGCAAAAAAAATAAAGGCAGAAACAGAAGACAGCAAGGAAAAAATAGCATGGCCAACACACACTTATGGCTTGTCCCCCACAGGTTTCAAGTGAACATTGACTAAAATGCTGATTGAAAAGACATTTAAAATTGCAAGCTGTTTCCTGTTCAAATCTATTTTCTATTTGATTCTTTCATGTTTAAAGAAGCAAGAGTTTATGCACCTTCTAACCAAGCTAACTTTTAAAAAACACTGCTTACCCCTAATAAAATGCAGAACAATCCCCAAAGAAACAACAATTTAGCAAATCATTGAGGTGACAGGACAAGCCAGGCAAAAGCTCAGCAAGGCAATATTATGGGTATCAATTCTCATTAATACTAAACTCTAGTCCAAGACATAGGGAGTAACAGTTCCACGGTGCATGCTCCAAGAGTCCTGGTGTTCAAGAGCCTGAATCACATGAAAAACTCTTAGGAAGAAAAGGCTGATCTTCCTTTCCCAGCAGCAGCGAGAGGCTGCACCCCCTCCCACTAGTGACTCTGATCAAGAGCATTATTTTATTTCATGCACCCAAGGAATTTAATGCAAACTCACCTACTTCACATCTTCAGTGTCACTGTCTGGACATAGACCAATGGCTTAAGCAATCTTCAGTGTCCCAACACATCAAATCCTTGGCCCATAAAGGCAAACTTGGAGGAAAAACCTAAAATCACTTCTCATCACAGATGAGATATGCTTCTAGATATTTCAAGTCCTAAGCATTCCCCTTATTCTATAGAAGGGGAATTAACGATCCCTTCCACAGAAATATTGAGATATTTGACAATGTTCAATTGCAGCACAGGGAATCTTAGAAATTTACGCTGGCAATTCTCTCACAGACTTATTAATAATTAACTTTCATTATAATACAAAGCCTTTCCATTTAATAGTACAATCACCCACCACTGAAGGGTAATTTTCAGACCAATGGTACTGTAACAGATGAGGTACCAAGGATTATCTGGACATCCTTCACTTTTATGATCCATTACTAAACAAGACAAAGGACTAGAAAACATGCAGTAATTTGGAGAATAAGACTACATTAGCAAAACGCTGGATTATATGGCTTTGTTCTTCTTTTTACAGAGCTACTACAGTTAAACTCTAAAAAGTGCTATGTAATTCCAAAATTGCTTTCTTAGTATCTCCATGTGCTGATACAGACATCGTTCTCATGTCTTTCTTTGTTCCTCTGTCCCATGCTTGTTTATCTTTCTGGTATCTCCGTTTCTTCTAATGAAGGTACTTGTGAAGGAATTTAGGTTTCATGAAATACAGTGGAAACGTATAGGCTTGTCAAATTAAAATCCTCAGCAACCACTAGAACACTTAGAATTAATTCCACAATACTACAAGTTTTGCTGCCTCTGCATTCAGCCCAACTGCTTAACAGTGGTTGAGGATATCTTCCATGGATATCTTCCAGCAAGGCATTCAGTTTTGTCTTACACACCACAAGGACTGAAGAATCCATTTTATCATTTGTTAGATTGCTCCAAATGTTTAGCATCCCCAAAGCTATTTAAAAAGCCAAATTTCCCACTTGAATGCCCCTTTCTTTGCAGAATTAAAGAGCCCTTCAAAGCTAAGCATTTATTTCATCCAGTCTCTCACCAACCATAATAAAGCTTCATTTCAATCCTCTTCCTGATAAGCTTAAGAAATGGAGAACTTAAAATCTTTGATGCAAGTTCTTTTTCAAGTATTTTTGTGGTCGTTTTCTTTGCTTAATATCAAATGCTTAACAAGTGTGAACATCAGAGGCAAAAATATTAAATTTTTCTAACAGAACAGCTTTGGGTTTACTTCTCTTTCCCCTGTTTGCAAGAACTACATCAACTTTATTCAAGCACATCATCACCCTACAGCTTAACTGACAATGTACTCCTTGCATAACATAACCATGAATTTCTTTCAGATTCACCAGTTTTCAGAATAAACTATTCCATATCATGGAGTATTTCTGAATTTTTAGATTCTAGACACAGATCTAAAAGACTTTCTGAATGGACTCTCCTCTGCATTCAACTCAGAAAACCATATCAGTGTACTGTAACCAATAAAATTTTAATTCTTACTATCTCTAAATGACAAACTTAAATACTCTTTCAACACTCACTCCAAAAATCATTCATGAAAATAAAAACATTGGACTTCAAATGAATACCTTCAGAAACTCACCAGAAACATGACCCATTACTCATTTTTCTTAAACCAATCTTTATACCAAAAGAGTTGATTTCCACATTTTTAAATCCTCTTAGGAAATGCTTCACTGATTCTTAACTCTGTTACAGAACTCTTGGTGGTATTTATGAAAAAAATTAATTGCATTTACAAATTTAATATTTATATAATATTTTTTTTTTAAAAAAAGCCCATTTTTTAAACATGATTTATCTTTGTAAAGCTTTCCAGAGTCTGTCAACTGGAAAACAAGCCTACCAAAGTAAAAGTTGCAGAGGGAAGTACAGGGGAAGAAGAATTACTAGTTTGGTTGTGTAATCTGGGCCTAGGGAACAAATTAGGGCAACAGAAAAGTAGAAAGATCTGTGCATGAAGAAAAGACAAGTCATTAAATCACAATTCAGATCTGCATTTCAATTCTCTGCCTCCCGTAACTAGAAAGAATGTAAGCTGTGCTTTAACACGGTCATTTAAATGAACATGTTAATAAAGTTAATATTAAACCAATCCATAAGTGCTTTGTTGAATGTGCATGGGAGGTCTTTTATTTCAATAGGCCATGCAAATAGTAAGATTTTATTCAGCAGAGAGTAACTTTCAAAAACCAAGAATAAACCCACTATATTCTTAATTTCTTTTTAGCAATTACTTGAGAGTTTCTGAGTTAATCCTTTTAACAATGTTTGATGACTGAATATTTGGCTTTTAAAGTTATTAAATTATAACATAAAATGGCTCATATATCTTTTTAAATACAACTGTAAAATGGATTACATCAAAAAGAATGCCTTACAATTACTGTGATATTCAGAAATAAACAAGAATGAAAACAATTATTCCCCTCTAGAGTGGATAACACTTCCAGTTTAACAGTCACTAACAAAGTAATTTATGAAGTTTATTAAGATTATGGCTTTACAGGCTTTAATTTATTGAGACAAAGCTTCATTTATGCAGAAACATTAGAACATACCACTGACTCATTTTCTATCAAATATTCTTCCTGGAAGAAATTTTTCACATAATTACTTCAAATAAATGAGGTATTTATAGTCAATGAACCGATTCCCTTTAATCTGTTTCTGAAACAATACATACTTATGGAAAAACAGGGTAGGATTTTTCAAGCTGAAAAATGACTTGATAGTGAAGCAGATCAAGTAGCTGGTATTTCTAAGGAAATCATTTTACTTGACTAAACATATTGCTATATAATTTAAACAATTCCTGTTATAACTACATCATGGTTAAGTCTCAAATTTATACTGACTTCTTAGATTTTTCTTTAGACAATTGTTGTCAGATCAAATTTTTTAATGGTTGAGAAGCTTTTTTTTTTAATCTATTGTCACTGGATTGGTCAGTTAGTTACAGTGCAGAGTGCAAATCCACACCTAAATAAAAGATCACCCACTGAATCCAGTGACTGCAACACCTATATATATACTATATAACACTGCTCCTATTTATATAGATTAGGAGAACCTTGAATAAATTTTGCGGTGTATAAACATGAACTAAGCTCTCTTCACAGTCTACTTAGCCTTGCTAAGAGGTCCGATGAGGCTGTGTGCTTCCTGTGACTACATGGTTCCTGAGTCAGGTTGGATAATCTCATCATACCTTTGCACCATGCTTCTGCAAGTCATATAAGTGGAGTTCCCTGGATAAAGGAAACAGAAGAGTATCAGAGAAGTTGCTAGTGGACCATTACTTCATTACCTTAATAATAAAGTATTTTATTCTTACAATGACATTTTAAACATATTGTTTTAAATGGTCTTCAGTGCTCAGACACCCCTAGTTAAAAAAAAAAAAATAAAAAAAATTTACATTCCTGGGCTTCAGTTTGTGTCCATTGGCTCTTGCCCTGTCACTGGACACCACCGAAAAGAGTCTTCTCCATTTTCTTTACTCTCTCCCTTCAGATATTTCCACAAATTCATGAGACCCCTCTCTTCTCCAGGATAACGTCCCAGCTCTCTTAGCCTTTCCTTATATGTGAGGGGTTCCCATCCCTTAGTCATTTTAGAGGCTCTTTGTCTAACATCCAAAGAAAATAAAAATTTCCCCCCCAGCTGGGGGTAGATTGAGCCTCCTCCTGGGCTGAGATTTGGCTGTTTAAATGTTCTAATTGCTACCTTCCTAAACAGACAGCCCAGTCTAGAACAAGCTGGTATCTTCCAACTGTGAGAAATTCTGTAATCACATGAAGATTTATAAAGGCAAACAGAACGAAACATGTTGCGATGAGTTCAACTGGTGGGACTCTGCTAATCTTCAGTGTACAACTCCATAAACCAAACTCGTTTCTGCATCTCCTGTCTCAGATGGCAGATGTGTTCATAATATACCAACACCCTGGAGGATTTTCTGTATTGTTATGTTAATCCAGTAAATGCATAACATATGTGATTTACATAAAGAGCAGCAATATAATTCTAAAAGAACTGCAAAAGCAGCTTTCATGCTCAAGGGTTTGGTTGGGTGGCGTTTTGGGTTGTTTTTAATTTTTTTTATTTAAAAAACCTCAAATAACTGCATTTTACTAGGGATGAGAACATGAGAATGTAAGAAAGGAAACAGAAGTGTCACAAAATCTACAATAAGTTCAGTGTTTGGAAGATTACTGAAAATAATTACAATTAAAATACTCTCTGGCTTCTGGTGTACTATTGACTCACATCAGTTCTTTTTAACAGAGTATTAATTGACTCCTGTTAAACTAAGAAATATTGCAAATGTTTATATGTTGCTCTCTTTGGAAGTCAGTATTCAAAAATTTAATCTAAGCCTTGTTTTCCTCAACAAGACAAATACCTTCTTGTGGTAAATCCAGCTGTGTTGGCAGCAAAGACTGTGCAGATAAGTCTTCCTCTCGTGAGTCACACGTGCATGTGCACACAGTGCACTCTGGAAGAAGGTATTCCTCCAGATTTCACACACCAGAAACAAAAATGATTGTCAGAGTGCACCTGCTTCCCAGCAGAAGAAAATTTAACAAAAATACTATTTAGAAGGACACTCAATAAGAGATGGTTAGAGAAATTGTTTTGCAGCATACAAACCAGAAAATATTCCACTGTTCACTTCTTCACTGAAGATATAAAACTATATTTATTTTCTCAATAACTCGTGACATGAACTTGTCAACTCTTCATATCATCAGGATGACTTTAGATTTTTTTCTCTTATTTATAACCAGGAAACCCACATAGGTTTCTGCCTGCTCCCATGTAATATTTGAAATGATAAACTGAACTGATACTTGGCCAAGAAGAAATACAGGTACAAATATGGAAGATATTCATAATTGCTATTTTCAAATCCAACCTTCAGCAAGCTCAAAACATGCAATCACTTTCAAATTTATAGTTACAAAATTTATTTTCAAAAGTATATAAAACAAGAGCATTTCAAAGTACTATTTGCCCAAGAGCAGCAACTGTGTTAACACACATTGTTAAGTCTTTAAGTAAAGCACAGGGAAATTTGTAGCATAGCAAACAAGCCACATAAATCACAATCTTTTAATGACAGGAATTTCTTTTATTTAAAAATGTAGCCTTGATCTCTTCTGTTGTGAGGCTTGTTGTTTTCTGGATACTTGATCAGTTATTATCCATGTCCTTTCTTATGGAGCTCAAATAATGATCATCTAAAAATAGGCATAGATTGTTAATGTATTTCTGTTTAGTATATTGTTTAATTTGAAAATATCTCAGCAAGAAACAAGGTGAACAAAGCTATGTTGGTCCAGCAGGTGGTAAAGATCAAAAGTAAAACAAATAAAAGAGGATGTGCAAGAGTTGCAGGTGCTATTATATAAACTCACTTTGTGATGTGATAGTTGAGGTTTTAACTATCGGTTTCATTAGATGCTACTATTCCTTGGTCTAGATAGCTTTGAAGTTAAAAATCCATTGATGTACAGCCTTGAAAATAAGAATTTTCAGCTAAAAGAAAACACCTCCTCCCACACGACAAGTTTGTGCTTTTGGTTACATTTCTTCCCTAAAAAGATACAGTTAAAATATAAAAAAATCATAGTTTGTCATTAGTGTGCTTGCTTCTAACAAGCTGGCAAAAAGTCTTCATTTCTTGTCCCCATTTGCTATCACCCACAGAAGACTCTTTACGGGCAACTACTTTTAATAGGGGGAATCATTTATCCTACACAGAAAAAACCAAAACTTTTTTTCAAAAAGCTGTGCTGTGCCTTTGTATTCACCACATTCCTGTTACATAAGTTGTACACCTGAAATTCACTAATGCAATGGACTTGATAGGATTGTACCTCTTAGAGCAAGCAGTTGTATCTCATGACTCTCATGCTCTGTCGTAGGGAAGAACTATTTTCATTTTCTACCAAGCAAGTTTAAAGAACTAAATCCAGGAGTTCAGTCCCTCCCGTGAGCAACTGGGAGTCACAAATTAAGATCCTACTCTGAATCACCCACTACAGCAGCTTCTCTATGTATAACAATGCTAGAGTCCACCTTGTCTAAGCAGATATCATTGTCATTTTTCATTCACGTATGAATGAAGATCCCACTGTCTGTAATGTGGAAGGGGAGGTGTTTGAAGTGTTCCCATGGTACTCGCATTTGGGGATTTACCATATTCCTCGCACGGCACATCAGAAATACAGTAGAGGAGGACCAGACACACCCTGCCATGTAAACCTCACCTCTGCTTCCCATTACAGAGATGGTTACCCCTGAGATGCCACTGTTGCTGCCCTGATAGTCAAAGGAAGGAAAATAAGTACTGCTACCCTGTGCCTTTTCACTAAGAGCAGGCAGCACAGAAGAGAGGCAGCACTGCATAGCTGGGAATTAGCAGCTCAAAGAGAGGAAACCACTTATTCCT
Organism: Dromococcyx pavoninus; assembly: GCA_033558185.1. NCBI lineage: Eukaryota > Metazoa > Chordata > Aves > Cuculiformes > Neomorphidae > Dromococcyx > Dromococcyx pavoninus. The sequence continues at coordinate 269,232 of JAUMJL010000389.1, read as the reverse complement.
CACTGACATCAAATGTTAAAGCAGAATAGTACTAGGATATCTTTGTTCTTTCTGGGATAAAAGAATTACCCAGAAAATTCAGAGCAGTTTCTAAAATTACATTTCAGTCCTGTGTAATCTTAAGATTAATTAACTTCTGTGTTCTTTAGTTGCTCCTCTGTGTATAATACTGGTTTATTGACATGTAAATTTGGGAGGGGAAATAGAAATCCTCAGATGTTCAGTATCTTTTGCAGCAGCGTAGGAAAAGTAAAGCAGAGGTCATGCAGTAATTCAATGCTCGGGAGTCATAAACTAATCTATTTTCCATACACGTTCCCAGAACTCTGCTTACATGACTACTGCACATGCCAAGTAAAGCAAACCCAAATTAATGTTAACCAGAAATTCCCTTTTCCTGTACCTCACCTTCAGAAACACAGGGAAATAAGTTTTAATGAAACTTGCCCTTTCTCATTTCTCATCTCCCTTCCACCCAGAAAATGTTAATAACTCTGGTTCAAATACAAATAGCTCATTTTAAGATCAAAATCTTTTCTCCTTTCCCAATGCCTACGTTTACAGTTCTCTGTGAATACCACTATCTAGTTGTTTGATGTGTTGCTATATTTATATATAATTTCAAAGCCATCAATGTGCAAAACTTCTTTAAACTATTAATTCTTCTGTGTTATAGGTTCTTTAAGCTATCAGCATATATCTATTTTATTGGTTTCCACCAGTCATTTTCTATCACCTGTGAGTAAGAAATTAAGAAACAGTGACTGACTGTATAATGAAAATATAAACACTGTTGGAAATCATAAACCATGTTCTTTTTGATTTCTAGGGACACCTTAGTTCGTGAATACATGGAATTAACTGCCATACCCATATACTAAAATTTGATTTGAGCTCAAAATCATATGACTGAGATGGGTCATTACACGTTGTATTTAAACTTCTGTGAGATCAAGCTAGTGGTCTTTTTGGTCTCCTGTTTCCTCTATCAGTTTTATTAACTTAAGATGTTTCTATCAGCAGCCATAGAGGTTTTGCTGAAAACACTAAAAAAAATAGAATTAAGCCATAAAAATAGTTACCATATGGAAGAAAACATGCAGAATGAATTTAAACATCTTATAGCATTTCTGCACTTCACATTTTGAACAGGAATCTAAAACAAGCATATGTCATCCTAGCCTATCTACACACGTGTTGAGGTACTGCACTCTCCTTAGTGAAATGCTATGACCCTGCCCTGAAAAATGTGTAACATCAGTGCTTTTTCAAACTTAATTAGCCATTAATGTCTCACCAGAATCTGACAGCAAACAGTGCTCAGGTATGCACACAAATCACGATTCATGTTTCAGCTGGATGACAGGGTGAGGTCATGCTCTGCACGTCTCATTGGAACGAGAGGCCTGTATCTTCTCGTAGAGTTAAAATCAACAGACCAGTAACGCTTTGGCATCTCTGCAGAGTGGCAGCCCTTACAGTGGCTTCCAACAGGAATATCCTTGACTTGTATGTAGCTGCTGCTGACCTTCAGAGTGATGTAAAACCATAATATTTATCTTCTCCGCATATCAGGATACGTCCAGTGCTAAAAGACACTGTTTTCACTGCTCCATCTATCAACTAACTCTCCAAAATAGTGCAATGCTCCATTTATTTGGCAGTTACTTGGCTGGGGGAAGGAGATACAGGAAAACATCCTTTCAAAACTACGGAGGGTTTAAAGTAGGGAAATATTAAAGAACAAGCATATAAGCAACAGAAATTTAATACAATCCAAGGCTCTGGTTATATCAGGAGTGTGCTTCTATCTTACTCCCAGCAGATAATTTCCAACTCATCTTCTTGTACACTTATATTGGCAGCATTCTCCTTAATACATAGTTAACCACTGATGGCAGATCTCCAACATCAGATGTAAGATTTTGATATCTAGTGTGTAAATAAACCTTCCAGTAACCTTAAGCAGAGCTCTGAAAACTTGTTTTCATAATAAGTGCTACTCTATTTATTTACCTTGAAAGACAATTACTTAAATATTAGGAAAGGACAACTTGATCATACATTGAAGCAACAAGTCTTTCCATGCACGATTTAGTTCTGCATTTGTTCCCAAGGACACCAAACTCTCTCAGCGCCCATCAGTAAGAAGATTATGATTCATATATTTAAAAATCAACTTTCAAAATAAGATACTTTCAGATTTTCTTTCTGAGAACATTTATCATCAAAAGAGTGACTCAATGTCCCCAAAACCAATTAAAAAAAAAATCAGAGTACATTATCTAAACACTCAAAACCTAGATCAGAGGAGTTATTTGACTGCAAAGGACAAAGCCATAATGAAATCTTTTCTTTTGGGCATACCAAAACCATTCATTTAATTAAAAAACCCAAAACATTGTGCTTTTACACAAAATTGTATCAGGCTCCTAAGCAGGGCTCCCTCTACAAATCTGTAGAAAATAAGATTTCCATCTGCTTTTGTTGTTATGTTGCTTAAAAACACGCACTTCATTTTTCTCTATAAAAAACTCCATAAATTAGGATAAAAAGTGCTGATGTTAAAGACTCCAAACTATACAGTAAGGAAAACAGTCAGCTAGCTCACTGCTTATGTGTCATATCAGTTACTAGCAAAGAAAGGAGAACAATGGCCGATGAAATCAGTTTGCAATCCATTACAGAAATTTTTCATACTGATTATATTTATGAAGCTTTATCACATTAATTTCCAAAATGCATCTGAACAAATAATTTCCAATGAAATTATGTATCAAGCAACAAAACCAAACAGTATGAGAGTATTTAGAAGTGAAAGTTTGTTACATACAATGGAATTTCACCAAAGCACTTGAAGGGTTCTCAGTCTCCCTTCTATTTTTTTTTTTTTAAGAGGACTGAGCATTAACATCAGCAAACCAAAGAGCTATTACAAGGAAACTCATATCCTGGGAAAGAGGCTTACTTAAGCCCCACCAACAGTTGTCAAGCACATATCTAGGCTATAAGAATACTATTTCAGCTGCAGAAAAATCTACTAGTTTCCTACTTAAAAAAAAATAAATTCCAAGTGTAATATACCTGATTAAGTACATTCAACAATAAATGGCAGCAATACATAAAAAATTCAGCACAAATTGGGAATTTGGTCAAAAGACCTTGCTCTCCGAGTTGGACTTAGAGCATGAACACAACATAGATTTAAAACTCTTAAAATAAAAGAAGCATTCAGTTCAGCCTTATCGCCATGGAGCCATTCCACATTCTCATTCAGTAAAGAGTACCTTAAACATGGTAAAGAGTACCTTAAACATGATCTACTCTGCAGACACAATCATGATCTCATGATAGTCTGATTTGCACTTGTGGTTAATTCTGGTAGATTGAGAACGTACCAGTTGCACTGCTGTTAATTTGTTTTTCATGTTTGGTTGGATCATAGATCAGCCTCACTGGTATCCTGCCAGACAGCAGAACAGCAACAATATCTAGTGACTGAAGAGACTGGCAGAAATATATCAGCTTCAAAATGACTGAAGGTCTGGCTTCTGTTTGGTTGTCAAATGAAGTGTTATCTTAACTATAGGGTTTGGGCTTTTCTCTGAGCATAGTAGAATTTTTTTTTTCTCTCTCCTTTTTCTGTATAGTTAGTGAATCCCAACTGTTACAGGATTACCTTTTCATGTCTTAATACTCCAGGCAACACAGTCACAGAGAAGCTGCTGCTTGAGAAAAAGGAATACAGAAAGGATGATTTCCAAAGGTAAACAACATAATGAGCTCCAATACTGTGAGTAATACAGAGAATGCTCCCATGAGCTGAGAACATTGGCGTTCTCTTCCCTGTATGCATCACTTCAGTTTATATAATTGCTAAATTTGTTAATTGAAATCAGCCCTTAACAAAATAGAAGAAGTAAAAAGATTGTAGACTAGTGTTCCATAATCAAATAGGACAGTGTACTGAGCCAGGTATTCAATTCCAGTTTCCCCTGCCCTAGTCTGTTAAACCAGGTTTCTGTCACTGCCATCTCGCTGTTATTTACAGACACACTCGCGATTCCCACCAATGTGTATAACACAATCAGAGTAGATGAAAGTTTGGAATTTTTCAAAATGGTAATACATTCATGTGAGGATTTCAAACACAGGCCTTCTGGGCTTACTTTATGCATGTTTTCCTGCAAGTTAAACTGGAAGGAATTCATAGAGGAAACGTATACCATTCACTCAGTTATGTTGCCTCTGTGAAAAATCCTACTTCCTGTCATCAAGACTAGCAGACTTTGGTGATTTCAAAGATACTCCTAATGTTTCTCTTTAATTAATCTGAAGATACAATTTCACATATCCTTCAAGATGGAATATCTACTCAAAACCATTATTAGTAGGACAAAATGCATTGCTACATGCAAATTTTTCAGTCTAACCTGTGTTAATGTCATAAACCCCCCTATATAACTAAGCTTTCCTATGTTTTCAAAAGCAATTTCATTGGGGATAGGGTAAGAGAAAAAGGACAGAAAGGACTGAAATTAGCAAATCAGACTTCTCAATACAAAAAGATTAAAAGGAGTTTCAGTTACAATGAGTTAGTTAAAACCGTGAATGAAAGTACTAATAAGAAATACATTTTATTCTTTCACTCCATAAATAATGGACACTCACTGGACCTACAAAACCCAAAAAGTGTTGCCAGAAAACATCATGTATAACATGCCAAACCAACTTCACATAGATTAAGAACAAAATAACCTTTACTTCCTGCTTAAAAATGGAAAAAGTGCAAGAAAAAGTGGCCTTTATATTTTTAAATAGAACCATTCTAAGGGTATTGCATCAACATACAAACAACAAAGGTTTATAGGCGAACTATAAACTCTGCTTTAGAAAGATAACCCTGATTTAATGGTTTCAGGTGATATACAACTTTGGTAAATTGTTCTTACAGTCTCTGTTAAAGATTTGGGTTCTGTTTCCTTGAATTTGTTGAGCCATTGAATCTTTTATTGCTTCTATCTGCTAGTTTAAAGCATCCCAGAAGAATTTATTTGATTTGAGAAAATTTGGAATATCTGGAAGATCATGACCAGAATAGCTCAGCTCAGCTTTATTTTTGAGCAGAACGCATAGTATGGAAATGTCAAAAATACTTATCCACAGTTTGGAATGTAAATTAATTTGATCAGCACAAGAAAAGTTGTCAGTGATCTCCTATATGCTATACAGCACCACTTATACTGGCAGCAGTGATTTTTCCATTGATAAAGTGTCACCTATTCAGTGTAAACACCTGTCCTACAGAAAATCTGAGTAATAACTTCTCCACTAATGTCCTGATTGCACCATTTGAACCATCTAATCTTTTCTTCATAATCCACTTCTTTCTAGTAAACTTTGTGAAATCACTGCTTCTTGGTTCTGTATCTATGAAATGCATAATACTCATGTTATTCGTGGTTATAGCAACTAGATTTGTGATAAATATTGAATTTGGCCTGGAACAGTTCACAAAAACTGAAGAACAAGCAGATGAAAAGGAAGAGTAAGAGTGAGAAGAAGAATAACTGATAAAATTAGTTCCTTGCACACTGCTGGCTTTCCCATGTTCAACTTCATCTCAACATCACTTCCCTCTGTCACTGCGGCCTTTCTGCTCCTCAGACAAGCACACTAAAAATTTGACTTCCATTAAAAAAACAGTGCTTTGATTAAAATAGCTACAACTTCAATAGAAGATGACTTCTCCCTCATTTTAAAGCCACTGACACAGTATTATGCAGTGCTGATTCTCCACTGAACTCTACAAAGTCATGTTATATCATGTAAAATGATTTCACCAAACTGCAAGCTTATCATCTGTAACACGTTGCACTGTCTTCTTGCAAAATGCTACATTTTCAAAGTGTCTATAGGCACAGAGAAAACAAATTATTTTACCTCAGGGACAGTAGGCTCTGTGCTCCACTGCCAGAACTGCAAGCAGTCATGCACGCTTATGAAATATTTTTCCCGTTTCTCCCTTCTTGGGGGTAAAAAAAAAAAGGTTAATAAAAAATGCCAGATTCTACAGCCTGCAAAAATTTCTTTTTCAAATTTCAACTCATGTTAACTTTTCAGTTCTCAAAGTCAGGATTCCTTATCACACAAGGTTAAGAACTGTCCAATTACATGACATTGTGTGGCAGTATGTAACCCAAAGTCAAGAAATGCAAAATAAATGTCATGTCTTACCACCGACTTCAAAAGCTGTAGTTTCTTTCAGGTGGGAACTCCCCACTATGAATTTAACAGCCTGATTCACAAAATCAGGGGCATGGTTAATACTGATAGTATGTGAAAATTCCATAAGAATACAATCCCTTTAAGGAAATACTTAGTTTTCATTATAATGCATAGCAAGCACTATGCCTGTGCAGTGACACTTATTTGCAGTCTTCCTCATCTTCTCCCTCCATACAGATGCCACAGTTTATGTTAAAGCATTAAAAGGGAGATCTGGTAAACAGGTTTTGCCATGCCTTAGATTGTAAGGAACAGTCATCCTCAGGGACCAGCTTACAGGTACAGACCAGTGAGAAGCACAGCAGCAGCAAGTTGTGTGGAGGTGACCATGGGGAATCTAGTCTCACTGGCAAGTATTCTTTGTTTCAAGGCAGAGCACGTCTGCTACATCCACAAAGCATGATAGTAACCAGACCATTAATTTTTATTTATACAAACCTCACATTAAACATACAGGAATGGAAGGAAAATACATACAGACAACTAGGGATCTCTGCTCTTTTATGACCCTTCCATAAGACTCCCTCCCAAACAGCATCCAAGTGTACTGTGGTTCCTTCCACTTCTGGTTATGCAACATTTTCCATGACCTAATACACTTAACTTCAGAAGGTGATCAGTTTCTACTCTTATCTTAAAATCGCACAGCTTCTCTATAAGTCATTAAATAAATACCAAGCCTTCTTCATTACAGTGCAGAATTTTACCATGCGGAAATATACTGTGCTAGGTCCTACACTGTAATTAGACCCAAACTTGAAATGACTTTAGGACAACTGCATCACAGCCCATTGAATACACCTTTTGCCAAAGAATTACACCTTTTTCCCAGAATCAAGATCCCAAGCAGAATTTGTGGTTTATTTGCTCAATACTAAAATCAATAAAATAATCTGTCTTCAGGTTGAGATTTATTAAAACAGAAAATAAGAGGCTTTCTATTGAACATATTTCACAAATTATCTCTAATAAAACCAAACATATATCTAGTCTAACTTAAACATACCAATTAGGACTTGGACAGACTCTGGTTAAATCATAGCAAAACAGAATTTAGAGGCATGAAAATTAAAGAATTGAGGAAATACTTCTCAATACCCCTCTGCAGTAAAATGTAGCCAGATTTTATTCATAGGCTATGTACCTATTCTGACCTCCACAGAGGCAAATCTGGTACACGAGGTCAATAATGGCCTTCACTCAAGTAAAACTTAATTTTACAGATCAGAAGCGGCAAGAGGAAAGAGTGGTTTGCTAGGGGAAAAATTACATATTTTACTTAGTTGAAAAAGAAATTAATTATTTGGAACATCGTGTTCCAAAAAATGTTCTTTTTATCCTTAAGTTCAGTTGAAATGAATTGTGCATCCTCTTTCCATACTTGGAAGGCACCCCAAATGCTTTGAAGTTCATCAGCCTAATGAGAAAGTCCGTATAGCTTAGGCAACCACTGCATACTTAGCAGCTCTTAAAAAAGGGAAGCCATTTATAAACATAAAAGGATGGTTATCCAGATAGAAATCTCAATGCACTTGCTGGCTCTGGTGCTGACAGGACTCATTGGACTCTGAGCACAAGATTTAAATATAACATGGAAAGGTAACATAGCAATTTTTGTTTTGATTCACTGCAGCAATAACCCTGATATATCTACAGCAAAAACAAAGCTACAGCTTTGATAAAAGTTTCCCAATCTTGGCATCGGATGTACGCAGTTACTGCATCCGAATGCTTTAAGGTTTTCAACATGACTCTTGCAGCCTGAACAAAGGAATGTACCTTTTAAACAAACTACCAATGCTTTAACAAAAAAAAAAGCCATGTTTACTGTATTATATTTCTAGCCTTACACAGGATTTGATCTTCTACTGAATGCCATGGGCTTAGACAAAGTCCCATGAGTAGTCATTTGTATTGATACTGAAACACACCATGTATAATATCCGTGTCTGGGAATTACTGCTCATGACCTGTAGGACCAGCTACTCCCTTAAACTCTGAATTTCATTTTCTAATCTGAAAGTGTAAGAAACACTTTTTTATACCACCATGTCGTCTCAGTAAATTCATGATTTTGAATCACCTGAGGGATTGAACAACGTTTTCATGCTGCATAGCTTCATGAAGTACTTTTGCTGCCTGCATATCCTCCACCATTTCCATTTTTGTTACTTGTTTTTTCTGCACTCCTAATTACATTATAGCTGAATTTCTTCAGAGAAATAGCACTTGCAAGAAACAGACCTCTCAGAGACAAAGGCAGCAATTAAGCTGGAAATGCCTGCTTTTTCTTCACCATAAACTGAAGCAAGTAATATTTCTACCATATCACTTCATCACCTGGGTGCCAACACGAAAGGTTTCTATTACTGTTGGGTGGAGATACTCCAGTCAATCTGGGCTGTGCCAGCATGGAAGACCTGAAGTTGCCCAGTAATTGCAAACGCAAATATAAAGGACTTAAAATCAAAAAAGAAAAGCAGTATTTATAGATATGCATGTTTCCTGAATGCCCAAGATTATCTGCAGAGAAAGACTAGTAGAACTACCCCAAAACTCATTTACAGAAAGCAATTTCTTTCTTTAGAGTGTGTTGTCCTTTTGCTTCCTATGGTGTACCTAATACTGAACTCTGAAGTGCGCAGATCATGGCAAGGGAATGCTAAAATAAGGTACGGAAATCGAGTGCACTAAAGGACAAGAAAGGGATTAAGAAAAAGCATCACTTCAATTGGCCCACGCATAGCAACAATCTTTCAGCTAAGTTTGGAGTGCCTGCACAGCATAACACGGGATACAGAAGTAAGATGACACTCAAGCAACAGTAACAGGATGCACAGGAGCCACCTCCACTCAGGAGCGCTCAAGTCACGTGAGAAGTTTATCAAGTGCAATATACATATAGAAATATAAATTTTGCTCTGGTGCAATATAAGTGTATATGCACTTGTGTGACCATACATATGTATGCATATCAATTGATACTCCAAAATAATCTTGATAAAATACGGCACATGCTGCTATTTTATTGTAGACAGGTGAACACAAAGCAGTAAAGGCCTACCTGTGATTAAACACAGCACTGAAGAAGAACAGAATCTTTCATTTCTGAAACTTTTGTGAATTTGGTTAGAAAGAAGTAGATTGCCAGTAGCTTCCCAGACTGCTCTGAGATAACAGAAATAAAGTGATTTCATTAACTGTAATATGTATAACTCGTCTTCAAGCATATATGCAACTTGTCATTATGACATTTTAAACCATCCAGACAGAATTAGATCATGAGACCGGATCAGACATTTCAAAAGCCCACTCCTGTTATCTGCTAGATAAAGTGCGGAAGAGAACACATACAACTTAATGAAAAATAAACCTCCCACTAAAAATGAAAAAGAAATCTTAAATATTTTCAAAATAATTTTGACTTATCTCCTTTGATCTTGACTATTTACTCTTAATATTACAATATTAAGTTTCTAAAAATTAGGTACTGCATGAATAAATAAGGTAATGAATTATAACTTGCTTGTATTTTCCTATATATTGAAGTTGTTTTCTCATTTTTATATGTGAGCATAGTTACATGCTTTCTTAGAATGTGAAACAATACTAAAACCACTAAACTATGCTGTCAAACTGCAAAGTAAACTGTAGGCATTTTAACAAAAAACGGGGGTTTTTAAGTTTATCTTGGCTTTTTGCTGCATTCTCTCCAATTTGCATATTAAACATATAATTAAAGTCACAGCAGTCCACAGATGTAAAACAAGTAGAGGAAAGAAAAGGGGAGGAGAAAACAAGGACATTTAATTTTGTATACACAAATAAATAGATAGCAAACATGACCATGAAAGTAGATAAGCAGATAGCGAAAGCACAGGGAGTAAAAAGTAAAGAACACCATCTGGGTATCCTGGATGGTATGAATGTTCTATCCCTTTTATCCAGCTGGCCAGGGGCTGGGACACGGCACAGCTAACACTGTTAATGTATTTGAGAAGCTTAGCCAGCTCTATGCTGCCCAGCAATCTGCATGTCTGGCTGCAGCAAAAATGAAGGCATTGGCACTTTAAGCAGTAAAAATGCAGTTTCTGTGAATCAAGATCACTTTCCTATTCACTTCAATCGACATCAGACCAAGCCCTGAAGTTAACTGGCTGAACATCCTCCATCATTTTGAATTAACTTCTCTTTGGACTGGTCACTTCTTTTTTCATTTTGTAGGAAAACTCAAGAATAATCTTCCATATTTGCTACTGCAAAGAAAAGGTCAATAAGCTTTTCTCTGTGTCCATTAAGTACAGAATAGACACAAGGAGAACAAAAGAAAAGCAAGAAGAATTTATATTGGATTTGACCAATATATTGGATTTTCTAACAATTAGGGCAGTGAATACCGATAAAAATCACCTACAGACATGATGAGATACTCATCATTGCAAGTTTCCAAGAATGGGTTAGAGAACTTTTGAGAGAATACTTTAGATACAGTTGATTCTGATTCAGGACAAGATGATGGAAGGGTTGGAAGACAAGTTCTCAGGATCCCTCCTGACTCACATCAGTATGACTGTGACCTCCTGGGGTAAAAGAAGATGATGGATATTTGGTGAGATGACTACATTTTAAATAGCATAACACAACACAATATAGCCAAATAAGGATGCAAGTTTCAGCCTTTTCTCTTTAAGTTATAACGTAGCTCACTCTGTTCAACTTTCAGTAATATTATTCTGTTCTGCTTCTTAATTATCTCTTAGAATAATTACCATGTCATGGTTTGCAGTCTTTCCTCAGTTGTAATCACTGCTAATTTGTCTGACAAAAAGACAGCAAGTTCAAATTTTGCCAGATTCTGAGAACTATGATGACTGCCTCCAGAGGAAACAGCAGCACAGGATTTAGAAGTATTTTATCTGAAATGACTCTTAAACCTTAAAATTTGTCACCGTTAAACTGTTAGCATTCTAAACATAATATGCTCCCAGAAGTCCCTGCCCAAGCATTTTGCCAAGTAAAGAATGGTGCAAAGACGGTGCTGTTGCTACATAATGCTGCAAGGGTTGAAGTGTTCAAAGAAAACTACCCTTTGCATTTATTCTTCTGTACTGTGCACACACAAACAATTATGTCCTACTATCTGCCACATCCCGGAGAAGAAACAGACAGGGTAGAAACCCTTTGTACTCAAAGTGCGATGACCAGGATCAAGCAAGTTCATAAACAGAAAGAGGAAATATTTCTTTCCTGTTGTAGTGTACACCAGTTCACAGCAGACAGGTGCCAGTCAGGAAGGAAGGGCTGCCTTTCCATTACAGAAATTGTACCATTTTGTCCATCACATTTTCTTGTTTTCAGCTATAACCCATTAAAATCTGTATGTGACCTGAATACGCCAAAAGCTTACTTGTGATAAAAATATTCCATTAAATATTCCTGAAAAATAATGTCCAGGCATAATTGAACCTGTAGCTTTTTCCAGAGAGAAATCAAGAAATGTTGCCAAATGATATGCCAATTGATATGATCAGGAACAATTAATTCCAATGACAGTAGCATACAATTGTCATGGTTAAAAATCTATTTGGTGCCAAATGCTATTGAAATCTTTTTTGAAAAGTCAGTTTAACATAGACTTTAATACGCAAGATATGTTGGTACCCTTTTACAAACTTCCAGTTTGAGGTTGTCAGAGCGTGAAAGATTAAACCGAGGTGGGTGCAAATTCCAGGATGTCAATAAATACCTGACAAAGAATAAAGCGCAAAACTCTGCAGCTCATTCTAATTTGACACGAATGAGGAGTTTTGTCTTAGAAAGAACCAAGAAAAGTATGCTGGGAGGTGCAACAGTAAGACATTTAAGGCTACCAATGTAATGTCTTATTTTTTTTTTAAATCTGATGCCTTCTGACCGCCTCAATTTGACATTGCCAAAAAAAAATTGGGAAAAAAAAATGAAAGTCTGCTTAGCACTTGCCATCAGCAGCATAATCCTTCCTAGAGACTACACTCTCTTGTACTATTGCAACATGGTAACTTAGTTATAGCATATGCATATTTTCTTTACCACAAATCATTGATCTCAATGACGGATTTTCTCTCTGAAATGTATTGAGGCCAATGTACGTTCATGGACTGATGCCCATGACAAGAACCTAGGAGATGGTTCTTTTAGCTTAATCCAGCTGCCAGAAATAGCTTCAGCTGAGATCAACAGCAATTCCTGCGTCCAGCTAATTAATACTTAATCTATATCTGTCAGTCACAGCACGTCTGTCATTGAATGGAGATCTTGTCAAACATACAGGATGAGATTTCTATGAGAATAAGCCTAAGACAATGCAAATGAAGCCCATGTAATACTAAGCTTGAAAAGTAAACTGGGATGTATATACCTCTTTGGAAGTGTATCATTGCATTTATAGTAAAAACAAACAAACAACACAGAAAAGCCTAGAAATTCATACCATCTGGTTTGAATTTTTAAGAAGAAAAAAAATGTCTTGGAAAGTCTCTCTTGATTTTGCCATCACCACTGGCTGACAACTGGAGAGAGGTCAGTGGAGCTCCAAGTCTTAATTATTTTCCACAGAAATGATTCAGAAAATTTTGTGGTCCATAACGTTCCATTTGGGGCCTAAATGCTTCTGCTTTTAAAAGTATTTCTTTTTTTGTTAATAAATGTTTTTCATGCACTTACAATTTTAGGATCTATTGACCCATTATGAATTCCACTGGGCCTAATTAATACCCTATAAATACTGCATGCAAAATAAAGTAGTAACAACAGTACCAATTTTACTCTCAGCATATAAATTGTTTCTGTAATTCTCAACTACCCAATACCCCATAACCAACAATCCCCCATGTACCTACTGGGAAAGATTATACCTATTTCAAAACAAATTGACCTAAAGAAGATGGAGCTGGACACAGCGAAGATGTTCTAAAGCATAGGAGATTTGGTCTATCCCTTTATCACCCATTTCATCCTTCCATTATGTTAATTCAGAAAGGAATTAAGTAAGCAATCTCATCATCTCACAACTATTGGCCCACTGCAATAAAATGTCTTCTCTTTATTTTGCTTATAAATAATAAGAGCTTTATATAGCCAAGATTTAAATTTTTTAACCTTAAAGTTACAACCTGGAAACACTTTTTAAGACAGCACAGTCAGCTCGAGATGTTGCTGGCACCACGCCATCCGGAGGTATTCAAACCTCCCATGAGCTACTCTGGCACATGTACAGTGTGCAGTGGTTTTGTTCGATAAGTTCTTCTTAGCTCAAAAACATAAAACTTAGGTGCTTTAGAGTATTATAATTTACAAAAAGGTTCTAAGCAGCTAATCCAAATAACTTCAGGATTATAAAATTTATCTCTCCCAACACTGAAGTGGTAAAATGAGCAATAGCTCATAAAGTAATAGTAGTGTTGGAATCCATTCATTCTCTGATGACCTTCTACTGGCATTGAACTTCACTTGGCGCTGAAGAGCAGAAGTGCACCAACAGTGATTTCTGATGAAGTACAGAATGAATGCAACCTGCTTTTTGGAACATTTTGTACCTTGTATAAATTTTTTGCTTTTCTGATAGCACATGAATTCTTCTGTTACTTTTTTTTTAATAATTTGAGCAGCTTTTTGTGTTGCATTAAAACTTTCTTTATAGCTTGCTTAAAGCTTGAAAAATGATCGTATCCTGATAGAAATTCCACAGCCATTAAGCTGTTAATATCCAAAAAACTAATTTAAAACTACAGAACTCATTTTGACCTGCTACACAGTGGAAGCTATTATAATAGATAACAAATTATGTCTTGCAAAACCTCATCTATTTTGTAGCCTACTGTACCCGAAATAGTCTTATATTAAAAAATCTAACTCATTCAAAATAAAATTTAAGTCGCCCATGCTCATTTACTACCTAGCATAATTATATTTAAGTTCAATTACATTTTCAAAATAATGTTTGTTTGCTTTCACTGATATAATGAAATAGGAATAAAGATCACCAAACACTCTAGCCAGAGGGCTCTTTGAAAGCTTATAAGATGATGAGCACTCAGTTGACAGAAAGAAACAGAAAAGATGGCTTTTTCTACTGCTATGAAACATGCCAAGTGCATGACTAAGATCGTTTTTTAAAAAAAAACAAAGGCAGATTGGTAAAATAAATTAGGTTTGAGGCTATGTGAGTGAGTGTTCTACTAGCAACATCCTTATTTTCAGGAATAGAAAACAATGTCATGAGCTTTAAAAAGGAAGAACACAAATGTTATTGTACAGGAAGATATTCTTAATCTCTAAAGGATTGAAAGAGTATCCATTAATTCAACAGGGTATACCATGCTCTGTTTCCAGATACTGTGCCAAATCTGGTTCACAATACAGTTCATTATATCCAAGAAAATCACAGAAGGGATTAATTTTACTTGTCAGTTATACCAAATTCAGATAGCGCGCTCATAGTGAATCAGTTTACTAATTTAAAGTGTTGCATCACTGACTTTATAACGTTACTTAAGCAGTCCATGAAAAAACAATAGTACTGCTCACTACATTGTTTTTTGTAATCTATTCCTATCATTATTTGAATAAAGAACAGCTTTGTGAGCTGAACATAAATGTTAATACTTGAAGTCTTCAGTAGAGTACTCATTTTATCTTAATGGCAGTTTAAAATTTAGTTGCTGGTCATGTTCCATCATATAATCAACTAAAGTAATTAAAATTTAAAGATAGATACTACTCTCTAGCATGGAGTGTGCCTTGATTTTGATAGAGTCAAATGGAAACGGTCAATATGATTGAGAGGGCAAATGTCTTTTTAAAGGCAATGATGTAAATCCCACAATCTGAATAATTATCTGTAAAGTTAAATATATTTGCAAAAAATATTTTTCTTTTAATGATATCACTGAGAAATTAATAGTTTTGTAACTTCAGTGATTTTCAGAGAGCTCTGTCCTTTTATGAACAATATTAATTAATATAATTTCTGACAAAAAACAATCCAGGAGACATTTGCAATGTTTCAGCCCTTTCTAAAATATTTACAGAGAAGTCCACTCCACAAATGCGTATACATCTTTGAAGAACATCAGACAGTGTTGTACCAAGTAAGCACCATTCTACATTTTCTGCATATTACATCATTGTGGCATGGGCAGGGAGAACCTCTCTCCATAAATACCCTTCCCCACCTTACGGTCCACATTGGAAGCTGACCTGAATACTATGGGCTTATTTACTTCTCATTCTACTTCTTCCCTACATTTCATCTCTAAGTGCAGATTTCACTCAACTTCACTGATTCCCAGCAGTTTATGACACCCTTTCTCGTGTTCTAATCTCTTCTTCTTAGCCCTTGATCATCAGGAAGCACCTCCTGGTATATCCGCCCATATCAATTAATTAGGTGTGCCAACACTTTTCAAGAACAGTTGGTTTAACTGCATTTTCTGCTCCTATGCTCCTATAACACTTTGCCTGCCTACATCAGAAGTGTTTAAGAAGGAACTAGAGAGATAATGAGATGCGTTTTTGGATACTTATAGAGAAGTGCTCAATATGCAATGTGGTCCCGATACGTTATTTACAGCGTTGTTCAGCAAATTGGATCCTAGAAGGTTGTTTTTATAGAATTAGCCCACTCTACTCACTTTCTCAAAAACACCTTACCATAGTCACATCTGATCATCTCACTTACATTACTAAAAATCTAGAAAAAGTGAACCATTTGTCTGATGAAAAATTCAAGAGTTAAAAAAACAAACCAAACCCAAATCATAATCATATCTCAGAGATACATATATTTTTCCTCCAGAAATCTATTTCAAATACTAAAGAAATCTAAAGAAAATACTAAATCTAAAGAATCATCACTGTTCCTGTCTTTTAATCTGCTTTGTCTGTGCTTGTTTTCTCTGCCTCTCTATGGCCAAGGGTTCAGCTTTTGAAAATTGTCTGTAAGCTTCTGCATTAATTTGGCTACAGTTATGCTAATTTCCAATAGGTAGATTTCCTTATGTGGCCCTTTCCCCAGCTATAAAATAGGAAACTTGTCATCAGGCCTGACTAAAGACAGCCCAATTACCACAAGGAATTAGGACAGAGAGGTAGATACAGAAACATTGTTGTCCACAGAGCTGTTACTGCATTCTGGTTTATCTCTAAAGTTGCCACAGCTCTGGTGGTGTGCTTACAGTATGTAAGTCATAGTTAATCTTCAGAACCCTAGAATAATTTGTAAAATTAAGCTTGTGCTTTTACTCATGTCCTAAGTTCAGGAGGCATAAAGCAACATGAAGTAAATCTGGAATGACTTGGAAAAAAGCAAAGACATCCTCACTTACCCTATACAGCAGAAGATCCAACTGAAAAGGTCCTTTTTCTTGCAGGCAACTATATTGCTGAAATCTAACACAGTTCTAAATAAAAAAGAGTTTTTCTGAAGCCGGGTATTCTATTTAGCGGGCTACAACAAGGTTGTAGCTTCCATCTCTGAAAAAGCAGGAGGTTTTGCAGATCTGTTGAATATGAACAAGCTTGTCAAGACTTGCGTCTGATCTTTTCTCTGTAGTTAATTTGACAGAGCTGCTAGATTGAAAGACAAACTGACAAACTGCTACCTAGTGAAATTACTCCTTATTGGTTAAGGTTTGACACATCTGGCCAAAATACCCCAAGAACCCCACATTTCAAAGCTGGAATAAAAGTTAAAAATTAAAAGCTACTATGCAAGTTAAGCCAATCTGATGACTCAACAAGTTCAACATTCTACTGCTATAAAGGAACTGTCACTGATGCCAGGGAACAGATTTCCTTTACAAGGGACAGTCCTGTTAATTTACTTGTAGCAAGAAGTCTTCAGTAACTCAAGACAAAGTACATACCAGAAGATCAAATAAGAAGAAAAAAAGCAGTAATACAACCCCTACCGTGGCACACTTTTCCATCGCCATAGAAAGATAAATACAAAAAAAAGGAAACTAAACAAGAGAGATCGAGTTGCTTTCAGGGAGAGGACAAACACTTGAGGTTGAAAATATTACTCCCAAATATTCATGTATTTGTATCTAGGTCTCTCCTCATCCAGAAAGCAATGGTTATTTGCTATAAATAAAAAATGAAGACAGGGTCTATTTCCAGATGCAAAAGCTCCCTTCTTCCTAACCCATAGATGTACAGGCACTTAGGAAAAAAAAGAATACATTAATTTCCTCCTTCATAGTCAGCTTTCCTGGTGGTATTCTATGTCCAGTCTGAGTCACAAAACCACCAGAACTATATATTGTTCAGCTGTAACCACATCTATCCCAGTAAGGATATAAAAAATATTCAGAATTTCCTTGTCTTCTTGGTAGACATAAGAAAATAAATACCTTTATTAACATTTGAAAAACACTGGTCACACATTGTACCATCCTCTGGCCTGAAATATTGTGTAATGGAAATGCTTAAAAGTCTCACAGCACTTTAGGAACTCTTACCTATTAAAGTCAGTTCCTTGCGGACTATCTTTGCGAAATCCAAAACCATGTTGGAAATACAACTATGCCACACTGTTTTCTTTTCAGTCTGTCACAAAAAAAATAGGTGCAAATTATTAATTTTATTTGGACAACCTGAACAGTTGCATGTATCAGTAATAAATTTGGTCCATGTCATTTCGTAATGGCAGGATCCCTATTCTGTAAGCCAAACATCTCAAGAACATATAATTTATTCCAATTTCTAATCTTAATTAATATTTTTCTATCTTAGTGTAATTTGCTGTGAACTAAAATGGAATTCTGATCTTTTTCTTACACATTTCCCAAAAAAAAATCAAGATGGACATTGATTTCTGACCCTCTCCCAACAGGATCAAAGTTGTCCACTCATTTAAACAAGGTGCTCTGATTTTCTGGTCCTGTTGGCTAAGTCAAAAATTTTTACTTGCCTTTTAAGCTTTTAGTTTAACACACAAACTTGTGATGAATACTTGTATTCTTCACTTTTCAAAGGCTGAACACAGCAAAATACATAACGTGAAGTCCAATAGTGGTAAAAGTAACACTAATGCTTCTAGTAAAAAAGAACACAATAAAACTTCCATTTTACTTGTAAGAGTTAAACTTTCATTTAAATACTAAAACCATTTGAAGAGGTGTGAAGAGCATGATATTAAAATGTTTATGTTAATGTATTCTGCTTGATAACCCTGTTTATCATAGTCTACAGTTCAGCAGCATCATTAGCAGTAAAGTAGACATCATAAAATGGTGATAAGACTGGAGTGCTTTAGCACAAATAAGAATAAGTCTTCACACCACACTGAATTTATATTAAAATCTCTCAATGATTTAGAGAAAAGTACACACACACACACAATTAGAAAAGTCCAAATAGGTCCTAAATTAGCTCTATGAACTCTTCATGCCTTACTCTTCACAATGCACTACAACCAATAAACCATTAGAATAATCAGACAGGTGCCAAAGCCCCCGTTGTCTTTAATAACCTTTTCCATCTACAAAGCAAGCAGACTTATCCAGGCAAGAAAAAAGTAAAACCAGAATAATTAATGGAAAGCATTAGTTCTGATGCATCAAAGCTACTTCGGGGTCTACAGGAGAAACCAGTACTGCAATGGCCAAAACATCACAATTTATATCATGATCTAAAAGCTAACTGGTAGGAAAAGTTCAATAAGCTTTACTCTTAATAAAAAACTCATTAGTTTGACTTGGCTTCTATTGTCAATGTTTATGTCATAATTTTTATCTTAACAAGTTCTTTCACTTATCTTCTCTGGGCAATTTACTACATTACACTTTCACTCTGAGTTCCCAATAGAAATGAGGAAGCCCTTGCATTTCAGGGACAGTACACTGGCTTTTTCTAATAACTCAGTCTTTAACTGCATACAAATGGTATTATAATTTTATCAAAGTTTGAGACATTCACACAGAACAGCAGCATTACTTGTTCACAGAGCTGGGGGTAATTCTAGCACTGTGTCAAAAACCTGGTACCAAAATTTATCATAAAGTCTGGTCCATCTGTTTTACAAAGAAAAAGTATTTGTGCCAGAAAGCATTTGTTATTCAATTTAAAGTTCTGAGTATAACTACTTAGCTGTAGGCTTGCAAAAAACTTTGGGGTATGTGTATTGGATTTACATGGCAAGGCTTTGGTGGGCTTTGGCAGGGGAGGGGTTTTAGGGGTGGCTTCTGTGAGAGGTTGATAAAACCTTCCCCTGTGTCTGATAGAACCGATGCCAGCTGGCTCCAAGGTGGACCAAGCCTGAGCCTATCAGTGATGGTGGTAACAACCCTGGGATGATGTATTTAAGAAGGGGTAAAAACTGCTGCACAAGAGCAACTGCAGCTGAGAGAGGGGACTGAGAACATGTGAGAGAAACAACCCTGCAGACACCAAGGTCAGTGAAGAAGGAGGGGGAGGAGTTGCTTGTGGTGCTGGAGCAGAGATCCCCTTGCAGGCCATAGTGAAGACCACGGTGAGACAGGCTGTGCCCCTGCAGCCCACGGAGGCTAAGGGTGGAGCAGACACCTGCAGCCTGTGGAGGAACCCATGCCAGAGCAGGTGGATATGGCACAAGGACACTATGACCCCATGGGAAGCTCATGCTGGAACAGGTCTTCTGGCAGAAACTGTGGATCCATGTAGAGACGTATCCAGGCTGGAGCAGGTTTGCTGGCAGGACCTGTGACCCTGTGGGGGATCCACACAGGAGCAGTCTTTTCCTGACAGACTGCACGCCATGGAAGGGATCACACTGGAGCAGTTCATGAAGAACTGCAGCCGGTAGGAAGGACCCACCTTGGAGATGTTTGTGGAGGACTGTTCTCTAAGGGAGGGATCCCACTCTGGAGCAGGGGAAGAACATGAGGCAGAAGGAGCAGGACACAGACTATATGATGAACTAACCATAACTCCCATTTCCTGTCCCCTTGTGCCACTTGTGAAGAGCAGGGAGAGATATCAGGAGTGAGACTGAGCCCAGGAAGAAGGGAGGGGTAGAGAGAAGGTGTTTGTGCATTTGTTCTTATTATGTTTCTCATTTCTTATTATCCTAATCTTTTATTGGTAGATTAAATTAATTTCCTCAAGCTGAGTCTGTTTATCCTGATGGTAATTACTGAGTGACCTCCCTGTCCTTACCTTGACCCCTAAGCCTTCAGCATATTTCTTTCCACATGCCCAGCTGAGGAAGGGGAGTGTTAGAACACCTTGGTGGGCACCTGGCAGCCAGTCAAGGTTAACTCACTAGTCTCTCTTCTTTCCCTTCTGAAGTGGACTAATTTACAAACTTGAGATGTAAATTAACATTCACATATTCATTACAACTGTAAGTTTTAATTTTGCAACTGAAAACAAGATTCCCACCAGCAACAGCGACTTTGAGCAAGGAATAAATAGAAAAAAAATCAGTTTATATACGGCTAGCATTAAGTTCCTACTGTTGTAGAGATATTCTCACTGCATTAAATTATAATCCAGAGTCTAATTCTTGTTTTAGGGATCATTCATTACCTTGGGTTCTCCATAGCAGAACACATATTTATTCAGAATCTGAATAAGGTCCTTGTCACAGCAGACTCATTCTCAGCCACCTGCCACACTTGTGGTATCATCATGATCCTTTATAGTGCAAGATAAAAGAACTACATTAGTAGCTATCTCCTGAAAAGGAGCTTAACTCTTTTCTAAATTAAAAACCAATCAGTTAACACCTACCACGGACATGATTTTGGAAGAAAATCAATCAACGCATTCAAACATAAAATAAAATTTGAGAACTTGATGATCAGGAATGTGCCATCAACCAGAAAGAAATTGCTTCTGACAAAATAGAAAAGATAATTTTACTATACACTCTCATATAATTTTGTTGGGTGTTTTTTCCCCCTCGCTTCTGTTTCTTTCTGTGTTTTGGATTTAGAAAGAAGTGTTACACCTACACACAAAATATCCATCTACAGATTGCTTTAAGTATTTTCTGTGATTCAATTGGAATTAAGAATATTACAAAAATCCATTTTGATTTCTTTATTATTGTAATGCTCTACTGTCTGCACCGCTGATGCGTCTATTGGAATAATTACCCTGTAATAGTGAGTTAAATGACAGAAAATCTGAATTATAGAAGGAATGCTAATATTAGGCAATATTAAATCAGTTAAAACAATCATTGTGACAAATTAAGTATAATAATTATACATTCTGTCTCTCCAGATTTCAGATATATTGAGACACAACAGAACTCCATCCAGGAAGATTTGAGTAGACTTCCTAAGAGCCAGCAAGGTAACAAAGTTTTCCCCAAAGTTACCCAACCATTTACAGTGTCCTTACATCCTCCCATATACTATGGGAAAACTGATGGATGCTCTGGAAGAGAGGCTTATGCATTGGTATGGAGTTTGTTTTCCATTTACCAAATTTGATGTGGAATTTTTGCTTTTGGATACTTCTACTTTTCCTTTCAAAACACTGTAATAGAACTTAGGAATGTTCAAGGTCCATTGCAAATACTATGGGAATTTATCAACAACTTGTTTTCCCCTCATGAAAGACAGAAAATACACAAAAATACAGATAATAAAGTACAGTTACGAGTGAAGTTCGTTTATTCCCATGATTTTTACAAGTTATAATGGCAGTGATACTGCCTACTTTCTAAGTATTTGGAAGTTTATGCTTTAAAAGGGGGTTTAATGTTCAAAGATGGCAATTCGGTCAACTGAAAGCCAAACAGATAAGTTGTAAGCCACAGCACCATCAGGAGTCCTTTGTGAGTGGACTACAACTAAGGAAAAGACACTGAGACAGTTTAGTGGATAATACAAGCAATTATATGCGATAATGATACTAAATTTCTAGAACGAATGTTACAGCCACAGACATTTCAAGTAAATATAATTCATTGACAAACTGAATTGCACAGAAAGTCAAGAAATTTCAGAAACTACAAAACAGAAGGAGAAATAAAAAAAGACCATCTACTATCCAAATTATTTTAATATTACCTGAAAGTTCAACATCCTCAAGAATACTCCTCACAGGAAAAAGCTGGTGTGATTTCCGGAACATTGAATCATTTATATTACTAACCAAGCACCAGTGAGCAAGCTATTTACCTCTTAATGCAGTCAACAAGCATTTGAATAGAAAAGGTGTCCTACAATAAACTGCTCAGAAAGTGCACTATTACTGACCTTAAACCACTTAAGCCTATGTGTCAAATCAGGTCTACAAATGAAAAAGTAGTAAATAATTCTTGTTTTTTGAAAAGCTATAGCAGAGAAGTCATATTGACTTCAGCCAGCTGGAAGATGCACGTGTTGACATATGTGGGCAGTGAATGCATAAAAAAATTATGGTCAATACACTCTGCTGATGTAATGATTGGAGTATTTGAGAGTGTACAGGGAAGAGTCAAAATTATTTAAATATAGATTTCTACGCATAGTTTAAGCTTTCTGTATTATCAGCTAAAGTGTGCAAAATACAAGTTCAAAAATTGGCACAGAAGCATGAAATTACATAACAATAATGTAAAAGGTTTCAGGATCATATCTTTTTGAAAAGCAACTTTCTGCACAACAGCTTATTCTAGAATTTAGGCCATGCTTTCTCAGGCTCAAGAAATGTTAAGGGTCTACAAAGAAAAGGAGAATCTAAGAACATGCAATATCTTGAGAAGTACATAAATATATTAAGAATAGCTTATATTATCAAAACCTCTGAAAACACCAATTCAAAAGTACAAAGAATTATAATAAATAATAGATAAGGGATCATCTGCTTCCAAAATGAATGGTGTTTAATTATGGGGAAAAAAAATAAATGAAAAATATTCATAGGATGCAAATTGTATTTTTTCAGAGCTCTCAGGATTGTTTGTGAAATGCAGCAGCTTTCCTTTTTAGTTGAGTGCAGTTCAGATCAGGTTTTACAGCCTACAATAGTCAGTGGTGGAGGGAAGTTTCCACACAGCCACCTTGGTAATTCAATTATCAGAAAATGCCAATTGCTGACTCTTTTATCTCAGATAGGGCACACAAGCTCAGGCACTCAGAATGCTTGGCAGACTTGAAATTTCATGCCTCTGTGTTTAATTCTATTTTAAGCTGATTAACGCTATGAATAGATCACCCAACTGGTATCATATGTCATGATTATATTTCTAAGAATTCCTTTAACAGGTATAAGGTGCTATTCCAGTACAATCTTGTACTCATATTTCTTATAAACGCTATGCCATTTTCAGCACATCACATATATACTGTACTGTTTTATTTGGTTGCATTGAATAGGTACCCTTTGTCCATATGAGTTGTATATATAAATGCAAACATCTAAGGTGAACTGAGGAATCCAGACTCAAATGTGCAATCACCAGGGCAACAGCATCTTCTTACATCTTTCACTGTAGCAGTTTCTCTGGAATTAGGGAATACAGCATAATTTATCTGACTCACAGGTATTCATATTGCAAATCGTGGCTTTTCTTTAATAAAATATCAAATGAGGAAGTGAGATACATGAAAGAAACTATTTTCAAGTCCTCAGAAATAATATTTCATATTTTATGACAACCTATACCCCTGAATGTTTTAATGTGGTTTGATTTGTACCTACAAACTCATAAGATGAACAAAAATACTGATTTGTAAGTTCCTAGTAGTCATAGTTAATATCTGAAAATTAATCTTATTGAATTCATCAACTTTCAGTCTGTTCTGTGTACATTCAAGTAAAATTATTCTTTAAACTGTAGTGTATAAGATAGTGTAATTAAAAGCAGAAGACAAACATTACATCATAAATTTTGACAGTCCTATGCACAGCTCAGACACTAATCTATCCTTCATTTGCCTTTGACGCTCAGTTACCCATTCCCTGCTTTCAATTCTTTTACTGTATTTAAATATCTTTCTTGACAATTATTTCCATCATGGTTATTTTATTATTGTTGCCGTTTTTTTATAATCTTCTAATTTCTTTTGCAAAAGTCTCAAAAAAATTGTACCAATATAAAAGCAACTGATTTCTTTGAAGTACTTAACCTTTTAGTTAATTTCAGTGTTCCTTAGCATTATTCATTCTGATTCAGGTAATCACACTGCTGCTCTCTGCTGTCTGTAAGAAGAATTCACATGAAATTATTACAGAACTGGTGTTGATTTTAGGGTCTGTAACAGAGATTTGTTCACTTTGATTTTTTTCATTTCTAATTTTGCCTTTTTGTAAGAGTCAACTCTAATTTTATCTGGCCAGAGAATACATGCAATTGCAAATATCACAAGCTAACAATTATGAGATGTTAGAACGTTTTGCAAAGCAGTTGCACTCACATTTGAATTATGAATGGACTATTACATATGCCCTGGTGTGGTTTCACTTTTAGCCCTCAATTCTTCGTTCTTGTTTTACCACGACCTCATAATTTGTTCAACCAACCATGTTTCTCAATATTTAATGACTGTAGAGTTAGTTCCAAATTTCCACACTAGATCCTGCAGACAATCTCCACATGGGCTGACTTCAAAAAAAGTTCAGGGACAATAATTGCCACTGAAAAGTAGTTTGCATATTTTCCATCATGATAAGACAGGCGATGTAATATTAAGAGACGTTTCTCTTGGAGAAGCAGTAGTCTTGGTTACGTTAGCAGAAAACTTTTAAACATAGAAAATGCCTATACAGCTCAAAGATTTAACAACAGAAAATGTAAAATGCTAATGTTCTTGAATGATTTTTAAAATGGATAATTTGAAATCATTATGATGAATACTCTCTGATGGAAATAATTCTTCTAAAGGGAGAAATGCTTCACATTAAGATTTTATAGTGACCCAAGTGCTCCTACTTACGTTTGAAGAAGATGTGCTATACAAAAAAACAAAAATAATTTTTGTGAACTGATGGCACAATCCATGATATATCTAGTTACAGGAATATATACATTAGGTACAGGTCCAAAATATTTCCACATACAGCAACATTTATGTAAGAACCTTGACTTAGCCTATAATAAGAAAGATGATGCAACTGGAAACTTGAAATTTTACAGAAAGCAGGCATAGGTGTTCCCCATCCTTACAGATTTATTTTCCTGAGACTCAATTTGTGCTGCCCCTTTTTCTCTCATCATCATTTATAATCTCTGTATAATAACATAGCCATGCTAAAAGTTGTGTATCTACATTTGCAGAGATAAATCAGAGATACTCTCTATTTTATATTTTGGGTGGAAATGAAACTTGCCTATTTAGATTTTGGTCTCCTGCTCCGAAACTTCTTCATCTATTTTATTTCGGATGCTGCTAATTGTTTCACTTCCTGAGAAGATAGAAGAAAAGGCCTGAAATAAATACAAATGAAAACAACTCACAAATACAAAATTTCTGCATTGTGAGTCAACAATAGCAGCTGGATTGTCCCCAACACGTGGATGGGATTAGTCAGTCTTCCAGGTGTTCATGACTAAAAGCAATAAAGAAAACTGTCTTAATTACGATTTAACATAAATTAGGATTAGCATACACAGGAAGGCTTAGTCAGTTATCAGCAGCATGTGTTTTACCTAAACTTAGCATTCTGTGTACTGTAACTTATACAGTCCATTTATCTCCTTACACAGGCTAACTAGTACACAAAAGCATTTCATGATAGGTAAGGCAGGATTTCTCAAAACTCTATATAATTCATGCCTAAATGCATTACTACTCAAGTAGCCAGGTACTTCATCCAGTACATGGGAGGAGACCAAAACCACCCCAATAATCACAATTTAGCTTTTCTTGAGAGAAAGGGAAGTAAGTCAAAGTATAAAATCTTAATATTTAACCCCTTTCAAAGTAAAGCCAACTAGATTTGGAGATCCTGCTGTAATTATTTATTTTTAATTAAAATTTCTAAAAAAATTTAGCTACTGTGAAGACAATACTCCCCAAGCAGTTGTCAATACTGTGGCTACTCAACAGAAGCAGTCTATTCTTATTTTGTTTCTATGTAACATTCTTATGATACCCATACTAGTTTCACACAAGATATCCTTTGTATGTAGTTATTCAAAGTACTGTATTCATATTCAAAATACTAAGGACATGAACAAGGACTTTTCTACCATTCTTATCACTCCTACTTGACTAACAAAGACAAATATCCATTTATGTTTCTGTAAGAACTACTTGAATTTTTTAAATATCTTCTTTTCTTTTTTTCAAAGAGGCAAGTGTTAATTCACTGACCCTAAAATTATTGTGGAAAACTATTTTGATAGGTCTTTGAATATGAACTTTGGTCAATCCAAAAAATAGAGACTCACATTATCAAAGTCCCAACAGTGTAGGAGGAAATGGGAAACTAGGGATTTCAACTCATTTTGCCCCTAATTCTGACTACAGACTCACTTTGGGGTTCCTCTCAATAAGGTTAGCAATTTCCTTCTCAGTTTCCCCATTCTTTCCCTATTCAGCCAAAATATCATGGACTGCTTTGGCTAAGTTGTCATTACCAGGATGTTAACATCCTCCACATCAACAACATATCGTTCATATCAGGAACTCCAGCTCTTTCACAATGTAGAACTGCAGAGGAGATAAGAAATTCTTCATGGGAAACTGCAATTCTACATCAAAACTTGCACTTTAGGAACAAAAAAAATCCTAGGTGTGAGGCTGGAATTAAAAAATGATCTGAAGTTTTTAACTCCAGATACAACTAAATCATATTTTACAATTCTTTCAGACATTGATAACTATTCCAATAAAACTCCAGGAGAGGATTTGACGCCACATGTCTTCTCATGACAATACATTAAGAAGTCTGTAAAATTATTTATTGTTTGTTAACACTTCTGTATTAGAAAACCAGGGAAAACATGTTGTAAATTCTCTGTGAAATCAGAAATACTAAAATTCAATACCTAATTGTAGTACAGCTGGAAAATGTTTTCAATACTATATCAAAAATATATAATCAGAGGAATCAATAAACGTCAAAGGTAGTTTTTTGATGTAAACAAATTGAAATAATAAAATAGAAGGGTTTCTTTAAAAAAGTACATTCAGTTTGATGATATATTAGATTCAAGCTAGTTTCAGACTATGAATTATTTCCAAGGATACGTTCACAAAGGTATCCTGACACATACTCCTAAAATATCTAAATTTCTCAAAAAGCTTTGCATGGGTATGTTTCTTAGCTATCCATGCCTCTTACACTTGCATTTACAGAATGAGCTGAACAAGACACAACTCAGAGTTAAGGTATTTGATTTTTCTTAGCTACACTTAGATGGACTCTGCAATGAAGATACACAACTGTATTTCCTGAACCATGTTCCAATGAAGTTGCCATTTCCATGGGTTGTGCCAGGTTACAGCAACAGCAGCCCCCACACTATGCCCTCCCACCTTCAGCAGGTGACCTAGACAACTTGGTGGCACCCACAGCTTCAGGGGACTTCTGGCCTGTGTAGAGCTGAAGGCCAGGCAGCTATGGAATGCTGTCCTTCCTCACCAGTTTTATTCCAGGAAAAATATGCTTCAAGTACCCCATTTTTTGAAAGCAGTGTTATATAACATTAAAAATCTTTTTAGCAGAAGTCTTAGCCATGCAAGGAAATATTCAGCCAGGGCTTAAAAGGTTTCTACCTTCCAGTTATTCTCTCCACTATCAATGTGCCATACAGTTCCTATTGTATTAATGCCTGATCCGACGTTAAGCGCCTGATCCTCAAGAGACTTGTACACTTAGACCTATACTA
Organism: Dromococcyx pavoninus; assembly: GCA_033558185.1. Lineage (NCBI taxonomy): Eukaryota > Metazoa > Chordata > Aves > Cuculiformes > Neomorphidae > Dromococcyx > Dromococcyx pavoninus. The sequence goes on along the minus strand of JAUMJL010000389.1, from coordinate 241,148 downwards.
TGCAGTTAGCTAAATGAGGATTTCAGCACTCTCTCTTTCTTAAGCAGGTGGCCCAAGAGGTTTATGCAAACAGGATGACAGCAGGGCAAGAATTATAAAGAAACCAATATACAACTAGTTCAGTCAACTAGTTGTCTCCTCATCACAACCAGGGAGATAAGGGTTCCAGTAATTGTCATTGATGCACAACATACATGGGAAGGATCAGTTTCCTTTGTTATTTAAGTCCAAGTATCACAGTCACTAAAAGGAAAGTACTGAATTGCTTCTGCCAGATGTAATGAATTAATAGTTTGCTCTTTCCCCTTTGGATTCAGAATTAATTCTTGCCCTATATTGGCATTTCTCTCACTGGAAAATTTAATTTGCATCATTAAAGTCTCGTGTCTATTACATTTGCAACTGACACAGATGTACACCAGAAAAAAAATATTATAATTTTGACAAACTTTTTAATATGATGATTTAAAGTATTCTTCAAAATTCTTCTTAAATATCAATAAGCTGCTTTACTTAAAGAAAATCTTACGTTAACACCACCAGACACAAAGTTTCACTGATAAGAAATCTGACTTCTCGCTTAGATTCTGATTAAGACTAAGTACATTTAACATTAAGGGAATTTAGTGCTTTGCTGAACAAAGATCTGGTCCAGCAGCCCAGTGAAGACATTATAACTGATCTTACAAAGCACAGAAACAATACCGACCATTCTCTCAAAAAACTATTATTTACAAGATAATACACTTGGATTTGACATACAGATTTGTCTTTAAAAAAAGAATAATTATCAAGGCCTTTTTATTTCTGTAAATAGCAAAAATATGTGAGCATTTCCATAAAATCATGATCATGCCCTTAAAACAAATCAGGCAATGTGAGGAGAAAACAGACTGTAGTAATATTCTGTCTGACAGTACCACGCAGCTCTGGTGGTAGTAACATCTTAATAATTCCCCCCCAAACAATTTTTTCCATATCACTTAATATACATTTCAAAAGAATGACTGTGAGAAGATATACAAACAACAGGCTGAACAGGCATGATATATTTTGGGTATCTTGCACCAAATCTAAAAATGTCTAGATGCAAGACAGTCTTGCTAAAGAATTAACAGGCTGACGTGAAGATAAGCCATCTACACTAGAAGCTGGAGTGGTTTTATGCACAAGTAGCTGATATGAGGCTATCCTACATTTTTATTTACACCTGAAAAGAACTAATTAAATTGTTTTGGAAACATCCATATGTAATAGTCCCCTATAAATCTTTCTGCACTGTTGCATGTATTTTAAAGACTTTTCTTCTCCTTTGTTCTTCTCCAATGTCATCACAACAATTCAAACCTTCCCTTTCATAGTTCAGACATTGGCTGCAGACAAAGGTAAGATGCTGAATAGTAAAATCTGTAATTTGAAATCATCATAAAAATATCCTCAAGAACATTTGCTCTGGTACATCAGCAGAGAGTTTCTCTTTTCCTCTTCCCCCAAACTAAAAGTATTTTCCTTTCGAAATGTCTGTTGAAAGATTGTAACAAAATGGAGAGCAGCATGCAGCATGTGCTAAATATTCACTGTAAATCCTCCTTAAACTCAAACCAAAAGACTCGATGCAATAAGGACATGCACCACTTAACATGACCAAAAAAAATAGTTTTAGTCCCCTGAGAGCTGGTATCACTCCAAACTTATAGGTAAACTTTCAGTTTTGTTCACATTAACAGTAACCTTAGAGATTCATGACTAAAACCTTAACTTCAGTTTAAAGGGATGCCATCAATTTGAATATTATTTCAGTCTATTTCACCTAATACCAATGAACACCACTAGACAATTATTATTACTGAAAGCAATTGCAGTTTTCTGATTTCCCATTCTTTATTCTACTCATGTGACTGCACTTTGCACTGGTCTCCCGGTTAATAAAGATTAACTTTTCTCTAAGACTTCTTGGGAAGTTTATCAGCACTCGTTGCTGAAAGCAAGGAAATCTCTCAGTACATACAGCTTATTATCTGCAGTGACAATTCTGGATTTTGTTCCTCATTTCCATACAATTATTTTCTTCTGAAATAAGGAAGAGACTTCTAGAACACTCTTAAAAATACTGACAGACACTGAACTTGTAGTACTCCTGGGTGACTCAGCTCAGTCACCTGTTATTGCAGTCAAACTCAAAAGAATAGCACTTATGAACAAATTGGGATCTATCATACAGAAACCAAACAAAGAAACAAAAACATTCGGGTTTTTGCACTCACTGTTCCCCAAAGCAAGAGTCTTCAGATAATTAGAAACTTCACTTTCTTTTTTTTTTTGGACCCCTCTCAAATCAACTGAAAATGTACTGTGCACTGTAGTGAGGATATGCAGTAAAATAGCAGCTGGGAAACAGCATTAAAAAAATTAAGATATATTAATTTTATTCCTACTTTACTAAGGCCCTTTTGTTAAACATTAATAAGCTCTTAGGAAATAGGAGGCTTCCTCTCGCCTTCAACTCCTGCTAAATTCTCTCAGCAATATCATAAATCCAAGGTCTGTGACAGTAACAATCAAGCTACTTATGAGAGAGTGATAATAATATAAGTGGTACTGCAGGTATCTTCACAGCAGATATAGAAACTATTGTCCTGACTGACAATCAACACCCACATGTTCCCAAATGAGTTACCTTTATCAAACCTTGTCACCTTGTCAAGTTCTTTGTTACTGGAAAAGTATTTCAAAGAAAACGGTCAAGCTCTGTTTGGAATCTCTGAAGGTGCTGAAGTGCCTTAGCGTTGGCTAAGTCAGGACTATGAAAGACGTGGGAAAAAAAATGAGTGAGGGAGATTTTAGAACATATAAACAAACTGCAGAGGAGCACTTTGTATGTAATACCTGAAAGAGGAATATATTTCAAACATGAGAATGCTAATTTCTTTTATAGCCGAATATCAGAATTGGTGCACTTTATAAAATTTTTATAACTATTTCATTACTTAGACTCTAGGGTCTGCCTAAACTTACTGCCTATGAATCATAAAATTTAGCTGATTTTCTTTATTTTCCGATACAGCACACATTTTCGTATCTTTCAAATTTGTGTCTTTTAATTAATATCCAATATAAACTATTTCCTTATACTTAAAAAAAAAATCAATGTTTACTAATCAACAGTACCATAACCTGCTTTTAAGTCAAAAGAAATAGGCTAAAAAAATTAATTTATTAACAAGGGAAGTTTTAAGTAATGCAGACCAAATTATCAATTACTTTTTAAATGAAGTTATTTGCTGAGAAAAGGAGTGGTGTAAATTACAGATTCCTTTTTTCCTGTAACAAAAAAAATTGTATTAGACATTAGAAAAAAACATCTCTCTTCAGGGCTATGGTTATTTAGCCTCATACTTAAAAATTAATGTTAATTATTTTATTTGCATTAGAGTAGTGCAAAGCAGTCCTAATCAAGGATCATTTTACAAACCTGCAAAATAAGGAGTGTCCTGTCCTGGTGCTCTAATAATTTACACTCTAGATTCCATCAGATTGATTCAACTAGATAAGTTATGCTAGCACACATTTCCAGCTCAGCCACTTTATTCAGTAAAGCATCAAACCAATGCCATGTGGGTAAAATGCTGATCCCAATGGAGAATTTGGGAGCTTTACTAGTCAATTCCTTGGTACTCAAATAATTGGCAGTCATTAAAAATAAAAGCTAAACATCTGTAATTCCAATAGTTTGCTTGGCCAGAAACACTTGACCAATTATCAGTCTGCAAGGGTGTCTGTCCAACACCTGAGAATGACACACACATAAATAATAACATATTAATAGTACAGGTATTGGTTAGAAAGGGTCAGGTCACTAAGCTTTAATCTTCTTATTGAACAGAGAGAAAACACAGAAAAGGGGCTACTGAAAAGCAGCAAAGCGTCAAAAAGAACTCTAAAGTACAATTTGATAAAGCAAAATTTATGTTTAGCTATTATCTCATTTTACAGAAAATATGCTATTTCCATCAAAAGATTATTTTTAAAAAATGATCATAAAACACTACTATTGACACAGCCTTCAGGGAAGAAAAAAGCATTCCACCCACTAACCATAATTAAAAACTATTATTTCCATTTAGAAAGCGTGGACAACTAAATCCATTAGGAGGAAAAAATACTTTTCATTTAATGAAATGAGAGATTATTTTTGCTACTAAGAAACCAAATGCACTCTGAAACCATTACAAACCTTACTCTGAATAGTCTTCTGCCTCAGAGAGTAAATTAAAAGATGGATTGTTACAAACAGCTATAATTCGGCATAGCTCTTAGTGTCTTGGGTAATCCAAACAAATACTAAGCAAATTACAGCTCTCATAAACACTTATTGGCAGTGGTAGAATAACATTAACATGATGTATTTTCATTGCCCTACTGTTCAGGAACCACAGCCATTAAGAATGGAAACTTTGCTAGGTAACAGACAGAACAGAATGGAGCTTATAAACACTTTGGGATAGTAATCCAAATAGAAAACTGAAAAAGATAAGATTTTCATTCATTTAAGCTTGGGCCAAAACACAGCAGCAAAAAGAAAGCGAGGCTGTGAAAGAGATTTTCTTATTCTTTTTTACCTTTGCAATTTACATCATCAGACACCCAATAAAAGAGGAGACAATATGATAGGAAACAATCACATCAGATGTGCCACAAAAAGTGTGGCACCTCATTATCATGTTGGCTGCTTGTTAGACAGGATCATGATCTTCCATGCAACAATGCATCTTCATATCCAAATTACTTTTAAAGCTCAGGCAGTTCAGGCACATTCTTGGTTCAGGGTCTGTGGCCAAAACGTGCCTAAGTGTACAGTCAAAATAAAAAGGCAGGAGAGCTCTCTTATGGAGATGACTTCCCAGCTGGATTTATTCCAGTTGCGAGCTATCCATTAATGAATGAAGAGCATAAAAGAAACACCTAAGGTGTGTCCAAGCAGGGTGAATTTTGCAATTCTGCACTCCTTGGGAATTCAGTTTTATTCTAATCCTTTCAGTAAGACAGAGTTTGACATTGAAAAAAACCATATATGATTCCTAAAAAGACTTCTAGAGAAAGAGGACCTGAACTGTACTGCTGAACCTAACAACAATCCAAACTAAGTGCACTAAACATGCAATTTCAGTGGAATGCAACAAACAGGATAAACTGTAAATTGTTATAATTCTGTTAAAATGAGAGTGGGCCTATTTCTATTAGAGATAATTCTCTGTTTCCTCAGGTTTCAAGAAAAATTAATACTATGTAGCTGGTATCAGCAAATGAAAATAGAAGTTTTTGTAATTACGATTGTTGCAGATCAAAATTTAATTTGCACTTCTCTCTATGCATTAGAAGTCCATGATTGAGGGAATTTTACAATTATCTTTTTCTTAGCTAAAAGTGTCCATAATTTTTTATCTTACATTGTTGGCACTTAAAATTAATTGATGTTATCTAATAGATACAGCACTCATAGTAAATGTTTAAGATAACTATTTAAATTTTGGCTGTGTTAACATTATAATGTAAAAAATCCTAATTTTATTGCCCTTGATAAATCTAAGATTAAACTCACACAGACGTTTTATCTTGCTTGCCCTTACAACAGTCAAAGAAATTGACTTTATATGCAATGAATTATATTTCTTCATTTTATGAGCTTTCTTTGTTTCCATAGATTTAATTTGGAAACAAAATTATTTCCAGTACTTACTGGAATACTGATAATGAAACTCCTGAACACATTTTTCTGTGTCTATAGTTAAAAATCATTTGAACACATTTGGAGGGGTTGGACTCTTAGTTTTGCCTAAATGAGATACTGCCTCAATTTATGTTCATTGCGCTATATATATATATTATGTCAGCTTTACAAAGTGAAGCTGAAATACAGAATGAATGTGACACTTTTAAAACATATTAAGTATTCAGTTCCTTTAAGTGCTGAGTGCCTAATTACTGTTAAAATTCTGGGTATAGATGTCTTAAACTAAGCCACTGAGAAAAACAATTCTATGACAAAAGGGATCTAAATCCGGAGCTTTAAAGTCATGATTAGACAAAACTAGTAATTCTGCCTGTCTGTTTTTTCTGTCTCTGATGAAGTCTAGTTTTTTAAAAAAAAATCATTTCAGACATCCCTCTTTCATGTCTAGTTGAAATATGGTGACTGTGGCATCACCTTGTTACACACATCAAGCTATTCAAAGTTTGCCAAAACTATAGTTCAACACATTTCTGCCTAACGTTGCATAAAACCCCTGAATACTCAAACATACACAATCCTAAAAAAAAATTCTGAATTTTCTTCATGCTTTAACTTCATGCTTTTACTTGCTTTGCAGCATTAACTTGTTCTTATAGTTTCTCCCTAACCGCCCCGTGCAACATCAGCATCCAGCCTTGTAATGTCCTTTTTTTAAATACAGATTAACACAGAAACATCAACCCAGCAAAGAAACTCTAGGGATATATTCACCTGCAGTTTAAGAAAACCTGTGGTTAAATGCAGAGAGAAATCCCTGTTTTTCTGATGTAAAGCTGTGAGCTTTAGATTATCTTAAAGTACAGGCAATTCCCAGAGGACCTACATATTCAGATAGTTTCAATGAATATGTATACATTAGTCTTTTTATTATTTTCCTTAAGGAGAAATATTACATCAAAGCAAAACTAGTTTGGCTTATTACAGAAATTTACTTCAGTACATTTAAGAAACAGGTTTTCTTAGCAATGAATATTTCCTTCAAGGAGGAAGAAAATTTTAGTTCATTATTTTCCAAATAAATTAAAGAAATAAAAAAGGACCAAATCTTATCTTGATTTCATAACAGTACTGTGTTTTAAGTAAAGCAATGATAAAAAAAAAGGTTTTCTAGGGCTTGTTCTAAGGTAACCAGCTACAGGACCACAAATACCATAGATTCAGGAGCATCTGAATCTTAGGTTAACTTCACGCTACTTCTAGTACTCACGCACTCCACAACTCCAAGACTGTTTTAAAGCATCATCTCCTTTTTCTTATTCCTCAACATCTTTCCAAAGGATACTTCACATTTCAGCTTCTGGGGGCTATTACAGAATGGATGAATATTTGCTCAATACAAAGTTAAATACATCTAATTGCTCACTATTAAAAGCAAGATTTAAGAACTGTTCATGGTATGTTCTAGATTTGTATCTCTTGTTCTTTCCTCTTCATGTCCCCCATGAGATTTCCCTCATGTATTTATTATAGCAGACGTTCATAGAATCATATAATCATAGAAGGACCTGAGTTGGAAGGGACCCACAAGGATCATCAAGTCCAACTCCCGTCCCTCCACAGGACAATCCCAACACTCACACCGTGTGTCTGAGGGCATTGTCTATACCATCAGGCTTGGTGCTGTGACTGCTTCCCTGGGCAGCCGTTCCATTGCTCCACCACCCTCTGGGTGAAGAACCTTTTCCTATTATCTAAGCAAAATCTCCCCTGGCACATCTTCCTGCCATTCTCTCAAGTCCTATCATAGGTCACCAGAGAGAAGAGATCAGCACCTGCTTCTCCTCCTTCCCTTGTGAGGAAAAGGTAAATGGCTAATGAGGTCCCGCCTCAGTCTCCTCCAGGTAGAACTGACCAAGTGACTTCAGCCTCTCCTCATATGATTTCTCCTCTAGGACCCTTCACCAGCTTTATGGCCCTCCTCTGGACATGTTCTACCTATTAAAGTTATTTTTATAGTAACATACAAGGAAAAAAATACTGAACCAAACCCCAAGTAGAACGAAATATAGAATAAAACATTTTAAGTGTAAATTCATAAAATTAGTTCTGGGTGTTAACGACTAAAAAGATACTAAAATCATTACACTGAACTGTAGCAGAGGCCTAAAAACCTGAAAATGTTGGACAATCGCGTACAAGTGATTCTATTGAGTGAAGCAAGTAAGAGATGCCTCCTAAATTACACAATTTCTCTTACCAGAGGTTGCCAATCATTCCCTCTGGGTTAGTTAAGAGGAAGGTGACCAACCTGCTGAGATGCCTCAAGCAACCTGGAAAAAATTCAAGCTTAATTTAATTTGGTGGGAGTGAAGAGAACTCCTGTCTTGCGAAGGAAAAGAGCTGCTCTCTAATTAGACTTCCTTCTAAGAGACCACTGTTGTGTCTTGCTAGCTGATGTAAACCTCACATCCTGTCATTAATACTAGTAATTTCTGTAGAGAGCCTGTAACTATCTAATAGTTCTGGTTTGGGCCAAATCAGAATCAATTCTCTAACTTTGCAGCTAAGCCTGAGTAACTTCAGTTTCTGAAAATTACCAACACAGTTTTTTGAGACAGTGGCTAGAAGTGATAAGCCTGATAATTATCATTAAGGTATGTACTGGTATGCAAAGGCCATTGCTCACACTTATTCCTATGTAAATCAATATAATCCTGGAGTTGGTGAAAAGGAGGTCACACCTGGAGGGAGGAGGCTAACCCAGGAAACTAATGTGAAAAACAAAGCAGTGTAACTGAAACAGGAATAAGTAGGAACAAAGCAGGAAATTTTTGCATATCATTCTGGAGAGATTCAAAACTATTTTTTCCCATTTAACTTCTTAAAGAAGTTTTTAGTTTTTCTTTCCAGTTAACATACAAATCCCCCATCAGAACAAACAAACAAACAAACAAACCCACACCCGAATTCCTAAGCCTGCAGTTAATTTGAATCTATCTTAGTTTCATCTGTAACAGCTGCCTGCTTTTCTTCTCCTGGTTCTGTTTAATAAGCATATTAATGGTCTGGATGAGGGGATCAAGTGCATCCTCAGTAAGTTTGCAGATGACACCAAACTGGGTGGGAGTGCTGCTCTTTTTGAGGCCGCACGTCAAGTCCTGTGTTCAGTTTGGGCCCCTCACTACAAGAAGGACATTGAGGTGCTGGAACGTGTCCAGAGAAAGGCAACGAAGCTGGTGTACCAGTGTTATGAGAGTGGCTGAGGGAACTGGGCTGTTTAAGCTGGAGACAAGGAGGCTGAGGGGAGACCTTATCACTCTCTACAACTACCTGAAAGGTTGTAGTGAGGTGGCTTTCGGTCTCTTCTCCCAAGAAACAAGAAAAAAGATGAGAGGAAATGGCCTTGGGTTGCACCAGCAGAGGTTTAAACTGGATATTAGGAAAAACTGCTTCACCAAAAAGGTTCAAACATTAGAACAGGCTGCCCAGGGAAGAGGTTGAGTCACCATCCCTGGAGGTATTTAAAAGACTGTAGATGTGGTGCTTCAGGACATGGTTTAGTGGTGAATTTGGCAGAGTTACGTTAAGGACCGGACTTGATGATCTTACAGGTCTTTTCTAACCTTTACAATTCTATTGGTTTATGATTATATGCTCCATTATCTTAGTTGATGTATGTCAAGCATATTTTCTATGTAAGCAAAAGCAGATTTGGCCTCTCTTTGCCCATGCTATTGAAGCAGTAGCCCCAGTAAGGGCTGGGCTTTGCATGTATCGCTTACCTTCTCATAATTAAAAATTTCAAAAAGGTAGAATCTGAACTAAATAAATTGAAGCAATGGAAAGTAAACATCTTGATTACCCCAAACTAGCACTTTGCATAGCCACACTTTTCAGGTTAGCTTTTTAAAGGGAAACAGACATGGAAAGAGAGCCTAATCTCTGTCTTTATTAAAGTCACCACAATCAAAGCTAGCAAACCTCTACCAACTAAAACTTCCATTCAAGTTACACTTAATGAAATTCTTTCCTAGATTGCCCACCACTACTCTTACTCTTCCTATCCTGCAAATCCCAGCTAAAAAGATGGGGAAACGTGCTTTGGAGATAACATTCCCCTTGGGTATGTTTCAGTGACACAGTAATAAATTGGAGCCATGTTCTGCTGATCTCCCAGGTCTGACACTCTGTAGGCTGTTGTCTATTGCTGGTTTAGATGCATCTCCCGCTTCTTCCAACCAAAACCACATCCCCATCTAAGGCACAACCAAGACTGAAGTACACTAATACACACAGTCTTATGTTTTGCTCAACTACAAACATATTCTGAAATTCTATAGAATCTCTCAGCATTCATTTGCAACATAAAAAATTAAATTGTTCTGGATTTTAACCTAGGGCCTTTGCTCACAGTTCCTACTAGTCCTGAGAGTAATTAAACACAACACAAGGTCATGTCAGGTTGGATTAACTTTAACAAAGTACAGTATCACCAAAGAGTTTATTTGTTCGTTTTAATGGTAACCCTTTTTACTATAGCACTGCTTCTGTAACGCCAAGAATTAATATGAATTAACTTGAAACCATATGGGCAAACCCCTGACTTATTGCACTGAGTTACATCAGGTATGATTTCACTCTTCTATAAAAAGCAAACATCCATATATTAACATTTACTATTCCCTCCTTCCCCATCACTTTTTAAGTAACAAATTAATTCAAAAGGAATATAAGGAAAAGATTGAATTTCCTAACCACAAATATTCCTTCTCATCTTCAGTTAAGTTACTAGAGACAAGGAATTATGATGCAGCAACTACAGATGCCAAAATACACTTTCAGATAATCCTGCAAAATCCACTCATAAGCCCATCCATCAGTTTCTAGAAATACGAAGAACTCCATGCTCTTCTCTCAGCTAATTAGTTCAAACATAGTCACCTCTATTTTCAAACCAAGGACTAGACATTCATGTAACTTGTGTCATCTTGCATTGAATGTAAAATTTGGTAATTTAGATGAAGTCTAAAGGCATTCACTGTCTGAGCAGGAAACTTTTCCCCAAATCTAAAATTTATTTATGGAGTAAAATACTATCATGAAAGCTATAGGCTATTTCAAATATGAATGCAGTACACCAATAACATATTAAATATGGGCATAAGAAAATCCACTTTAAGAAGATGAAAACTTCAGAACCTACCCAAATAAGTTGTTTCTAAACATAAAGGGTTGCCATCAGGGTACATGTTAAATATTTTTCAGGAAACAAACTTTCCATTCAGCTATAAACTAATACAGATCTAGAAACAGACACATGTTCCTGGAAGCAGATACCCCTAGCTAGTGAGCCACAAGCATTATTGAGTTTCCTGTTATTTTCTCATGAAAGTCTCATTTTTTTAGTTAAGTTATTGTTCTAGTTCAGAGTTAAGAGCAAAGAAGTCCATTTTCAATTTTTAATACAAATGCATCTAGCAGGATACTATTTCCACTAAGAATAAATACTCCTAACTAATCTTATTTGTGTACTTCAAAATCCAGACAGACTGGCAGTTATCTGAACAGTATACATGCAGTGGAAAAGCAGCTATTTTATTTTTTGGTGTGTTTAATACATCATAGTTGTACACAATGTGTTTTATTTTATCTGCACTTTACATTATGAACTCCTATAAGAATTACTTAACCAAAATAAATATCCCTGTCCCTGGCCATACTGTAGTCTGTATTGCCTATTTCCTTATAATTAAATTCTCATTTCACAGAATCACAGAATGACCTGAGTGGGAAGGGACCCACAATGATCATTGAGTCCAACTCCTGTCCCTGCACAGGGCAACCCCAACACTCCCACCGTGTGTCTGAGGGCACTGTCCAAATGCTTCTGGAATATTGCCAGGCTTGGCGCCATGACTGCTTCCCTGGGGAGCTGTTCCAGTGCTTCATCACCCTCTGCACATCGGTGTCCGCAGAGACTCATGTTAGGTGTTAGGAGATCAGGAAGAATAGTTTGAGGAAGTCAAGATTAATTTTGAAGATTTATTATATTTATGAAATTGTGACCTATCAAAGCAAACCTAAAGCAATTTGGCAACATGATCTGGTGTAAACAGACTGTTCTGTAACTACATTTGAAAATGCGCCAGAGTAACTGATTTATTGATTTATAATAATAAAAAGGTCATATTTAGATAACTACTAGATCCAAAGCCCTCCCCTAAAGTCATAAAAAGTGTTCTGCTTGGCTTCAGTGGGCTCTGCTCAAGGACACAGTTAAAAATAATAACAGGTTATTAATTGCAGGACCATATAAGACCAAGAAGTTAAATACAACAACTGCCTTTTAAGAGGAGAGATGTGGTATGACTAATATTGACTCTTCTGCTCTGCATGTTGAGTGAAAGATTAGTATAATCTGCCAGTTATTTTGATACTGAAATTAGAAAGATTATATGAGACCATTTCAATCTGAAGTTACATAAGATAGATGTGGAAGAGCAATCTCTTCAAAGATGATCTGGCTTTTCATTCCCACTCTTATCTCTTAAAGAAAGGAAGCGAATTATTTATTACTCCATAGATCAGATGTCTGTCCGACTTGAACATAACAAGGAATACTGACAACAATGTGTTAGTCCTCAGGATTTTTATCAGAAGACATTATCAGTACTGGTTTTTGAAAGCCCCACCACCTGGAGACTTGCAATCAAATTGTTTAGAAAAAAATCAGCTGTAACTAAAATGTACTATGAACAGCAAAACAGACAAATAAAAGTTCTACAAATTACTTTATGTTTAGGATGAGGAAGTTATTACTCAGGCTCTGCAAAATCTCTTTCTGTGAGACAATCCATGCCAAACATTTATAAGACAAACACATTTGTCAGTGAAAAGAAAGGCAAAACAACTTGCTCAGTGTCACACAGCAGGATAGGGGCAAAGGGTTTCTAACACTTAATTCATAGTACATCCAAAATGTTTTATTCATTGATCACAGGCCTAAATGGATGATTTTAGCAGGCACTGCATGTATACGTGTGCAGCTTGAAAAAATAACTACTGGACTGAGAAAGTTGTCATCTCTTGTAGTTATCTTATAATAAGCTAATCTAATCATGCTCATTCTTTTATGATCACCAAAGGTAGACTGACCTGGACATCTGGAGAAGTAAACCAACTTGAGTAGGTTCATATACCAGAGCAGTAACAGAGACAGTAATAGAAAGCAGGTTTCCAAGTTCCAAAGTAACATTCATTCTGTGAATTACATCACTAGCAAAGCAGCAAGAAAGTTGTAAATAGCTGAATACCGTGATTGTGCAAAGGATTTCAATACTTCATAGATAAAAAACCCAATATGGATCTACATATATTTTAAATTAATTAGCTACCATAAGATTTTTATTTTTATGTTTTAAAAAAAAAGAGAGAAAAGGAAAAAGAAATACATAGCCCAGAACAGCTGATACACTTCCCAGTGCTAAATCTCAGCTATAGTAAATTCTCATCCAATCTATTTGAAGCTCCTTTCTCATGACTTTGGTAGGAAAAGCCCTTTTCCTTTGGAGGAAAATTTTTTACTCTCATCTTCAAGTAGGTAAGCTTCCTACATCTTCCAATCAAACATCAGGGCAGGAAGAGAAGATAATTTCAGAAACCTTGAAATGTGTTGATCAAAAAATGATGATCCAAGTAAATTACCATAGTTTTTCTCAAAAAACTTTTGTTTTCTCCCTTCCATTACCAAAGGTAGTAAAATACACAACATAGTTCAAGAGATCGGCAATTTTTCAGCATAGTCAGATAGATTTTTTTCTATAATTAATCTCTTCAAATATTCTGGTATTAGAAGAGTTCCAGATATATAACTCTCCAGTGAATTGTATTCACTTAATATAATGCCACTCAAAGTCTGCATGTATGCGAAATTGTATCTAATATTAAATTCCTTAAAAGCCAAGAATTTTTTTAGGTTTCAGAAATTATTTATCCATGTACTCATAGAAATATCTGAAAAAAACCTGAGTCAATGGGGATCACCAGCTTTGCTATCCTTTTATTGAGGAACTTGCTAAGGTAATTTGACATTCTAGTTCACTCTACTTCAGTAAAAATTCTTGTGTGGTAACAACTACCCAACGCATTTAATAGATCCACAATAGCCAGCTTGACTGACAGTACCTTAAGGAAAAAAATCACAAAATTAGATCTGCCCTCATTGATGCGTTGTACTTAGAAAAGCACAAGCATCAAAATTAAAGAAATTAAAATTAAACATTATTCATATTGAAGAAAATTATTATTAAAAATCAGCTGTCCCCTAGAAAACTATAATAATTTATGTTTTTCTCTATATTATCTTTAAAAGCTCCACGTTATTCTATTAGATTTTTATTGATATACAATCAGGGCTGTTATAATTTGAGTACATATTTTTTTCTGTTTTATTTCTACACTACAGCTTGAGTCATACAGAATTTCTCAGAAATCATAAATATGCATTTCCAAGTGAGTACAGGATTCTGATTTCAAGGACATAAAAAAGATGGTTTGTTTTGTGAGGTTTTTTTCCATTCTGTGGCTAGAAGTCAAAGCAGCATCGTTTTGCTTTTTGAGGTGAATAAGGTCGTCCTATTGACACAAAACACTGATAAAACTGAGAGAAGGTAGAGATGTAGATCTGTAGGGAGAAAAACAAAAAGTGCAGCAGCATGAAAGGACCCTTGAGTTATCTGTCAAATATGAAGGTGCCTAAAATCTTCTATGGTACAGTTTAAAGTTACTTTCATAGTGCTCCATAAGTGACATTCAGTACTAGGCAGAATCTTCCAGAGTTGATTATCAAGAGTAGAACCAAGCTGCATAACAGATGTGAGAAGAGATTTACAAATAATTATGCCATAACTACATTAATTGGATGGATTATGGAGGCATTTTCTTGCTGTGGTTACTTTTTCTCTTACTACCTCAGAAAATTTTGACTACGAGGCCAAAGTAGGCAGGCTGCTAATTACTTTCACATTCCCACTTGTGTGCTTTGAAAGTTACACCAATTTAGTAGTAAAGTGGGAAGATTTCAACATTCTGCAACACAATTCAAGAACTGGAGGTTCACGAAGAATTGCCATCCAAACTGGAAAACAGAATACTGTTATCAGTCAGTGTTTTAGATTTCAAAGCAAAGCCACAGAATATCCCGGCTTAATGACAAACACATGGTTCTAACACACTCTAAACGTGTGAATGTGCTATCACTTATTGCGGCAGTCCAGCCCACTGAGTGTTTAATTATTTCTTTTTTCACGGTTACAGAGCTATATCATGTATACTTTTAGCTTTCTCAGCTATTTTCACTATTGAAACACCCAGAATTCCTAGTTAATAGAACTCAGAGCAAGATATCAGGGCTGATTCTACTGTCACTTAGTGCTACAAAAGGCTTTAATCAGACATGCTTTGTCCATGAATGATAAGACTGAGAATTACCTAAAGACGAAACAGTTAAATCACTCCACTTTGTAAGTTACAGCCTATGGCTAATTACTGTCATTGAAGCAGGAACCTTTAAAACTGAAATAGCCCGATGTATTAGTATAGTATCATCCCCAGTTAGTGGGGAACCAAATGTAAGCCCTCTATCCACGAGTGAAATGAAAAAACTTTAAAAAAAATTCTTGACCGATTGATTCCACACGTCAGGAAGACAGTTTATTTAAATATGCTAGAATCTCAAAAATTTGATTCTCCACTCACTCGCAGTAATTTTGCTTCAGTGCAGCCAATGGGTTTCCAAGATCTCACTATCAATCAATTTCATCAGCACCAAGAGTATTTGGATCATTCAAGAGTGAACCGACTGTGCAGGGAAAATAAAATCAACAAGTCCAGATGGCAAGAGAACGAGTACTTAAAAATAGAATAATCTATAAAAAAATGAAAAAGAATGCCCTGAAGAGTGAGATTGTAAAGTACATCTATGAAAATAAAAGAAATCCAAAATTAGAAATACATACCAAAGCAGAGTGTGCAATTCAAAACACAGTCATCAGCAAGGTAGTATGGCTATGAAGGTTAACTAATTTATCCAGACTTAGAAAACCTTTAATAAGCATTTGCAAGATCAATACATTGCTTGGAGTACCTGAATGCATTCAGAACTCACAACGATGTCAAAGCAATGCATTTGACATTGCTGTTAATAATAAACCTGAATCAAAACACTCATCCAAAAGATTATAAAAGTAACAAATTTTAGGGAGGTATCATAATTGAAAAAAAAATCACTAATCAAACAAGCTGTTGCAATTCATTAAAAAAAAGTTCAGAAATCAGCTTGCTCTCTAAAAGTCCAAATAAAGTCTTTGAGGCCAGCTATCATGTGTTTCCATAAGAGGTTCTACTTTATTTTATCCTTTTATATAAATTGATTAACAAATCAGAAAGCTAAACAACCTCAACAATAAATAAAAGAAAATGTCAAACACTTGCTTTTGACTTTCCTTTATAATTACTTTTGCACATTAAGAACATTGACTGTGACGTGGGATCCAAGCCAGATGAGCCAGACAAAAATAGCAAGGCAAGATCAAGGCCTAACTACACAATGTGCCCTTCATCAGTTTCTTACAAATAGAATTATTTACAGAGGAAACTCAGAGATAAAGCTTTGGTGTTATATTCCTGCATTCAGCTGCTTTTGCTCTGAAGTTCAGAATAAACCACTTTGTCAAAACAATAGTTAGGCACAGTTGAGCAGTTCAAGAGTATTTCCCAGATCATATTTCCTATCTGACCACTGTGGGGAGCTCATTCCTGTTTTGTGGTGGCAAAATGCAAACAGAGTCAGGCCAATGGACTTCTGCAGCTTAAATATAGATCTTATGCTGTGTTTCCAGTGACATTTTAGAAAATAATTAATGAAATTACATGGAAATATCCTTATATGTCCCACAAGACTGCTTTTTTAAGCTTCATTCTCACTTTTTCTTGGTGGCCTGTTCATACAGCTTTGCAAGGATTCAAAGGCAATTAACCTTTCTGCCCAGTCTGACCTCTTAATTATCATCCTGCAATCAGAGACCACAGGTACATTGTCCAATTCAGACATAAGTATTCAGCTAACGCATTTCTTATCATCATCAGAGCCTACTCCAACTCTACTGTTTTACTTGGTTATATTTATGATATCCAACTTTTAGTACATACGGTGTTAAATGCACTTTTACATTTTTACTACGTACACAATATAATTTTGCTTTTAAAATTTGTAAACTTCTTTTAAACCAATGGGTTTTGCAGCCTGCTTAGTTACTGAGGGGTTATTTACTCCAATTCTGCACAAATCTCCCAAGTCTTTCATCATACAATGTCTGCATACTCCAAAGAATAAATATTAACTGGTACTGAAAAAATGAGGACACAGATTTGGTAGGATTGTATAGGAGGCTGCATAGACAATGTAATATATTTTCTACACATCAGAAACATCTTTAACAACTTCAAAGTTATTTAATTCCCCTACATAAAATGTACTGGAGCATACTTCTTGATAAATATGTTATCTTTGAATAATAATATTGTGGGTAAAACTTGACAACACTTATAAATCAGGAATTGCATATGATAACACTGTTTTTTGCAATAAATGTTCTCCTTTCTTATGCTCGACATGTTTTAAAGAGTCTTCATTAAAAATACATATATACTTGATAACTCTGAAAAAGGCTTACAGTTTCCCATAGTTGTTTTACTTCTATGTGTAAAAGATGAACTGTGAAACACTGCATCAAGAATTATGGTACTCCAGTGTTGGAGAAGCAGCATTCCCTATTACCACTAGTAAAATGCTCAAAGACAACTTGGCAAACAAAAAATAAAAGAACAAAATTGTCTAAAAGAAGAGCACCTGGCTCAGTTTTTCCTGTTTTCTCTCATTCGATACCCTGAGCGAATCTAGACTACATGATCTAGTACTGCTGTAAGTTCTAGGGAATTCCTTAAACTAAAGTATGTACTAATAATGCATGTTCAATTCAGCCAATCAGTGCTAATCACTAATGAAATTCTTCCTTGCTATTTACCTCATGACCTCTTCCATAATTTCCATCCAACTTCTAAACATCTATGTACTATTCCAACGCCACCTCCCAAATAAAACCTATTCTGAGATTAGACACTGAAACAAGGTAAACTTTATTCATCTCATTGGCTAGAAGATGATCCATGACCAGGTTTCAGATGCAAAGTTATTATAATGTTTAGACTCCTGCTCCTCAATCAGTGCTTGATTTATTTATCCACGGCAGACAAGTACTATACTATTTTATGCTTACTCCAATGCTACTAATTCTACTACTGAAACCTAATAAATGTACTTGATTTGTGGTTTAACAAGAATTAAGTTATCATTCAAAGCAAAGAAATCCAGTTGTCCAAATTTCACAGTGTGTACATTTGGGTACTGCCTAATGACCCGATTAACAAAGGTATTTGGGCACTGAATAATGCTTGTAGCTGTTTACTGGGATTTTATACAAAAGATTCTAAGCAAACCAGGCAGCTAATGTTCGGTGAAGCCTCATAATACCCAGCTAAATATGTACCTATTCCTGTCCCCAGTAGACTTCCCAGATCTTTCCACAGTGGAGAATTGCTTTTATATACTGTTGTTGGGAAGCAGGGAAAAATCCCATATTTTGCGGTGTCAGGATGGCTCTACATATTTAATAAAGACCATATGAGATTACATGACAAATTACAAGATTAATGATACCACATCACTATATTTTTAGGTATTCACTGACTTTCTATCTTTTGATTACATATTTTAAAACCTGCATAATCAAATACAGACAATTTACACATACATATGATTATCATCTATATTAAGAGTTTCTGATTAGAATACAAGAGTTGAAAGCCTAATCAGTAACCAGCAATGTGTTAATTACACATTTTAAGTTTATATTTTATGGATAATATTTTGAAAAACACCTAACGGATTTACTAGGCAATGAAAATGAAGACACAAACTGATTTTCAATTAATATCTCTATTATTCATTGCATTTTTGCAAGGAGTAATTCTTTTGAATACACTTCCTCATGGGTGTATTTGTGTGTATGTAATATTGAATTAACATATAAAATAACACCAGAATTTCTTTCAAGGGAACTTGTCACAGTGGGGGGAAAAAGAGCAATGCACGGGGAGTGGTCCCTTATCATCTCTGTGAACAGAAGCTGCTGCTTCCCATGCAGAGACCTCAGGGAATGAGCTGAAAGCTCTGACTGAGTTTTACAATGAACAAGGTGGTACTTCTCCTTTTCCTTTAAGCCTTTTCTCTTGCAAGCTGTTGTAGGAATCTCAACTTTCCTCCAAAAGAAAGGAGAAGTTTTCTAGGTACTGGAGTCACCGGAAGGCTTGCTCCCCATGGGAGATGCCTTGTCAGCCGCCGGGCAGAGGATCACAACCTGGAGTGTGATCTTGGTGCCCAGAGCCCACCAGATGCAGGCAGGGTTCTTACTGAGCCCCAACAGCCCAGCCAGAAGCTCAGTGGCAGGAGCTGCCCCAGGGAAGCAGGGCAGGAGCCTTTCTCCTTTGCACTCCCTGCAGCACACACACTGACCATGACAGCACTAGGGCACCACTGCAGCACCCACGCTGACTGTGCTGGTGCTGGGGCACCACAGGACCCCAAAGCAAGGCTTGGAGAGCTCTACTGAAATTGTAGCTATAGCTCATTTGTTTGCCAGTGTAAAGAGATCAAAAGACAGAGGGGAAATTAGGGTATGGTGTGATGAGGTTTGTCATGGAAGACCATTTTTTAAAAACGTTTAAAACAGTCACAGTGGGTCTGAATGAAAATAATGCCCAATTCCAGTTGAAATTTCAGTTTTAATAGAATTCTCATATTTGATAAGTGTAGAGGAGTGTTACACTATGCTTTTGCTATATGCCTAACAATTTCCACCATACAGAACATCTCAGTATTTCTGTCAACTTATAAAAGCAGAGTTCCATTTTATCAAAGACTCACCATTGAGAAAAGAACACAAAAGCCAAAAACTAAGTAGAGAAGATAACATAATAAAAAGAATTTCTGAAAGATTTGCCTTTTCTCATTCTTAATGTACCTCTTGCATATTATCAAAGCTACTGCTTACAGATCTTATTTGATATTCACATATCTTTAACATGAGCATTAAACACCATAAAAATTCAAAATTAACAAAAGAAGGGACAAAACTTAGCAGTTACTTTCAAAAGTAATATATTCCTGAAAACAAATGAGCTCAGGTCTATCCTTATATCAAAATGACAAATAAATCTACCAATCATTTAACTACATCAAGTGCACCCTCATATACCTTACTCCATAGCAAAGTTTGGTTTTACGTTTCTATTTCTATTGATCTCCCCAACAACATTTATTGTTTCCTTGCTAAATGACTTTGTCACATATCTGAATTTCTCATTAGAATAATGTCCTTGAAGTATGGTAAACGCTAAATTAGCATTCTTCTATGCATATTAAGTGAACAAGCAGATCCCTTGAAATATGTTAAAATTTATGAGTATTAAAATCAGCACTTTTCTAAAGTAACATTTTATTTTAAAAGTTCAGTATTTTCTTTTTCTTTACTACCTTGCTGATACTTATAATGAAAAATATTTTAAAAAAAGTTTTCTTGTCACTAATTACTCTGTGTATAGGCAAATGTCTTATAAGACAATTAAAAGCTGTAAATATAGTTAGAGAACTTCATTTGGCTAAACTGTTGTTGTACAGCAATAATCTATTATTTAAAAATATGTGATGTGATGGATGACATACATATTGCCAGCAGTGGGTCCATCTTGGAGCTGGCTGGCATTGGCTCTATCAGAGAGCGGAATCTTCTGGTAGCTTCTCACAGAAGCCAACCATGCATCCCGCTGCTATCAAAACCCTCCCACAGAAACCCAACACACCTTATATTGTGGATAATAGGCATTTTCTTTTTCCTTTTGGATAATACGTTTCCTGCTTACATTTTGTTGGTACACAGTGCCAGTACTGGAACATTTTAATAAAGTCTCAGAGGCTGATTATCAAGATTGGAAAAATGTCAACTTTTGTAAATCAGTATAATTCCAGTGCCTTCAACTTTTTCATTACCTGATGAGCTCTCTCACAGTAGGATTGTAGTCCGCCATGATACAATTTATTACTTAGGCTGACAACACTTGCTGAGCAGAAAATGATGCGCTTATACTGCACTATTTTAGTAAATATTACTCTACCAGAGACAAACAGTGCTTTGTTGTTCCTTGGTGAAAAATACTATAGTTCACTAAGCACCAGGAGTCTATTTTATCCGCCCCGAAATACAAGTTCTTGTTATTACCACAGATAACAGTTTCAATAAGAAACGTTTTCTGGGAACTTCAAAATAGTACAAGTGAATACTGATAAATCTTACCTTACCCAAACTCTTAAACACATTCAACATGGAGCATGTAACTCGCGTTTTTAATATAATCCTACACCACTAAATATTATCAGTAATGTGTGCTAACTCTTTTATCTACCTCAATGACTTTCTTCATAGGAAACTTCAAGTAGAATGTTTACAACTTGGCAAAATTACATTGTGGCTATATTAAGGAAAAAACACTAAACAAGGTATAAAATATCTAAATGCCAGCACAACATGGAAACACTGATTATAAAGCACTAACAGTAATAACAATAATTTTGCCTTTGTACTCTTGTCAAGCAGAAGTCAAATTATGTCCCTGTGCAATGAAATACTAGAAAGGAACAAATTCTCCTGGACTAGAATTAAACAAGTTGCTGCCTGGTTAAAAACACACAAGCAAGAAAACCCATTCCACTAAATACTCTAAATCTCTTGGAGGTGACTTTTAACAGAAATATAACGTAACTCAGAACACCAAAATCCAAAGATGACAATTAAAGACCTAATCTGACATGTCGTGCTATTACACAGATTCCATCCATCCAGACAAAAGATAGAGGAAAACACAAATTATTCATCTATACAATATGAACCAGGCAAAAAAGCAAGCAAAAAAAGCAGCAAATTACCAGAAGGGAGGGAAAAGGTAGTTAGGAGCATTCTGCTTGTTACCAGACAACTAGAAAACTCAGTATAACAAATTCATATTCAGGCCTCTGAAAAGTTCTCAGTGTGCAGAAACATTGTGCAGCTCTCTCAGATTTCAATCAAGAGAAGCTGCAGTTAATACAGGCTGCCAACAAGTGCCATTTGAACACTGCTTTCATGACAATGCATCTTAAAGAGATGACATACGACCTATTGGAAACCTGCTAACCTTGTGAAGAAAGGAAAAAGCTGAGACTTGGGTTGCAAGTTTGTTATAAAATGTTCCAGGTGCTTAAAATGTATGCAAGTTTTACAGACATTGTGAATTTTAATATGGTGTTTTCAGATTCATACCAGCATCCTAAAGACAGTCTAAGTTCATTTCCTCAGTTGATGACTGCATGGAATCCCTCTTATGCATCAGACAACTATGCATTTATATGCTCCCTTTGAGAAATGTCTCCATTTATGCACCACAAAAATCAACTGCTTGATGCTTTTTACTACCAAATCCACCCCAGCCCCTCCCCAAAGCTCTCATTTCAGTACTTCCAAAATACTGCTTTAGAACAAAAAAACAATTTAAAACTGGAGCTTAAGATATGACTAGCACCTAAAATTACTAATTGCAGCACATCACAAGATCAGATGGACAGTAAGTACATGTCTAGTGGGTAATTAAAAATAAACATGCAACATCTTAATCGGTGAAATACATTTCCAAAATAGGCTTTATGAGATTTCTTCATTCAATAATTTTAAAATTTCTTTCTCCAGCAGGTTGGTAATCGCCTACCTTTGGTACAGTTTCAACTAGACCAGAAATATGAGTTACTTTCAACTAGATAATATTTATATAGACCTGTGCACAACATTTTATGTATCATAGAAGCAGTTCAAATGGCACGAGAAGAATGAAAATAAGGAATGCATAAAAAGTAGCTGTTCATGTCTCACTGCACAAGTAACAGGTATTTTGTACTCAAGCCATTGAAGAATAAATTGAGTATAGCTTGAGCATAATGAAAGGCCTCTGGATATGATTATTGTGTATGTGATGGCCTCTGCCTTACAAAGATTGAATGGGGACTTAGCAGGACTAAGTATGCAAACTGAATGTGAACCAATTAAGATGTGCTTAATAGCACTGGGATGTCCAGTGCTGGGAATAGAATGGTTGTAAATAGATCAGCATCACAAAATAGAGAAAAGTGTGTGGCATGCCAAATGTAGCTTTATGTAGGTGTTGAAGACCAGTGTTTACAGGCACATTAAATGATATATAAGTTTCCTGGACATTGGTAACTTTTCTGATATGACTATAGTGAAAAAAACCACACAGGAAGTTTGGGCAGATTTTTTAAACCTTAAGCAACACCACAATGAACAGGAACATTCAGATTTCTTCAAAAAGACACCCTTCAGCCTTGCTTTCTCTTAATTTTCAATACCTGAATTAGCTCTTACTACCTAAAGCTTGAAACAAGTATTGCTCTGCACCTCCTTTGAGATAGTTCAGCTGTCTCCAGCATCATAATTAATAACTACTATTTAGTAAATCATGATTGACTCCAGACATTATAATAGTATAAAAGCAAGCAGGAATTCACATTACCATTAAGGTTCTATTGCAGATTTTTTAAATTATTTTGCTCTGATAATAAATTGGTAAATTCAATAACTGATTCAGGGTGCTCCATTTCACATAATGAAGTATTGTATACTGTATTTTGCACCAACTTCATGGACACATCTCCATGATGACAAATTCTGGAATTCAAGTCCTAAACCTTTTGTACTTTTGTTACTAAATTTTCTTGGTAAGTTCTGATTTTAAAATGAAAGTGCCAATATTTAAAGTTGCAAGCTTTCCATTTGCCCATCTAGAGACAGAAAGGAGCACAGAAGCCTTCTGAAGCCCTCCAAAGCCCTCCTGGAACAAACTGGCATTTCCTGTACGTTTCCTTCTGCAACTGTAAAACAACCACATCGTCTATATCAAGCCTCTAGAGTCTAAAAAAGATTGGTAGAATTGAGTAGAAAAGTAGGCAATGATAACACGATAGGCACGATTCATTAGGATTAAAAAAAATAATTGCTAAAACATCTGCAAAGCACACTTACTCAGAGACTATAAGTAAAGATGAGAGATTAAGAAGTAGCTTATTAAAATTAAATATCAAGCTTAAATATAGTGCCACCATTACTGGTTGTGTAGAGTACAGGACATTTTGTTCTGGTCACTTTTCAACTTATGTTTAAGCAATTAATAGGAGGATGCAAGAGGTACCAAGGGTATCTGGATCCTAATGTGCCTGCTCATGTTTTGTCAACGGTCAGAGGACTGCAAAACAGTTAACAACCTATGTAACCTTTGTCCATAAGCCCAAAACTGATGTAATTAGTAGTAAAACAGCCATCCCTGACAGCCATATTGTCACAATCAGATTTCAAAATTAATATTGCACTGACAGATTGAAGCAAAGCTTAAACTTGCTGTGGCTTCTGGCCTTTGATTTCCTTAAATTACTTTGAAATAGTTTCTGACTTTAGCCTTCATTACTTCTAAGAAAATTTGTGGGTAATTAAAGTGATTAGCACATTTTAATTTTTCAAAATTCTGTAGCTACTTTTAAGCTAAATATGATCTTTCTGCCATTAACTTGGCATTTGGTTGCAATTGAAATGCAATCTCAACCTCAATAATCACAGTCACAAGATTACAAGCAATTAGGAATCAGGTGAGCTACAACAAAAAATTACAGTTCACTCAAGATTGACCCATGGCATTACCACATTCCTTAATAGGAATGGAAATTGATATCCAAATGCCTACAGTGGAATACAGCGTTTTAGATCATACAGTTGCTTGTCCTTAAGGCACTTATTTTATCACAGATAACACTGTTGCTAGGTGAGTTTATTTTGCTCATTTAGTTAAGCCTTGTAGTTGGAGTAGAGGTTAAAAGCTAGAGCAACCTGGCTGAAGAAGGTAAATTTTGCCCTCACATAAAGGCACTCTTCCTATTATATCCATTAATTGCCATTAGATACACTTTCCTAATGACTCACTAAAACAAATTCTTTGGTTTTTTCCTCCTTCCTGCAGATGAAGAGAGCAGATCTCTGCCACAATTCTCTGAAGCAATGCATTTACATATGTAGCAACTCTCATTAATTTTCATTTTTCATGATTCAAGACAAATTGACATTTTTCCCTTCACTAGTGAAGTAAATTCTGTTCACAGTATTTCAAAGGCTGTTTTTAGCCCATGTTTTTGTTAGCACATTAAAGACTTTCTAGGGTTTGAGGTTGACAAGTATTAGTATCCAGACATTTACATTGTAGGCAAGCAATTCATAATAAAAAGTTTAAAATAAAAACTCAGAAGCAACAACAGTATTACTTCCACAGATTTCAAGGCCCAGAGTAACTAAGGCCCCACTGACTCAAATTAGGCAGACCTCTACCAAATAGCTAAAGAAGGTTTAAAAAGATAGAAAAAATAAATCAAAGCAGTTAGGATTTGAACTTATGCTGCAAAATAATGCCAAGAAAGAGCAGGACTGGCACATCTAGCATCAAATAGGACACTCAAACACATGTCCCAAAGTTAAGACTTTTAATGTATTAGTTACCTTGGGTAAAAATAGTATCTTTTTTAAAAGACCTGAGAGAGAACCAACATAATTTTTATTGTTCCTATACTCTATTCCCATCTGTAATCAGGTATCTATCAGAGACCTCAGACTTCATCAATAAATTTAAATGTGCTGTTGGCCACAGTTAGATTGTCATAGTTTTTCTAAACCAAAAGGCCATGCTCTGAGAGAAATATGAATAGGGAAGTATTCCCTGTCACTCCTCCTCCGAAATAAAAACTGAATCTGTAAGCTTTGCTCATTAACTGAAAGAGCTTTTAATTTAAAACCTTGGAGACAGTAAAAAATACTTAAAACCAGCCTCTTTTCCTGATTT
This sequence comes from Dromococcyx pavoninus, assembly GCA_033558185.1. Classification (NCBI taxonomy): domain Eukaryota; kingdom Metazoa; phylum Chordata; class Aves; order Cuculiformes; family Neomorphidae; genus Dromococcyx; species Dromococcyx pavoninus. Next base: position 215,323 of record JAUMJL010000389.1, on the reverse strand, counting down.
CTCCTGGGATTTAAGGCAGGCTGTGTAATCTAGCTGCTCTAATTAGCATGGCAAACTGAAGTTTCGCTTGTAGGAAAAAAACATTTAAAACTTTATTCTTCTGTTCTTCAGTAAACTGTATTCATAAAATAAAATAAATTCTCAGAAGAGGTGTAAAGGTAGAAGATATTTCACATAACTTTAGTTTGACAGGAAAAATTATTCCAACTTTTCTTAATATACCAGCTTGATTTTTCTATGTCATTAATTATCTGTTAATTTTAATCACACATGTGAACACATTACAAATTGTACCAGTTACTGGAAGGTCTAAAAGAAATAGTTCACAGAGCACAGAGGTGAGAAATCCTTCTACATCATCATGAGCATCATTTAGGTCTGTCCATATGTACAAAGCTTAGAGAATTTAAATGAAGTCGTCAGCAAACTCAAAGAACTCGGGTCCACGGTCTCTCCAGAGATAACAACCTATCTCTCCTACTGGATAACCATCACCATGAAAAGAGGACTAAAAGACCCATTTTTCTACAGGACTGGAGCAGCAGTGGCTAACAACAGCAATCTCACTGTGTGTGTATATATAAAAACATACGCACACACACATAAAAATACATGCACATACTTACGCAATGAAGTGGGGTGGGAATATCATTTCCCATTCTCTTCTTAGCAAGGAGAATGAAAGTAAACAAACAGTATCATTTGAAAATAAGCATTATCATTTTCAAATCAGACACAAGTGAAATACTTTTTCATCAGCCATCTAGGAGCAGCTGTTAAATAAAGCCTATGAGAGAAAGATGTATTAAACATTCAGCTGAATGTCAAGTCAGGCCCTGACAAAAACAAGAAAGTGTCAAAGTAAGTTTATAGATCTAAGTTTCCTCTACATTCTTTCTTAAAAGAAAAAGTCAGCTTTTGATTACGTATCAAAAAACCCCTAAAAGGAATCTGTCAGTACAGCAGAAAAAAGACCATGCCCTCCTCAAGCAAGACACCTAACAGGCTTCTTGACACTGCCTAATGGGTGGAAATGCCCAGATGCTATTTGTCACCCTCACCGATGCCTTTCCTCCTTTCTGTGTTGTACCTAATTTTTTTTACCTTATGTTAAATGCAAAGCTAGATCCAATCAAGGATTTAGGGTCTTAGTAATGAAGTTCTCTAATACCTATTTTAGTCCCACAGCGCTCAAAAGGAAAGGCAGTGCACAGGGCCAGGTGCTTGCACGCAGTCCTGGAAAGCATCTGAGGTATGTGAATTGGGCCCAGCCAGGAAGATGGACAGAAAGCCACTTCAGAGTCAGCTGCTGATAGAATGCGTATGACCAGAGCCAGATAATCAAAAAAGTGAGTTGTGTCTAAAACTTGCATGTTTGCACACCTCTCTCAGAACTGCTGTCTTTCAGATCACCAGGCCAAAATCCTCTCAGGGCTTTAGCAAGAGGCCCAAATGGACCCATGGGCTACCTCTGCACTACTCCTGGTGCTGACACTGAGCTCACCATGTGCCACCCTAACTGCCAAGGTGCTCACACAGTTTTGTGTCTGGCATTAGCCAGATGGCCCCAGCAGGAAGGAAATCCCTGAAGCAGAGTGGAATAGCTCAATGGTTAAGGCCACACAGCTGCAGAAAAACCTAGCACAGTCACCAAAGGAAATGAAGACTTATCCAAGGTGTGCTTAGAAGTGGGTCATGAAAGAAGAACAAGAAAACAAGACCCCTAAATGCAGCATCTTTCTCTGTCTGACACTTCCAAATCTTCATCATCTAGCACTTAGAGCACCGCCAATCATCTATTGCCCAGAAAATGTGTGGAACCATTCTCCGTGTTTCCCACTGAAGCCAATAGCAGGCCCTGTAAGCCTCCATTCTGTGTGTATGAATTTGGGAGGAATGAGTCTTAAGTTAGGGCTTCTACTCCCAAGGCTGTTTCTCCAGCTTCAATTGCATTAGATTTCACACTAAATCTAAAAGCCTTAGACTTCCCTCTCCCATAAAACATAAATTTGAGTGATATTCTGATTTATCTAGAATATTTGCATCCAGCAGCTTTGTGTCAGATGGAAATTTATTATCAGAATGGATATTTTATTAGAGTTGTAGGTGATACCACATGCGTGCCAGGAGGGAAGCCCATATAATTAAAATGCTATGAATAGAAAATTAGTAGAAACACAATTATGAAGTGCTTCAACAGAAACAAACAACACAAACCCAGCACGAATAGTATGATAGAAAAACAGTATTCTATTAAACATCCATTACTTTATTAATGATATAAGATGGCAGACAACAATCTCCCAAGTAGTCTAATTTAGATTTATCACCTAATAAATTATTGGACAATTTAGGAATACTGTTTCTTAATTCATAAGCACTTCCACATGTATTCACAGAACAACCCCACTGAGATCCGTGGAAGCAAGAGTAAACTTAGCCCACTATATAACTATACTCCTGAAATATGAATGCAGTTTTCTAGATAAGTATTTAAAACTAATCTCATCCAGGAAAACAAAGATTCCTCTGTACCATCATGAGGCAAAAAAAAGGAAGAGGAAAGACGACGACTATCTGGGAAAGATTAGCATCATTTAATCCCTCAGTTTTTCCTGATGACCAATAAATAATTCTCCACGTAAGGAAAAAAAAGCAGGAATAGAGATGCTAACTCTATACTAAACTCCATGCCTACAATAATGCTTAGCACTACAAAAATTTTACGAAAGGTATGGATTTATGATTCTCCTCACCTGAGAACTCCTTTGTTAACCCTTTTACGGTATTATCTTGCATTCTTCTAATAAACATGGGTGCTACTAAAGAGTGAAATAAAACAAAAAAATCAGTCCTTCTGCTTATCATACATCATCCTTACTTGAATGTTACACCAATTTAAAGAAACATAACAGAAATTCCAAACCTTGCTGCAACGCCTTTTTTAATCTTTCCTCTCTGTTCTCTCTCCCTCTCTCCAACAGAAAAATGAATGAGAAAATATGGCCTACACTATCATTTACTTTCAGCTGATCAATTCTGATCTTTCTGACTACTAAAGCCTGACCTAAACTCCACCCAAATCAATAGTAATCTGTCCAGCCACATGCACTGAAGCTTAATGTATCATTCAGCTATGCTTAAACTGCTCATAGATGAGATACCAGGGAACTGCAAACTCAACTCTAGTAATTTGTGAAATATTCTGGCTTTAAATGCACTTGTTCAGTTGATAAGATTTATTTGATGAGATCTTATTACATAGCAGCTAATGGAGTACTAGAAATGGCAGCTTTCTCATTTCCTCATTGATTTTTCCTCTTCCAGCTCTCAAGCAAGTGCTTCGAGATAATGTCGGATTTCCATACTTGGAAAGTCAATGACCACCTACTTATTGTTCTTTACACTAAAGCAATAACAGTGGGGAAGAGGGGGAAGCACAACAGTTTTGTTTCTTTCCCTTCCTTTTTATGCAACCATCTTCACATGAAATAGTTAGCCACTGTCAGCAAGGATATGATCAAAATCTGACCTGAATTTCAGAGCAGCATAGGCAGAGCATACTGTAAATACCCCATTTACTTCACACATACCAAGATCCCTTAGTCAAAACATTAGTACTCAACTGTATGCTGCTCTAGTACCATGCAAGTAGTATATACTGCCACTTCAGAGAGAGGTTTTAAAAAAAAGTAAGAGGATGAGCAGAAATTATTTAGAATACCAATTTCTACCTGTGAATTCCTGACCCCACATAACCATACAATTTCTCTTGAAGCATGCTGCTCAGTTTAAAAAAAAAGAATGCCAAAACAAACATACCTCAAGAAAGACTCTAAATCTAAATGCCAGCACCAACGCTTTTATCAATTGTAATAAATAACTTTAAGAGCAGGAATAGACTTGTAAATTAAGAGTACTGCAACTTAGACAAAACAACGTATTTTATGTGTAGGCTTAAATTAAGTTTCACTTATAGAGCAAAATTTGAGATACAAATAAATTACATATATTTTCACTGTCTAATACAATCCAGGAAAGTATTTCTTATTCCATCAGAAAAAAAAAAACAAACGCTAACACTAAGGAAAAATATTTATCTTATAAAGACTCTACATTTTTACCTGCATAATTAAATTGTTGCCTTCATTATTAAAAATGCCTGGGTCTCAAACTAAGCCTATTTCATAACAAGTGAAGTTATTTGTATCATGGAGATCACTTGTTACCCAGGTATCCAAAGCCTCTTGGTTCTCTATTTTTTTTAATTTTATTTTATTTAGGGAAAAGAAATAAGATTTGGGATTGCACAAATACATTATCCTTCCCCGTCTCCACAGGTTTTCTTTTATCTGTAAAATAAGTAAACACAGCAGTCATTCATACCAGTCTAGCTAAATATGATAGAATCTTGCAAATGTTAGCCTGAACAAAACCTTTCAAACTTTCTTCCGCCCCAAGAAAAGGTGGAGTAATACCAGGTTTTGATCAAACTAGATTTTAACTTTGGGAATCTCTTATATGTACAGGTTAAAAACAAAAGCCAGTTTTACTTTACAGCTCAGCACTTCAGGAATAACTGCATATGTGCAATATACAGATTCAGATCCCAACAATATTTAGATTTAATTTAACTAAAAAAATTCTGAATAGGTCTTGTAAAAAGATCATTGAAACAGAGAATATTTAAAGAAAAATATTTAAAACATATTTTGGAAGAAATCAGCTTTCTTGGTTTTAAGTTTTCTGTCTCATTAAGACTTCTGACCCCACAGTGGTCACCAAAACTGCTTTTCTACTCTATCCTTAGTTTCAGTAATCAAATCTCTCATAAAGAACAGTTCATGGATATGTTTCATTATCTGAAAGGATAATAAAGTAGGATGATAAAGATGATGAGCCCAGATATCTTTTTCTTTTCAAACAACAGGTCCAGTTGGACCAGAGCTGTCTTATCTTGTCCAGTTTTCTTCTCTACAGCTATTTTTTAAATAGCTCTTTTGCAGCACTACTGTTTGGAAGATACTGACTCTGCAGTTTGCAAGGAGAAAGCACCTAGTCTCACCCACTTAAAAGTTTTTTCAAGGTCTGAGAAGAGTCTTCATTGAAGCCTTTCTGATCACATCCTCTACATGGATTGTATCACAAACAAGTTTGCAGATTTGAGCTCATAAAACACTTCATAAATGATTTAACCTTGATTGAATAATTCAGAATTTATCTAAAACTCATAAAAGAGTTGCACTGACTGCAAACACCATAATTACAAATAATTTGTACTAATTTTTCAACATTAGTTTCAATTTTACATTCACTGATTCAGAGAACAAAAAAGGCTAGTCTAAGGACTCAAAGAAAACCACAAAGATTTTAATTACAAAATGAGACACTCCTGCCTATATTTATCTAAAAGTTGCTGCTACTCAACACCATTGAAGCTTGTGGTTTACTTAGAAATAAAGTGTCTTGAAAAAAGACTGTTGGACTGGAAACTGAAACAGAACTACATGAAACCATGAAGAGAGGTTTTGAGAGTGATCTTGTGGCAGTTTTGACCATTTCTCAACTCTGCATGTTACACATTGTCACTGAGATTAGGTTATGTCTGAACAGAATGGAATATATTACACTTAAAAAAAAATCTGAACTTTCTCTGCAGAATTCAGATGCAATGAAGCCTTGTTAAATGTGTTGCTTCACTTGAGTGATGTGTGATTTTAGTCACACATCTGCTCTAAATGGGGCTACTGAAAACCAGACAGTTCATAAGCTTTGCTGACTTAGGATTTATATGTGTACTTGTACACTGTATGGCATTAGAAGTATTTCTTCCTGATGTGTATTTGAGTTCTGACATTCTGAGTTAAACAGGGGGATTTGCACTGACACCGACTTGCCTGGGCTTTGGAGCTGGACCTAAATATCAATCCACAGTAATGGTTTGTGAGCACAATTTAAAAATGATAAATAAATAAGGAGATAAACAACATGTTCCGTGCTTCATAAAAGATATTGCATTTTGACAATTTTCCCAATCATATGCCCAGTTTGCTAAGTGTGGAGTGTTCAAAGTCCCTGAAAAACACGCCATTCTTGTACAGGTGCCAAATGATAGGTTTGGGAGGCAAGCTACAGCCGCCCCATTTTGAAGCTTCGGCTGACAGAGACTAAACTGTGTTTGCATAGCATGAAAAATGCATCATCTATCACAATATTTACAAAAGATTTCCTGACACAGTGGTCTTTTAGCCCCTCCAGAAAACAGATGCCGCTGCCTGAAAGCTGAAGCTAGTAATAGGGAGATGATCGAAAGAAAAGACCCCACAAAACAAAAACAAAAACAACACCCAAGCAAACTGGCACACAGATTGTAAAGTTAATGTAGCCTGCTTGGCTTATTTGCAAAAACTCACTCTCTCTTGAATGCCAAAGATTGTTTCTAACCTTTCATGAAAAGCTTTTTTGAGACAGCATGATCACACTGTTGCTTCTTATGGGCAGATGATACAAATTTTCATCAAGATACTATTTAAAAAGCATTGCATTTCTTTCTGTATTGAAAAATATGACCTCTGATGACAAGTAACTGTAATTACATTTGTTAACCTGACTTCAGAACTGAACAAAAGAGGTATTTATTATAAACTCTGCATTGCCAAACAAGCTTTACAATATACCATTAGTGAAAGTAAAATTGAAGCAGTTGAAATGATGCAACTCTTTGGAAAGAGTGCTGAGCTTTCCAAACGGTAGCAGCTTGTGTCCTTTGTGTTGTGTATCTAATCAGTAAGTTGTGAGCTTAGTGTTTTCCTGGCAGCTGGTATATGGACAGAAGATCAAAAATTGTAGGTGTAAACAACATAAGATTTGTTAAAAATGAGAATCCAGTAAAACTACCTCTTCAAAAGAAAAACTAAAAGCTTATATTGCAGTTTCTGTTTGGAAAGTAAATCCTGCTGAATCTGCATTAATTCATTAAAACCCATACTACAGAATAGTGATTTAACCCTCATTGGGCATTCTTTACATATTTCCAGATTAAACACCATCTTTCAAGCGTACAAAAAAGACCTGTCATCAAACAAGTTTCTTTTTATGCTGCTTGGGCAATAGCTTGAGAGATTTCTCCAGTTCCAAACTATGTCATATGCTTTCTGGTTAGACAGCTCTGCTCTTTCTTGCTAAAGTCCCTAATTCAATGCTTCTTTGGTCAGTCTTGACATCTAGAAATAACTGAGACAACACGAGACAGACACAGAAAAAGGAACAAAACCAGAGGAATACAGCAGACCATCCCCAAGGCCTGAATGTGGTTACAAGGAGCAAGAAACATAACACAGCAGCAACAGAAGAAAGCAAGAATGATATCCAGGAAATGTCTTGAAAAATAGTAAGTTACGCGTTCAGTAAACAGGATTTCATATATTTCCCTGAATCAGCGCTGCAGATTTTAGAACTCGAAAACATGAGACAGTTTAGATTGCTCTGATGATTCTCTTGATTGCAAAATGGCAGCAGAGCTGTTTTTAACCATGTACCTATCAATCTACTCCTGCCTGAGCTCATGGATTGCTGTACAGTAAGCATGGTTAATCCATCCTAACACATTTTCAGTTCTGCTCATTCCTGTAAGAATATTTTGCTTCAGTACTTGTGCTGGTTTTGGCTGGGATAGAGTTCTTTTTCTTCATAGCAGCTGGTATGGGGCTATGTTTTGGATTTGTGCTGGAAACAGTGTTGGTAATACAGGGATGTTTTCATTACTGCTGAGCAGCACTTGCACAGAGCCAAGCTCTTCTCTGCTTCTCACCCCACCACCGAGGAGGCTGGGGGTGCACAAGGTGTTTGGAGGGGACACAGCCAGGACAGCTGACCCCAACTGACACAAGGGATATCCCACACTGTATGACATCATGTTCAGCATATAAAGCTGGGGGAAAAGAAAGGAAGGGGGGGCACTTGTAGTGATGGCCTTTGTCTTCCCAAGTAGCTGTTACGCCTGACGGAGCCCTGCTTCCCTGGGGATGGCTGAACACCTGTTTGCCAATGGAAGGCAGTGAATGAATTCTTCGTTTTGCTTTGCTTGCATGAGTGGTTTTTGCTTTACTTATTAAACTGTCTTATCTCAGCCCACGAGTTTTCTCACTTTTCACCTTTCTAATTCTCTCCCCTATGCCACTGGGGGAGGTGCGTGAGCAGCCACATGATGCTCAGTTATCGCCTGACGTTAAACCACAACAGTACTCTAGAAAGAATATTACAGAGCTGCCCCATTTTCCCCACCCTCTGCAACTTTCTGAACGGGTATCAAATAAGAATACTTTCATTACATCTTCTGTCCTTAATTCCAGCAGCTAAGTAAGAACTTTTCAACCACTCAAACAAGATTTTCCATCACTCTGATCTCATTGTTCTGTATTGTCATATAATACTAGGCTTCTATTTCTACAATAAAAAAAACAAACTCAAGTTTCTTTTGGAAGTAGATGAGAACATTAATCTCATTAGGGAAAAAAAAAAGTAATTATAACCTGAGACACCAGGAGAGTGTTTCTGCTTGTCAAATACCACTCAAATTCTCATCCTATGTATGTGGCTGAGGATAAAGACAGCTAACAGTAACTGGCAAGTCAGCCAGGCAGACAGCTCATATAATGCTGAATGCAACAGAACTGTTCTAGAGTCATATATAATCGGTTTATCACAAGGCCTTGCCTAACAATGACCTTTTCCTAACTTTTCCACATAATGTAAGAGTACAACTATTTTATCCTTCTATTTCCTAAGGTTAGTATTTTAAGAATGCAAGCAATCCTAAATCTGCAGAAAGCACACAAAAAATTATTCCTCAAATCTGTAATAACCATAACCTGGCCATTCACTGAATCTGAACATTTATGAGCAGACTTGTATTACTCAGGTATTTTTAGAGACACACTTTGCTAAGGTAATTGATCTCTCAATCTTTCAATATGCTTTTCTAAAAATGCTCATTAGTAATGAATTTAGTATTATCACAAAGGTTTTCACCTCTACAATGATCATATAAACTTTGGTTTATAACCAAAAAGCTTTTGCTATCTTAGTATGCCGTTGCTATGTTTTATGGGAGACAATAGTATATACAATGATAGTAAGTGTCTGTGCTAAGTATAATAAGCCTCACATAAAAATAAGTTTTTACAAAATGTTATAACACCAGTTAACACAATTTTTTCATAAACTTCAATTATGATATTGAAAAAGAAAAATTAGTGCAATCACAATATGGATTTTGATCCACTGACTGGCTGGAAAGCAGCTCTGTTGAGAAGCACCTGGGTAAACAACAACTTGACTATGAGCCAGCAACGTGCCCTTGTGGCCTAGAAGGCAAATAGTATCCTGGGGTGTATTAAGAAGAGTGTGGTCAACAAGTTGAAGGAGGTTCTCCTCCCCCTCTGCTCTCTGCTAGTGAGGCCTCATCTGGAGTACTGTGTCCAGTTCTGGGTTCCCCAGTTCAAGCCAGACAAGGAACTACTGGAGAGAGTCCAGCAGAGGTCCACAAAGATGATTAGGTGATGGGAGCATCTCTCTTGTGAGGAAACTCAGAGAACTGGGTCTCTTTAGCCTGGAGAAGAGCAGTCTGAAAGGGGATTTTATCAATGTTTATAAAAACCTAAAGAGTGGGTGTCAAGAGGATAGGGCCACGCTATTTCCTTCGTGCCCAGTGAAAGGACAAGGGCTACAGGCACAAGCTGAAGCACAGGAAGTTCCACTTGAATGTGAGGGAAAACTTCTTTACTTTGAGAGTGACAGAGCCCTGGATGGGCTGCCCAGAGAGGTTGTGGAATCTCCTTCTCTGAAGGTATTCAGACCCCACCTGGATGTATTCCTGTGCAACCTATTCAAGTTGAACCTGGTTTAGCAGAGGGCTTGGATTAGGTGATCTCCAGAGGTTCCTTCCAACCTCTACCATTCTGTGATTCCATCCTTGTACCTGCATGTTCCCACACTGAGAATTAAGTCCAGCTGTGCACTGGAAGGACACAGTTTTAGAAGTTATCACTCAGTTCTTCTAACACTGACAGGGAGAGGTGTTCATTAGGCCATGTGAGAGTGTGCTCCCCCACCTTCCAGTCTGATCTTTCCCAGTATATCCAAACAGCCATAACCACTGGTGGGGGTTTTCATGGCTGCATCAACTTACCTGGACTTTAGGGGAACAGATGCCTACACGATTGCCAAGGGCTGTCTGGAACAATGGCCCAGACGTCTTGCTGGTATGCAAATATGAGTACAGGTCAATCATCTTACTCCATAAACAGTGGACAGACCAGGGCTAATTGAGCTCTCCTGAATGACAGCAGGCTGCGCGCCAAGATTTCTCCTTGAGTAGTGACAACTCTGAAGGTTATTCCTCAAGGCTGAGAGATTCTTTGCTGCAATGGATCCTCAGTAAATGACTAATAACATGCTCACCTTGGAAAACCTTAGCTAAGTGATATAGAAGATTGATTGTGTGCAGATAATCCTTTAGACATAAACAGTTGACTAGGTCAGGGGTTAAGTCTGGATTCAGCGACACCAAGCCTTCTCTCTGAGGAGTTTAGAAAGCAAGGAGTTCCATACTGAACCCCATGACTCAACAGGAGGTTCTCCCTGACAGTTCTGTCTAACTATCTGGTATGCAGTAAATAATCAAGTGTACCTTGCCATCGAGTTATGTTAAACCACTGTTGCATTTATCACTGAAAGCAATTGATTCATTGTTTTATATCAATAAAGTTTTTCTTGTTTTTCTCTTAGGAGTAGAGTACTTCTCTCTCACTCTATCCACAACAGGCCACCTGGTAATTGTCTTTATCCTTATTTACTCTTGAAGCTGGTATTTCCCCTAAAGCCAGATTCTTATTATGAGTAAGATATACAGATTCTATGCCCCATATCTGTATTTAGGATTATCTCATCCATATAGCCTATAATGAAGCAATGAAAATTGGCCATGAAATATGTTACCAGGAATTTGAGATGTTCACAGAGATCGGCACATTTGCTTGGTACTAATCCTTCTTAAATGGTCCTTTCTCCTTTGTTACTTTTCAAAACTTATTTTTGATGTTTGGGCTGCAAATCCTAAAGAAAGTTTTGGGTTTAATTCTATATTCATCCAATACCTAGCAAGAGACAGTACCTGTGATCTACTGGAGCATATTTAAGAGACTGCCACACTGAAAATTATTAAAAGGAGCAGAAGGAGGAAAGAATACATTTACAAAAATGTATCAGAAATGACTAAAGCAGAAATGACTAAGATGTAATTTATTCTGCCTTATGGCAGAAGAATAGAAAAGCAGACCTCAAAATCTGTTCTCTGTAATTTTGTAATGTTTTCCATGCTAGAAAAAGAGTTAACCTTTTGTAGAAATGTTTCCATGCAGTGACTATACTGTACATGGGTCCTATTTCTATGGTTTCCAGAAACCAAAGGTTCTCCCTGGGCTTTAAGATGTCAGTCCAATTCTATTTTTTGCAATGAAACAGAATTCCATCTAATGCCTAATGTCCAAGTTTAAGTCCATTCTTAAGCATTATGAGAACTAACCATGCTCTAGAATTAATCCCTGGAAGAATAAATTATCATTTTAAACATTCATAGTACACAGTTATGTATCTTATAGTTGAATTCACAATTGTAAATAATTAGTAAAAGAATAGAGTGCAGGACCAGAAAGTAATTTCAGATACCTCATCAATCCAAGCCACATCATTCTATAAATCTATGTTTCTATGAATAGGTAATTAGCAAATTGTTCTGTAACATCTTCATAAGTAACTAGAATAATAACTTATCACAAATGTACCTTACAAGCCTACAACACATTTTCTTTCTGACTTAAAGATGTCAGTGATTCTTACTGAGATACAAGTCACAATCTGATTTAGAGGTTCATTAAACATTTAAATACCAAGTTTTCAAACAGAAAAAATATTCAGTTTTCAAAAAATAAGACCACACATCATTATGGAAAATGAAAAAATAAAGTAGAAATGCAAAGACTATTTTTCACATACAAATGGTTGCAAGGAAAATGGGGTAAGTATTTCTATGTTTTATTACAATAACTTGGCTAATGAAATTCATACAGCTAAACCCTTGGAAATCACAAATTAATGTTGGCAATATGTTAGAAAGGCCTAAATAATGTGTCCTTATCTATAGAAACTTAGCTTCAGTCTCCACCTTTTCTAAATGACCAGTGACATAACTGTAAGAAAGGACTTTTGATATCGGAAACAGTCAGCCAGAAAATAAACCCCAGGAAATATCCTACAGCATCCTTTATTAAGACATATATTAGATATTCAATTTTTAAATAAGCACATATATACTAAACTAAACTTCTACACACAACATTCACAGACACTGTGATTCACGTTTCTTTTGAGTTAAGAGGAACACGCATTTCTCCAAGGAATACAGAAACTGGTTTTATCCCAGCTCAGTTCCCTACTGGCTGTCAATCTCGTATATGCTTTAGCTGGCATACGTGTTTAATTTCTGAATCTAAGAGTTTGTCTTTGTGAAGTTCTTCAGGAACATATAATGAGGTAATATATAATTACATTTCTATAATTTTAAATAATTAGATTTCTGACAACTCATTTATGTGATAATACAGCCCTCACACTGCAGAATCAATACAGCTCACAAATTGGTAATGGATTTCATTTTCACAATGCCTCGCAAAAGCATTATATACAGGAGGAAAATATCAGTTGAATGACGTGACAGAGCACCACAGGAAGTCTCTAATTGATCCACAAATGTACTTGGAATCAAAATCAATATTCTGTGTCCAAACTTCAAATAAGTATTTCTTTCAAACTAGATAAAACAGGAGAGAATTTGGCCCCCTAGACTCACTTTCCTTTGAATCAAACAGATGAAATGCATCACAACCTAGCTGCTCTTCAGGAGGGCAGTTGCTACAAGTTTATATTGCAGTGAGTTTGCATTACTCTAGATGTAATAACAAATAAAAACAGCATAACAATTAAAAATAACAATTGGTTTGGACAATTGCCACTTATTAGTGAAAACTTTACAACTTTACATATTCATATCAGCTCTTCATAATGTTTTAACACCAAATGATTTGCTGTCAACATTAGCTCTGGTTTGATATGCAGATTTAGATACATCAGAGTCCTGAATTAAGTAAATCTTTATCATAGTTTTCAGACATCACCAATTAATTACATTAACATATATAGCCTATTTCTTTCAAATGCCCTGCAAATGAGTCTATATATGTGGTTTTCACCTTCTGATTGTGAAATGAAAAGTTCTCAATATAGACATCATCACAGAAAGAATATTAGCTAAAAATCACAACTTGGTCTGACAAATAATTAAAGTTACTACAAAAAGATCGAAGAAATAATAAATCTAATTTTACAGGAACAACAGATTATCCTTAGCCCTTTATAAGACACTAATAAGTCTCCAGCAGACTTAAATGAACAAAAAAAATATGACACACAGTATAACACAACCACTGATAGCTCAGAATTCTTCGAAAGCCTTTCTGAGTAGTTTCTGTAAGAACCAAAGTTCCTCCAAGTGGAGAGCTCAAATTTCTGGAGGAAGGACAACTGTAACAACCAAGGAAAATGTGAAATACTGTAGCCTTTAAAAGCTCATGTCACTAACTACAAAACTGAAAATTCCTTAAATATGTCTCTGCAAGAAGCAGAATTGACCCCATGGGTGCCAGAATTTTACCATCATCTGATCGGATGAACACCTCTCCCCATTAAGTAAATCTGATTCCAAACTTTAGAAAAAGTGTTTCACTTCACTTTGCACACTCGATGGAAATTATGGGGGAATATGGGAGTTGCACAGAACAAGTTTTTGGTTTTTTCTGTTTGTTTTTATTTAAGTAAATACAGCATTTGCATTCTTCCTCAGCAGAATCTAAATTTGGGTCCTTTCCTTGACAACTTTATTAGCTCTTGTGCTTTTAGTCTGCTATTAATCTATTGTTCCATCCCTGTAAGCAGTCTAGCTAGACCCTTTTCTTCAGTTTTAAGCCTGCTTCTCTAAATGCCTCATTTTTTTATTTAACTTTCCCATATTTTCTCAGAAGCATCTCAAAGCTCCATGACTGACCATACTTCCCCTCTTTATCTCTTTTTTTCCTTCAAGGTCTTCTTGTTGCTAGCTTTAACTTTGACTCTAACTGTCATTTGGATATTGCACAGATTTGTCTCAGCTCATTCACTGGCTCTGTTTTATTTGCCCATCTTGTCACACCACAGTTTCACTGATGTTTTAGAACATAATGGAATGCTTCTACAAAAAAAAAAGTTTCTTTCTGAGTTAAGTGTCCTTTGTTGCATTTCTGTTTTTCTGACAGCAACCTTCTCAGGTCCAAACCTGGCTTTCATTTATCCCAAATTTGTTCTTCCCTTGTCTATAACTTCACACTCTCACTGAATTGACATCCAGATGTTATTTCCTTTACCCAAGATTCTACTGAATCTTCCTCATGTCCTTAGGACAAAGAAAAAATCTATTGAATCATCTTAAACCTTTATAATTTTACAAATCCGAACATTTTTTTTGCTTAGTCATAAGGTCATCCTGGAAAGCAGAAATTTGGTCTTTCCTTTAATATCCACAATATCTTTCTGTCCAATACTAAATTTACACATTGTCCACTGTCTGCTGGATTTCAAAGCAAAGAAACATTCCCACTACTCAGTGCAGATCCACTCATCTGACTCCTCTCAGTCTCAGTATCTTGTCCCTGATACATCTCTTTGTCTTTTCACTTTGTCTCCTAGCACAGACACAAACCTTTTCAATCATCCCTTCTGAAACATTTGCTCAAAGTCATCTGTTCTCCTCTAGCTTAACTCTCTAGAGAAATCATGGGAAAATCGCACTGAATTGCAAAACTACAAACTTTAAAACACACACTTTAAGACAAAAGTTATTGCTGATAAACAAAACTGCATTTTTCATGTTTTTTTCCACACCATTATAATATAAGCTGTGACAGCTAAATATGTTCAACTTAGCAAGAAAACACAACTTGAGCAATTGTCTATTGGCTACACAATTCCACCACCTTGTTTGCACTCTAAAATATTTGCTTTAAAAAGTTTCATACCACAAAAGGCATTATTTAGAAAAGAAAGACTTCAGGCAGTTACTTTTTTTCCTCTCTGTAATGACATTTTCACTCACAATAAAAACCTTTACAAATCGTCCTTCCTCTGGTGCATACTTTTATGGGCAAAAGCTAGACTGTAAAAATGTACAATACTGTTGTACAAAATGTGTTTTCTATTTGTACAAAGAGTCACACTAGAAGTGTTTTGATGAAATGCACACTGTATATTTAAGCACAGATCTTTATCATACTTCTGTTATAGTCTTTGAAAATGCCTTTACTGAGATTGGTTGCCCTCAACAGCTTTAAAGCAGAATGCCATGGACCAATGCCAATTATCTACTGGTAAGGAAAACAGTATGCATCAACAATAGCTCAGTAGCATCACGTAAGCCTACACTAAAGCCACATTTACATTCATTCTTGGCAGACCACACACAACACAGGACAAGAAAGACCTGTTAAACACAAGATGGACAAGTAACAAGCATACATTAGAGTTTAGAACTTGTGTCCCTGTTTCTAGCACACAAAGAGAAGAGAAACTTGCAAACTTTGTGATACTGAGGTGAACTAGAGGCAGCTGTCACTCAGACATAGCTCATATCATCACACTCTGAACATCCCTTCTTGTATAACTCATCAGCTGGATTTGAACTTGAGATGTTCTGTCCCTTAACACAAAATATCCCTTGCTGAATAGAGGTTAAAGCTTAACTTAACAAGCAACAGTGAGATTGCTAAAATGATTTGAGTACTTATAAAACATTAGTTTGTTGCCTAGGAGTAACTCAGAGCTAATAATTTGATTTCTCAAGAACTGGAACACATCTATAACCTTAACTGAGCCATAACAAAAAGATTAATGAACCAAAAAGAAAAAAAAAGCAACAATTGCAAACTGTTTAAGACCTTAAGACTCAAAGGCCAAAAAACCTCCCATAAATAAAGTACACAAGCACATAAACTCTGCTCCCCTCCTCTAAAGACAGCTGACTGATACAATAGCTTTCTGCAGTCTCTTGCATGTAATAAAATCTTGAAGGAGGTAGTAAGAAACGCTATACAGATGCAACAGAAGTAGAAATAATGTAGTTATCTACATGGAAAGTAGATTATGCTTCCACCGGTAAATTTGTGTCAAATTCCAGTTGTGTTTATGTATATTGAAAACTCATCATGTTTTTCACCTTTTCTTCTGACCTTCCAAATGGCCCAGAAGAGTGAGCCTATGTGAAGGATCATCAGTTAAGTACAACAGAGCTCCTGTTCAGCTTAGCTAATGAGATTTCTCCTTTAGCACTCTGGAAGGGAGCAGAGTGTGACAAACCAGCCTATGCTCTTGTATTCATTATTTATCATTGTTCATTTATCAGAGGTTTAAAAGACATATCTGGAAGTATATTTGCTTGAAAAGGTTGAAGACCATATTTGCATGCAAAGTAAAGGCATCACACACAGCCAATTTATAGTTTACATGATATTACAGAACACAGTGCTGGTCGGAAAACACTGGATTATTAATACCCTCTTCATTAGGTGGGATTTACATTTTCAAATGCAAATAGCATTAAGATTGTCTGTAGTAAGTAATACTGTGAGGAAGAAGTTCTCCAGATCTTAAATATAGTAAGCAAAACCTTTATAAAATAAGGGAAAAGGACCAGAAAGAGCCAAAACAATGCACTTTTTTCATATAGAGCCCAAATCTGAAAAAAAGGAACCACCCTTAGAAATTGCACAGTTTGAAAGCAGATAAGTGCCATGGTTACAATCCAAGGCTGCAAAACACTTTCCCTAGCATTTATTTAAGTCTTCTACTATATTTTAGCACAGGTAATCAGTGCAGGGACTCAATATACGGCAGATGATGCTGTTTTAAGCTCTGAAGCTTTTTTTTTTAACATGGCTACTGAGACTTCTCTAACCTCAGCACCCAATAGAGACAAAAATCTGAGAGCCATTTGGTCTGACAGAGTGGCAAAATACCTGGGTTAAAAAAAGAGGGGAACCCTCCCCTTGTTATAAAGTCATCGGTTTACTTCAACATGCTCTCAACCTTGGCAATAATACTAACAAGATAATCAGTTATATCTCATTGTAAATAGATGCTCCCAAGCCTTTTCTTTTCTTTCATTTGTCTGGCAAATGATAATTTTCGTACTACTAGGACTTATTGTGCACTGAGATAAGGGCTTGGCACACCTCAGTCTGAAACATTGTCACAATGAGCTTGGAAGTCACATATAAGAATCACAGCTGAGAAATGAAAACATGGCATCCAGGAAGAAATGGCTGCACTCAGAGCACTTCAACATGGCTTGACAACCTGCAGAATACAATTTAGGACCCATTTCTCCTAATAAGCATAGTAAGAAACAGCAATTCGAGATGTGCTGTCTTCCATTATGGTTTGCTAGAGTTAGTTTGGAGGTTCTAATCCATAAGAAAGGCCTCCATATATAACAGTAAATATGAAAATTCAAGATTACATAGATTTTTAATTTACAGCCCCGAAATGCAATCTGTGTAAAGAGACGAATTAAGCCTTGTCTTAAAAGTGATTTAGAGAATAAAACAACACATTTTATAACTTGTGCTGCCAGTAAAATACAAACCTAATTGCCACTGATTGCAGGATTTTGTGAATTGTTTGCCTAACATAAATGGTTTTAAGCACTTTCTGACATCAAAACTGAAAGCAGTGATGAATAGACAGGTTTTCTTGTAAAGTTTGGAGTAGTTGTTTTACAAAATCTTGGCAGAAATAAGATGGCAAAAGCGCTAGAACAGCTTCTAAGATACTATTATCTATTGAAAAGGACAGGGTGAACTGTCATAGACTTAATCAAATCATTTCCATCAAACTTTGAAGGCTGGTTTATTTAGAAGTGACTAATTCTCCTCAGGAGCTTCCAGTGCTAGAGCAGAGGAAATATTTTCATACGCTTAGAAAACATAGAATGTCCTTTAGTCTACACATTAAGCACTTCATCTTCCCAATCAAGAATGCTTTTATATATAAAAGGAGGAAACTTAAGGCTATGCAGTTTCTTCCTGCTCAATATCCCTTGGTAATTAGGTACCACACTGACATCACTGTAATAATTTCTGATAATGTGTTAATAGTTGGCTATTTGGGCACAATGTCACTTTGAAGTGAATACAATTTGGAAACAGCCAGTAAGCTGCAGTATGGACCTTCTGTCTTATTTCTTGCTTAAAAGAACTTTTGTTAAGTCTGTCCCCTGAGTATATTCCATAGCATATGAACTACTGGTGCCAATGTTGTTTTCTAGTTAAAAAAAAGAGGCTTTTAAAATGTGGTACTCAAATGCAGCTACCTGTAAATACTAACCCATTCCACACTCCTGCTTTGTTTTTCCTACGTTAGATAAGCAAACCATTGCTCTCCCCATAAGATGAGACTAGTTATGATCCCTGAGTATCTCTATATCAACTCTACTTTACGCTCATTTTTCATTAAAAGATGCCCATGAAATGACTACTAAGGGCTTATGTCAATAACACATCAAAGAAAAAACATAACGCTTATACTTCACAGGGCTGCTTTTTCATGGATAGATAACCTGCTTATCTTGAATAATTTACAAAGACCTTTAGTTCTCATTTGATCACCTCAGCTTAATACAGAAATTTTGCTGTCTTTAAGTACAGGGCCACTGAGCATTTTTTGCTGATGGTGGGTTGCTGGAGTTTCGGGGGTGGGGTGTTGTGGGGAGTAGTAATGAGGTTTCCTTCCTTTGGGTTTTTTTAAGGGTACACCAATTCCAGCCTGGGAAGCCCCAGCAGTAGCCTTAGTCACAAACGAATTACCTTACCTGCTTTTCATTGGTCCAAATCACCCTCTTGCAGCAATACGTTTACAGGCAGAACCTCTGCTGTGTTAGGTCCCTGTGTTGGGTGTGACTGGCAGGAATTTGGTGGCGGGGGCTACAGGGGACATGGACTGTCCTGTGCCTGTCCCAGACAGCTCAGCAGCTGCCAAAAGGGGCCCTCAGGCCTGCGGGCAACCAGAGCAGCCCCTGGCTCTGCTGCTGGGTATATTTAAAAATTACAGCAGCGGCTCCTGGCAGAGCTCATTTGTTCTATGTGCTAACGACATCAGAACCAAAATAACAGGCATGTACAACACTCCCACAGTAAGCACAAAGATGCATCAAAGGGCCTGGAATCACTCAGCAAACAACAAGGCAGCTATCAGCAATCAGAAACAGAGAGAAAGTTTGATCATTGCATTTATGGAGCGATTAGATTGCGCTATGGGAAGTGAATTCTGCTTGTCATACACCCAGCACACTGGCAAATGGTCAAACAGAAATAAAAATTCATAGGTTGGAATCGTTTCGCCACTCTGATTTTTTTCCTGTGAAATGAAGTATATCAAAAGTTGCCATTTCTTAAAAGTGTTTTTGCTAAACAAAGCCCATGTCTGTCACAAGATCTCTTTCCGTGTGACAATGAGCATTATTCAAATGGAAACAAATTAAAGTTACTGCTTGACAGAGAGTATGAAAGGAGAGCAGAGAATGCGATATGACACTGTCAGTGATGCAACAACCTTGCATTGCAAAAATAAGCAGCAAATAAGTAATCTGCAGTTGGCCAGACAATGTCATCCTGCAAAGGCACATTCCAACCCTGTTACCATCCACGTGGCTCAGGTGCACTCATATTGCATTGATTCACAGTCTGTGCAATCTTAAATACTTACAGCACCTCAAATCAAAACTTTATTTCAGTTTCAGAGAAATAGAAAGACAAGAGAAAGGTTATTCAAGTCAATCCGTAGATTTAACCAAGCTCTTCAGTAAAACAGAAAGTATTTTATAATTCTAAGGAAGATAAAAAGAACTTTACTTTCTATGCATATTACAGAGATATCGTTTGATATTAACAAATTATACATGGGCATTTCCAAGTTTTAAATACAAGTTTGTACAGCTTCTTAAGCTGGGATAGGATATTTGCATAAATACCAGCATGAAGATTCAAGTTTTACATTTCCCAGCTACAGTTACGAGTCATCATTCTTCAAAAATTAAGTTTCTCACATTTGGAAATAGTCTGCCATTTAAACTGCTACCTATTTTGTCAAGATTTCCTGTCTTAAGCAGACAATTAGTCCCACTTTTTGTAATGTTCAGAAATTAAGATTTTCTTTTCATATTTTATTCTCAAGTATAAGCATTCTGCTGTAAGTCTGAAAAAAAACCAAAGGGCAGCAGAAAGCACTGAATTATAAACAAAGGCAAAACAAAATGAGAATAGGAATAAAAAGTAAATCACTTTTTTCCTTCTGTTCTTATCTAACCTATGCATTAAAAAATCAGATTTTCTACTACAGTATAAAAGCTGGGGAACTGAATCTTATAGAAGTTTTTGGAACTCTGGAAAGAAATGTGAAAATTTGTCTCCTAAAATACAAAAACTACCTAACAGGAACAGCAGGCACAGCCTCTTCTCTAAAATTCAAAGATCAGAAGTTTGCTTCTTAAGGACTACCATGAGAGAAGAAAAATTAAACAGGAGCAGGCTTAATTCTGCACAATTCTGCAGCTCTGGAAGAGAAGAATATGCATTAGAGCTATAATTAAACGAAGATCAAAGAAACACAATTATTTATGCTGTGTGTGTACATAATGGATAGACACAGGAAATATTTTTTTTTCTTGCTGCTTGGAAGATGCTCTGATCCTTAGAATATCTTATTCATAATTTAGGGATGTAACTATACAATTAGCTGAATGCTTTTCACTGTGATTCTGTAAAACACCTGGAATGGACAAAACGTACCTTAGCAGATTTCTTTTTGTTTATCCACTTATTTGGCATATTTAGGAATGACAGTAGGATCATGAAAAAAATAATGGCCTAGTGCTCTTTTTTTCATCAAAACTGTCTCAGCAGCTCAAGGGGCTTGATTATTTACAGCATTTCATTTCCAATTTCTCTCATTCACAGCTAGAGGTGGTTCCTGGATCAAAGAACTGGAGCACTTTATCTGACCATGGTCATTATGCAGCACCATTTAAGAGTTTTGTAAAGTAAGACAGACACCATAAACAGCAAAAGAAATGCACAGTCATCTCTTTAATAAGACTTGATCAAATAAAAGGAAGAGGAAAGGTGAAAAAAATCTCAGAGCTGCAATTTTTTTTAATAAAACACACATTACATATTTGTTTTAATTTTGTTTTCTCTGCTCATATTTTGACCATCATACCTCAGGCTATTTCAGAGTAGAAAACTATCATTGTCCAATAGAGAGCAGTAACTTACATGGTATTTTGATATTTAAGTTATAACAATTTAAGTTCCCAATGGGCATCGTTAGAAATATGAGTAAAAATTGCAGTAAAATTAATAAACACTCTGCGGTTTTGCATTAATATATGGAAGAATAAAGTCCTAACAGCCAGAGTATAACCAGCTTCAGAAAGATCAAATAGAGTAAAGCCTCAGACAAATCAGATAAGTAAACTCTTAACGAAAATGTTCAGAGAAATTACTTGAATGAAGTATATGAATTTAACCTAGACCCTAGACTAAAATGACGAAGATTCCCTGGTGATAGACAGGAAGATCAATAAATTACTAAAAACCTGACTTTCTGAATATATTGCTGGGAAAGAAAACTCATTTACATTAGCACCAGAGTACAACATTGAAATAGGGTATGGGAGGGGAGGGAGAGGGAGGGGGAGAGGGAAAGGGGAGTTGGACTCATCAGTTCAAGAGATCACCTTTAAGTCCTGTTATAATTCATGAAACGGTAACGGTTGTCGACTTTGCCAGCTTATGATTATACTCTTATCTTTGAAGCTGCCCTACTGCATATGATCATATGGATATACAGACCTGACCTAGAAACTGAATACTAAAAACAATTTTTTTTTTTAAATCAAAGTTTGACTGAAGATTTTCTAACCAAAATTATTTTTGAGTCAGTAACAGGTCAGTCTTGTTGTGATTAATTAGGATCATGATATAATTACCTTTATGGGGTCAGACCATCTGTTCATGAAAGCCCTAGCAGCTATTCTGAAGTAACACTATTTTCAGTCTTTATATTTGTCACCAGACTGGGTCTCCCTCTAATTCCAGCTTCCAAATATTAAGAACACTGACAAATTAAAATGTCACCAGCATGTTAAAAAACTGAATAAAAATACAGAAAAGAAATTAAACTCATTTGGTCAAATGAAACAGCAAAACAAAAGTGTACAACAGCTATAAATAAAACCATGTAAGGATTCATCTGCATTGCTCTGAGATGCATGCAATATTTTTCTCTACTCTGACACCCTCTACAGTATTTGTGGTTTAAGTCAAGCATGTTTTAAAGTTCCTTTTTCATCCTCAATACTGTATGTTAAATGTTAGTATGTTGTATCTAATTTTTTGCTAAACCAAGATTAAGTGAAATTATTGATGAAACTGAATACTAATAAGCCTATTTGGATGAAACATTATATAGTTTTCCAAGACAGCTTTATTTATAATACATGCCAATTATGCCAGTTTCTTTTCATACTGATTCCCTCTGCCAGGTATGACAAGCAAGCAGAAGCATTTTCAGCGACATTCTTTCACCATATGAGAATTCTATTGTGCTGAATGCTTTCTTATTAAAAAGTGATTGTTAATGGGTAGATTTATTTTTAAACAGTATATGATAGGCAACTAACTCACTTCAAAAACTTTATTAAAAGAAACTTCTTGTTTATTCTCTTAAACATATCTACAATTCCCATTTATGTAGGTTGAAGAGAAATCTTTAGGGTGTTGTCAGATTTGGAGAATATATTTTAAAGATACGTCTTTTTCCCCAGTTCTTATTTCTCTTTGATCTTATCTTATGTTGTTATACCTGTCATTTTGCAACCCCTGAATTTCCACATTTCTGCTTCAAAAACAACTCATGTTAAATGCAAGCTTAAGTAATTAATGCTTCTTTTATAGATAGACTATCTATGCCAATTGTCATCACCTAATTTAACATGGTTGTTACGCTCCTAAATTGTTCCCTCTTCAAGGATAATTAAAGGTTAGTTTCTAAGGTTTTTGCAAAGAAACCACTGGAAATCCACACAGATGCGAGAGCTGCACACCTACAACTTGTGTTTCATGTAGTAAACAATCACAGATACTTCTCTGTTAGTCCATTCAATCCATCTTCTCTTTAATTATAATTGCTCTTGAAATTTTTCGTGTCCTTTGTTCCTATTAGACTCATCCCCACTTGAAGGTCACGATGAAGAAGCTCTGTTACAGCCACATGCTACCAAAATAAGCACTAGCTTAAACAGTTCTTGCCCAGGATGCTGAGCAGGTGGGCCTGGCACTGTGCATGGTGGTCCCAAACACAAGTCACCAGTACTGCACTGCCCTGCCCCTGGGAGTGGAGCATCAGGACAGAGCTTTGAGAGCATAGCCTAGGGGAGAAGGAGTCGTGATTCCAGCCTCATTGCTAGGAAAAGCAAAGTCAGTACATTTGAGACTATTTGCTGTTTATGAAATGAGAAAAGGGAATCTTTCTTCATTGCTGAATGACAATAATACAAGAGAAAATATAAAGTAGTTGTAAAACACAATTTTGTAAAAAGAAGTTGGATAACATGAGATAATTCTTACCAAGATCTAATATTTCCATATGGATAACAATTTAAAACTTAGTATGCCACTCATGACATTACTAGTGTGTACACAATATCCCTAAACATATTATCTTTTTCTGTCTTGAAATTCACAGTTTCAGCAAAAATAAGCTACAAGCAAGTCTAGTGTCTCTTACAGTGCTTGAATAAGCAGGATGATGGTAAATCAGATTGTTACATTTCCTGCAGCATCTGCTGGCAGTGTTACATGAGCTGCTCATTTCATTGAGCCCTTTTCATTCAAGGAGCTTTAGTACGATTTCAGTCACAGTGGTTTTAATTTCCACTATTAATTCTTGATTACTACCATGCAAGTCAAAATGCGGGGGGGGGGGGGAGGGGGAGGAGGGTGCAGCATGGAGAATGAAACAGGATTTTTACAAGGATTAGAAGAACAACAATATCACCCAGAAGCATCTGATTTAATTGCACTGTATGAACACTAATCATTTTGGATACAGGAGAGGAAACCAAAACTACACAAAGAAGTAGTTTTTATGATCATCAGGGAGCATCAGCTTTCTTCATCTGAATTTAAGCACCTGCAAAACATCAGGATGCCTAAGAGCAGGTGGCAAAGCTTGTATTTCATCTAAACTTTTGAAACAGAACTAATATTGTACTGAAGGAGCCTTTCTCCCTTTCATGAACACTGGTTGCTTAGGGACCAATACTAGGAAGTAATACTATGTGCTCCCTAGCATAACTTTGCAAAATAATGAACTGCCCAATACCTGAAGACCTCAGCACAGCAGTTGTTTCAGCAGCTTGTATTAAATATCCTTGGTTTATGTATACCAAAGTGAAAACCAGACACAAATTAAGGTCAGCTTAGAAACACCACCACTGGAAAGTGTTTGGAAATAACCAGAAAGTTTATCAGAACTTGGTCCAAACTAATGCAATGTTACACTAATTATGAAACACATTATTCAGGAAGATGCTACTTCCCATCATCACTGTAAGTTATCATTTAGTGAGCGCAGTTATGTTGAGCTGGAAACATCATCACTGCAGGGCCAACAGCTACGACCTCACTGATTGTCTTCTTCCTATCATAAGTTTTTGGTTTTTTTTTTTAACTAGCTGCCATTTAGGAGTTCCAAGCTAGAAGAACTACTTAGTATTAGAGTTCTTCAAGTAATTTTTTTTTGAGTGAACTAATAATGTCAGAAAACCTAACACCAAACTTCCTTCTCCTCAAGGCAATCCAACATCACACCAGTCCCAGGGAAGATTTACACTGCTTCAAGATGAACCAGAAATGCCACAGTACAAGTTTTGATTATTTTTTTCCTTAGCAATTAACTTTCCATTGTTCTTTTAAATGTCAGTTATACATTCACATAAGTTTTCCACATCTAGAATTCATTTTATTAGCGGTACTCACTGTTCAAAATCCCTTCAGATCCAAACAGCTCCCTTGTTAGTTCAGCTACCAAAAGCTCAAAGGAGAATATCCTAAGCCTTCTCATCTGAAACTTAGGCGCATCAGGCCGTATACTAATAGAAAAAAGGATGACAAAAAGGATTAGCCTAGGTGCAATGTGCTGCTTCACTGCCACATACAGTTCTGTAATTATTTTTCTATTTCTGCTTGCAGATTAGAATAAGTCGTACATATACACAATTTCCTCTAAGGACTATGAACTGTCTTAAGGGATATCTTTGTTGTCCAGTATGGTATTTTAATTTATTTGGTAGAGTATGTTGGGTTTCTGTCCTGTATTCCAAATAGGATTTTTTTTAAAAAGCAAAAATCCACATAGAAAATCAATCCGTAACCATTAAAACAACAAGAAGTTGATTACTATTATGTAGCAATATTTTTAGTATGGGTTATGAATGACACAGAAGTTGTATTTGTGTTTTCATTTATAGCATCAACATAACTTTGCACCTCAAATTTTCAGGATTTCCCACATCAAACATGCCCACTTAAAGATGTGAAATAGCAGGCTGATACCCAGTAGGCTTTTATACCAAAAGCAACTCAAGGATAACATGCAATCTACTTCTAATTTCTTGCACAATATTTTGTAACACTGTATTTCTGTGAGCTTTGTGGCAATATAGGGCTTAAATGTAATGCAAGTTCACTGCAAAAAACAGAAACTTTGCTAGAACTAGGAAAAAAAAAAGAGTTAAGGCTGAAATCTGGTCATTAATTTTATTTTTCCAGGTGTTAAAGCTTGACTAGTTTTTAACTTTATTTTTGCAGTGCTGCTGACAGTCTTTGTCTAAACAGGTTGTTAAAATGTGTTCACTGTTGGAACTGCTGGAACCATTCTTTCATCTTAGTGTTTCTGCTCGTCCTTCAGAATGATGCTGTATGCCACACAAAGGCCAAGAATGTGAGACACAAATCTCCTTTTCTTTTTTTTTTGACAGCTTATATGAGAACCTCTAAATTTCTTAATCAACTTTTCCGTTTTATACAGCAACTATCGAAACTACAAGGGTAGCGTGTTTAATTTTCAACACTCTAAAATAACACATTCCTCTTGGTGAACGGTCACACTGATCAAAAAAATTAAGATATCGCACAGGTTGGGAGAATTTTTTTCTGAAGGTTCTTTTCTGCTTTTCTTGTACATTGTCAATCTACACAGCTAAAAGCAATTTTACTTGACTAAATTCATAGGACAAAGACTTTGAAAAACAGTTGCTGTAAACTCAAACTGTGGTGGCTGTGTCACTGCTCCCTGTGTTATAGATGAAAGCTTTATTTTATTGCCATTTACTATTTGAAAAAATAAAGCACACAGGAAGATACTGTCCCTTCCAGAGATAAGCCTGGTTTTGAAAGAAAATCAATGTCAAAAATAGAACAGCAGGTTTATGTTGAGTTCTGAATACATAAATTAAGACAGAAAAAATTATTAGCATTCCGGATTTCAACCAGAATTTGTTGAACTCAGTTACAGCTATATTTACCCAATAATGTTTCTCAATAATTTGGTTCCAAAGTGACTACAAATTATAATGCTATCTCAGTATTTCTCTAAAAATGTGATTTGTTGGACTGTAAGATCCATGCTGAAACCCTGAGCCCAGTGCTCAGGAGCAGTATTATGCTATGGTCAGAGCAACACCTGTCCATGGCACTGATTTCAGCTACCTCCACAGTAAAGATACTTACAGAAGCTGCACACTCAGGCTGGGCAGCACATGCTCAGCATCACCCCAGCTCCAGCTCCTGCAACATTTCTCCTTCCCAACAATCCAAATCCATACTTCCTAGAAAAACCTTTAAGTCTCTAAATGAAACATGAAATTCCCAAGTAATACTGACTTTCCAACCCTTGTTTACTCTCAAAAAATTCTTCAGTTCTACTCCCCCCCTCCCACCCCGAATAATAAGTTAGTCTACAAGTAGCCTTCAAGAAAAATCCCTAATGAAGTCAAACTCGAAATTCCCAGGCCCTCTGGAATCCCCTAGTTCCATCCTTCTTTCTAATGCCAACCTACTTTCATGAAGCCTTATACCCTCTTTTCTGTGCATAACGCAGGCAGTTTTATTCATCTCAGTTCACTTGCTCTTGTTTACTCTTGAAACCATCTCCCTAATGCAATTTTCAGAAAAGTTTGAGGTTTACAAGCTGACTTTAATTCTCTTGCCACTGCAAAGTTTACATATGCCTGTATAAACTAACAAATTAACTCTTAAGTCTGCATTTTGATGAAAGGAAGTACTGCCTTCTAGTAGTACAAGATCTGTTACCCCCACAGCACTACATTAACTGATTTGTATGCTTGGAGAAGACTGTAGCTAAAAGGTTCTTCTTGAAGAAACTAAAAATATAAACACAAATCAAAATTCCATGTTGAAAGGCCTGCAATGCTTACAAAAAGAGGAAAGGGTTTGTGTGGGATGCAGTCATTTAAGATAAGTCATTAACACATACGCACATACACACATCACTGGTATCACTCTTCAGTGTTCATAAAATCTGCTGTTCTTGGGATGAATTTGGAGCTTACTTCTACTTTCCATGATTACAAAGGTATGAAACTTTAGGAATTAAATACAGACTTTTAGATAATAATCTTTATTAAGCTCTGTAAAGGATATGTGAAAGGAAAAAGAATGAGAGCTGCATTGCTGCTTGGTTTATGAAACACGAAAAACATTACCAGCAGAAGATACATAAGATTTAATTTTATATAACCAAACAGAAATGTGTATATATGTCAATCAGCTGTCAAACAACATATACCCACAGGAAGAGAAAAGCAGCATCACATAATAAAACTTCTATAATCCTTCACATTTCATTTTATGGCCCAATGATTATAGGACTGGAGTGACTCAGAATGAGGAGACTACAGCCTGTTCTTGCTTTTCCATCATTCTGCTGAGTAATCTTTGGCAAATCTCTTGACTTTTCTACATGTCAGCATCCCAATTTGTCAAATTGGTGTAACAACACTTAAATCCTTCATAAATCACTTTGACATGCAGTGTTACAATGCTACATTGTAACAAAAATTAAAGTTGTACGCCATTTAGTTATTTGTTTAGTAAGATTTGTAAATGTGTAACAGTTTGATTTTCTCCAACTTAGAAAGGAATGAGCTTAGAAATGCATCTCTTGCTTTACGAGTTAGACATTCTATCAATTTCAGGACATAAAACAATTGCCAGAGGAGCTTTCAGTTTATTTTTCAATGCTGATATCAGACAAATATTTATTAAATATACTTATTTAGTTTAAGAAATATCTCTGTAGGCTAATCTATATAAGTTCCACAAAATAAACTATCAAAGGGCAGAGAGTTAACAGTGGACAACTACCTGTGGAACATGATTTCTTTTACTATCTCACTTTAATTTAGCAAAATTAGGCCATTCTTCTAGCATTGCAGTTTTAAGTAAGGTATTATAATTTTTTGACAAAATTTTTACTTTACATGGAAATAACACTTTCACCTGAGGTACAACAGGTACATGTTTAAAATTCTCTTTTGCCTGACACACTGAGCTTCTACAGAAAATGGAAGATTTTTGAAGAAGCTGATCACCAAAAGAGAGGAAAGATTTTAAGGAGAAGAAAAGGCTCAAGAGAGCACTCGATATTTGCATGTTCTGAGAAATGCTGGTTTAATTTTGATAAAAACATCAGAGACTTGGAAAGATAAGTAAAATTCAGACTGCCTCTCACACATTAAGATAAAAACAAGATTTCCTTAAATAGATGCAGTGTTCCATTACATTCTAAAAGTACGGTGGCTGCAGCTTTCCAATTAGACATGAAATGTGAGGTAAAAAGCTTAATACACACATCAGTGACTTTTCTGAGGCTATAATTGCACAGGATGGCATTAAATCAGCTTGTGCAAAAAACGCTTAGAACTATTACGAATTTCTCTTTTTCATTCTGTACATAGACTACAGGTACAATTATCACCAAAATAAAAAGCAGTAAGGTCACATTGTCTTTTCCACTAGAAATACCATGCTTTGCAGAAATAATTTGCAAAATTTATGTTTAGCAGCTTCCAAATTCCCAGTAGTTGTTACAACACATATATTCAGGGAACATTAGGTGCAAGCAAATACATCTAAACTTTAAATTAACACTGTCACATTCCCACACAGAGCATTCATTACAGTAACTCTTGTTATGAGCAGCTGGTATGCTTCTCCATTAACATAGCATGTAATATTTTAAGTAAACAGTACCTACCTAGAATTTAGTGCTGGAGCTCTTATATAGCACTTACTACAGTAATGTTCCAAACTAATTTAAAATACAATAAGGTTGAGCTTGTTGTGCTTTCAGTAGTTGTCATCTTTAGATTAGTTTATAGTAAAATGCTCTTAATGGCTTCATATGTTTAAGTTTTTGTTTTACATATATTTTTATATCTATACATCTGGAACTAGACAACTAGAAAGAATGGAAGATGTAAAGGGTTCTGTGAAACATTGTGCCTGATAGAAGTTACATTAAAATGAATCAACATTTCAATAAACAGTTTTGACTGCACACAATATTATGATAAATATAATGGCTGAATTCACCAGGCAGCTGCGGATTATCCACATCTAAGGCACTCATTGCTAGATATTTATAGAGCTATATCCACACTATAGTAAGGTATATCCTCATACCACAATGCACAGATGCGTCATTAAAGACTCAAGTTTCATAAAAAGTAATTAGTAGAAAGTGATTTTTGTGATTTTTAAAGTGGACAACAAATGGAAGTTCCAGATGAGTACCTTGTATTTTCTCTCTCTTTTTCCTAAATGGTAAAATATTTTGTTTTAGAATAAATGCTTGTTAACCAACCTGTCTCTAATGGATGTGAACTGAATGCTTTTGAGTCAAACCCTCCAGCATGACATTCAACTGAACATTATGCCATTTGCTGCTGTTACTGTAGAACCACTTTCTCGCATGATAATTGCATGAAATCCTGTTCCTTTGACCTTTGATACCACGTGTCAGTCATAACAGATTTCTTTTGTACTTAGTACAATACTCCAACCTTATATCACTTAAATTCTGAACCACTTTAAGGCTTTCCATCTCTCTTGTTAATTTGACTTCCATATTTGTTATTCCCAATATTGTAAAAGGTTAAGAACTTTAATCCCCACTACCCTGCACATACTGCATTCATTTATTTGGGAGACAAATGTAAGTTTTCCAGTCTAATTTTGCCTTTAGTTAGATTTTTTTCATAGGGATAATTGCTGCAAATGCTAACAGTGCAGAAGAGCATAAGAATCAACCGCATGTTAATTTAACAGACTTTCAAAAAGAGTACCTGTCTGACATTTCTTTGAAGGTGTTTGATC
This sequence comes from Dromococcyx pavoninus, assembly GCA_033558185.1. Lineage (NCBI taxonomy): Eukaryota > Metazoa > Chordata > Aves > Cuculiformes > Neomorphidae > Dromococcyx > Dromococcyx pavoninus. The sequence goes on along the minus strand of JAUMJL010000389.1, from coordinate 184,664 downwards.
TTCCTAAAAACTTTAGATAAGGTCTAGAATAAGATGTTAGTAGAGAAAACATAGCATGACACAGCCATAAGACTGACCAAGAAGAAAAACCTGCTACTAACAACTATTACAATACAAGAATTTTAACCAACACCATATAGGGCAAAAGGGGAGAGAAAAAAAACATAGGTAACATAAAATATTAAAAAATCAAGTTAATAAAATCACAGAATAATCCAGGCTGGGAGAGACCACTGGATGTTACATTGTGTGATGTCTGCTCAAAGCAGATCTCACATCAATTAGCCCACGTTGTTCACAGCCTGAACCCATCATTCTGTAATCCTTCCAAGGAGATGTGATTCCACACAGAATCACTAATCCCACATCAAAAAGAATAAAATTATATGGGTTAGAAGAAAAAGGTACCCTCATTTATGCCCTTTGACAGACAAGAGCATGACAGTAGATGGCGCAGGCAACAATTGGTCAATTCCCTTCAGGAGCAGAGGGGATTAAAAAAAAACATTGCTCCACCTCAAAGAACTGTACTGCCATGATACTTCATTATTCCAGGCCAGAGACTGACACTTTCAAGGGCAACATGCCAGCTTGTGTTCTTCTTTCCTAAACTACATGGCTGTAATTTTCATCTAACAGCATAAATTCTACCGTATTTTCCATCCTCAGCTAAGTTGAAAGCATAAAGTATGGAGAATTATTTTAAAAAGAAGAGAGATAGATATTCATAGCTTCTTATTTCTAAAGTAGCACCTGCTTCCCAAGCCAGTTAAGTAATACAGTGTCTGGACTAAACATGTTAAAGTACCATTTTAAGAGGCAGAAATTTAAGTTTGGAGAGAAAAAGATACTTCATACTGCTGGACCGGTAGTGGCAATAGTATTTAGAAATAATTTCACTTTTGCTTGGTGTAGGTATGCTTAAAAAGAACAGCACTGGTATAAATGCAGAACAATAAGCAATTCAAGAGACAGAAGAGTGCAAAGTTATCAGCACAGAATTAAGGCTTTCAAACTAAAAGTATTCACAAAGAGAAAAAGATTAAAGGTTCACCGCATACATTTCCAAACATTTCTACAAGTAAGCTTTTATGTGAAAAATGACTCCATCCCTGTGATAACTTACAGAGTAAATGGATGGGGTCCTCTGCAAAAAGCATATATTAAGAAGAACAAAGCTATGACAAGAAATGTATCAAGCAAGTTGCAAGGGATTCCATAACCACATACAGGACAAGGAACACTGGGAAATCTGTAAAAAAAGAACAAATCCAGATTTTTCAAAAATCTATGTTTTTGTTTAACAAAAAGCTCTCTCTGGGGTGCACAGGTAATATTCCTGCTATAATTTAAAACTCCACAAGCTGCTTGCACAAGACACATCCTGAGAGACTGAAAATAAAGACTGTGATAACAAAGGTACTTTTTTATTCATCTAAACAGAAGTTTTGGTAACATTTACCTTGAACAAAGTAAATGTTTAAATATTAAAAGAAGTTTTTAACAATTTTGGAGGTGAATTTTCTCTTGATTGTTCTTTTGGTTTGTTGCTTTGGGTGTTTTTTTTGTTTTGATTTTTAGGGGTTTTTTTTCTTTTTTCTTTTTTAAACAATATTGAAAACCACCCCAAATGCCAGCAGGATTGATTCAGGCTTTTAATGCCTCCTCATTGCCCTAGCCAATTTAGTATAGCACCCGAAGATGCATTTCCTTTGTTGAAGACATGCATTTGTTCTGAGTTTTGGTGGTTTGCATTTTTTTTAAGGAACCATAATACTTTTTTTCTTTTTAAATAGAGCTGAACTCTGCTGGGAAATACAAACAGCACCTTTTTTCTCCCTTACATTCATAGCAACCAGACAGCAACCTCAAAAATGTAAGGCTTTCTTTGTTGTTTACTGAAAGTAAGAAAAAAAATAATAAAGGAGCTTTGACTATGTCAAAACTAGTGCAGACGTTTCTAACTGCTTGAAAACTATAGACAACAGCAGAACAAAAGATTCTCTGAAGATGTAAGAAATGCATTTCCAAAAAAAGTTTTGTCTCTCTTCTGTCTAGGAAGGTAGGAGCAAAAGAGGAGTAGCATTTGTTTTCTTTCAATACTCTATTCCCAAGGACGAAAAGTTCATATCCAAGTACATATGTAATTGATAAAACTAATAGTGAGAAAAGAAATCATCCATATTTCCTTCAACAAAAGATAACATTGTTCAATTCAGTGGGGACAGCAGAGACTGAAAATCTTCTGCAGTACCTTGCACCTTAGGAAAGCTAAGGTTTTGCCTCAGATCTTATCTGTCACTAAGTACAAAAAAAATAAAAGTTCTTAGTAACGACTTGCATGCTCATAGAAGGAAGTTGTGTTCCCAGAGGGATTAAGCTGACACTAAACTTTGCTTCTGTATATATATTAACAATTGGGATGCAAGAGTTGAATGCACCGTGAGCAAGTTTGCTGATGATACCAGACTGGTAGGTGCTGTTGACTCTTCTGAGGAACAACAGACCTTGCAGAGGGATCTAAATAGATTGGAGGATTGGGTTATAATTAATGGGATGCAATTTAACACGTGCAAATGCTGGATCCTGCATCTGAGATGAAGTAACGCGAGGCACAAGTATAAAATGGGAGAGGAGTGGCTGGAGAGCAGCCCTGCAGAAGGGATCTGGGGGAGCTCGTTGGCAGCACGCTCAATGTGAGTCAGCAGTGCCGAGAGGGCAAACTGCACGTGGGGTGTGAATCAAACAGCATCACCAGCCAATCCAAAGAGGTGATTAACCCCAGCGTTGGTGCGGCCTTGCCTCAAGTACTGTGTGAGGGTCTGGGCCACACAACTTAAGAAGGATTTGAAGGTCCTCCTGTGCATCCAGAGGAGTGCCAAATAGCTGGTGAAAAGGCTGGAAGGCATGTTCTATGAGGAGCAGATAAGGACTTTGGGCTTGTGTGCTTTGGAGAAAAGGAGGCTGAGGGGTGACCTCATTGCTCTCTACAGCTTCCTGACAAGGGGAGGTGGAGAAGGAGGAGCTGTTCTCTTCTCCCTGGCATTGAGTGATAGAATGCATGGGGTGGATCAAAGCTGCACTAGAGGAGGTTTAGACTGGACATTAGGAAGCATTTCTTTACACATAGGGTCCTCAAACACTGGAATAGGCTTTATAGAGAGGTAGTCAATGCCCCAAGGCTGTCAGTGTTTAAAAGGCATTTGGACAATGCCCCTAATAACAAGCTCTAGCTTTTCCATTCTCCTGAATGATCTATTCTAAGGCAATAGAAGGGTAAGGCCAGCTTAATGATGTTTCACACAGAATTAAGCCTTTCTGCTCCGTCACTTCAACTAACCCACACAAGAAGTGTCATTTCTTGCACCTGTCTGCTGGTTTTACACAGTATCACATGCAGAATCAAAGGCTAAGTACACTTACCAAACCTGTATATGTTTAAAAATAAATGACATTAAATTGCCCAGTATCACTCCTTTCTCATGAAGTTATGAGAAAAGTGTTAAATTATTTTTATGGTACAATCTCTGATTGCAAGGAAGAATGGTCACACACAACATCATAGTCCACGTAACAAGCATACAACTGACTTTTTACTTCTGCCATTTATGTATGAGAAAAAAGTCTGTTTAGAAAATGATTATGTATTAGAAAATGATTTTGATGTTGGAGGGCACTCCAGAAAATCCAAGAAAACAGTATATCATTCTCTGTAATGGTATTTGATTCTGAACGTTTGGATTAAATCATTCTCATAAGATACTGAAACAGCTGTACATTAATAAAAGGGTTTGACTAACTCAGAGTGTCATTAATAAAGTTAGAAAGGTATCATGTAAACAAATAACTCAGCTGCTAACTCAGAAAAATCTTATTAATCTACTTTTATGACAGACCTTCAGTTTAGAAATTATTTTTCAAGCATTATATGAAGGATGGTATACCAGCATTCCTACCAAAGAGTTACAAAAACTATCCATCTTTGTCTACTTAAAGGGAATTGCATGCCTGATTCAAAATCAGAGCACTTCTGTACCACTATCCATAGCTAGAAAAATAGACAGTTTGTGATGTCTTTTTTTCCAAGATGTATCACAGGTACAGGCACTTATTCATAATTACTATAAAACCTGGGACAATTTACCGCAGTCTTTTGGGAGGAAGGAGAAGAGAAGGTGCAGGTGATGTAGTGAAGGAGGAAGGTAACCCATACCACAGCAGTCTTCCAATAGTTGTTTTTCAGTATGTCCTCCACTGATGCTTTCATTAGAGGCAGTTTTATACTAAACTAGTTACGTGCATGGAAAAAAAAATGTTATACATGTATTTGTTTTTCCAAGCAGCATACGCTGCCTCTAAATTTCTCAAAACATCACACTTTCTCTTGATTTAACAAACTAATATAAATATAAAAAAGAAGTCTGTATCCTCAGTCACAAATTTTCTCTCTCCACTGCTTGGTCATTAATGGTGCAGTACGTAAACTATTGCAGTCTGATATTTTAGGGACTGAAGAAATTAATTAAAGAGAATCTGAAAGAAAAAACCTACAGACGTCCTACAAATATTTATTTAGGCTATCTCATTGATATAGTATTTCATATATCATTTACTCTTGGTCTTTGAATCAGATGTTTATGTTAGTTAAGTGTGCACGTGCCCTTGTGGTTACCTTACTGAAACTCTTGATCACACATGCAGACCCACTGTCTCCAGGGAGTTCAGCCAGTTATATAGTCCTGATCTACAAAGGTCTGTGAACCTGAAATAAAGGTAAATCTCTGTGTCGGATCCTGAAACACAAAGATGTTACATTGGCAATATCTACAGCACGCTTGAAAGGATACTGTCTCGATGAGGAACTCTGCCTTCTTCAACAAAAAAAAAGTTCATGCCAAGGACTAAGTAAAAGATCATAAATCAAAACCTGGAGAAGTGCTTTCTGCCACTGCATTTGGCATTTCTAAAATAATTGTGATGAGAACAGCAACTGCATTTCCAACTCTTCATCCTAACCTTCCTTACAGCATGAATGTAACCAAGTCAGTCCTGGACAGGGACTTGGAGCCTTCACTGTGGTTATTAACTAGAAAGCTCACTCACTGAATCAGTCCTGTACCTTTCATCATCGTGGTTGTAGGCTTATAACCATTACCAAAGTGTCATAGCTGATTTATTCCTCAAAAGGACCTTCAGGTATTTCTATCAAAAAAGACAAGTTCAGGCACAGTTTCATGATCCTCAAGAGTTTCATGAAATGGCATTCTGGCCCAAATACTCTACAGTAGAACTTGAATAGTGATGGAATGTTTTCCACATTGCCCTTTCAGTCTTAAAATTCTTCATTTGCTAAATAATATCCAAATGTCATCCTAATAAAACAATTGTCAGTAACATAAGAAAACATCAGTATTTTTGCTTAAAATACGCTAATTAAACTCTAAATGAAAGAACACCTGTATGAAATAAATTCATTGTTCTTCCCAAGTGTCAACATTCAATTGTAGGCAACATCGCAGGGCTTAATTTATTTACGTAGCTATCTCCTAAAGATAAGGTAACACGAAAAGTCCACCTTACAGAGACACAAAATGCTAGTTACAGTTTAATACTTGTATTTAAACATCTTCCTTGCAAATTGATAGTTACAGAAGGTAAGGTACCTGAAATGCCAAAGGTCAAGGGTTAAAGCTGCAACTTTTGTTCTGACTAAGGATGTAATTTAAAAACAATAAATATAGCACCTGTGTAATCTTTTAATTTTGAGGGAAATCAAATGCATTTTTAGAAAAATTACATTTTAAACTTACTGATGAGGCACAAAAAAAGAAAAAGTAATACATATGTCAGAATTTATACAGACATGGGAGTAGTTATGGAGAAAAACAGTGATATTTTCCAAATTTACTGCATCTCCCGGTTGCCCAGCAACTTGAAATCACCAGGTGACTGCTCAAGGCTCCAGACTAGATGCAGCAGAAGACTTGGAAAGCCTGAACTTAAAGCACTTAAACTATGAAGCACCTCACTCTCAGAACAGAATTCAGAAATACATTATCATCTTTATTCAGTTCCTGGGGAAAACAAGGCTCTGGGGAATGTACAGCCAGGAGAACCCTGCAGTGAGATAACAAGTAGGAACTGTATACAATCCTGCATTTCTCTGTGGATTAGGCATAGAGTCAAAAGCAAAGGTTTGTGTTCACTTAGTACCTACACTTTGGGCAGGACAGCCACCAAATACTCTTCTAGGGAGCATGATTGTGCTCAGTAGAAAAGGAGGTGATGATCATGGTGCCTCTTGTAAACTCATCATACTAAAGGAAAGCATGTGAAAAGAATATCAAATATATATATTATTAAACATATGCCAGCAGATGGCTGCTGTTAGAAGTTGGTACGATTCGTGCATGGAAAAAAATGCAAACGTTCATAAAAAAAGCATTCTCCTAATTTAAATTTAGAACCTAGGTCTTATTTTACACTTCTCCTAATATCACATTGATGGTAAAAACAAAAGCGTCTTTATTCTTAACCATACGGTGGAAAAAAACCTTGGCCTATGTGTGTGAAGGTTCAGTTTACAGGGCATGTCCATAAAGGTAATGTGAAGGTAATTACTAACAATTTGTTTAAAAAAATTATCCTAATAGAAATATAAGAACCTAACAGTTACCATGGTTTTGGCAAGGTCAACACTCAGGACTTATCTAAAGAAATAACCCAAGTTTCTTTTTAATATAGGAACTAGTTAAACTTAGTTTGAACATGAACAGCAGTTCTTCCAACATTGTTGCTTTTCTCTTTTGGTATGGTATGAATGAAAAATGAAAGCTTTGTTCTCCCTACAAGAGTTGGAGCACTGGTAAATTACAATAATCAAGAAAAAATTCCCTTATGATAAAAAGCTATAAGCCAGGCCACCTCATAGGTGACTATTAAAAAAGTCCCAGTACCCATGTCAGCTCTGGAGATCACAAAGGCATTCTTATCTCTCACAGAGAACATTCCTTTCACAGTGCAGCAGAAGCATATGAGCACAGCAAACTTGCATTCCTGTGTCTTGGGTTTGCTTTCATCAAGAAACAGGGAATATCCTGTGCTTATTGACTATTTCATATTGCTATAGTTAACAGTGAATTGAGAATATTCCTCAGTAAGAGCAGAACTCAGACAACCATAACAATTTTCAAGGCTCTGTCTAGTATTCACCAACTTCCCGGCTTCAACCAGAAATTTCTGCACTCTTATTACACTTCATTACAATAAAGAAGCTATCAACTGCGTTAAGAATAAATGCCACTTACGACTGCTTTTCATTCTCTCACTCATAACAATATCAGCTTGAAGTTTAAAAATAAAACAGACGAAACTTCCTATGACGTTTTGTTTCAGTTAATTTATGTCTTCATCTGATTTGGTAAGCTTTGCAGTAAACAGCAGTAACTGTAAACAGCAAATGCTTCTATTTGGGTCTTGTCTAGATTAGTGTTGCAACAGAGTAAGGATAAGTCCAGTACAATCATTACTTTTGACGTCTTTGAGCTCTGGACTGACCCATTAAGTTAGCCTGTATACCAAGATAGCTTAATTACACATATTTGACTAAGCATACTTACATAAGTATCCAATTATAGCTTAAAACAACAGTCAACATGCATAGCCATCTGTCATTGAATGTATCTGTTAAGGCATAATGGTGTGCTCAGTTTCTTCCTTTCTGAATACATTAAATATCTTTTGTAGTTGCAGTGAAGAAAAACTGGCACAACAACTGTTTGGAATGCAATAATAATATATTACTTTTACAGTTTAAAACACGAATTTACAAGATAATCTGCAAATATTCTCTAAATATCCCCTCACATCAATGGGATGTTTTTCTTCTAGACTAACAACTACAGAGAACGCTGTAACACTATTTGCCTACACGCATGCATAACAAAGTGGTTTGAAATTCTTCTACCTTTTCGGTTCAAAATACTGTTTGATGTCATTTTCATTCTAGGATAAACTATGAGCATTTTTGCAACTGAAAGATAAAATGACTTAAATGTGTCCCAGGAGAATAGAAGTCAATCAGTAGAGTAGGAAAAGATAAATGCGTGATGAGATATATTTAGAAGGCTCTGTAATGACACACTGTTTTACAGTGGGAGGAATTAAAAATCCTACTATTAGTCACTTCTTCTGACTACAGAACTATGATACGGTATCAGCTGCATTTACCTGAGGAACTTAACATTTGCTGATGACAACCACAGTACACATACTCCAAGACTTGACCATCGTTAGCACATCTACCCACATTTCTCCCTTTACAACACTATTTCCTCCCTAAGAAAGAGCTCTGTAGTCTCCCAAGTGTCATAAACAAAATGTTCAAGTTATTATATCAAAAATCTTCTGGTGTACACCTCCCTGCATCTTTTGGACTTTTTTTTATTTTGGAAGAAGTCTATTACTTACTTTTTGTGATATCTACAAGAAATAAAGTTTTTTTTCCAAATGATAACTTTAGTCATACCTGTAGATTCAGATAGTGGACACTTTCAGTCTGGAAACAGCAAATCATAACATTACCTTTTATATTGAGGGGAATTATTTTTACTGTAGCTTTCAGTTAGAGGAAATATAAATATAAATATTTATATAAGCAGACATGGAAAACAAATTGAGAGAAACAACTAATAAAAGAAAAATAACCTTTTTAGTGAGATTCTAAAACAATCACTAAGAAACAGTAGAAGTAGAAATACCTACTTTATTTTCTATAAATGTTTAAACAAGAACTCTTTCTTTCTCATTATGCGGCTTAACAAATGAGTGTCCATTATTTCTTAGTTGAATATATGATGGTAATATAGTAAAAACCTATTTTATTGAAGCATACCTCCATACACTTGCTGTATGCAAGACAGATTCATTCAAAACTGCCTCACTAGAGCTGCATAGACAACTGTGTGGAGAGCACAGCGTTGTTTAACAAGGCTAGCCAGATCTTGGATCAAACTGAATTTGTCAGGCTAGAGCTCATTATTGTAAGCACATGGACCTAGAAGAAACACTCATGAATTACCATTAAACCGGGTAAGTCCAACTGTGAGCACTGATTTTTAAAAGTTCCTATATTTTTGAACAAGAATATGGTGTTAAAATGCCTTAAAATGTTTGCAAGACATTCACAACATCTTTATAAATAAAAACATGCACCAATTCACAATCCCTCCTATCATTTGCTCATATGAAAATATCACCACAACAATAACCTGAGGTTTAAATTAACTCTGTATTGTTATAAAGACAATGCACAGACATACAAGGAAAGTCAGAGTAAAGTAGCCACTACTAATTCATACTGCACATCAGCTTTCACCTGTACAAAAACTGAAAACAGAATGGGATTGAAGGTGGCAAAACCCTAGGTCATCAGAAATCATAAAGTGAATTTCTTTCTGATTTAGTGTTAAATCAAAGCTCACCTGACATGGGGACAGACAGATTTCAATAAAGCAAATACTTAATTCAGATGTTTATTTTATTCCTTTTTTACCACTTTAAAGCAAATCAAACATGCCTCCAAAATTATTTCAAAGTCAGGGGAAAAGAAACAATTCTAGAGTGGTTTCACTTAAATCTCTTGTTATCACAGAAACCTAGGACTTTCATATTTTGGAAGTTGGGGGCGTCTGGGTGGGGGTTTTAGCAGAATTTTAATTCATTCCACTGAAGAGACTTTGATAAAAAAAACTCTTTTCTGGTTATGAGCAGTGGCACAAGAACTGCTCGAGTTCTGAGATAATTATCCGCTACGCAATTACTTGTAAACATAAAGTATTGATTAAATGATACGATTCCTTCCAGTTGTACACTCACCATTTCTTGGACTGAAAATGCATTAAATTCTGCAATTTGGTATGGAAAGTTTGTTTCGATGCCATAAAGTTTTCTTTAAAATGTTCTCATTAATCACTGTTTTTAAACCATGCAAATTAATCTGTTTTCTAGAACTTGAGCTCAATCTCTGTAATATTTAGAAGAGCAAAATACATTGATTTGGTTTTGTTCATTAAAACTTGTGACTTTTGTCTCAGGGTTTTGCAAGCTGATAGTCACTTTCATGCTAACATATCCAATCCAGTTGTACACAAAAAAAATCCCAGTTCTAGGCTAGATTCCTCTTTCTTTAATACAATTTTCCTTCTTTTAATTAGGAGCTTATTTCCTCTAATGGTTTCTATCTCTGTATCAGAGATGAACAAATATTGCTTCAAACAATTTTAAGGCTCTGAAATGCAAGAGCAGTGAATCTCTTTGCTCTGTTGTACAACATTATTTCAACTACTTGGTAGAAAGTCTGTTTTCACCATCAAAAACTATTTTCAAGTTTCCCATATTAAATTTCAGATTTAACATTTCAAGAATGTTAAATCATCTGGTAAAAAAATCAACAGTTTACTTGAGTTCTAATTTACAAAGCCCTTTCATCAGGAACTTTATCTTATTCTTAAACTTGTTCGGCACAATTTTGACTTGTCAGAAAGATGTATCTTTTCATGAATCTTAATTTTATGAGGACATATACTTGTCAGATTCTGAGGAGAGGCTGCACTTATTTTGGATAGCTGTGGGATGAAAACAAAAAGCAGTTTGATGTGGAAAGCCTTTATTTGTAAATGTACAGGGGTTTTTACATGTGAGTACTAAGCAATGCAAATTGATTTAGGCATTGCTTTTACTGCTGCTTGATTAGTAATTTCCTCAATTTTAATGGCTGTGTTAGTGGGAAATTCAATTAAGAAGCCTTACTAGCTATTAACAATGTTCTTGTAGGAATATATTGAAAGACAGTGTCATAGAATAGAATCATAGAATTATTAGGTTGGAAAAGACCTTAGAGATCACTGAGTCCAACACTGTCAAGTTCACCACTAAACCATGTCCATAAGTACCACACCTATACATCTTTTAAATACCTCCAGGGATGGTGACTCTGTCACTTCCCTGGGCAGCCTGTTCCAATGCTTGACAACCCTTTTGGTGAATAAGTTTTTCCTAATATCCAATCTAAACTTCCCCTCGTGCAGCTGGAGGCCTTTTCCTCTCATGCCATCATTTGTTACTCAGGACAAGAGCCCAGCACCCATCTTGCTACAACCTCCTTTCACAGAGCTGCAGAGAGTGATAAGGTCTCCGACCAGCCTTCCTGTCTTTAGACTAAACAGCCCCAGTTCCCTCAGCCGCTCCTCATGAAGACTTGCACTCCAGACCCTTCAGCAGCTTCATCACACTTCTTTGGACGTGCTCCAGCACCACAGTGCTCTTCTTGTACTGAGGGACCCAAACCTGAACATCAGATTCGAGGTGCGGCCTCACCAGTGCAGAGTACAGGGGGATGATCACTTCCCTGCTCCTGCTGGCCAGGATGCTGTTGGCCCTTTTGGCCATCTGGGCACACTGCTGGCTCATAGGCAGCTGGCTGTCAGCCAGCACTCACAGGTCCTTTTCTCCCGAGCATCTTTCCAGCCACTCTTCCCAAAGTCTGTAGCATTTCATGGGGTTGTTTTGACCCAAGTGCAGTGCATGTCACTTGGTCTTGTTGAATTTCGTACTATTGGCCTCTTGTTCGATAAGGTAACTTAATATATCCTACCCATCTAACTCAGCTGATACATTTATATATTTAAGACAAAACACAAGTGAGTGAAGGCACTAGTCCAGTTTTAAAGAGAAAGAAAAGCACCAAGACTAACAGGAAACTGAATTTCAAAGGAATAAAGGAATAGAAGTGTTTTCCCTTTCACAACAGCTGTCACTCCTTCTTGCAGAACTGCAGAGAAAAGAAAGGTTTTTTGAGTGGAGTTGAGGGGGAAAAAACCAGCCCTCTCATGCACAAGAAGATTCACAGAGCAGAGGTCTCAATGGCTTTAAGATAATTCTTCAGTCCTAATGGGTCTCTGACAGACTTTTGCAACTGAGTACATTGTGCCAAATTACAAGTAGTGAGTGTACAACTTTAGCTTCTACTTAGCCATCGCTTATAATGTTGTTAAAAAGACTTTTATATAATTTGTATTTGTACAGTGACATGAAGGTGCAGATAGTCATTACTGGCATAAGAGCCATTTCCTTATGAAGCATTGTAATTTTTCCCCTCTTGTAGGAAAGCAGCATAACCCCAGCTTTTACTAAGATGCATCGAGCTGATTTCTAAAACGTTTCGGATGCATCATACCACAAGGTCTACAGAATGGAGGTACAATGGGACCAGCAGAGTGAAATCTACAAATTCACTCAACTTACAAAGCTCCTGCAATCCAGTGATGGTTTACAGCTTTGGAGCTTACACATCACCTGTCAGAAAGATACATCACATCACCTGTGGCCACTCTCCCCATGCTCATATGATATGGCATTGTTTTTCCACTCATTCTTCCAAAGGAGGGATTTGGGTTTTAGGTTCACTGAACTTCATGGTTACGATTTTAATCATCCATTTGTATTAATTTTGACAGGCATTGTGGAGCTGTCTTGAAGCCTCAGTAGAGATCTGGGTTCCCTTATGTTAGGCAATTTGCTACTTCATATGCTGCTGAGATACAAGCTAAACCATGGGAGAGAATATATGGCTAGAAAAAGATGTAAGCCTTTAAAAAAGGAACTTGGCCAGAATTAGAAGTGGGCAGTATCAAGAACCTGAAACAAGTCAAGAGATACAGTCCAGAGTGTCCAGCACCTAAAGAACAAGATCACCCTTATGCCTCCATCGTAACTTACTCCTTCATGTTGTACATCCTTTCTTGTACTTCACCATTTATACTGGGGAGAACACTAACCCAGTGCTAAAGAGGGAAAATACTGTCTTCTACCTACCAACACTTCAATGATGTGGGTCAGATGAGCAGAAAGTGAGGTGCCCTGAGAACTGACTGGATAGCAGAGGTCAGAGGGTTGCACCACGTGGTGCAGAATCTGATTGGAAGCCTGTGGGCAGCAGTGTTCCCCAAGGGTTAGAACTGGGCCCAGTCTTGCTCAACATCTTCATCGATGACCTAGGTGAGGGGACAGAGTATATCCTCAGCAAGTTTGCTGATGATATAAAACTGGGAGGAGTGGCTGATGGATCAGAAGGCTGTGATGCCATTCAAGCAAGTCCTGGACAGGCTGGAGAGCTGGGCAGACAGGAATTTAATGAGGTTCAACAAAGGCAAGTGTAGGATCCTGCACCCTACAACCCCTGCACCAATACAGGTTAGGGTCTGACTTGCTGGAAAGCAGCTCTGTGGAGAAGGACCACGAGTCCTGGTAGACAACAAGTTGACAATGAGCCCGCAAAGTGCCCTCATGGTCAAGAAAGCCAGTGGTATCCTTGGGTGCATTAAGAACGTGGCCAGTAGGTTGAGAAAGGTTGTCCTCCCCCTCTGCTCTGCCCTAGTGAGGCCTAGAGAGCCCAGCAGAGGGCCATGAAGATGATGAGGGGACAGAAGCATCTTTCTTATGAGGAAAGGCTGAGTGAGGTCACTGTGTTTAACCTGGATAAGACTGAGATGGGGAGATCTTATCAATGCTTATAAATACCTGAGGGGCAGGTGACAAGAGGATAGGGCCAGAATCTTTTCAGTGATGCCCAGTGACAGTACAAGGGGCAACAGGTACAAACTTGAGCACAGGAACTTCCACCTGAACAAGAGGAAAAACTTTACTGTGAGAGTGGCAGAGCACTGGAACAGGCTGCCCAGAGAGGCTTTGGAATCTCCTTCCCTGGATGTGTTCCTGAACCATCTACTCTAGATGACCCTGCTTTAAGAATAAGGTATCTATCATCTACTAGATGATACCAAGAGGTCCGTTCCATCCGTGACCATTCTGTGAGTCTGTGATTCTATGACTTTTACCATGACTAAACCTATGTACTTCATGGTTTTAAGTGATTATATGCCTGGAGTCTACCTTGCAGAACTTAAATCTTTCTACCTGGTAGATAATAAGATAATACCAAACAAAGTCATTTCCTCAACAGCAGAAGCACAATATTTGCAGGTCTGCCCATACGCCACACTAAAAGAAATGGTCCTGAAATTGATTCATACTTCCTAATTTAAGTAAAATTTCACACATTTCTTTATTCAATAACACTTGCATACAAGTACTATCAAATCACAAGTACTATGTGAATTCTAGTCATTTTAGGAAAACTGGTCTAGGGCAGCCTTGATTTCCATTCAAAATATGTTATTCTGTCATGAAACTATAACATCTATAAAAATGTGATTATTTAGGGAAATCACAATCATCACCTTTTAGAAATAAATATAATCTATTATGTATATATCACTGTAGCTTTAAGTAATTTTTAAAATATTAAAAGCAACAAGCATCGGAAGGACAGTAAAATCACCAACCCTAACAGTAAAGTTAAGAAATTAAAGCTGTTAATGCAACTAGGTTAGCAGTGAGACCATGCCTTCCTATCCTGTGATCTTAGCCATAGTTCACTACTACTGAGTGCTTCACACACTCGGAGCATAGCAGAGTTTGTGTGAGCACATAAGGCAGCACACAGAGATGGAGTTCTTGCCCTCTGGCCTCACCCACTAGCAATGCCTTTGCCCAGTTCTTGTCCTAGCAATCACCATTCCCTTTTTTGTGTTTCGCACTCAATCCTGGTATTAGGTATCCTCAATACTTTATCCTTAATAAGGTATGTCACCTAATCTGGATACATTCCTGTCTTCATACATAAGCATTTGAACTTCTGTGGTCATCTTGACTTTGCCAGAGAAACAAAAGTGTATTCCAGATAGTTCAAATTCCAAAGTGCTGTTATGAAGCTAAAGTGGAGCGAAAACGTAGGAAAACTTAGTATCAATGCTACTGCCAGCAAAATCTAAAATAGACTGGTTACCTATCTACTCACATTCCACAGGGATCTAGCACCACTTCCTTTAAAGGTAATACAAATCTTATGCCGAAACCAAGCTTCTGGGATTTGATTTTTTTTTTATCACAGCATCCAAAAACGCAAACAGGAATTATTATGTTCACTCAATGCCAGTCATGTCTGCCAAGAATTTGCATTTACAACAAGATGCTAGAGATCAAGTGAAATACCAACAGCATGACTGGATTTGGCAGTGGCATACTCTCAGATTTCTCTTCACAATATTAAAGGCTGACAGCAAAAAGATAACTAGATCAAGAACTGAACCATGAATGAACTCTCACTCGATATGACCTAAAGCAAGGAGTCAGCATGCTATACATAATACTTCAACATTATTTTCATTGTTTCAACACAGATTGTAGCAGATGCAAGACTATGTAAATGTTTCTGCTAGCATGGTAGCACAGCTTTCCCTGTATAATTTACAAAGATCCTTCAGCTTCAGAATTCTGATCCCAGCCCATGCTATGTTCTTTAGTTATGCTTTTTTTGGAACACAATTAACAAGTAGTCAGAAAAAAAGCTCGTTCAAATAGCTGCTCCAAGAGCACACCCTGATTCAAACTTTCATTACAAAAGAAGCTGGAACTTGTTTCATAAAAATCAGTTTATGGGAACATGGCCATTTTCAAAAATGAAGAGAGAGGCATAAAAGCTCAATCCTCAAGTCACAAAGTCCTTGCGTAAGCCCAAGAATTAAAACTCTGATTTTCCTAAATTTAAGTTTAGCACCTTAATTTTAAATTAATGCTGTTTCACATTTGATGCTTTGCAAAAAAACCCTGAAAACTGAGTGGAATATAAATGGCTCCCAATTCAGAGGAGTTACTTACAACTATAATTCACATTGCAAAGGACAAAGTCAGAAGTTAAAAATAAAACATGAAAATAGGAAATGGACTCAACAGTTAGATAATATCCTCTGATACTATTTATGATTTGGAAGGCTTGAAGAAAGTAATTTTTCCCAGCAGTAAAAAAAAAGGTTTGGGTTTCTTCCCCAAACACCTCTGTAAAGTCAGAGGGAGCTGTGGTACAGTCAGTGTTGGTCAAAGGATGAGTGGAGAAGTGAAAAAAGATAATGAAAAAATTGTTTAAATATATATTTAAGCATTCATCCATAAATAATAAGGCAAATCGTATTAATGAATCACAGTGGGTAATCACTTTTCCACTCTACCTACACACTGAAGCCCATTAAAATGCCTCATATTAGGCAGCAGGGTGGAAGAGCCGTTTTGGTTTCAGTACAGCACTAGAGTCAAGTTTTCAAAGGCATTCCAGAGCATCTGTCTGATATTTAATAAAAGCCTTCAATCTCTTTGAAACTTAATTTCAGATCAAGGTTTTCCCTTCAAAGGGCAGGACCCTTCCAAAAATATATAGGAAACTGTCCACACAGGAACAAAAAGAATCATTAGATAAGGAATATCTGCTGGCATGCGAGGAAAGACCTAAAGAGTGAAGAATACCCCGTTCCCAAAATGCAAAGAAAATCTGTATAGTGGAGTAATGAAGTGATCTTCAGGGCCAGATGTAGTGTATTTATGTTGAAACAAGGAGATTTGAAATGAGGCATTTAACAATAATGCTAGAAAAACATTCAACGGATTGCTTATGGAGCTTGTAGAATCTCATTCTAGGTTGCTAATAATAATAGTAACAACAACAAGAATAATAAATATTTAGGCAAAGATTTAAAAAAATGTCAAAAAAAGCATGCTGCAGCCAGTCTGAGAGTGGATAAGACATGTCATTGCTAACATCATTCTTCTCCTGCCACCCCCCAAACTATTCTATTCTATTGCATTTGCCACCTGATCTGGCAGTGTATATATTTTTAAAATCAGCTAGACTCTGCCAGCCCTTATTGACTTAAGGTATGCAGGATCAGCAGGAGGCCCTAAAAACAAAAGCCAGAAGCCTTCTCCAATATGGAACCACCAGAGTGCCTGCATCAAACTGACCTTGTTCTCTAATCTCCATGCTCTCCCAGGCTTTCACTTTGTGTATGCAGTATACCTTACCATCAGCCACTATCAGTGAAATACTTTAAATACGTTTTGAGGATTTTTAGTGTTCTTATTTGTTATCATTTTGTTTTTCATGGAAATAGATTGGATTTTTGGAAGAAAGAGTTTTACTTCTATCTTTATGTTAAAGTTTCTTGGGAGTTAAATTTTCTCATTTAATGATTCAACTGAGATAAGGAAAGCGTATATCATGCAAATTTGTTAAATATTCAGCATCTTTTATTAACCAAATCAAAATCTGCAAGCTTGAAAGCTTCTGTATGATAATACCCTATTGAATGACCTTTTATATTTATTCTCTAGAAACCACGTATTAGGCTTAATAACCATACTTCCTCATTATCATTAATTCTGACCTAAAGACTAATTTTGCAGTTCACAAGGGAAAACTTTTCCTGATAATCAGTTCTACTTGGTTGTAGTCCAAGAGAAATGACAAATTTCACCTTGTTTAAGGCGTCTCTTGATAACAGTTTAAGCCAATGGAGAAAGCATGCATCATTTTTTTTAGACAAGCACACATTTTCATTTTTCTCCTGATGTTGCAGCACTATTTTGTACAAATACTTATTATTTTACTCCCCTCTGATTACTGTGGCCTAGAGAACAAACAGCCAGTTTTTCCTCTCTCTGGGGAAGCTTAGATTTTGACAAGATGCAACATACTAGTAAAACAAAGTCCTCAACAAAACATCCATCGAATCCAGTAACACACACAAAGATTTTTTTCCCCTAGAAGTGCCCAATGCCATACACACATCTACATGAACTCTGGTAAAAACTGTAAAATCAATCTACCTGTAACTGAAAATAAAATTAGACAACAAGTTAAATAACAAAACTGCTCTTATTCCTGTTCCAAAAACCCAGGACCTGGATATCATTATGAGACATTACAGAATCACATAGAATCACATAATTATTAGGGTTGGAAGACATCTCTAAGATCATCCATCTAAGTCCAACCACCAGCCCAACACCACCATGCATACTAAGCCATGCCACAAAATACCATGTCTACACAGTTTTTGAACACCTCCAAGGAAGGAGATTCCATCAGTTCCCTGGGCAGCCTGTTCCAATGCTTGACCACGTTTTCAGCAAAGAAATTTGTCTAATATCCAGTCTAAACCTTCTCTGGTGTAACCAGAGGCCATTTCCTCTTGTCCTATCACTTGTTGTTTTGGAGAAGAGACCAGCACCCACCTCACTACACCCTCCTGTCAGGTAGCTGTAGAGAGTGATAAGGTTTCTCCTCAGCTTTCTTTTCTCCAGGCTAAACAATCACAATTTCCTCAGCTGCTCCTCATAACAGTTATGCTCCAGACCCTTCACCAGCTTCACTGCCCTCCTCTGGACATGCTCCAGCAGCTCATTGTCTTATTTGTACTGAGGGACCTGAAACCAAACACAGTATTCCCTGCTCCTCCTGGCCACTGCCATCTCTTACCTTCCTAAAAAACTCACAAAAGGTCTGATCGCATACAGCAAAAATGCACATAACATTTTAACATACAGATATATGGCAATATTTGACTCTTCTCTTTTGGCTTAAAAACTGAACAGAAAGTATTTTTGTACTTAAAAATACCTATTAGTATTAGTACTCTATTCTATCCTAACCATCTAAAATTCCATTAAAAATATAAACATTTAGCATGAGAATAGTGTTTGCAAAAATTTAGCATTTGAAAAGCATGTTTTTTCTCCCTCTTCTTTGAAAATCTGATTTTCTATGTGAAAAATACATGCTGAGTTTTTCAAAGCAGTTTTACAATGGTTGACCTTCTCATCAGCTTTTTAAATACTGCAGGTCTTTCTAAATGAATTCATAAATGATATTGGGATAAACTACATCGTTGCCAGTGCAGCTGGAAACCAAGCCACTGCAGCAAATAATTTATTCAGATTTATCCCTTACTTTGTTCATGGAATATTTCATCAGCAAGTTAATCTCTTCCCCCAGGCCTCCCTCCCACCCTCCCCAATGGTCTACAAACTGCTTACTGCAAATGTATTTATTGTAACACTCAGCAAGTCTGATCACAAGTAGAATAAAAGCACCTTCATTCCCAATCTGGAAGAACACAACTTTAAGCAAGGAGGACTAAAAAGACCCGAAGAATTCAGAATTTTAAACTGTGCATTTGAGAGATATCTGAAAAACATCTTTCCCCAGTAAGGATGGTGCAAAACAAGCTGGAGTTAAAACATGAAAGACTCAAGTTATGAATCGATATAATTACCTACAGGTCAAGACAGTTCGGGCACAGACAGTGGAGGAACCAGTGGACTATCACCAGATATTTTCAGAGTTTAGACAAAGCTTTGTCATGAACATATGCAAGTTGATTTGCCTGGGGGAAAACCAGCAAGATAACATCCTGTCCTATTTTCTAACACTATCATATGTTATTCTAGCTTGGGGTTTAATTTACTAATATGTATGTATCTGTGTTTATAAACACAGTATATACTAGGTATATAGTGTGTATATTTCTTTATACATATTTTTCTAGTATATATTTTCATACCTATTCATTCTTTTTCTATTTTTTTCTACTTGTTTTATATATGTGTGTCTATATATTTAGACATACACATAGAGTACCCTTTATTTAGTTTTCTTTAATAAAAATCATTAGAGAGTCATAAATAATTCTAAGAAACCTCATTTTCTTCAACAATCAAAATTCCTAATTTTGCACTTTAGTACATAGTCTTGTGTCCCTCTCAAATCATTTATTACACAGCTGAAACATAAATCAAAACTAGAAACCAAATAAAGCTTATTTCACCTTCTTTCTGTATGTTTGTCATTACTGGATGACCAGCATGCTTACAGTTAGCTTAATATATTACAAACTTGATTAGAAATGCTTATTTCCATGTTACTTGATATATTTGTGCAAATTCACTAAATGTGAATAATGAATGAGAGCCTAAAAAGGCATTGCATTTGTATTCTGTACTTAAAACAGTAGCTTAGATGATTTATGGATGTCAACAAGTTAATATATGAGAAAGAAGGAAAGAGTCATGAGATTCCCTGAAACAGAGAAACTTCAAGGCAGTGAAATCAGGAAAGTTGTAGCAATATTTCCATCTACTGGAGGCTGCTGATAATTAGCAATTACTCACAGCCACCATATTTTCTTCTTCCCGTGAATGTCAAATTGATTAAGTATAAATACCTCTCTTACTGGATTGATCATGCAATCCAATTCCATGATTTCACATTTTTCCTGTATGTCTACAATGTTAAACACAAAAAGAAGATATTCTGCTAAATGCTATTGCTCCTCTTATGTTAAAGGACTAGGACAAAATTAAGGCAATACATAGAGGCTGTCCCAGACAGGTAGAACATATGTGATTCGGCTACATCCTCTCCATAAAATAAGACTTCTAGAATCGGTTAATAAATCAATTTGTTCAACGGTGGATTCATTTGCCACATGACAAATAAGCCTGATTCAAAGAGTAAGATCTTAATGCTTAGGCAAACAATGATGCTAAAGTTATGGCTTCATTTTTGTCACTGTGGTAAGCTGTAAAAGTAGCACTTCAGTGTTTCATGTGTAAGTTCTCTATTTCCCCAAGTTTGCATCATTTTTTAAAAACAATTTTTTAGTGGCATTTTACAAAAAGTCTAAAACAGTGAAGAATGTTTCACTGCTAAATAGCAAATAACCAGTCCCAAAACTGCCACTTCTATGTGATAGGAATCAAGGGCTAAGCCTTGAGAATCTAAGAGAATCTGTTTCACTTTCAAGATTTTTGTCCCTCTTCAAATAGAAAATACTTACCTTGTCACAATTTCTACCCTCAGCTAAATCTGAGCACACATTATTTGAAGATAGGCTACAGCACTAGACCAAACAACTCAGTTTACTCATAAGGCTGTTCAGATGGGCATTTGTGAACTCTGATACCACTGGTTTTTGAGAGTATCACAGATTTAAGAAAACAAACTTTTTCTTTGATTAAGAAAACAAGCTTCGGTAAAATAACTTGTTAAAGTCCAAACAAGACAAGGATTCATTAATTCTTTTACAGCAGCTGCTGAAGGTTGCTATAAACAAGCCAATATCACGCATTGCTTTTGCAGTTACTTCAAAGCGTGTCACTGGCAGTTACAAAGCAAAATCCATACGCAAACACAAGACATCCATAAGGATGGCAGCACCAATTTTGACCTCAATTACCCAGACATACTGGGCTTCTGACTGACAGAAGAATTTGATTCTCTGTATTTATATATCCTCACACTCGCTTAGATATCTATGACTGAAAGCCAACAGAGCAATTCCAACATCCATATCGACATTGACATTAAAAATGCTTCCCTTCTCCAACATGCCATTGTCAAGTAAAGCCTTTCAAACGTTTCTGTAGAATAATATAGCCCACTACTATTTTTTTTGTTCATGAATAATTCAGCAGACACTGGCAGTTAGTCTTTGTTATTTCAAATTCTGCAGACATGTTATGTAAACATATTTCAGCACCTGCTTCTTTTCTGTTCTTTGTGGTTTGTGGGAGGTCACCCAACTAATATGGCATCATTTATTCTCTTCTCTTTGCTAACAGCCCTTATAAAGGGGGGATAAAACATTGCAACACAACTATATTCGTGCAAATCTCAGAGTCCATACAAACCCCAAAATCTACAGAAATTACTATTGTACATAGGTACACTAATTAAAAAAAACAAAGGAGGCATCTGAGGATAAATCAAAGCTCAATGAAGAGCTTGAAAAAGGATTTTACTTCTCATTATTTAAGAGGTATTGCAAAGGACAGCACATAACAGTTGCAGCTAGTTCACACAATGAAGTGCAAAAGAGAAGCAATTATTTCTGTGTCATATTTGTTAATCAACAGTAAAGATCAATTCCTTTTTAAGCTGCAGTCAACAAATTAAGAGACAAAAAATGCCATTATGTTCCTTGACACTAATCATAATTTAAAGAACACTACCTGAATCAGGAATAGTAAATACTATGTCAAAAAACCCATGTTAATTCTTAGAATACATCTGCATCGCTTCGCATCTGCTCACCTTCCACTTAAACCAACTTCCTCTAACGAACTTGAACCTCCACACCTGTGAGATGGGGTGAGTTATTTGCCAAGTTCTGATTGATGCATCATGGGTAACAAAGAGGCCAGGTGCAATGCAGATGCTTCACTGTTTATTTAGACTAGAAAGTACATTTGTACAATTCATAAATAGGGTGCTTCATGAAAAGCACTTACAGTGCCACTTAATAAGTAACAAATATGAAGCAGAAAGCCTTGGCCCTGCACTGAGGTCTATGCAGGCTCAGATTCAAAAGGGAACAGGTTTAGACAGTAAAAAAAAAACCTTCCCAACAAAGTAAATGAACACCAAAAAAATCAATAAACCAGCTTTTTAAAGGAGGGCTCTGAAATAATTGGACAAAATGTGTCAATAAGATTTATCATCTTTATATTTTTAATATCAGGATACCTGAAATAAATAGGGTTTGGAATATGAATTCTGGACACCCTAAATTAACCTTCCACTACTTCATTTTCATCTTTCCTTAAATACAGAAATTCCTGGTGTGTGCTGGTGAGCCTACCTAAATCATCATGGATAATTAAAGAAACAGTCACTGTCAGCAAGCAATTGCTTTTTCGGAGGAAGCCCTCACTTCCCTGTCTCTTAGCATTTTCACTACACTGATCTGCAGCACTGTAGTGGAGTAAAACGTTACTGCATTTAAAATGCTACAATGCCATTTCCACCCTGGAAATGGAAAGTTATCATGGCAACTATCTAGTGCTCAGGGAAGACTTTCTTTTTGAAAGCACTTCCCCAAAACCAGCGCATAAAACAAGCTATTGTTCACAGCTGTTGCCATGCTGATACCTGAGACAATTCAGCAATTTTTTAGTCACTGATTAATGAAAAAAAAATATATGGAACAGAGCCTCAGGGCCCATTCCTATGAAAACACTGTTCTCTATTATTTTCACCAGGGATTTTTGAATCAGAGAAACCCACTTGACTGAGAGCTGCAGATAATATTCAGACAAACTGTAAAAGAATTAAAGTATCAAAGATTTTGAAAGTGAGCAAGCTGTTATTTTTTTCAAATTCCAGTCTTTCCTATTTAATTTTACTTTTTTATATCTTTCTCTTCCTCTTTTCATTTCTAACACAGAAAGATAGAAAATGAGAAATATAAGAGGAGTCAGTAATTCCACTTTATGGATAACATTTCAATTTTCAATTTTGCTAAGCAGAAAGAATATCTTACAGCTTTTAGACCAGCTTTTTAACTGCAAACTGTTATCTGCATAAAATGTATGTATCTCCTTTTCATCTTCCTTTATATATACAATAGCCCCTTCACTCTATGAAGATTGTTGTTATAATACCACATGGAGTAGTATCCACTATGAGGGACTGTGTAATAACATGATCGCAAACTTCTTAGAAGAATTCTCCTTTCAGTTAATTACTTTTGGCTTTAAAGCCCACATTTCAGAGAATTTTAAAGGGAGATGTACATCCAAACCTTCATCAACTGTTTACTTTACCTTACAAAGTAAATGTGTGTTATAGGATGTTAAGAAGACTTTCATTGTTTAATAAACTAATCATTTCTTCCTAATCTCATTTTCAGAAACCCTTGAACTATTGGTAGAAACTTTCTACAGCAATTCAGCTTGAGCCAGACCCCTAGCGCACAGTTAAAGCAAGTTAGCAAATAAAAACATGCCCCTTAAAGGGAACTATAAAGCAATCTTAATAATGATTTACAGCACAGTTGAAGAGTGTGAAGAGGCACAAATGAAAAGCATTGCCCAGTTCTCACATTTTATAGCCTACCTGCTCTTTTAAAAGTACCATAGTGAAACATCAAAATGAAGTGGTAGAATCAAAATGACAGTGAGTCAATGATAGTCACTGAATACACTCTGTAGTCTTATGAAGGATTTGGCATATGAGCTGGTGGGAAACTTGACTATGAAGATAACTCCTTTCTCATCACGTCTCATGTCATTTCCTGAAAAAGCGGATCTTTCTAAATAAAATGCAAGCAGAAGAAGTTATCATCTCTGTACTTTATACTTCTGAATTTATTCAACTGCTGTCAAATAAAAGATCCTTTTCAGAGCACTTTTGTACAAGTCATGTCTGCAAAGCTCTACAGGAAACACAGGAAAGTGCTAACAAAAGGCAAATTTTTTTTCTGATATACAATTGCTTCTCTGACCTGCTAGAATGAAAGACAAATATGAGCTGGTTTAACCAACACACAGTAAGGAAGCTGGACCAGATCACATAACGAGAAAATTAGGAAGTGGCCTCCTCCTTCAGAAAGGGTATCAACCATGCTGCATAATTCATTCTGTGAAGAAACAAGCCCCATCTTTAAGAAGGATCTTGTTACTCCTGTTTCTCCTGGAACACTGACTCCAGTCCAAGACACAATTGTAGTAGTCTGACTTTTTTTCTGTTATTAATTTGGCAAGAGCATGAAGCTTATATATTGAAAATCTGCCTTTGTACATGCATCTTTAGTAACACTGAGCCTATGGGTCAAGTATCAAGAAAAAAGATGCTCTGTTAGTACTCCCACTGATAAAGCACTTTAAAACAATTTTAAAAGCAAGTTGTTGCTACTTTATTCCACATTTGAAATGTGTAAGTACAAGCTGTTCCCAAGGCATTAAAAGGAGAACCAGAAATATTCACTGGACAAAAGCATTCTTTTCAGAAAAAAAAATGTGTATGTAACTCCCAAAGGTCTCTCTCATTCCCCCTCTTGAAAACTGAGCTGGAAGAGGTAAGCAGAAGAATAAATAAAGAAAAATATATGCATAAACTCACATAAGGACTTGGTACATGAAAACACGGAGAATGTTCGTTGAAAGCACTAAAGAAAACCTAATTAGAATTCAAGCTAAAGAAACTCTTCAAGTATTGCATGTGCAAGAAAATAGTTATTTCACCAAAGATTTACATTAAAAAAATAAAAAAATGCATCTGTATCCATGGAAAAAGTGAGCACTTGATTAAAATCAGAACAAGGAGATCAAAGAACTTATATTTGGAAGCAATGGTGCATCAGCCTAAATGTGATTGCCTGGAGGTACAATTCTCAGTAGCCTGGTTTTTGAACAACATTGACAAAAAGAAGCAAAGACTCCTGTGCTTCACCATGATTGCTCAACAGGAGGAATCATGATAGAACTTAAAAGACAGAGCCCAGTCAGGCCATAATCAAGAGCAAGGGCATACAAAACAGTCAACAGACATTTTGAAATTCAAAATACTTCATTTTCAAACGTGCAATGTAAAGCTTTCAGCTTTTAAGTAGAAATAAAAAATTGTTGCAGGAATAAAAAAGAACATATTCCTATTAGTTGAGGTTAGAAGTTAAAATCCTCCACTTTTTTTCCCCCTTTTTTCCTATGCAGGTATCCAAAGATATAACCTAAAATGCAATGAATTCAGAGCTACCCACTCCTTCAACCCTCTGCCAATAGTATCCCTATCCTTTCAACACTTCAGTCTGAGAATAGCAATGCACTTCACAGATGATCTCTTCCCCTCTTTAAGGGAAATTAAAGGTATTAATATACTGTGGTCTTGAGAAGTTATGCAAAGGTCAACCATGTTCACTTCATTCTGAGTCAAAAGCTACCAGTCAACTGTTAAAACAAGATAACAAGCCACAGATCCCAAAACATTGATTTAACAGAACTTAAAAACATTGCCAGCCTTCATTATGCATCACTATATTAAAGAGTATAAAAACTCTCTTAAGGTCCTGATTCCTACTGGATTTCAGATCTCACAGTAGAAATATGATTCTAAAGACTTCAGAAATGCAAAAAAACTAAATACCATTTTTAGATCATCACGATTCTTGAGAACTTAAACTGGGATATACAAAAAAACCACATTTTCTTCTCCTTAAGTGTTTTTAAATCTATTCCCACCCTATAAAGTACTTAGCCCCACTGATTTTAAATGCCCTTTATATAGCAACTGATTAAGCACATAAACAAGACAAGTTCTCCCACAAATAGTTTATTTTTAGTGTACCTGATGATTCTCTAAGGCACCAGAAGTGACTATGGTTATGGCTTCAAAGTACAGGACTAATAGCAAATGGGTGCAAAAGAATAACAAGAGGTAACACGAGGATCAAAAAGAAAATAAGAGCATCACAGTTTGGTCCAGTCAGAACCCAATTCTTGTGAGGAGAGTTGGTCTCTGAGTATTGGATGGGGTTAAGGAATAAACACCTATGTGTCCCACTTTGGAGTCCCTCTGCAAGCTCATGTAAAGCACATCTTTACCCAAGATATTTCTTGTCACAGCTCTGCCCCTGTAACTAGCTTTGACTCTTCAGGTTCCACCAGAAGCCTTTGACTTCACTTTCACCTTCTGAAAAGGAGAGTCAACTTCTAAGCAGAAGAAGTCTTTCTGCCACTATCCTGTGCCTACAGATTATGAGACAACTGTGTCAGTACAGCTGCACTGGCAACACTTCTACACGCCTGCTTGTAGAGTGGGCAAGGATACTTCCAGACAGGTACTGAGTTCACCTTCTTAAAACATAAGTTTCTTGATCTACACAGATACCCCTGACTGTCAATAGAGACTATAGCTTGCATTATCTAGGCTTTACATAGAGTCATGGTTTTGTTTGTTTTATTTCATCCTATTTAGGACTGCACTCAGTGGTAAAACACAATCATTTCCTCCTAAATCCAGACCTCTTATTTTAGAGAGAAAAAACTCCCACGTGTGATTGTTATTCAGAGTATCTTTTCTACTTTTCACAAATCCAGCAGAGATGATTTGGCTTGTCCCACGATCAATAGAACTGTTTTATCTTCAGCTACTGACATTACAACACTTCCTTTCCATGCCTATCTCTACAAAGGGAGTTCACTAAATTCAATATTAATAAAAGCAGTTGCAATTCTAGGACTAATATGACCCTAAAGGGACTCGTAATTAGTACTATGTTTACACTCTGATAAGATGCATGTCAGACTAAGCAAGTACAGTTCTATTCCTCTTACACTATACCAGATACTCTTGTGTTCAGAAACCAGAATGCAATATTAAGAAAAATCCCTCGAGGATTTATGAGCAGAACAGAATTGTTCTTTCAATTGACACAAACACACATCACACTCCCTCTAAGTATCCTCTGTTAAGCTGATGCATCTTCTCCCTCCTTTTCTTTCCAGACTGCAACCACGTCCAGTCAGTCTCATGAAACTACTGAAAAAGTATGCATTTCTCATTTGCTCACAATAGCATGTGATATTGGCTTTCGGTTCCACTGGAAGCAGAATCCGTGCAAACTAATATACACTAGAAAGAAGAACATACAAATAGTGGCCAATAGAGCCACAGAGATTTTGCCCTCATTTGGCATCTTTTCTTTTGTTACAGATCCCAGTGAATTTCCTTCAAGTCTCTGCTGGGTTACTATCAGACATTCAAAGGAGAGATCAGGCATCAGAAAAAGCAAGAAGGCATTTTTTTACAGAGGGAAAACAAGAAGATACAATTCAGTCAAGGCCTTGACGGCTTCTGGAGTATGTGGATGTTAGAGTACCAGAGAAGTTCCTGAGAAGAGCTAAATGGTAAGCATGCATGGCACACCTCATAATTTATATGACAAAGAAAAGTGTTCAGAATTCTGTCCTGCAGTATACCACTTCATCCACGTATCATACCCTTGTACTATAGCATAGTAGAGAAGACTTGTTTGACCCAACTCTCTAATGACCTACGGCCACGTGTACTCCAGGTGCAATGCAAGTACACGCTTATTTCCTTGTATTTCTCAGCCAGTCTGAGGAGAAGAACAGAGACCAAAGAAACAGCAGTTGTCAAGAACAAAACCTACCTTGTCAACACTAAGTCTGCTCTTGTTAACAATCCCTTTTTCACAAGCACTAATTAAATAGCAGCAGCATCAAATACGGCTTCCAAGCTCATGCAAAAGCCAAAAATCCAAAGCAAATTGTACCATAGTCCTGCAGTCCACAGTTAAAAAAGCAGAACACAACTGCCAGGAGAATGACAGACCTCAAAGAAAAGACCGTACATGCGATGGAAGCAGCAGGGCTGCTCACCTACGGCACTACATCAAGGTCTTCATCTGCTTCATGACTGTATGTGTAGAGGTCATGGATCATACATATTCTCTCAGTTCCACAACTTCCCAAAATCCACCATGAATGATTAACTTTGAAAATGAAACCAAGCCTTTCCACAAAGTTTCCACTCTTTTTCAAGTGGGAGGGAAAGAGTGAAGAGGCTTAAAAATCTTTCAGCTGTGGAGCTCACCAGCAGTCCTTTGGATGAGGAAAAGTTTTTCTGTGGGGGATTTCAGCCTTTGCCATGATAGTCGTTATTCTCCCAGGAGCTTTCAGGAATCAGTCCCTACACAGCCATCCTGACAATAACATAATACATGATCAAAAAGCAACTTCAGTGGGGAATACTTCCTGAAATGGCTTCTCTTTCTTATTTCTCCATTACAGAAATATTTTTAGAAAATCAAATTTACTCCCACCTTTTAAATTAACCGCAGTACATAACATACATAGATTCAACAAAATGCTATGTAAATTTATAAACAAAGGCCTGTTGTGCTCCCTTTTACACTGTCTTTACTAATTGCTTCCACTTTGAAGATGCTGGTAGCACTTCATACTCTGTTAAAAGTCTACAGACATCTTTGCAGCATTGGGACAGTAACATTTACCTGATGCACTGCTTTGTTCTCCTGAAGTTCCATAGTATCAGATCTGGGTATATGCAGTGTCTTCCTCATCTTTCATTTTGCTGCAAAAAAAATGATAGCTTTCTTTGAAGCAGAAGAAGAATAACCAGTTTATACAGGAATGGCCTAAAGAGAAATCTGAAGTTAGCTCATCTAGGTGTTTCTAAGACAGCTTAACTTTTCTCTGGCTTGATTCCCTCAAGTAGGTTTTATTGCCTTACGATCAACATCACAACATCCCTCCCTAAAGAACATACACACAAATACTTTGGATAAGTGGTACAAAAAGACCTTTTCCCAAAGGATTCCGAAGCACTCAGCAATAAATTGGACTTCTGAAACATCATTTTTTCTAAATGATAACCACAACTCAAACCTCTGAGCATAAACCTCTGTGGAGCAGGGGTTTAACGAGAGCAATTTGACTGGACCGTGTTATTTGACAGATATTTTGCACTAGATAAAAACACAGAGCACATTTTTTACTTTCTCTTTTTCCATTTAAAGTATTTCTAAAACTACACTGAAGGTACAGATTTTATTTATATTTCATACTGCTCAACTATCTGGTCTTTCAATAGAGGATAAAGAGAAAGTGTTTTTGTTTACCTTGTAGAAAACTAAACAGAATCAGCTAACCTCCATGTTATGCCAAAACAGAGACTCACAAACATTGTCAAATACAAATGAGTTCTTCTACTACATGCCTGTGAGTACCCAATTTACAATTATGTTAAGGGATTAAACCATGGAATGAAATGTTTGTAGAATCTGGATTTCAAAAGTGCATCTTTGATTAGGCTTGGTAGTTTTAATGGTAACCCAAGAAATACTTGTCAGCTCTTGTGAAACTGCATCTGTTTGAACTTGAAATTTTCTCCTGGCTGAGGAAAACAGATTTTTTTCTACTGATAAACTTTCCAGCTAATTTGAAGCCTAGTTCAAAGCAAGCTCAATTTGATATTTAGGTATGTGTTAAAGTTTAAGCATCTGGATAATCCCTGTGGAGACTCCTGCACAACATGTACTTGGCACCATCTCACTAAGTTGAATCCTATTATATTTCCTTTTGGCATCTGCTACCATTTAGGCGAGTTCAAAATGATAAGGTACAGTCCATTTAACTTACAAATAAAAAGAATACTAATACTCATCAGTTTCGACCACCTCCAATCAAGCAAACTGTAATTAAAAAGCATCTCTCCAGATCTAAAGAATTATATCGACATCTATTAAATTTTTCATCTTGCTGCCCTTCTTCCTCCTCCTCAAGAAGAACATTATATTTTTCACTCTCTTGTATAATAGAGTAGTAACCTGGGGTGGCCTGTGTCTTCACCATAGAATTAAAATCTTCAGAATCTAAAAGTATCCAACTGAAAAAGAGAAAGGTAGCAAAAGAAAGGTAATTTCTATCATTCTTTGAATTGGAAGTTCAAACATAATAAAGCCTGTGAACTCAGGCCAGCATTGCATAATACACTGTCCATACGTGAACTTCACCCAAACTTCCATCCACTACAAATCTATATCTGCAAGAGGAGGTCCTGCAACTGTTACTGTCATATTACTCAGGTTCCTCTCACAAGTAATAGAGAGGAAACTAAGGTATCTATGAAGGCCTGTATATTAAATATGGTTCTTGCTGCTTCACGGAAACAAAAAAAATCCTTTTAAGCTGGGTACAGAGAGAATTCCACTGCTAAAAAGCCAGTAAAGAGTTTACTTTTTCTTTTTTTTTAATCCCAAAACCATTTTCTGAACTGCATCCTTTTAACTAAGCCAGAGAACAGATTATATATTAGACTCTAATCATACTTGACTGAAGCCCGATTAAGCCAAGAATAAGTGTGTAGACTGAAAGCCAACTCCTCCACATCCCAATCTACTACTTGCAATAGAAGCTGACCTGTTGC
Organism: Dromococcyx pavoninus; assembly: GCA_033558185.1. Taxonomy (NCBI): domain Eukaryota; kingdom Metazoa; phylum Chordata; class Aves; order Cuculiformes; family Neomorphidae; genus Dromococcyx; species Dromococcyx pavoninus. Next base: position 153,967 of record JAUMJL010000389.1, on the reverse strand, counting down.
AAGGATTGGGATCATTCAGAACAAGTGACAAAGGGAGCAAACCACCTTTAAAAGTTCACACAGTAGATTCACAGGGAGGAAATCTTAGGAACCATACAGTATTAAAGTTTTTCTACCTCCAAACCACTTTATTAACATCTCAAGAACTATTAAAAACAAGTGTTTGTGCCTTGAAACAAAGCTGAAAACCAACCTAACTGCCTTTGCTGTTGTGTGTCTTTAGTTCCCACCAGATATGAATTTTCCACTCCATTCATTTTGTGGCCAGAAACGCTATGAAAATAAATTCTAAGCACGTGGCAGCAAACTTAAAGAAAAAAATTAGCTGCATAAGATGCTTTGATTCAAGAATTCAAACTAGTACCTTGCTATGACATATAAGCACTTTTGTTTACTCAAATGGGGAATAAAAATCTCCACTAAAATTAAGCAATCTATCTTTAAGCTCTGAATTCTGAATCCTTGCAATGAAGGGTTATGAACCATTGTTATGTACTAGCACAGTTAGCAGGTCATTTCAGCTGGTTCACATTCAAGCATGTGCTGCATGACTTGCATACAATTTGCAAACAGAAGAATGTCAATGGATTCAGCTTGACCAGACCATGTTACACTTTAGGAGCTGACTTAATTGCTCTCCCTTACCACTCCCTTTCCAGTTCTTCTCTGGAGTATAAATAAAACAAAATAATCATTCAGGATTCTTCAGTCCATCATAAAGTGTTCACATGAAGAATTTATATGAATGTTTTCTATGATGTATATCCCGTATGTGAACCAGTGTTATATGTGCACCAATTCAACTTATTACCATCTTTAGATATGCCTGTCTTGGTACTGAAACCATCAGACTGTAGTCTGGCTACTCATAACCTGACATATATCAATCCCAAAGTACCCTGAGGCAATTTTAGCATTTAGGTTTTTCCTTCTTGAACATTCACTAGCACATATCGCACCGCAGGAGATCCAGGACAAACTGCTCAGGAGACCAAATTTTGCAACATAAAAGTCCATGTGCTGTCTAATTTGATCTTAAATAAATGCATTTGATTGTTTTCATCACCAAGGAAATTTTTACTTTATGCTTTATTTTTCCTCTGCTTAAACAAAAGCAATCAAAGCTCAGCATAATGTATCTGAAAACCTTTTTTCATGCCACAGAAACCAATATATCCTCTCATCTGATAACAAACTTTGTTAAAATGAGAAATTACAATGTAAGTTATTCAGAGCTGATTGGTTTTGCTTTTAGACAGTAAACAGGAGTCATAAATAAGGGACATCTTTCAAGAAGTCAAGCAGAAACTTACCAATTTTCAGCTTTTTGACAGCTTATATAACTGTGGCTGAAAATTAGCTGCAGACTAATAATGACTTGCTTCTTTCTCGTACCACATCATTTGAAAAAGAAACTTCTATTAACATGGGAAAAGAAGGAAAGAAAAATCATTCAACTACCACCAATGATAGTGCTTATTAAAAGCTATATTGTTCTGCAAGATCCTCATCTTCTCAAGCTCTACAAACAGCACTTGCTGTTCCCTCTAGGAAATGACAGATCAGCTGATGGCCGAAAGAACTATCCTCCCACCTCTGAATAGTGCAAATTAACTCATTCTCTCACCTGACTCTTTTCATTTGTATTGCCCTTAAAGGGGTTTGGTCTTGTTGCATTTTTTCTTATACTAGAAGGGTTTTAAAACAAAATGAAACACAACAAAACAAAACACACACAAAACAAAAATACAAGTTAAGAACAAAAAGCTACAGGTGCACTTCAGGCCTCATCATTATTAACTTCAAGATAATACTTGCCCTGTCTCTTCCTAATAGTGACCAAATTCTATTAAATACATAAAACCAGATCATGTTGATACTGAAAATTACTGTATCTACTGACAAAATCTAAAGTTTACTGAAGTGAGTGAAAATATACATTACTTTGGCTGAGGCTGTTGCTTCAAAATTGCAGTAAAGTGCTGTCAGCAATTATCCCTACCCAACTCTGAGGGAAAAAAGGGAGAATATGGCCCTTGTACCTACATTTGAAATATTTATATTGGCCATTTAAATATTTATATATTTGTGACTTTAAAATATTTATATAACTATCTATTCAAGCACTTCATATACTGGAGAGTGAACTTATATAATGCAAATAAATTAAATATTAAATATTTACCATAGATTAATATTTGATGAAATTTACTGTACACACAGTAGAAACAAAACTGGCAGGGGATGAGGAACTCAAGAGACTACTTCTGCATTTTCAGCACAAAACAACAAGCATCACTTACCTCTGCACTGCTTTTATAGGATTTTATAGGCTAAGAGAGTGTCTCTGTTTAGAAATTACATAATTAAACATCTAGGGATAATTTATCTTTGGGCAGAATTCCAACAAAGTTTGTGGAATTAGTCACCAATAAAGTTGATCCTGCAATTTATACAGTAGCAGATCAAAGAAAAAATTGAAAAAAGTTTGGGATTTTGAAATATTAATGATCAAACTTCTAAAACTGCTTTTGAATCCTGTGCCCTCAATATGGGTTTCTAACAGCCTACTCAAAGAGCAAAGCAAAGCTAAATATTTCGTTTGTCCTGCAGATTTAGACATGAACAGAACCTCTCAACACAACAAAACTCAATACTCCATGTAGGAGATTTGAAAAACAAACAAGCAAACAACAACATACCTACCCCTACAGATCTTAAAGGTTCAAAATTTTCTCAGCCCATAACTGAACTTCAGTTTTAATCACCAGGCCATAACTTGTCCCTGTGCCAAATTCAATACAGCCAGTCTACCTGGATCTTTAAAAAAAATATGTTCTTAATTATGAAACAAAATAAAACAAAGCAACAATCCCAAGGCTCAGTTCCCTCTGCTCTGGGACACACAAGGATGAATTCAGGATCTTAGAAGCAAACTCAGATAACTTTGAAGGCATCTTGTTGCTGGCACAGTCAGTGTCCAAATGAGAGAATACCAACAACCTATAAGAAATTAATGCTAAAAGATATTAAGTACCAATACAGTCCTCATTTACATTTTTTGACAAGTTGATATATCAGCAGTAAGTTTATACCAAAGGACTATATAAGCAGAAGAGTCCTTATGGCATTGAAATATTCTCAGAGCTTTTTAATTCCTTCATAACTTTTTAATTCTGATTAACAGTCATAATAAACTCTACATTTACTTACAACCTCCAAGCGTTAGACTTTATTAACCTTCATAACATGCCAATTAAGTTAATATGCTTCGATTCTGCCTGATTCTGAAAGATGTTTTAATCTTAGTAGCAAATACGGAAGCAAACCAGCAAGCAAGTCTCCTTCCTCAGTTTTTGAGCAATTGACCTTATTTTGGTGCATTCTAATAAATTCACTTCCCAGTGGGAAGCACGTACTTCAAGAACTAGGAATTGTTCTGCCTGCTAGCAAACATAGCAAGTTTCCTGTGATTGCACTGCCCATGCAAGAGAGGCACAGGAGTCAGATTTGCTCCAGACGTAGAATTTGTCCTCTGGTCCAAATGAAGTCCCTCTCTGCATCCCAGGCCCTCTCCTCCTCAACCTCCATGCTGCTTTATCAGTCCCATCACCTTTGCCTCCCTGATTCTGCCTTCTGAGGCAGGAGCCTATACTTTCCTGTGCAGTGCACTACAGCATTGCCTCCTGCTTGTGTCGCCTCCCTCTTGCTGGTTGCTACAATCCAGAAGCTCCTTCAGCTCCATCACAGTCCACGTAGCCTCCCAGCAGCAGGTCCTCATTACAGTCTATAACCATGGCACACACAGCCTGATTTTGACCACTAAAACTTAAAAGTCACTGCTGGCTGGGTGATACACATTACATTACAAATCATTCATTGCCTTGAAAGAGTTCTTTAATGGTCCTTATTTAAATTCAAATAGGGGACTAACAGGACACTGGGAGCTCTCAAGCTTACAAACCCATTTATTTTGATAGATTGCTGTTATTATACCCATCCATGTTTAATTGTTTTCTACTCCAGTTATCTATAAGCCAATTAGGAAACGCCTGCTGCTTCTTACTTTCATATAAATGGCAGCATTCTGATTACAGGGTTGCCAATAAGGAAGAAAAAAGCTTCTTCCAAAAATATGTATATTCAAGTCAATTGTCCCTCCTGTTGTGACTGCCTCTACGTGAAATACTGCTGACTGTTAAAAACATGCACTGCTCTCTTCTCAGTTGAGGTGACTTGTTGATTCACAAGAGGGTATTTGCGTCCCGTTTTAGTTCCCTGTAAGTGTGCCAGCCTAATAGGTTCTAACACTTTAGGAAGTACTGTTCTGGCCATGAGCATCTAGGCTGTGATGGTCAAGCACTTTGGAAGTAGCTCTTTTAGAAATGACACAAGGAACAGTATCAGGGTACCCACAGTACACTCCACTGCTGCTCTTACAACAAATCTTAGAAGAAGAGAGGGAGGGCATTAGTGAAGTGTGTTAACACTGTCTGAGTACAAGGATGGTATGAGGTTATGCAGGGATGAAATTACAGGGGCCAAACTTAAGCCAAGCTAGAACTTAATCAGGCTACTGCTGTAAAAACCAATAAAAAATGTTTCTGTAAACACATTAGCAACAAAAGGGCAATCTCCATCCTTTATTGGATGTGTGGGGAAACATAGTGGCAAATGCTGAGGAAAAGGCTGAGTTGCTTTTGCCTTCTTTGCCTCAGTCTTTAATAGTAAGACCAGTTGTTCTCAGGGTACCCAGCCCCCTGAGCTGGTGTGGGGACACGGAGCAGAACAAACCCCACATAATCCAAGGGAAAATGGTTAGCAACCTGCTACTACACCTAGACATGCAGAATGCTATGGAGCCAGAAGAGATCCATCCTAGGTACTGAAGGAGCTGATGGAAGTCCTCACCAAGCCACTTTCCATCATTTACCAACAGTCCTGGTTAACCTGGGAAGTCCCAGTTGACTGGAGATCAGTTAATTTGACAACCATCTACAAAAAGAGCTGGAAGAAGGATCTGGGGAACTACTGGCCTGTCAGAGTGACCTTGATGCCATGAAAGGTTATAGAGCAGATCATCTTGAGTGCCATCACCAGTCATCAGGCCTGGTCAGCACAATTTTATGAAAAGCAGGTCCTGCTTGACTGACCTGATCTCCTTCTATGACAAGGTGACCCAGCTAGTTGGTGAGGGAAGGGCTGTGGATGTTGTCTACCTAGATTTTAGTCCATTGACATAATTTCTCACAGTATTTGCCTGGAAAAACTGGAATCTCATGGCTTGGACAGGTGTCATCTTTGCTGTGTAAAAAACTGGCTGGATGGCCCAGCTCAAACAGTGGTGAATGGAGTTAAATCCAGTTGGTGGACGGTCACAGTGGTGTTCCCCGGGGCTCAGTACTGGGGCCAGTTCTCTTTAATGTCTTTATGGCAACATTGGTATCAGTCTCTACTCCCAAGTAACAAGTGACAGGAAGAGAAGAAATGGCCTCAAGTTGTACCAGGGGAGGTTTAGATTGAATATTACGAACAATTTCTTCACAGAGAGAGTTGTCAAGCACTGGCAGAGGCTTCCCGGGGAAGGGGTTGAGTCACCATCCCTGGAGGTATTTAAAGGATGTGTAGATGTGGTGCTTAGGGACATGGTTTAGTGGTGGAGTTGGCAGTGCTAAGTTAAGGGTTGGACTTTATGATCTTAAAGATGTTTTCCAACATAAATAATTCTATGATTCTATAAAAAATGCTAACCAAACAATTTCTCAGGAAATTCTTTCACTGCAAAATCAATCAGGTTTTAAATAAATTCTTTTTGCAGCAAGTACGTTATTCATGAATCAATAGATTGTGTAGAGGGCTTGATAGGGAAGTGAAGTCTTAGTTTCACACATCCATTTGAATTTCTTTGTATTTTATTCAGCCACACATGCAGAAATGCCCTGGGGGTTAGTTCAGTTTGATCATGATAAGTCATATTTCTGATCTCAGGTGATGGGAGACTATTCTAAGGCTCACACTGAACAGTAGATTACAATGCATTTTTAAAATTCATTTTAAAATCTCAGCATAGCTTGGAAAGGTTAAATTGTAGTGAAGCGAACTGATAGTCAGTTAACGTCTGTGTAAGACTTGAAGATTTTAAAACAAAATAACACTGCTTAATAAAACTAAGTGTCCTCCCCCATCCCCAAAAGAAAACAGAATCTCCATGCTGAACATCAGTTACCATTAAAAAGTTAAGTTGCAATACGAGCAATGAAAGCAAAATGAGGTCTGTATAAGAGCAACAGAAGTCAGAATGTTCTTAACCTAGGTACTTAATAAATGATCTTAAAATGCTGTTTTACGAACATAAACAAATAAAAACTATCTAATACTAATAACAGTGACGTCTGAATTGAGAGAAATAATATACAAAAGTACCACAGATAAACTGACATTTCATACTCTCCTTAGACATTAGCCAGGAATAAATGCTGAGACATGAACAAAAGATATCTTCATCTCCACAGAGCCAGAAAAAAACCCTGCAGTGGTGTGATGAGAGTTATACTTGCTGACATCCCTCATTTTTCTCTGTTTTCTCAAGTTCCCTTTTGCTCTTGGCAGAATCATTAAGCACCATAGTGCAGTGAATCATTCACATGAATTTTGAGAAAAGCCTGTGAAAGAACTCCACCTTGTACAAGACTTAGGACTTGAGCAGGGCAGCTAAAGCCATTGTCCATGCAGAACTCCCAAAAAGATGGTTACGGTGCCTGTGTAAGATGTGAGACAGTGGAAATATTTTCTAATCATAAAGGACCTTTCTTTGACCATTTAGAACATAAAACAGAAGAATAGCTCAAAATGCAGGCAAGGGCAGCAGAGTACCAAGAGCAACAGATCAGCCATGTTCCCACTGCCTGCTTCACCTGTGCCCAGCAGGAAGCCAGGCTGGCTGCCAAGGCAGCTGGGACCCTGCTCCCATCACAGCCAGCATGCTTTCACACGCCTGCCCATTCCACCACTTGTGGCAACAACAGCAGCAAGCCCAGCTCCTCACCTTTGCCTCTTCCTTTCTCCTTCTGTACCAGAACGAATGACATGTCAACTCTCATTTTTGACTAAGAATATTTAAGTTCTCTCAAAAAGCTGGTTAACTCTGGAACACATCAGATATAAATTTAAATTTTAAATCTTTGAACAATGCTCACATTTCATCTTCATGTCTGTTTACTCAAGCTTCATGCAGTATCAGGTAGTTCACAGAAAAGTCGTAAGCTTTGAAATTTTTAGAACCGTTAGGCTTTGCTCTCAGGATATTTGTTTGTTTGCTGAATATTCAAGGGAGCTTCTTTCTCTTTGTATGACTAGTTCCCCAAATGTAAAGTTCACATATTGAATAATTCACATTCAAGAAAACAAAATACTGACATAGCACTGAAAGACACTCTCTCCAGAGACCACTGTAGATCATAGAATCATAAGGTTGGAAGAGACCTCTGAGATCATCGACTCCAACCGTGTCTGTCTCCCTACTAAATCATATCCCTAAGAAACTCATCTACCCGTCTTTTAAACACCTCCAGGGATGGAGACTCCACCACCTCCCCGGGCAACCTGTTCCAATCCCTGACCACTCTCTAAGTGAAGAAATTCTTCCTAAGGTCCAGTCTAAACCTGCCCTGTTGCAACTTGTGGCCGTTCCCTCTCGTCCTCTCACTCGTCACTTGCAAGAAGAGAGCAGCACCCACCCTGTCACAACCTCCTTTCAGGTAGTTGTAAACAGTGATGAGGTCTCCCCTCAGCCTTCTCTTCTCTAAGCTAAACAACCCCAATTCCCTCAGTCTCTCCTCACAGGGCTTATTCTCCAGCCCCCTCACCAGCTTCATTGCCCTTCTTTGCACACGCTCCAGCCCCTCAATGTCTTTCTTGTAGTGAGGGGCACAAAACTGAACACAGGACTTGAGGTGTGGCCTCACCAGTGCTGCACACAGGGGCACAGTCACCTCCCTGGTCCTGCTGGCCACGCTGTTTCTGATACAGGCCAAGATGTCATTGGCTCTCTTGGCCACCTGGGCACACTGCTGGCTCATGCAAGGCTATTTCTTGTGGTAAGGTTTCCTTGGTCTGGGAAACAGTGAGTATAAATCCTATAATAAATCTCCTTGTTTTCTACAAAAGATTAAGTAGCTGCACCCCAGGTACTTGCAGGCTTACATTTATCCATGTGAACTGTACAATTAATCACAACCAACTCAAAAATGAGAAAAACCCCAGCAAAACAGGAAAAGCCAATTACCAATTTACAGAAATGCCTACAGTATTTTTCTTACTATCTCCTCAACTCTTAAAAACTCATAAATAAGAGCCCTCCCAAACTTAGACAGCTCAGTATTCCACACTATTTAATTTCTAGGCTCAATCAATCTTTGACTGACAGACTAAACTCAAACTGCTCGTAAAGTGATTTGGTTCTGGTTAATGGAAGATTATATGATACAAACCAAAATATTTTACAGGGTAGGTGCATGAAATCAATGAGTCACTTAGCTTTTATAGGCAACCTGGCCATAACAGCAGATGACCCTGTCTTTTTCACGTCCCAAGGATCAAAAGTGTGCACTTCTTAACAATTTTCTTCTTTAATCTCCTAACTCACAGTCTTGCCATACTAGTTTTTTATACTTTCACTTGCCAGTTACAGCAGGGAGATTATGAGTGATGTACATGTTCAAGATCAATATGCCTGTAAGGAGATGGAATTCATATTGATCTTCAGTCATGCAGCACTTATGCCTTACTTGTTATAATCCCTTTGCTGTAAACAGAAGCACTTCTCCTGCATGCTGTATTTTTTCCTTATTGCTGTTCCAGTAGTGCCCTTTCCTGCTCCTACATCCTGTTCGCAGATTGCTCCTAGAGTGGTGTGTGAACTTTGCTCCTATGCTTTAAAAACTAAAAAAACAATGGCAGCAACTGGGTCTAGTGTTTCATGGCAGCAAAGCAGAATTTTATTGTTTTCCAAAGATCCAATCTAATTAATTAGTCCTTCCTAAATTAGAGCAAGGGTAACAGCTATTAGTGTAACTTAAGTTCCAGTATCCCTGTACAAACTGTATTTCACAGCTACACTGGGAAAGCAGAAGGCATTATGGTAAGCATATTCTGACCATAGAGTCTGATGCAAAAAGCATAAAGAATTATTCACACATGGAACCATCACAATATTTCCAATAAAATGTTCTAATTTTTCATTATTTGTCTTTATTCAGGTTGTAAACAAATCTCTCTCCCTTGTATATAAGTTCTTCTCCTCCTAAGAAGAGCATACTTTTTTCACATTTGATCAAACTTTCAAAAGTAGAAGGGACACTATTTTACAAACTCTACAACCTTCACTGTTCCCAGGAGCTGCCTAGAAGTTAAGCCATGCTGTTATGTCCTCAGCCCTTCTTTTTAACAACCATTGTTCCAAAGCAAAGCTTCCCAGGTCTCGCTGGGCATGTGGCAAGGCACTGGAAAGAAACAGCAAGATGGCAGGCTGAGCTTTGTGCAAGATGCAGCTGCAGTCACTCATTGTGGATGGACACATATAGTACTTAAAGAAGCATATAACCCTCAATTATGGTCTGTTTCTCTTATAAACAGCAGTATCCAGAGAGACCATAGGACTTAAAAAAAAAAAATCACACTTTGAAGATAACCTTTGCAATCTAGCAGCCAGACAGTTATACTGAATACCTGACATATTCCAAAATCCCCATGTTGTAGGAACTGAATGCCTAATATCTCCTCTCCATGATCCCCAACTTTTAAGTAGTTTTGGTGCTGTTTAAAATTTTAAAAAAATGAAAAAAAAACCCACCTAAAGAAAATACACTGTGACTTTGGAAGGCTCAGGTTTCATTCTGTTGTTGACCAGGAAAAGTTTCCAGAGATTTTAGTCCATGGAGTAGGAAAGTTATTTCCTCACCCATATAATTTAATACTTTAGTGTATTATAATACTGTCTTAAAGCACAGTTTTTAGCTGAGAAAAATGTAATGACTACTGAAACAAGTGTAATACCTTGTCTGTTTCATACTATTTGCAGAAAGGCATTCTTCCTATGAACATCAGCAAACACATCCCTGACAAGAGCTGACATATCTACTGGCATTGATAGCCTTACTTGCAATCATTCTGGTTTTCATAGAAGTTCAGTACCTTGTAAAACTGACCCATAACTAGATTTTTTGCAATGCATCAGATGGAGGCTTTCAGTCTGCATTAATGAATGTCTACCCATTCATTTACGGTATAAAGACACTTTCAGAGTTTCCTTTTCTTACAGAACTATTAAGTCTTTGTCATCTTTGGAATATTCCCTCCCTCCTGCCCCCCCCAACAAATCACTCAGCTTAAAAGCAAAATAATCCTCTGTATGCAAACAACCGACAGCAAAATAATACACGTCAAATCGAACATCTCAATAGAAAACAAAATATCCTTAAAGAGTGTAAATTGAGTTAAACCCTGCAGATTCTGCCACCTGTCTGGGTGTGGCTGGAAGCTCAGCCCAGTGCTACTCAGACTCAGCAATGCAAGCCTGCCACCAAGAGAGAATGGTTCAGTAAAGGAAACAAAAGCAAAATTATACTTCCGGTCTTGCAACAGCCCAGAACTCAGGCTTTTTAAAGTCAATGTCTCCTGCTGCATTATATTTATTCTGTAAACATTAAAGAGAACTTCAAGAACATAAAAGTCCCCTTCCACAGGTTACACTAGTTCAAAAAAACCCAAAACCAAAATACAATCTCGTTCTCCACAGAGAGCTATTTAAAATTGTCAAGTTTGTTTTCTTTTCTTAAAGCGAGCATATTTCTCTCTTACACAGACCTCACCACTGCCACGGGGCCCGCAGCGCTGAGCCGCACCGTGCAGAGATGTCTTCACACATTGAAACACGTGACGGAAGCACACTGCCTCACCAAGTTACAGGGAAAGAGCACATCCAGACATGCCACAAAGCAGAGACTACTGGCACAGACAGCAGCCACAGGCCTGACAGCTCCTCTGGTCACACAGCAACGCCAGCAGAACTAAAACTGTGAGCTATTAATTCCTTATTTCAAAATGTCTAATTTTGACAATCCAAAGCTAGTACTGCATTTTGATATTTAACCAATTTTCAGCTAATACATAAAGAGGAACAAAGTATTGCTCTTTTCTCAGAGTAAAAAGCTAAATATAAAAGAATCTGTTGTATGGTATAATAGAGGCTGATCTACCTCCTCAGCAGAATTTCAGCTGCGTCAAAAATATGGAACATTTGCATATGAATATATTCTATGGCAATTAAGCACCTTTTGAGTTTTTACATAGAACACAGCAGTGTTGATGAGCTCACATCACTGTTAATGTAAATTGGTAAAAATAAGAAAGATTTAACAGAATAGCCTGTGATATATTCAGAAAGCACAGAGTGGAAAATAGTGGAAGTTTATAAAAAAATAGTTGCCTTGCAAGAGCCTGGACAGGCAGAATTTATAGAAATTAAAACATTTCTCTGAACAGTATAAGTAATAACATTCAGAATGTTGTCTACTACATAGCTGGGTGAGCTACTCCACAAAGTTCAGCACAGGAAACCTACCCAGGAGAGGGTCTGTGGACAGTTATCTCTTTGTATATACTGCATATATATATACTGCAGCCAGTAGTTTCTTCATATAGGGACCTGACCTTTCATTACGTTAGTTATTAAAGCTTCGACTTGCATCATATCATCAGACATCTACACTTGTAGACACCATGCACTAGGAAAAAATAATCTGTCTTATACACAGTAGAAAAGGCATACCAGCAAAGACACAAATACAGCCTAGTACCTCAACTCTTACAGCAAGGATTCAAAATTTTAAATGAGTGCTTCTATTTTAGTCATTATGCTATTAAAAAAAATAAGAGAGCTTAGTGTGAAAAAAAACCCTACATATTAACTTAAAAATTAACAAATTATTGTCATTTATTTTTCAAATGGATTTCTATTGATTTTCCTAACTCCAATTCTGAAATACCTTACATCTTAAAAAAAAACCTGAAAGGGTGGCAGTTACAATCTCTCCTAATTTCTAGGTTTCTTGTTTAATTTTTAGTATGGATGCCAGAAAAACCCCAAGACTAAGCAGTGTGCTTCCATATTTAACGGCAGCACTAAAGCTGAGTGGCATAAGTTAAGATTATCTTCCTTTAAAAGAAATGTAAAAAATATATTCCCTTCCCAACTTCAGTGCAGACATCAACTTCCTCCACTGACAGAAGCAAAAAGAGGTGGCACTGCTGACCTCAGACTTCAGTCACAGCATGTCTTTATTGCACTACAGCAGCTAAAGAAAGCATACACTGCTAAAACAGCCTTCGGAAAAACATCTTAACATATGGAGTTTGTCTGGCATAGGCTTGACTGCACATCCACTGCAGAATGTGCCTATGGCAGGAGTACAGAGTGTTCTGGATAGCCTTTTGAGTAGCAGCTGAAAGCCTCATGCATGCTGGACAGTGAGAAAGTCACCAGTCATCCCAAAGAGACGAGAAGAAGCAGCCTTTTCTTCTCTATTGCATTTCCTGAATCAAAAGAAGAAAAGAGATAAAAGGAAAACCCAAGTCTTTTTGTTTCATATGTGAAATACAGTTAACCAGCAGATCTGCAGCTCTCACAACAATCTTGATCTCCTTTCCCAGTTCTTTTCCACTCTCTCACTGCAGTTTCATTGATGATGTCTAAACTGTCCCCATCTGCAACAACAGACACATGAGGAAGGCACACTGGCACAGCAGAGGCATTGAGCAAAACTGCTGCCAGAGGAAGACAACAACAAAGAGGTAAGAGATTGTTTGATTTAGATATGTATTTGAAGACGACCCAGGAGGGTGCTGAAAATGGTTGAAGAATCAGAGAGTGTCTAGAAGCAAGAAAAAGGCTTCGATTTCATCTCAATAAACTAGCTCAGGGAAAACACAAAAAACATTACTGTCCTCACATAGGACGGCAAGTCTGGTGGTGTGTCCACAGCCATGGGCCAATTTGTTGATACTTTTCCAAATGTCACATCATCTCCTCTGACACACTGGGCCTCAGTCCAACAGCATTAGAGATACACAGCAAGGTCAGTCGGGCTGCTTTGCCCACCCTGTATCATGCAGTCAAGGGACCTGAATTCACTGTGCATGCAGTGAAACATACAGTAAAACTGAGAAGGTGGTCTTTGTATTGCTTCGTAAAATAAAAATCTATAGGCTTTAGTCTTTGGCACAGGGCAGCACGGCAGCTCACCTCTGTATCTTTGGTAGGGCTTTGGAGTACAGTTCTGAACCACACACCAGCTCAGTGTCTCAGCAGCAATAATGTAACACATAAAGGCAGAAGGAAAGACTGCAGATTTTTTTGGTTTGGGTTTTTAAGACTCAACAGTGTCATTGGGGAGAAGAAACAGGTAGAGCTGTCCTGCAGAGAGCTGTCCTGCAGAGCACTGTCCCACGGACCGCTGTCTGCCACACCAGAGCTGACCGTGGAGAATTGTCCCTTTCTCCTGCTCTAAGGGTCCAGTGGTTAGGGTAAGCAGAAACAGGCACCCACAGGGAAGGAAGCTGCCAATTTATAGTCCCTCACACTCCTCCTGTGGCAGTAGTGAGGCAAAGAAGGGGCAGCAGTGTCCTTCCCAGAGGTGAAAGGCTTTGCAGCCTCAGTGGCAGCATCTTCCTCCGTTTTGTATGAGCTGAAACTATTGTGAGGGAAAAAACAGAGGCTCCTTCACAGTACCTGATGTCTGCTGAAGCCCTCAGCCCTGGGGACATCCAGATTTGTAGAAGCACAGGGGTCATGTCAACAACCAATGGTGATGCTGGTGGCCCACACTCATGTTACTCTTACGGTTATGGGTTCACAGTTTTGAAGCTTTGTAGCAGTCCCATCAGACCCCTGGGAAAAAACAAGAGAGTACTGGAAACATAAAAGCAAAAATGAACCAAACTCTTCTGGGATTCAAACACGGTTGCTACAGGAATCCTCTGTCGGGCAATCTGCGCTGCCCAGGGTGTGGGACTGAGGTGGCGTGGCCAGTGATGGAGGCGTTTTGCAACAGCAATACAATATTACAAAGCCCAAAAGCATTAAAGCACTGAGACAGTTTTCAGCATAAAGCCTCAGATATATACTCCTAAATACACAAAATGCATTTGTTACATAAAATCATTTCGTCTTCTCATTTTAAAGAGTGGGGGAAGAGAGTCTTAAAATATAACTGAAATGGTTTAAAACATACCTCATACTTCCAGCGCTCATTACCAGAATTATACGTTTTGTGTCTGGCTCTACAGTATGATAGATGGAATTTTTTTCCTACTTCCTGCAAAACAACATTTGCTTATTCAACTGCCTTTTAGCAATGGGTATAATCATAATCCCAAGTGACATATGCAGTGAGAGCAACTGACTACTTTCTCTCTCTCCAGCACTTTATTTCTAGAGATGCTGTGTTTAATTAGCTCCACAGTAGTCAGAGGAGCAAACAGGTCACCTCTATGCCACATCTCTGATAGTCATCTTCCTCACCACCACCCCCATCCCCTTCATTTATGTGACTGTTTTGCTTTTGTTTTCCTTGCTAGAAGTAAGGTCATTAGTGTCAGCTTTCTCTGTGTGTGTGTGTGTGTGTGTTATGTTCTCGAATATTTGCACTTTGGGGAAGAGAATTAAATAAACTGTGAACCACAGCATACAGCATCTGTGTGAGGGAGGGAACATTTCAAACAAATTCTACATTCAAACTGAATATCACCAGAATTCTCTGAACAGATTATGTTGTAAGTGTTGTAAAACACTGAGATTTGGGAACAAATATGAATTTTATTTACTTCAGAATTCCAAAATCTGTAGGGTTATCCAAAGCCTTCTCCTGTACCCACACATCATCTTATTCTTTCTGCAGATAGACATTGCTTTTGCCAAAACAATGTGAGAATCTGTCACTGAACTAGCATTCCAGCAGTGCCAGGAGACTGTACCACAATCTATAATCCTTAAAACAGGCCTGTCACAAATGTTGAGTCACAGGGAAGCCTATACAAGGGGCAATTACATGAAGAATACTGTTCTTTGATACATTGTCTGTAACAGCAAGCAAGCAGGCAAAGGATAGAACAGAATGCATTTCCAAATCTAAGCTGTGCATAAGCCACAGAACTGTTACTTACAGAAGAATCAGTTTGCAACCACTGACACTGTGGCAAGGCCCAAGGGACTCAAGTCCAATCGGGAACACGACCAGGGCCGTGCCTCCTTGCCTGTGCTTCTGTTGCCCAACTATCAAATTTAGATAGTGATCTTTTGGTAAATACCTCGTACAATGGTAAATGCCTTATCCACCTGCAAAGATGTTACTGTTCTGAAATCAGCTCTTAGTTTTCAAAGAAAAGCAATGCATTTTAACACTAGCAAGTCACCAATGTCTTTTTCAGTTCCAGTATTCTTTGTTCATCATTAAAAACTATGATAGGCATATCCCACGTTACAGTTTTGCATATTACATCTGTAATTTCACTAGCACTATATTATGCAGAAGTTAAGTTTGGTAAGTATTTAAAAAAACAACTGAGAAAGGTATGACAATATTTCCCATTTTTATATAATTTTTAAAGTGAGTTTCAAGGTTTGACAGTCTTGGAAATAAACAGACAGCCTCAGCTGCTGGTGTAGACAGATCTCCACTGATTTCAAGGCAACCACACTAAGCAAGCTGACTCTCTGGCACATGTGTCTCTATTTTATCGAACAGTAACTGCAGAGGCCATAGCAAATGTAAAATGCTCCATTTTATAACACATAACAATTTAATAGGTTAGATCTGAAACCTTTTCACAAATTATGTGGAAAAATCCCTCTCAGGTGATGCTGTGACCTTTTTATAGGCTATTCAGTGAACCATCTCCTGCAGAATTTTGTGAACCTGAGGTGCTTTGTTCTCCTATTAAGAAAGGTCAATCTTTCTGTATTGTGTTGAGTTATCATTTGGCTGCTTGTCCAGCTTTTTGAAGCTGTGTTTGTTCTTCTGTCATAAAACTCACATATATTTGTATTTTTCACTATTATAATAAAATAGAAGTTATTTGTCTCCATTTTATGGAGATAGGAATCATCACGTTTCTTCCTTTGAAGGCTGGATGTTACAATATGGTTGGGGTGCTTCTTGCCTCAACAACAGCTAATGAAGAGTACATTTGATAAAAGCTGCATGGGACTGCTAATACAGGTACCCAGGTACCCAAGAGCTATAATCAGTACCCAAGGGTGATCAGTCCCCAAGGACTCTGGCCTCTTCCAACATACTGACATTTATATGAAAGATAAATTAAGACCTCAGGAACACAGGGACTCTTCTAATTCAGAATTCAAGGAAAGCAGAAGTTTTTTTAAAGGGTTTAAACCAGATAACGAACTTGCTGTGCAATATCAGACATATAAAAAAATACTCCATGATGTCTTTGAACCATTAACATTTGTGGCTCACACAGGTTGATGATATAGTCTGATGTGATGTGCACATGAAATGTACTGGCAGGCAGCAGTGATGATCCACAATAGGTACGAATTATTCCAGCACAGGCTCAGATGGCCTCAATGCAGGCAAAACTCCAGAAAAATCGTTTTCTTAGCTCTGTAGCCCCTGCTTTGTTAAGCAGAAGGACACTCATTGAACACACTCATCGAATGAAAGTACACCAGGAAGGTCTGAAATGCCATCTCTTTGAGCATTTCAATACAAGCCAAAAAGATCACACAGCAGCCTTGGAGGTTTAATGGATTAGTCGAGGTGATATTTGGGCTGCAACTTTAGACTACTGTTGGTAGCCAACCATTTCATTTAAAAGTATTTCTTCCTTCAGAAAAAGACAATCTAAACAGGAGGCTCAGAGAGTACAAATGACATGAACTAAGGATTATTTCAAAAATTAGCAGCTGTTCTTAGCTGAAAATAATTGTACCAGTGACTGGTACAGGGAAAGGTCAAGGTCAATACATTCACATCTACAGACACCTTGCCAGCCTTTCTTAATGCCAGCAGTTCAAGTGATGATGTTCTTAAACATAAAATGCATATTGTTTACAAGCTTGGTGGGAGCAAACAGTTCTAGCAGTTGTTTAATGCTTCTCAGCTCAATCTCCAGCTATGAGAAGCATTACTTAGTATTTGAATGTTGCTATTCCTAACATTTTAGAAACGCTGTTTTGCTTTACGTGTATTTAACCTTCTGCTCCGCAAATGATTCACCACCTGGCAGACCCACTTAAAACAAGTACCAAAAATATAATGTTTTTACTCTGCTTTTTTTCTTTTCTATTTAGAAACATGTTTCTTTCTTTAAGGTCTGAAATTAAAACTAAGGCATGAATTGTATTAAACTGAATATCCAAAGTTCTTTCTTAGTGTGGTGTGCTTGCAAATCAAGCTACAACTGTTGCGAAAATCTGTGGAGTCATACTTCCCAAGGATATGGCCAAAACTAGTAGGTTTAAAGTTAAGCAAGATAAATTTATGTATTTGCATTCAAGTCATTTGAGAGATGAAGATTTATTTCAGAGGAGGAACAGGAAGTGTAGAATTAGTTCTACAGTACAACTTGTTCTTCCAGCCTGACTGAAATAAACATCTTCTTAAAATATTTATTTTTGCTGAATTTCAGGTACATTTCAGGTATGGTTTGTACACAGGAGCAAAAGCTAAGCAGTTTGCAGTCATTTGTCACTGGTTGTTGTTTTCAGAGGAGTAATATAGAGCAGCACCCAAAGCATTAAACCAGGACCCAGAATGCCAGTGCTCTCTGCTGCCTGCTTCACATTGATTTGCGGCCACAGATCTCTCACATCTACCAGAATTCCCCAGGGTAGTGTGGTGAAGTCTGGTCTAGAGAGATAGGCAGGGATTGCAAAAACACTTCAGGATAGAACGGCTCTCTCCCTCTGTCCCAATGCACAACAAGCTAGCTAAAGAAAGTATCAAATAGAAAGG
The DNA here is from genome assembly GCA_033558185.1 of Dromococcyx pavoninus. NCBI lineage: Eukaryota > Metazoa > Chordata > Aves > Cuculiformes > Neomorphidae > Dromococcyx > Dromococcyx pavoninus. The sequence continues at coordinate 135,935 of JAUMJL010000389.1, read as the reverse complement.
AGATGTGTAGGGGGAAGAAAATAAGCATATGTTTTGGTCAATAATTTATACAAGGTTCACATTACATCTAGTCAAGGTCTGGATGTCCCTGGATGTTCTTTCACATTCAGGTGAAATCACTTTATTTACTTAGCCTACAAAAGCACTTCTCTCATAACCTGAAGATAATTGTCCCTGATTGTTCAAAACTGGCTTTAATTTACAGTTTAATGAACTGCCCATGATGTAGGAAAGGACAGAAGAGAAGTATCAACATACTGAGCTGTTGTGTGATATGGAACCCATTTTAGGTCACAGAAGTAGAGATGAATGGAGATGAAGATGAGAGCAATGATCCACCAAGCACTCCTTCTCATTTAAGAAATGGGCCAGGGCTTCTTTTATTGCATACATACATTGTGTCTCACATAAAAAGACACTGGTCTGAGACTGGGACTCTCGGCAGTGATGAAATCTTAAAGAAAAAGGTTTTTAAATTATTTCATGGAGCCATCTCTTGCAATCAGAGATGAAGATAATAATGATTTCATAGAACCATCTCTTACAGAGATGTTCCAAATACATCTCCAGCTGACATCCAGATCAGGGAGACAAGCAGTGTTATCTCCTTTTACAGATTCTTATAACTGGAAACCACTGTGATAATGCAGCCTGACTTCCAGAACAAATGTATTCTACTCATTTCCACATCAATGGCATCTGCTCATAACTTCAGACCTTCAGTTGATCAATAATATTTTTCCAGCGAATGCTTGACTTTAGCATATCAGGGTGGGATAGAACTCTGGTCAAGAAGGTTATAAAGTTATAGGACAGAGATAATACAAGCATCTGAGACCTTTAGTATGTGCATTAATGTTGTACTTTACCAAAGAGAAAATAGAAGAAAGGATGCTTTAAAAAACCATAATTCATTCTTTGAATTTTTCTTCTTTTAGACTGACTCATCTCAGCACATCTGAACAATAAAAAAAAGAGGAACAAAGCTTGATGAGGCAAAGATCCCTGGAGAGACAACGCAATTACGAAAAAATCAAGTTAAAAAAAACAGAATCAAAAGAGATTAAAGTAATTGCTTCAACCAAATTGTCCAAATCATATTAAGGCCTGTTCCTACAGCTTCTTACCTGCAGTAGATTTCTATGCTTTACATCAGTTTGCAGGCATGCAAAAGATAGTGAATTGGGGTATTCAGATCTCTTCTTTTACTCCCATATCTGGAAATGGTAGTGAGAGAACAGAGAGCGTCAGTTTCATAAGTAAACATCTAGAACTACAGGATAAAACTTGTAGTTAAATATTTGCATTTTAATCAATTCTACTTATTCATGAATACTGTTCATATGTACAAATATCTATTTATAAAATAGCAAACAAATGCTGTTTCCTTCCTACACCTACAAATGAGTTACTTTTGAATTGCACATCAAAACAGGCACTGGAAAAGGTTGCCCAGAGAAGATACCACAAGATAAACAGTAGCTAATTTCACTTAAATACTTGGATTTCTACAAGCGATGTCAAATTCATTTCCATTTATCAGTATTGTACATTCCCAATATCTTGAGATTGGGTCCAAAACAATAACCATGTTCCCCCAGTGCTGGAACCAGGGCTGGTATGTCAGTACAAAACTGTGCTATTCTATATCAAGTTGCCAGTTTGGACTGCCACAAACTTCTTCATGAACACCCTTTTGTATGAAACATGGTCTGTGTGAACCTTTCCTAAGGACTAGAGATAATGAATAAATCAGATACTTGCCAGTGACTGTACTCTGTGCTGATGTGGATGCCAAAATTAGATCTGGCAAGACACCTGTGGTAACTAAAGTTTGGATTTCGCTTCAAGAGCTTCTCTACTCTCAGCCATGTTGTGCAGACTGGTACACATTCTACACAGAAACCCAGTCAGGACATACTAACACTCCTGAATGCTATGGATGTGAATAGGAAACATTGGTGATGGAAGCAGAAAGTAGCCCAGAGCAGGCTTTTGATGCCCAGAGACCTGGGAATATTGCTCCAGGTACCAAAATTAATATACTTTAAAATTTCATTGACACTTGTAAATCTCCAGCAGTGAAGTGTAATATTGTTCAGTGTGTTTCTTTTCCTGAACAAAATAGGGAAGTTTGGTAGAAATGGCATATGACACAATTAACATTTCAGAAGACTGGTAACATTAAAAGGCTTTGTATTTTTATTGGCTAAACAAACCGAAGATTGCCTTTGAGTTTCATGGGAGCTCTGGGTTATCAGTCCAAAGCAGAGTTAAATTAGAAGTAATTGGGAGCAGTTGCCATCTGTTGAGTGTGTGGTGGCTTGTGCTACATGAGCTAATACATTTTAGTAGACAGATGGGCAGAAATGTGCAGGCCTTAGTCATTCAGCACCCTTGTTAGCAATCTGAATGGAGAGATCAGGAACATGGAAGTCATGAGAGTGAAATTCTTTTTCATCCCATGAAAAAGTCCCCTGCATCGCGCTTTTGGCCTTTTTCAAGGATGTTTCTGCAATTGCTTCCTCTGTTACATACATTGTGTAGTTAAGAAAAGCATTGTTCTTTCCAGGTGCTATCAGCCGTGGTCCTTTCTCTTGCTCTAAAATAAAATTAAAAAAAAAAAGCCTAATCACATTTTTATTCATGCCTTCAGGTGTTAAAACCTACACATTTTTTTTTTCATGGACTGAATGTCACAGCAGTTAAATAATGATGATGGGAAAGAACACTGCCATATCAACTATGATTTAATTGCCTCTCTCTTTTTCTCTTTCCTCCTACCCAACACAGCTTTCCAGGTCTAAAGTCACCAATTCTCCTACAACGCAAAAAGCCCAAAATGTACTGACAAGGAAACCGTTGTTTAATGGACACCTGCACTGAAAATTAATGTATTTCTTGTAAAATCTGCTTAATTGTAAAGAACATTATTTATCTGACCTCGCACTCAGAAAAATCCCTTTCCTATATGAGATAGTCTGATGAAAAGGAACTGTTTTAAGCAAGAAAAGAGGAATAGGGAATAGAGCACTGCACAGGGATTAAGGAGGCACCGGTATGGTTTTGTAGTTACTCTCAGCTTTTGTGTGCTCCTTCCCTCTTTGTGCATCAGTTTCCCATCTACAGTTGGCAATCATTAATCAACACAAGTCATCACCAAACGCTCAGAGCCAATGCCATATCTTTTAGGTTTCCATATATCTATTTCTTATCAGTTACCTGTATTTTATCATGCCTTAAATTAGACACTAAGATTTTGAGGCAAGAAGATTACCTTTTAATCTTCCAACACATTTACTGCATTTTCAGAAATATATATGTAGTTTCATAAAAAATTCTACATCAGAGAAATGTCAAGATTTTGAAATCAGTCACTTAACATCATGAAATGCCAACATAAAGGCTTCACATGCCCTTTGCATATCCAAGTTTTTTGTAATCAAGTTCAGCTTTCCTGTATCTGTACTTTAAAAAAGACTGGAAAATACAGTCTCTTCCTGAAATCCTTCTTCATTTCTCATCCTCAAATTGTGTATAGTAGGGTTACCAAAAAACAAATGTGATAAAAGTAACTGCAGGCTTCAGCACTGTGCATAAAACAAGGGCACAGCTTCAATAGTTCCTTACAAAATTTTCACATCAATATTTGCTCTGCATACCTGACCAACACAACTCTAGAACAGTGCAATCAGAAGAAAACAGGCCACGTAACCAACGTACCACACCTTTGAACTGGAGCTACAGAACCTTTTAATGTGTCTAGAATAAGAGCTTTTGCATTGTAATTTTGATATTAATATATCTTACTGAATGATAAGCATAAATAATGCATAAAACATCTCTTCTTCTACCAGTCCAGCAAGGTAATACAAAATAATCTGCAAATTTTAAAACTGACAGAAGACCCTGGGCTAATGGTATTAAAGTTCCTCTGAAGACTCTTCTGCTTTCTGAGAGGTGGGCAACAGAATGCAAAATATGACAACAGGGTGCAGGGGTTGGTTTAATAGCTTTAGAAGGTGCATAGCTTTATAGTGAATACTGAATTTTACTCTAACTCTACACACGTTCAAGAAAGTACAACATGAAATAGCACTCATGCAGGTGACAGATGAATGAACTAATGCCCCATCATGGTGCTCAGAGTACATGAACTAACCATCTTTCATTTGAAATCTAAAAGAAAAGCACAGACTGGTTACGCTCTTTAATCTCAATAGATTTGTCTCCAAAGAAAAGCTTTAGCCCATAAAGCTCAGGTCAGATTCCACTCTGAGTAATTATATTCGGCCTACAGTAATGATGTTCCCTTTGCAGTTTCACGTGGAACTAATATCCACCCACTTGCTACACTGAACTATTTTATTGCTGTGAGTAGCTGAAGAGTTGCTGGAGTGGGAGAAGTAACCTAGGGCCAGAGACAGCTTCCATGCACAGTGTCTGCATGGTGGCAAACCATTGCCTGCCAACTGACACGGAGTCTGTACTGCAGCACAACACACTGCTGAAGGAAGGATTCTAACACCTCAGCCTACAATAAGTCTTCCTTGGAGATAATTCAACTTATCAGTATCTCACTAAGTGCTGTGGGATCTTACAGAAAGAAACACACTATCTACAGAGTGTAATGAGGTCAGTAGTTATTAAATGTAGCAGCAGACTCCTTTGTTGTGCAGAGTAATAAGACACAGGGCACGAAATACAAAGAAAGATTGAAAATACACCAAAATGACTGTGCCTTCTCTATTCTTAATGTGGGCTGCCATTGTCATTAAAGGCTTAGCAGCCTTTAATGCAGCAGCAATTCAAGTTAATGGATGGGGTTTTGGGGACTTCAGCAGTTACTAAAGCAACCTCACGCACTGTTATACTGCCTCATGAATTTAGTACAGTCTGGAAAAGGCTAAAGCTGAAACATTGCATCAATGTGAAATTCAGGAAGTACATTAAACATAAGCCCTTAAAGGATGTTACCATTCTGCTTTAGCTGTGGCAACTGCATGATTGGACAGCATGAGTTAATAGAACTGTGTGCGCAACAAGCAACACTTCTGTCTTCCTCAAAGGAAAAATAGCACCTGTCCTGTAGACATTTCCTAGTAAAGAGGGTTTTTTTAATTTTATAGAGAAAGATAAGAAATCTTTCACCCAGAAAATGATCAGGTAACTGAAATAAGGACTCCCTAAATATCACTTTGTAAAATGCAGCAATGACTGGCCTGTTGCACAGTAATCTATCAGCTCCAGCCAGTGCTTCTCTGAACAGCATTTGGACACAAATCATGTAGGGTATCCGTGTATTCAGGGTATCCTGAATGCATTGGCTCACTCACTCTTACATCTAACTCAATAACTCTCTCCTCCTCCTTTTCATGTTCCTCAACAAATGATGTCAATTCTCTATCTTGCTTTTACAACTCTGACTGTTGTGTAGAGTCTGTCTATGCCAGTAGTAGTTACTCACACGAAGTGCTCTGTGCTATCTCTCACTAAGCACTGGAGTTTTTTTGTTAATCTTTGAAAAACACTATAGAACTTCACCAAAAATTACATAAATAAATTTATATAATAATCTTGAGTTTAATTATTAACTGTCGGTAACTGATTTGCTACAATTAAAATATTTTCCTTCCTCTCTTCATTATGTCCAGTTAGCTCTACCTGGCCAAATGCAATATCCTGTTTTGTTCCTGGTGTTCCAGGGCTTGCTGCAAGCTGAGGCTGTTTTCCGTACTCAGTATGTAACTAACTTGGCCAAATTCAGCGGGGTCCAAGTATCCAGACATAACATGTCCTCAGTCACGTGGTGTGAACGCTGGGAGTCTCCTGTGTAGGGATAGGAGTTGGAATTGGTGATTCTTTTGGGTCCCTTCCAACTCGGGTAATTCTATGATTCTATAACCCCATGGTTTAGCGTCTCCTTGGTTTGAATGCTCTTCCTGCATTTACTGAATACACCAACAAATAATTTCATTAGTTTTTGTCCAAAGATATTTTTGCTGCTAATGAACTCAGGTCTACATCTGTCTATTATGTTGATGGGATCTAAGAATAAAATCTAATTTTAGTAGTGCAAGATAACAAGAGACAGAAATCAGCCAAAGCTGAATAAGAAGCTGAGTAGTAGATGCAAGTAAAAAAAAGAGATTAAAAGAAGAGAATTACATGAATCAAATCTATTTATTTCAGCAGCTGTCTCCAATTTACCACCATGAATAATAAATCAATCACGAAATCTAAAAAGTTGAGAATTTTCGTTAAATAGTACCTATCACAAGTTACTGAATATCATTCTATTACAATTAATAGCCATTATAAGATGGTACAAAGTCCCTCTATAGAAGTTTCCCATTTTGGCTACATAGGAGCAGAGAAATTGAAATATATTGGAAAGATATTGCTTATGTAATGACAATGCATTATATCAATACATCAATATCTATCTAAACAAACTACGTCCAATCTTCTAAAGGAAGAAAATATCTTTTTTTTTGGTGCATGGTAGGGTCCATCCTAGAAAACTTCACATATGAAGCACCTCCATATTACCTGGAGTCCCCAAAACAGGTTGACAACTTTTTCTGCCTCTTTCCCCCAAGCCTATTCTCAGCAGCTGAGACTGTCCTCTCACTGGTACCCATTCATCTCTGCACGTTGCTGAACATTTTGTAAGTGAAATGATCTGATTGAAAATAAACAAGATACTTAGGTGAAGTGTCCAAAAGACATTGCACAGATCCTCTTTAGCGCACAGCCACACAGCCAGGAGAGTCAGTCCAGCTGAGGAGGTGCCAGGGAATAAGGGAGAATTTCTTTAACCAGCTCCGCCCTAAATGATTCACAACAGGCAGAGCTTTTCCTAAATTTTCACAGATGCCCCCCTGCCCACTGTGTGTTCAGCTGCCCATCCTGCATTTATCACTGGGCTACATCTGATGAACCTCCAGCACCAGATCAAACTGGAAAATCAGAGCCAAACCAAGACAAAGGACAGTGGGTATAATTTGACAAATTGTTTTCTTTCTGCAGAGAAAGAATGGTGTTCTTTGAGATATGAATCATAACAAATTAACACAAAACCTCATTTGGTCTGCTTTTCAAACTGAGGGCTTTGACACAAAAGCAAGTCTTTGCAGAGGAATAGCACAGTACAAATGAGCTGCAAAGCAGCAACTCCCCATTTATTGTGAGGCAGGGGACACTAGTTATTCTTCTTCCCTCTTTTTTTTCATTTCAAACTTCTTCATCTAAATCATCATCTGGCTTCTTCCCTTTTTCCTATTTCTGGTCCCATTTCCTTTTCAAGGTTGTTAATAATCAGAGTAGTTGATCTGCTCTTCTGTCTTGCAGTGGGACTTCAATATTGACTGCTGAGCCACATTACTGCTGGCATTTAAAACTACAAGCTGCTCTGGGGCCGTGCAGGAAAAATCGTATCTCTCATGGTTAACTTTCACAGTAGTTAAGAGCCTGTATTAAATTGGTCCATTTGCAATTTTAAACTTTGCATATGCCTTTAGTTAGCACTGCTTATAGATTCTTGTGATGTGACAGTAACAGGCAGGGAGGTGATCTAGTTTTCTACTTCTTTAAATGGCTTTAAACGAAGCTTTTCGTTAAAGGAACCAGTGGTATGGGATGTATAGGAGTCTCCTAATTTCCCAGCTCTGTTTCTCTCCAGGCTTCTGTGGCCTGAGCCCCGAAGACGAGTCTCGGTGCCATAAGCTGATGGACACTCATCAGCTAATAGAATTTGAAGACAGCATTTACATGTATTACTGAAACACATTGTGAATATAATCTCCATATAAGCCTCTTAGAGCTTTCAACATCTGTTCTTTTGACTGACATTTTCCCTGATGCTGTGTTTCACAAATAAATCCCTGAGTATATTATTAATGTAGAAGTGTAAGTGAAGTCTCTTAATGTTGATTTTGTACTTTAAAAGGGTGCTTATATGAAGGAATGGTGTTCTCTATTTTAAGACTACTTTTTGGCCAAGAATACCTTGTGGTTTTCCCCTTTTGAAAAGACTAGCCCGTGCCTTTTATTATTCATTTCCTGACCTCAATCATTTTTGCTACTATAAAGTGCTTTCAAGAAAAATCCCGACATCATTGAGCACACAGAAAAATATACTGACTCCAGCATGGCCAGGGTTTGAGGCTTGATCTCTGGATTATTTGTGACATAACTGTTTTGCAGTAAGTAATCGGATAAGCATCGACATTGGATAAGCATTAGCCACGTCAGTTATGTTGCAATCCATATTAATTCATAGCAAAGAGAGAGATGATATCAATAAAAAGATAACCTGTTTGTAAAAAAGGAAAAATTCAGAAAAACCTCTTCCTATCATAAGATTTTTCTTTGCTGATTACTTAAATTTAGGGGCTGCTACCAATGCATCCAGGCAGCCTTACAGAACCTTTCTCTGGCTCATCTTTTTTGACTGGTCCTTTAAATTCCATAATGTCCAGAGGAGAGTTTCCTTTAAAACAGCTATTTTGTAACTGCTTCTCTACTTCTGCCAGCAGGTAGGACATTTCTTCCAGTGTCTTCTTCCTTTCTGTACTTCTGAAAGGGATGGTATTTTACCGAAAGTGTCTTTCCACTTACCTGCATATTAAAGTATTTAATATAAATTTATGTTTAAAGGTATGAAGCAAAAAAGGATTGTTCATTTTATGTATTCTAGTCAATTTTTTTAATTGAAAATTTTATTTTAAGATTTCTTTCTGAGCCAAAGACTATCAGCTCAGGTAACAGAAAAAGCAAGATGAAATAAACACCTTAAGTAACAAATTTTGTTTTCTGCCCTTTCCCAAAGGCTTAGCCCTCTGGTTCAGCCACTGTAACTTTGTGTTTCACACCATTTCAGCCATTTCCCAGCTTTGTGAATGCTATGGTACAAGTGCCTACAGGACTTAAAGCAAACTTCTGTCTGTCTGTCTTGCAGCAACAGCTGTCTGAAGAGGTGTAAGATAACTTCATAAAAAAAACGGGTCTAGTAATTATTCACCCCCAGGTTCACAGCCAAGCAGCAACTGCGGCCCAAATCACAAAGGACTGAATAAATCTGGTCTTAAGTAAACTTTGCCCTTTCCTGGGATGGCTGGGGACAGTCAGAGAGTGGCTTGTTTCAGCAAGGTGTTCCCCACCAGGCAGGCTGGGGACAGGCTGGTTGCCTCAGCTGCGCACTCTCCATCTACTGGGATAAACATGGAAACTGAGCAACAGACACAGAAGAGAGATTTGCCTCTCTTCCACAACAGCTCAAGCATTTTGGTACACTGTCTCATGATTTTACAACAGTAGACTGTTCCTAGAGATGTTTGGCCAAATTTCCAGTATTTTTATTTCCATCTGTCTAGCATTGTCCATCTACAACAGCAGGAGTTTTGGGTTGTGCCTGATTTCTATTGAGCAACTTTATAAAGGACTGGGATACTTTAAAAATTTGCTGCCAGCCCTGGTGCATGACTCAGCACAGCAGAAAACAACTCACATCTTTAGCTGCCATGGCTGTCTTTAGAGATAAAAGCAATCACTACCAGCAGGAGATGTGTTATCCCTCACAGCATCAGCAATGTATTTATGTAGGAATTATATAAGCCTGTATTAAGTATCCAGAAAACAAGAGACTGTAACAGAACCTTCAGGGTCACAAACGTGAGCTTTTCTTCACAGCTAGAGAGATACAAAACAACCTTTAAAAATAAGTGCACAAATGTTAACAGTTTGACCATAACCTCGTATTTTCCAATGCTGAAGCTTGGAGTACATCCTTAAATATGACGAGCTTCATGATACAAAAACAAGACTTGGCATCACTAGAATTGTGGTAGCCCGTTAAACTGTAGCATTTTATAATTAGGCATCTGGCATTGTCAAATATCCCACCCCTAGGCCCTAAACACTTAAACCCCAGTGGCATCTCACAGACGTGAAAGGGACTCTGTCCAGGCATGGTAGCCTGCTTGCACAGATCTCGTTACATGAACATGGTAATGCTGAGGAAGGAGGTTAAATTAACTAGCTTGGACAGAGCCTGTGCCAGCATTGCCACTGTATGGACTAGCCAGCATATGTCAAATCAAGACAATATTGGTCACTAAGGCCAACTGTTCTGCATTTAGCACATCATCTATTTTACAAGCACAACAGCTCAGGATTACCAGAATGGCTGTTTACAGGTATGAACTCACTAAATTGCAGCTCAAAAATAATTCCTGTTAACATTTGTCTTCATAGCTTGTGCATTTCTCAAAATGCATCTTCATTAGATGATCTAAAAGCAAAACCAGAATCTATAGAAATGAGGAATTTGATAAAAAAATCCAGACAAACTTTAAAAGATAACAAAACTAAAATTAATCAAGTTTTAGTAATAGAAACTATTCTTCATGTGTGTTTATAAAGCTGTAAGTGCTTATCTCAAAAGGCCTTTTTAATTTGCTTTTTTGTTCTTTGGTAATTTTCACAACAGAGAAATGTAAGACTTGGAACTGTGCATGCATGAGTAAATGGCAGATCAGATGCTCAGCTGGTACAAATTTCTGACGTCAGTGGAGCTCTGCCGATACACCACAGCTAAATGTCTGTTCTAATACATCTCCGGACCATTCATGAGCAGGCTGCTTTTCCTTATTGTACCACAAATGCTTACAGTTGCCTAGTGATGGCCTCTCAGTGCATGAGTCAGTGCCACTGGTACCCACTGCAAGTGCCCAAGCCCCTTCTGTTAACCCTTTCGTTAGTATGAAAATGGTCAGTGTTGGGTGCAAAAATCCAGTGGGATTTTAACTGGCTTAAATCCAGTGCAGAGAATGAAAACTATACAGTTGCCTCTCTTATGGTCATTTATTCTTCCTAATGGATTCAGGGGATAATGAATACTTTAGCTCCTGTTTGTAGCAGATAAATGTTCTACAATAATGCTTCTCACTAAGAAAACATAATTTTAACTATGTGAGAGATTAAAAATAACTAGAAAAATATTGTGACAGATGGTGCTGCTCATGCTGCCTTAACATTTGGGCATGTTCTGTTTAATGTTTCTTTCATTCTCCTGATTCAGAACAGAAAATCCAATTAAATTAAGCAAGTTGTTACATTTGTGACATTTTTTTCTTGTTTTGTTCCTTCTTTTACTGATGAAACCAGTGTGAATTTAATGCCCAGTTTAAATGAGGAATAGGAGGCCAAGGAAGTAACGTAGTATAAACAGACATAATGAAGGGGTTTCTGCCACTCTGGGAACTACTGTAGAGGGGGCAGCATGTACTGCAGGCTCTGTATTTTTTTAGTCCTCTACCTCTTGAGGAAATGCAATGAGTTGTGTTAAATTTGTGCTGATTTTTCTTACAAAATATGGTTAGGGTTTCCCAGGGGCAAAAGAGCTACATGACACTGAATTTACACAATATTTTCCTGTGGTTTTCCCCATTTTGGAGGTCTTATGTCTGTCTCTTTGGAAAGTGCAGGGGAGATGTTAGCCACAGAGTCTTACCCTCTCAGAAGAGTCTCCATATCACAGAAGTGAGGTTACACCAGTGAAGCACCAAAGGCTGGAAGGAGACAGCAGCCACCAGGTCTACCTGTCTGTGGTCACTGGTCAGGCGAGAGCCAGGGGTCAGCAACCCAAAGTAGCTCTTAATTGCTCTTCAGACAAGCTCATCCTCTCTGTCTATTCACCAAATTAATTCCTATTTCAGGCTGGTTTAATTAATCTAGGACTGTATTGGAGTCATCCTCTGGCAGTACTTAGCCCTCTCTTAGATATCTACATTATATATTACATCTGAGATCTACAAACATGCTTAAGATAAGCAAGACCAACCTGGTTTAAAGAAAACTCTGGTCCTGCACTTTCTCAGTGTGAAGAATGTTCTTTCCTGTAGGTTTTGTATAGGTTCTTTACTATGGTTTTGGAAAGAGGATGGATAGGAGGAATCTGGGTTCTTTCCATTTGGACTCAAAACATAGCAGCAGACAAGCATGCAGGTGGGAACCATATATAAGGGTTCTTAAACATCACATTTTACTTCCACATGTCAGCTCTACCACACCAATTTTTCCATGGGTATGTTCATGTAAATCTTTCTTGTAACATTGAACTCTCACTCCTTTGAACTAATCCCATAGGTGTCTAGAGGGCTACTACACGGAGTTCAGTTAGTGTTTCTTTAGCTGATGCCTTAATGCTGCTAAGTGGAAAACACCTCTCTGCTGAAAATAAAATTTCTCACTGTGATTGTCTGGTTGTGTAAAGCAATTGCTTGCTGTCTGCACATTTTTCATACAGAGAAATTAAGAAAAATCTACACACGCAAAACAGCAAGGGTCTGTAATTAGTGCCACTCCCACGAGGCCCATGAACGGGTAATGCACAAATTCTCTCACATATTCCTGTCCTCCAGGGTCAGCCTGAGGAAAGATGCAATTAAAGAGTCTATGACCCAGCTGCAGTTTTCATTGTGCGACATCAGAAAGTCACCATGAGGCAACAGCTGCAATTTCCAGTGAAGTTTGCTACTATAAAGTAACATCTGAAGACACTTTGGTCATTTCAGTCATTTTTAAATGTTTTATCTCTACCACTCCCAGAGGAGAATGACATTTCATTCTGTTGCTTTAAAAAAGAGAAAAAATATGCAACAAATCTCTTCGACAGGGAAGAAATAATCCTACAAGTACAAATTTAGCTTTGGTCTCTCAATGTGTCCAGCTCACTTTTAAATAAAATAGTACTCGGCATGAGTGAGTGTCTTCTGATTGCTATAAAACCTAATGCAACTGAAGGCTTGGTAACCATATGAAAACTAAATTCAAATTGCATTGTAACTGGGCCATCTTCACCTTTTATGCTTTTGTTAGTTACATTCATGTATGTATTCCTTAATAGACTGGTAGCAGCACACCTCAGAAAACTCCTTTCTTAGAACTTGTAACAACTGAAAGAAAAGGAGAGGAACTAGGCTTTAAAAAGATTCAGTTAAGTGTTTTCTTTTGCTATTGCTATTGAAGATATCCTTTATTCTCCAGACTTCCAAGATATTTATGTGACACTTCCATGCAGCAGAGTCCGTTTTATTCTATCAAATCAAATGAAAAGGTAACCTGCAGGAATCTAAAAATATATGGTCTCCCTGATATAAATATAAAAATATTTCAAGTGGGTGCAAGCTGCTTTCATCCCTCTATGCCTCTATGCACTTTTAATGTTTGCATTTTCTTCCCTAGATTGCTTTTGGAAGAAGAGGTAGCCTATTGTTAAGATTATGTAGCTGATTTGCTTGTGCCTTTGTCTGTTTGTTGCATGGATGCCTTTCCTGGTGGTTTGGCAGGACTCAGTTTCTATAGCATGGAGGCTAATGATTTTTTTATAATGTCCACAGAGGGAGAGTGATGCATGAGCAGAGTCATAGCAGAAAAGACAAGCACAAAAGACCATGGGTCTATGGGTATCTCATAAAAGTCTCTGGAAATAAGAAATCCTGTCTTCCTGCAGGAAAATTGCATAGAATTGTAGATTCTTTTGGCTGCCAGGGCACAGTGTTGATTCATATTCAACTTGCCATCAACCCAAAACCCAAAGGTTTGCAAGAGGAAAACAAGAAATTATCTTTGCCCTGAACTACAGAGGACTCCTCACAACTGTTTCTGCAGAGATCTCAAATTCCCCTCTCCCAGGTTGAGCTGTAGCCAGAAAATTTTATGCCAGTCTGCTCTGCATATGAATTTGTAATTAATACCACAACAGACAGAATCCTCAGCTGGGCTGCGAAGCTGAAGCCCCTGTTATCAGTGCTGCTGCTCTGAGCCCTGGCAGTCCACCGGCAGCCACTGTTTCCCTTGTGGTCAGGGAGTAATCTCTGGGGCAAGGGCAGGCATTGCGTCCTGCGGTTCGGACAGCACCAGAGGCAGAGGATGGCAGCTGGCAAATTTGTAACAGTCTCTATTCTCCCAAAGGCTTTTCAGTTTGCTTTATGATTGATAACCACTGAAAATGTTTCTCACTGCATTTGTGTGTTCTTTCCTTATTCTTATATGTAGCTCCAGCTCCAGAAGCAACTATAGTGTGACTGGTAGCCTGACACCTCTTCTTTGAATAATTACCTTTCTGGAAAGTGTGAGTTTAGGGGAACAGCCATGTCTCACTCAACCACTCACATATTTTCCTAAATAAGAGCATCAGTCTGAGAGAATATTTTGCATAAGCAGAGTTAATCAGCTCAGTCCTGCTCTTGTGGTCATGGGAAGCTAACCTCTTGCATGGATTTCATGTGATGTACAGAAGCTTTGCCATGAAAAACAATAACAGAAAGCATGTGACTAAAACTTCGGTAAGGAAGCAAATGTTAGATAGTAAATCAATACTAGCACCTTCCACCAACTACTGTGCATTCTGTCAAATATTATTTTCTCCAAGCAAAAAAACCAAACCATTTCTTGTCTGAATCTGTTTTGCTTTTAGGAGAATACTTCCCAATGGTTCTCTGCCAAACAGGCCAGCATCAATGATTTTGCCCCCTCATGAAGGAGCTTTAGTATTCAGCAAAATGCCAATGATTTTCTAGCAACCAAAAGTAATCAGGTATGAGGGTATTTTCCCTGAAGATCCAGCCAGGAGCATATCTATCCTTCATTTTAATGGTATTTCTTTCCTAGTTACTGAGATGTTTTGAAACAGACAGCTTAATTATTACTGATACTCATGCATTCCACACCTCTATGACAAACAATTGTCAAAGGTATCAGCTTGTGCTGCTAATTTATTCAAAATAAAAACAACAGGTGAAACCGACCTTCACATATCTGAGTAATTGTGTCTTGAAAAGGGTTCTTATAGATCTCAGATTCTTAGTGAATCTCATTGTTTACTCTGGGCTACAACATCTGAAGACAGATTTTGTATCTGACTGCTGTCACAGTGACTGAAGTCAAAACATCTTGTTCTATCTTTTGTTTATGTACTGCAATCAGCTCCACAAACCTGTGCAACTTGAAACACAGCTAAAAACAACTTTACATATGCGCTCCCTGCCATACTTTTCTTTTTCTAAGATGTACTATACCAGTAATCCTATCTGACAGAAAAAAAAGCTAGCACTAGATTTGCAAACAAGTGCTAAAAAAGCAGGAGGAAATATTTATTTATAAAACAAAAATCCTTACAAAATTTGCCAACTAGTGTTTTAACCATTATGACTGTGGTTGTGTAAGAAGGCATCTCAGATTGTAATTGGAGCTTATATTTGGGAAAAAAAATCAGCATGCAGTGAGGGAGGAAAACTGGATTTCGCTAGCACCTCTGCTCTGCGGCCTTCTCTGGCACGCACAGTGCACAGGGAGAGCTTTTCGAGAGGGGAGTGAGGAAGCTCAGTCTCTGTGGGTAACTGGAGCAAGGATTAGCGCCGAAGTGTGCTGCAAAGTCCTGCGTAAAGTCCCTATTTGCACCCTGACACTTGCTAAGGGGTACATTTCTTTGGAGATCTAGTACTTTCCTACGGCTGCTGCTGGCTTGTCCCTGTACTTTACTGGAGACCTTGGAGCTACTCCTCAATGGTCTTATCGTTGACTCAGTTTGGAAAACAAGATGAAATTTGATATTCCAGTAACTACATCTACATGAGATAAATTCACTGACCTTTTAATATAAAATTAAGTAGCCAGCTGTAATCTGAGCTGCATATTTCTAATTGATGAAGGAGCTGAAAGAGTAATCTGCTGCTACAAAGCAGGAGAACTGTCAAATGAAGCCAAGGTTTCCGTGCTAATAACCATAGTCCTTAGAGCTGCACCCAGAGTGTTCCCACTCAGCAGAGGCACCAAGAGGACTTGATCCTGCTAAGTGCAGATCAGAAGGGGAATGAGGAATGTGGCTAGCTGGATTCTGTCTTTGCATCCACCAAAGGGGATGCAGTGTCTCTGTAGCTACCTTCATGCAGAGCTGCAATGTCTCCAAGTATGTGTAAGATTAATTATTCTTCTTTTGAAGTCTCCAGATTCCAAGGTGTTATACAGATTTATATTCATTGTTCTTTGTTTGGACAACGGTTTATGGATAGCTGTGCAAACACATGGCAGCCATGTACAATCGTAACACACCCTGCACAGCGTCCACCTCTACCTTATTGTAGCAGTAACAGTCTCTGCAAGTGAGGACCATTTTATTAACTACAGTTCCTGCATTTTAGAAAGTTTTACTGATGTAATACAAACTGGGAGGATAGGAGAGGGACACGCAAAGGTTACAGACAGGCAGTTGAGATAAATGATGACCTGGGAACATTATAAACCCAGGCAAGTATGTAAAAGGAGTATCTGTGTACAAGACTGAACATCTGATTTGAAAGTCGTGTGCAAATTCCTCACAAGAAAATAGTGCTTTCCTGTAAAATACTCTTCCCAAGGAAATTAGAGGCCATATCATTTGGACAAGGGTTACTCACAGTTTTCCTTAAAAAGAATAATATTGGAACCTGGATTCTGCTGTAAAAGTTTATTTCTGTTGGTGAGAACAAGTTCTAGTGGGAAATGCTCTCTCTCATAACTTTTGTAATTTAGGGACAATGTAGACCTTCACTATGCCACAACACGTGAGATTTCAGAGAGCAGAATGAAATTTGTATGTAACATTGGTATATAGATGCTCCTCATCTCAGTCTTTGTTCCTGGTTTAACATTCATATGAAAGCACAGTGTTAACTCATTTTGCATTTTGGCCTCATAAAGAATCTATGTTACTTGTTAAAATGCTACTACATTGTCTTTCAAGCTTGATCATTCTCTAGTTTATTGTGCTCAGCCTCCTGTGATGAGTCTATCCTCTTTAGCACAATGTGCAACCAGAAATTTTAATGTACAATGATCACTTGACTGACTTATCCTCTGAATGAATAAAACCTTTGTTCTTGTGTCTGGGAACTTTTTTAAAAGCTTCTGTGCATGTCTAAACGTTTCCAGTATCACAGCAGTTTGGTTTTATGCTCCATGTAACAATTTTAATTGGAGTAGACTTTATGTTCAGTTTTAAAAGATGGGTTTGGAGGATAATAACATCAACATTATCATTTAATTATCCAGCTTATTTTCTTAAAAATAATAAGTTCAAATTTTTGTAACCAGTGAGCTGTCTGAGGTCTCACACTGACTATCACTACACTGAGTAAATATGTTGGTCATTAAAGGTAAACCATTAATAAAACCGAACAAAGGACACTGTGCTAAGCCAAAACTAGATCCAGATAAGTACTCCTGATATGTCAAAAGCCATTTCCACCACATTACTTAGTTCTGACTTCACAGAGTAGATGACAACTGATGACATTAACTGTAAAACCTGAAAAGATGGCCCCTGGCTTGCCCAGCTGTTCATCCAGCAGATGCTGGGCTTGGATGTAGGAGGAGAGAAGAACAAGCAAAAAATTTCAGCGACTTCAAAGGAGTCGGTGCTGCACAAGTTCACAAGATATGTTGTGTGGCACCAATCTCTGCAGGAATGCAGAAATTCACAATATAACTAATCCACTATCATCTGCACAGACCAGCTATTATTCTATTTTAGGCTTTGAAAAATAAAATATCTTCTCATCTCCATGTTGCTCCTAGATCCCTGATAACAAGTAAAAATGTCAATTATCTGGAGTGCTTAGTTATCATGCTGCAAATCTAACATTATGAGATCAGCATATGCTGAATAAAATTGCTTTAGAGTTACAGGAGATTGCTGAGAGCTAAAAGACCCTCAGACAGAGAAGATTGGCTGCATAGAGGAGACTTCATTTTTATCCTTGCACACTGCATAGAACAAAAAGTAATGGACATAAACTGTTATAAAGATTTAAGTTGAAAATAAAGAAAATATTCTATTGGTAAGAATATAAGAATGGGATCCAACTGTAAGGTAGCCTTACCATCATTTCTGTTTTTTAAG
This sequence comes from Dromococcyx pavoninus, assembly GCA_033558185.1. Classification (NCBI taxonomy): domain Eukaryota; kingdom Metazoa; phylum Chordata; class Aves; order Cuculiformes; family Neomorphidae; genus Dromococcyx; species Dromococcyx pavoninus. Next base: position 117,991 of record JAUMJL010000389.1, on the reverse strand, counting down.
AACAGCTTAGAATGACAAATTATTCCTGACAATTCTTTAGGTATAGTTCATTCTGCCTAAGGGGGGAGAGATGGACTCAATACTTCTCAAGGTCCTTTTAGAGTTATTTTTTATGATCTTAGGATATCACAGCTGCAGATCTCTAAGGCTTCTTTCAGTTTTGGAAAATATCTATATTTGAAAGTCCCCATCAGAAAAGAGACCAGTATGTAATACTTTGAGGGGAAAGGATTTATCAGCTCTATACAGCACCCAGAAAACAAAGTTCTTGCAAAAATTTTGCTGCTGTTGTACTGAGAACATAAATAATAAGATGACATATGAGGAAAGAAGGGGAGAGGACTCCATTATACAAACTCCACTCCATTACAAACCACACATGATTTTGGACAGGGTAGCAAATACTCTGCAAATTATCAAGTCCTGAAAGAATATATGGTATGAAACCAAGGTAGATGATAATGAGACATTCTTGCAACTCTCTGATTAGTATACAGCACCTCATCTTTCAAGCTGAGATTTGATTCCTGCTGAATGAGTTTATTTCAGTTGAAGAGTAATGTATTTAGCCTTTCAGCTGTTAAATCACTATGAAAAAATAAAGAGGTCTTATTTGTACATTTTCTTTTTCTCCTAACTGCCTGGCAATTTTAATTTAGTTCCTGGACTACAATTTATAGTGTATAATGAGCTATAAAAGTTCCTAAGTAAAAATAATTTCAAGAAATATTTTGGTTGAATCAAAAGCTTTTAAACAAGGAGTTTTAAAAGTTTTCAGGGTGTATAATTTAAGCCTTCCTATTTCAGACACTATCATCAACAGACAGTCATTTCTCAGAACCTGCAATATTTCTAATTTCAAAATTTCTAGTTCATTTCTAGTCCAATTTATTTAGAATTTCCACTTAGTGAAACTTGTCCAAATAAAACGCCTTTTGCCAGAATAGCATTTAGAATACCATTCATTTTTGCAGCAAATATTTCAAATATTTATTTTCACCTTGCAATTAGATGGAGAAAAATTATTTCCTCATATATTTCTCTTTTTCTTCTTTTGTTAATTAAGAAAATAATAGCCCCAGCAGGCTTTAAAAAAAATCATATCATTAAAATTTTCAAGTAAACCACTTTCAAACCACCGGTTTTATTCATTCTGATAGGACTTTTAGTAATCATTTTCAGTAATATATGTTTCCTCTTCTGTTAAAAGACGTACGCACACTGATGATGGTGTTTAGATGAGGGAAAATGTCACCTCATGAATGTATCTGTTCTACATAGGGGAATCAAAGAAATAAACCTCATGTGGCTGACTAAAAGCCCATGGGCCATAGTGGCTTTGTGCGTCTGACAACTCCAGAGTCTTCCCCACCAGCTGTGAATAAAAAAAATAAAAAGCTCTTGAAATACCTCTAAATAGAGCTTGAGAACCTCAGTTCTCAAAAATAAGTTATTTCATAATGGAAGATGACAGAATTTGTGGCTGTCAAGCAGGTGATATAAACTTCATTATTGTGAAAGATTCTTTTCTTGGCTGGAATGATGTAAACGAGACCCAGAGTCAGCAAGCAAAGTGCCTCGCGCAGGCTCCTCTAACAGATAAGTTTTAGTAGGACTTTTCCAAAGCAAAACCAGTTCCGTAAATTTTGCATTTCATATTTTGATCGTTATCAGAAAATTGCTAGTGAATAATTATTTCCAGTGTTAAATGGATTTTCTGAAAACATGCCCCTACATACTTCTTTGGACAACAAAACACTGTCTTGGATGATCCACAGCTACCCAGATTTGGGTGACTGGATAATACCCAAATATCATTCAGAACTTCAACTGAATAGTGGTCACTTCATAAAGCAAAAGCACGGGCACCATCTCAGCATCTATCTGGGAACATTGTGGTGAGAGAAAATGTTCTTGTTTCCACCCAGTATAAAACTGCCACCCTGCACTAGCTGTTTCTGTAGACAGTGCACCAGAAACTGGCAGAGCTCAGATCAGGGATAGAGAGTGGTTTTTCATGGAAGGGTTATTGCTGACAACACGAGAACAATAAATTAGAGTCAAGAATAAAAGAAGACTTTAAGGGCCCCGTGGCACCATCTTAAAATAATTTAATATTCTGAGATATTTCACATTGTACTGTATCTACATGCCATTTATAATCCAGACAAAGCAATATCCAGAAAACAAATGAGGTGTAATTTTCATGCTAATTATGCAAGATGCATTTATCCTTTTGTCATATTTATTTTCATATTGCATCTTTAAGATATAAAAAGACAATGATATTAAAACACACAAATTACTTTTTAACTTTGTTTTGCCTTCTGCATGCCTTCTGTTTTGCATAATATTTCCTAGCTGACATTTCATCCTGTCTTCTCACTTAAATTCCTAGATGACAGAGTTATTTATTCCCTTAGCCAGACCCTGGGGGTTTCTTTTCAAGCCTCGCTCAACAAAACCTTGAACGAAACGTATGAGTGTTCTCAAAAAGGGCAGGAAGAGAAATTAGAAGGTCTAATATTGTCTTGCTTGAGAGTTTGTAAATCAGGGGCAATATAAATGAAGTTAAGGAATTTACCAGTCTTACAGTGATGATGTGACAACAAAGAATTGGATTAAATGGTAGCATTCATACAAAATCATGTGACATTGACCAATGCTTTTTCATTGTTTCTATGTTTTTCTGAGGCAAATTACTTTTTAGATTAAACCTGGCAACCAGTTCTTGAGTCAGGATATAGTAAGAGCCATTTTAATAACATTTTTCATAAAAGAACACGAGCTGAAAATGTTGTAATTTATTTATCAATGTTCTTTAATATTTTAGGCAGGTCATGCGATCATTTTTATTTATTTATGTATTTAAGAATTTATTAAATATGCCTATCGTCCTTTCTGGGTGAGTCTACAAAAATGATATCACAAGAAACTTAGGCTGAGCTGATGTGTCTCACTACCAAATCTTCCTTCCCAATCTGTCCCAGTAATTCGCCCACCCTGAACTGCTTCTTTGTAGTCATGACATTCAGATCTTGTCTGGAAGCAGGGAAAGTGAATTCCATATATGAGAGCTCAGGACTGAAAAACTACAAACTCTTGAATTACATTTCCCACAGGATCCATCTAGACTAGGAGAAATTCCTAGTCTACCTGGAACTTGATCATCTTGTGCCTAGCAGGTGAAGAAAAACATGGGGAACCGATCCACATCCACAATGATGCTGAAAAAGTGCTGAGTCTCAACCAGAGGCCTGGGTAACGTCTTACTTACATCTAAGAAGAATCCTTGGCTTCATTTCATAAAGGGCAAAAAACTGCAAGAGTTTATGTCAGCATATTTGCTGTTTATCCCATAATCATTTTTTCTCAAAAAGTGGTACAAAATCCTGAATCTACCAATTTCCTTGTTTAGATGGACTGGCACTGCGTCTACTGAGAACTGCAAGTTTTGCTACTGTTTTCCTCTTCTTTAGAGACATGTGCTGAAAAAACAGTACTCATAGAAATTGGGCTAATTGGACTAGATTACAGTTACACTCCCAGAATTATTGCTGAGCCAAAGTTTGATGCAAATTTCTATTTCTGGTTTTTATATGCCCCATCTCAGCATCATGACAATTTTCACATCTGTTCATGTTAAGACAGCAGGACTATTAACATATCCTTCCCTTATTCTGAAAATAACCTACTTGAGACACAGCCTAATCTGCAGCAGAACCACAGCTGTGGATGAGAAACCATACACAATGTCAAAGGTTCAGATGAGCAAAGCCAAATGAACATAGCCCATGACACGTCCCATATTACAGTTATCCTCATGTTTCATAGCAATTTGAAATAGCACATAAGACAGCTGGCAAGGATGATATTGGGACTTGCTCATCTAACCAGTGAGCTACAAACAGATGTTGTGCATGAAATAGGAACCACTGCTGCTGACACATCTCACATGCCAGACGGTGGGGCAAAGTGACTCAACCTGACATGAAGAGGAAATTGTATGTGACATGTCCTTCATTTCAATGAGTAACATGTCACTTCTGGCCTAACTTTTCATCTGAAACATCAAATGTTATTTGACAGGACATACATGTGATTTCTGGGGTGGTAAAAGTCTGCTTTATATATATATATATATATATACACACACACATACACACACCAAGTATAATGAGAGGTACAATGACTATGTGTCAGAAAAACAGGATTTCTGCACTTCAATGTATTATTGGAATCCCTTACCAGGATTTTAGACTATTTGTTCTTTGACTACACTATGTTAAACTAACATTTCTTATAAAACAAGCATCAATAATAGTATTCCAGAATGGTAATTGCAAATCTTTCAATTCTTTCTCATAAATCACCGGCTTTCTTCCAACAACATTGTTTATAACTGAAACCATTTTTCTACATTGATCGGCATGTAAGAGATAATGAAAAACTGTGTGAGAAACGAGGAGACACCATGAATTACACAGGTATACGGCTGCAGCAGCACAGGATTTGGAAGTCTCCTCCAGACTTTGGTCAGCTGCTTATCAATAACAGTGCTTGCTCATTGTCTTGGTTTAAAGGAAGAATAAGATGTCTATCAGGGCTTTCTCCCACATGAAAATCACCACAATCCTTTTGCAATTAACAGACCTTAATCGGATTGGGGGGGGGGGAAATTGGGTAGGAAAAGATAACAGTTCTCAACTGCAAATATATATATATAACCGAACAGACAGCAACGCTGTAACCCACCCCTACAAACAAGTTAAGTCCTATCTTTGCTCCTACGGTGCAGTTATATTTCAAGGACAGCAAGAGCGCTGCCGCACCCCGCAGGGGCTGGGGGTGATGATGCCGAGGGATGCCCGGGCGGGGTGATGATCCCGAGACTTTCCTCGTCTTCCTATCTGAGAGGGGGAAGGGAATGGGAAGGGGAGTTCAGAAAGCCCGCAGAGAAATCCGGCTGGCGCTGGGCGCTCGGCTCCCCTCTCTCCAAGGGAAGCGGCACCGCGAACGGAGCGGGGCTGACCGAGCCGAACGCTCCTCTCCGAAGCCACCGCACACGAGCCCGCGCTTTCCCTTTCCCGCCAAAGCGCGACAGGAAGTGCCCGCCCCGGAAGCCGCCTCCCCCCCCTCCCGGGGCGCCCCCGAGCGGCGCTGCCCCCCCAGCACTCGCGGCCCCGGCGGTGCCCGTCCCGCAGCGCTCCGCGGGTCGGCAAGGGCAGAAAAAAATCTCAGAAAGACCTGGAACTACAACACTCATGTATCTGGTTACACAGTAACAGCTTTCTTTTCCAAACTGAAGATTCCAAATCTGAGAGGAAAATGGCATTTTACAGAAATGACAAAATCATAGAGCTCAGAACAGCTGGAAGTAGTCAATAAGTTCCTTTCACAATGCAATTTCTCCAGGTAGACAAGTGCTCTAGTCGCCGTGGGCAAAGTTATAATGATGTGAACGAGAATAGATTTTCTCTGAAATCATGCATAGGTATAGTTTGGTCCATCCTTTCACTCCTAACCTGTGAGTCTGTAAGATCTTTTGATAATAATGCTTACACACTGTGGAACAGGCTGACAACCAGTGAGCAAGATGAGCTCAGTGCACCAGAATGCAATAGGACTGCACGCAGCTCCTTGCAGACAGCATCTACCTTTGTGTTAGATGTTTTGGAAGAGATTCACTTGTGGACACTTCCAACTGAAAACAAATATTATTTTTTTTAAATAGGCAACCTCACAGAGAACTTCATCCTAGTGACCTTGCTTGTGTGACAGATTTTTTCATTCTTTTAAGATCACTAGAGACGGTAAAGAAAGAGGAATTACCCCAGAACATCTACCCTGAACAGGCTAGGGTCTGAAATACAGACAACTCATTCAGCAAAGTACTTGATCATGTGCTGAAATTCAAATAATTAAGAGCCCACTGTTGTCTCAGAAATCTGCAGTTTACATAAAGCTTTGTGGGCTTTGCTCTTTAAAAAGCTGTTTAAAAGGTGCACTTCCTCCTGGCTTCTCAAATTAAAGGTTAGGAGAGAACAGAATGATTTCAATTGGTAAGGATTAACATCTTGGCCAAGAGTAAATTGCAAAATACCCACCCACATTCCTGTTGCTCACTTATGGATATAAAAGGCCTATAATAAACAGAGAAACCTGGGAAAGAAGGTCTAATGGCAGTGTAGCACCTCAAATAGTTTGCACTCAATAATTGACATTTTTCCTTGACGCTTTGAATTATCAGATATCCTCAAAACATATGCAACAGAGAACAAAGCAGATTTAAAATGTTAACAGGAATTTTACTATTGGAACACTGACAGTATGCATGTAAGCAGGAAGCCAATGGGTACCAAAAATTGGGTGAGGTTTTTTGTTTAATTAGTCCCAGCTATTGCACCTTTCCACAGCCAAGTGTTCCCCAAGCTCCACAGCTGCTCTAACCACATTTTTCTTTTAAGTTTCATCTGAGAGGAGATACTTGATTCCAGGACATGTGGCCAACCTTAGTGTTAGCTACTAGGATCTCTGCTATTAATGATTCCCAAATCAGATGGCTCTTGCGGCCACTAGCAAAAAGTAGCAGGAAAACTGGAAACAACAGCATTTTCATTCAGAAAGTTCAAGATCCCAGAAACTGCACATCACTTGCAAATCACCAGGTGTCAGTGTTTCAGAAAAAAAAATCTTTGAAGGTTTTCTGATTCATGGCAAACTGAAAACATCAACATTGCAATCTGATACCAAACCTGATCCTAAAATATGTAAATATCCAATGAGTCAGAAATCAAATCCAGCAGACAGCTCTCTAGTTTTAACTTTCTCAATGCCAGTTACAGAATTTGGACTTGCGAATAGTCATGTCTTTTCTTCCATATCATTCAGAAATAAAGACATTGTGATCGTGCAGACAGGTCATTAAGCCAGACAACTCTCCTTTGCTTTCTGTCTTGTTATTTATTTAATAAATAAAGAAATATTTGAAATAATGAGATATTGTGTCCTATGGACATATACTTTATCATACACTCAATCTCAACCTCTTATACAATAACATCAATATTTGTTTTAAAACATTTTAGGGAATGGGAGCATTAACAGCTGATCATGTTGATTCTCTGGTGTCTAATAATAGTCATACTGCAGACTTTTTCTTTGACCAATTCTGACCTATCTTCTCTATTTAGTCCTCTGCTTTTACAAAACCTGTGGCAATATGATTATATGGACCTGTATCCATCTGCCAAATGTAGCTGAAATTTACTCATGAGTTAAAAAAAATCGAGAGGGAAAAGAAACACAAACAGATACACAGATGGCCTGATTGTTTAATTCTTCTTTCCTCCTGAAGATAAGATTTACAACTGGTGATGTACAAGACTAATGTCTAGCAATATGCCATGGGAATGGGTCTAAGTGCTTGAAGCATGATAATATATTCCTCTTAAAATCTAACAAGTGGAGTCAATGTTGCAGAACACTTTCCAAAATAGGAAAGTAGTCTGTGAAATACCTTAAGAACATGTGCCCCTTGAAATTCAACTGTGGCTTTTAAAAAGAGATAGTCTAGAAAAATGAAGGATAAATAGAACAGGAACCATTTGCCAACTGGAAATGGCACAAAGGGAGCATCAGCCTCTGCCGGTCTGTCTGGGTCACTGCTTCCTGCAGTGAAATACAGCAGCTATTTACATCTGTCACCATTTATAGAACATGTTAAACCACAAAATAGTCTTGAGGTAATGTATAATGATTTCCCTCCTCAGTTAAAATTGGCTTTGAACAGCTGCCAGATAGTTATTAAAACATCCTATAACCAACAGATTAGAAATCACCCATGCACAAAAATAATTCTGCAAGTTGAGTAAGTATTTTCTCTTTCTGAATTAGCAATAAAATATTAACAAAAACTTCTTATCAGTGTAACAGTGCACTGGTTTTGGCTGGGCTGGAGTTAATTTTCTTTACACCAGCTTGTAGGGTGCTATGTTTTGTATTTGTGACCAAAGCAGTGTTGATAACACACCAGTGTTTTGGCTATTGCTGAACAGCATCAAGGTCTTTCCTGTTTCTCAAGCCTCCCTGCCAGTGGAGGGGGTTGGGCGGGGACACAGCCAGGACAGCTGACTCCAACTGACCAAAGGGATATTCCGCACCATATGATGTTGTGGTCAGCAATAAAAGCTGGGGGAAGAACGAAGAAGGGGGAACATTTGGAGTTACAGTGCTTGTCTTCCCAAGTTATATGGGATGGGGTCTTGTTTTCCTGGAAATGGCTAAACGCCTGCCAACTGGAAGCAGTGAATGAATTTATTTTACTTTGCTTGCATGTGCAGCTTTTCCTTTACCTATTAAACTGTTTGTATCTTTAACCACAAGTTTCCTTACTTTTGCCTTTCCAGTTCTCTCCCCCATCCCAGGCAGGAAAGCGAGTAAGCAGCTGTGTGGGGCTGAGCTGCCTGCTGGGTGGGTTAACCCACAACAAGCAGTTTTTAGTCCATTCAGCTTGATGAATTGACTCAACATTTTTCCAGCTGTCTTAGAAACAATTGTTCCATTATATTGAACAAATAAATGAAATAGATGGAATATATAATCAAAGTGTGTCATGAAGTAGTTCTTGAAAGAAGCTGGATTCTTCAACTAATTCAGAATATATGTTCAGTTAGATCCATGGAATATTCATAAACCATGCCTCATAATGCCTTCAGTAACTGGTAGCTGATTCTTTCATTTTTCTTATTTTAATGAAATACCCCACAATGTTAATAAATGTATCCAGTCAATAAAATATAGAAAGAAATGTCTTCAAGACAGATGGGTGAAAAGGTTACTCTGCCTGCAATTGATTGCCCAGCAGTAAGTATTGCTTATTAGGGGAAAAGGTGCAGTATTCTGTATTTTAAAAAAAGCAATATATATGCTCTGATGAAAAAGATCAGAGACACACTTGATGAAAATGACTTGAAACACACGGGGGCTCATGTCATGCTGGCTTCTCAAATCTTACTGAATGTTCTAAGACATCAAACAAAAGCAAGGACATGAGCTGTCCTTTGAATTTATTTTTTTAATGTGGCCTCCTTTAGTAAGTCTACATTGGACATGATTCTGACCCTTCAGGCTGTGGAAGTGAAGGAGTGTTTGGCTGGTGGGTCCCACAGCTGCTCTCTGCATTCTGCTGCTACTCGCAGGCCGAGCAGTAGAACTGGAGGCAACTCAGGGAACAAGAGAGCCACGGATGTGGGAGGAAAAATGGACCCAGGAATCTGAAAGGCAAGATTTGGGCTTTGCTCCCTCATCACTGGGATATCTATTAGGTATTCCAAGAAACAGTCCCAGAGACATTTCCTGAACAGCAAGGAACCTGGCTCCCTCTAGGATTTCTTTGAGATGTAACTCTTTATTTCTTAGACTCGTTTTAATAAGAATGGAAGCTGTCACCCAAATATCACCATGTGGCAAGGACACTCTCCTATATGTAGGAGTTGCTGCTGCAGACAACCTTAGCCAGAGGAATACCTGAGATAGAGGTCTCTTACTCAAAGAAGACATATTTAAATGAAAGGAGGACAAAATCAAAGTCTACACATGAAGTTCAGCTTTTGAGCTCTGCTATAGCTCTAAATAGACATGGAAGCTAAAGAGAGGCTTTCCCATACATCTCTCCCTTTGACACTTCCAGTTGCCTGAGACCTACTCACAGCACCTAACGTGAGGCAGGCAGTGCTAAAAGGCACACAAACCAAAGTCTGGGGATCCAGTACACAGGGAAATACCCCAGGCCCAGTAGTGAAATGTGGCAGAATCCAGGGTGGAATCTGGTCAGTCCCATTAGACTTCCTTCCACATCCTTTTTGGTCCTCCAGACAACCACCCTTGCTCTACTTTCAGGATGTGTTTATTTCATAACCATTTATCATTTGGGTTTCTGGTTTTCATCCAATCACAAATACTTCCTTAACAGGATAGAAAATTGTCAGATTGCACTTAGTTGGAAAAAATAAAGAAACTGGAAAAAAAAGAAGCTGGAAGTGAAACTTTTCTAGCTTGTCCCCAGACTCACAGCAGAGAGACACCATAAAATCCTCAGTGCTTCCATGTCCCTCCCATCAGCAGCCTGGGGGAACACTCGAGAGTAGCTTGTGTTATAGGAGTTATAATATTTTAATGCTTATCTTTGGGCAGAAGCCTTCTTTATAATTTTTTCCTTCTTTTTTTATTTGTACTTGCCAAAATGCCAGTGATATTGTTACCAAAACTTTACAGTGCTCCCTGAGGGCAGGAGCTAATACAGCCATAGTCATTTTATGCTGGATGAATGCCCAATTGTTCTCACTAGAGATTATTTTAACCCTCACTATTAACAACCAAAAGCATTTAAAAAAGAAAAATGCACTTGAAAGTCTGTCATTTTCTGCCAAAAACTTTATACAGGAAAATAGATTTTGTTACTACCAGTTTTCCCAAGTGTCTCAATTACCTGAAAACACTACTTAGTTTAAATGCTACAAGTGAATGTAAGAGATAAATAAACAGTGAAAGTTGACAAACCTCAAATTGAGAAATCTTACTATAACTTATAGATAGCTCAAGTAGTCTCTAATACTTGAGCTTAGGCAAGGAAAATATGGACACCATAAGCACTTGTGCTGCCCTTGCTCATTGTGGTTACCTGTTCCCAGCTTGATCACAGCCCTGAAAGCAGGGGACTGTTCAGACAAATAATGTTGGGCATGTATGTAAGAGTTTAGGTAAACAAACAAGAGGCTGGTGCTTAACAAGTACTTTAGTTTGGCAAGTCCCATACTGAAAAAAAGTGAAGACTTAATTTCTCTTTGATCATGGATGATTCTCATTACATCCCATCACCCATGAGGCCTACCCACCAATTTGGACCTGCTTCCTCTGGCACTATTTTTTTTCAAAGGTTCAGACCGAGACTTGGACTCTGTTCTCTTCCCAGTCCAGGTGTAACAAAGCCATCATTGACTCCTGTGATGACTGCACACACTGGCACAATGAATCACTATCTCCTTGAAGATTCTTTTAACAGCTACTCAGAACAACAAGAACAAAGGTTGCATCAGTTTACTTTGGTTTATCTACACGTATGAGGTTCAAGAGAGGTCCAAGACATAGGGCTAGTAATCAAAGATGAGACCTGCCTCCAACATGCTGAAGTATTCTAGCTATAGGCACATTTCTAGAATAGAAGTCAGTTCAAAGCTGTAAGCATAATGAAAGCAGAATATGACTCCCATAGGGAGTTCTCATGTAGGCATCAAGGATAACTTTCTTGCAACGGCCAAATCTTACCTACTTTTTGACTTGTGTAATCTCACTTGTGCTTTAATTAATAAAACAAGTAGGATTAGTACCTTGGTATTATGAAACAGACCTTGTGTTTCATTGACATACGCCTGTAACAGCAGCTACAAATCGTCTGCCAGTAATCAGGCATTCTCATGGATCTCTCACCACAAAACTGGCATACGTTACAGAACAATGAAGGTAATGATCAGCACAGTAGTCAATTATGAGAAAAAAACCTTACTGCTTTTGGTTTTCACCAATAAGATATTTTCATCATTAATTTCAAATATTACAGATTGAATCAGTTCATTTCTGGATAAAAATTCAATCTAATCCACAGTCTAAGCAGGGAGATTTTCTCAGACTGATAAAAACAGTGGAGCTCTGAAGCCTTCTACAGGGAGGATTCCACAGCCTTTGAAGATCTAAAGTTTGTCGCTTACACACAGGTTATTAATCTAAGCCTTCAGGCTATATGATGAAACAGCCTGGCAAACTAATTTTCTGTGTTTGTGTGATGGGCTTGTTTTAACCACACTCTTGCCTAGTCATTGCAGTTCTAAGGAGTAGCACAAGGCCAACCTGCTCCCCAGATCTGCAGATCAAGTGCCCATTCAGAGGTTAGGGGGTAGGGTGTCAACTGTTAATACCCACATTTGAATTTAGTCTTTGGGATTCATAGCAATTCCACATTTTCATTTGTTTACCTGAGTTAAGTTAATTTTTATGTGCCTCATTATTAGCTTTTATTACAGTAGGTTAGTAAGGAGGCATAATAGCATGAGATGGAAAAGCTCACATTTTAGGCCACTACAGTTTGTCCAACACACTGAAATTTGCTTTCCCTTTTCTGTTTTTGACAAATGTATGACAAGTCCAGTCTCTGCATGGTATTTGCCTCTTGCACAGAGGTTCCTGCACTAGTTATATAATAATACAGCACATGTAGTACATACAGTATTCTGTTTATGTTGTTGTGAAAGAGAAAGTAAAACCACCTACATCTATTGCATATAAAAGTAAGTTTATCAGTGGCAAAAAGATCTGCAGAATATTTATAGAGATCAAATTGGCTTTCTGAAGTTTTTTACATTAGTAATAACAGAGTCAATAACCTTTCTACGTATAGTCAGTATAAGAAAAATGCTCTCCTAAGAAGAGGACCAACAAAAAATTGTGTGGGCTGTTCAAACTCTGTGTAAAACCTAGTTGGAGGAATTAAGAGTTAGTTAGGAGGACTGGGTAGTATATTAAGCCTCTGGAAAGGGTGAGCGGTCCTAGTTTAAGCTGGGATAGAATTCATTTTCTTCCTGGTAGCTGGTATAATGCTGTGGTTTGTACTTAGTAAGAGAATAATGATGATAACACACTGATGGTTTTAGTTGTTGCTAAGTTCTGTTTGTACTATCTCAAGGATGTTTCATTTTCCCTTGCTCTGCCACCAGGGAAATGCACAAGAAGCTGGGAGAGAGCATAGCTAGGGCACTGACCCAAGCTGGCCAAACAGACATTAAATACCATATAACACCATGCTCAGTATATAAACTGGGGAGTTAGCCTGGATGGGGGGATTACTGCCTGGGGACGGGCTGGGCATCACTCATTGGGAGGTGAGCAATTGTGTTGTCCATCACTTGGATTTTTATTCTATTATTATTATTTCTCCCTTTTGCTGTCCTATTAAACTGTCTTTATTTCAGTCCACAAGTTTTACTTTTTTTCTGATTCTAATCTCCATCACACAGGGGTGTTGGGGGAGGAGTGAGAAAGTGGCCACATTGTGATTAGTCGTTGGCTGGGATTAAACCCCGACATGAGTGTAGCTGTAGGGATGTCTGTGCCACACTGACAGCATTTCTAGCAGCCTGTGCAGGCATACTTGAGCATCATCTCATCTCCTCCAGTGCCCACCTATGACAATGAAGCCATGGAAACAGTGGCTTCAATGCCAGCTAGATGAGGTACATGGACACCAGCTACTTATCCTAGCAGCTATACCACACAATAAAGGCTGTGCTGATGGATCTTGGCCACTTGGTTCTCACCAGACTAGCTGGATTAATACACACATGGGAGCTGTAATCATCTCTTTGATTGCAGTATAATTTTTGTTGATATGCTAGGCCCTTGTCCCAGACATAGAATATTCTCTGGCTCTACCCAGCCACAGGCTTGGGAATCAACTTTCAGGGTTATGGTAAGAAAGCAAAAACAGGCACTGGCTCATATCCCCCTCATTCTGGAATCAGATGGTCTACTCAAGGAGGGAGCTTCTGTCACATGGTGCAACATACTCTGTATAATATTAAACAACTTTTGTATAGATACCATCTTGCAGCTGTATTCTCAGAGAAGACAAAAAGTGTACAAATAATATGGTCACTCTGAGTTCTCACTAGCTCTTACACTGCAAAGGGCCATACTAAAAATTATAACAGGTTAATCCTCCCCCTGTCCTCTTTTACACCACAAAATTGTTGTTGTGGATCGTACATCTGTTTATGTCGAGATCATACATTAATTTATCAATTGAATTATAGGATAGGATTGCCCGCAATAACAAGGGATTGGATTTGATGACTGAATAAGCCTTTATGAATCTTTGTTTACTTTACCGCTCAACGATTTAGCCCATCCACTGTCTGACCTGAATTCCATGGGATTTCTCCACATACTCAGTTTACATGAGAAGCTGCATACACTGAACGAAACCTTCATTACCATTGGAACTTCCTATCCTTTTCTTTTGCCTTCACCCTTTCCCTTTGATAGCTGGATGTGCTGCTTTACTTAAGAAACTCAAAATGCCCTGGCAGGAGGGAGACATAACACAAGTACGTGCCCTGAATAAGGAGACTTGTGAGTGCAGCTCTGGCAGCACATCTCGTTCCCGAGCCTCAGCACCTCTGCCACGGGCATGACTGCAGGGCTCATCAGGACAGACTTAGCATGCACAGACAACACCCTGTGCACAACAGTGCAACTATGCAAAAAATTACCTACTCAGGGAACAACCTTAGAGCAGTAAGTTCTTTCCCTGCTTAACAGGAATATGAAGACATAAGTCCTTAAACAGAAAATGTTAACAGTCGGGGTCACTCTGCTCCTTCCCTCCTTATCCTCTTTTACTGTCTCTTAAACCTGATGACACCTGTTTACAAGTGTTCAGTGAACTCAGCAATCTCACACATTCTTGTTTGGATACTTCTCTTGGCTGAGGTGAGCAATGTGATAAAAGCATTGTACGTAGATCCACGGAGAGATGAAGGTAGATTTTAAACATGAAGCTAGGTTAGAGAGATAAAATGACAACGTAAAATCTTGTGTTCTGTCTGGTTTAGAATGGAGCTCTCCCATATTCACTACAGCATTTTACTTTAGAGGTCTCAAATGAAGAAATTCTGCATCGTACACTGGGAATTTGTGACATCGACACACACAGAACTTCAGCCAATAACAGAAGCTTCTCATCACTAAAAAAGCTGCCAAAACCCACAAAGCTAAACGGGATATTCAGACTAGCATCAACTAAAACTTTCTCGTTCCCCACTTCCCCAGCACTGCTTTGACACTGTGCTTAACAATGTGATATTTTCATGCAAGCCTTACTGCAGTAGTAACAAGGCCAAAAACATTAACACATAACTAAAAAAGCATTGGATCCTCATCATTTACGGTGATATCAGAATAGTGGTTTGGGGTTTTTTTTATGTGCAATTATTAATCTATTCTGTCTTAGGAATAGTTCCTCGATGCTGTTAAGGCACCTTTGTAAATTTAATGGATTCACTGTGCATAATTAAACTTGAACACTACAAATGATTTTTATAAAGATTCCTTCTCGTTGGTTCTCTAATAATCTCTAATAATCTTAAAACACAATGACAAATATAACTTGGAACGTGATATCTCGGGTCACTTCTTCATACAATAGTGCTTTTGCCTAACAGCCTTGACACTGTCTGAGATGAGTCTGTTCTGCCAGCCCGCCTGCAAGACCGGAGCCAGTGGAAGTGGTCTGGCATGTCAGAACATTTTGCATTAACAGTGGGAAGTTTTGCTAGCCCTCTATTATGTTCTGTTGCAACTTTTTGGCATATCCGCTGACTTGAAGTGGGGGAAAAAGCTTTTAACCCCAACACTGAATGCATATCAGCTGTCTTCTTCAAAGCTTGTATTTTGGGCCCTATCTACAAGCCGGGCTTCGGCATGATAACAGTTGCATTTCTCTGCACATCAGGGACTGCTGCACAGGAAAACGGGTTTAGTCCCAGAAAGGAGAAGACCTGGAGATGCTGCTTGGATCCTGCAGGCATCAGCACTAGCAGAATCAGCCCAGCTCCCAGCTGGTTCATCCTGCTTGGCAGTCTTGCACGGGTTGGTCCTGACATTTCCAAGAGACAGGAGCTTGCCACCCTCTTTCTTCTTGGCCTGCATGAATCTACTGCCACTAAGAATCCAGCTGCACAAGACCTCCTGTGCAAATTAAAAAGCATTGCTTCTGGAACCACCATAAAACGGAATTGGTGAAAATCCTATTGCTAATTCCCTTTAAAATGCTCATAAGAGATAGGCATTTTAGTGAAATTACAGAAAGACAAAGACATGCCTTTTCACCCATTCTCAACCACTGGCAGAACCACTAGAACGCAGAGGATGCTTTGTGATTTAGTACGTGTCTGTCAGCTCTCTCAGTGTGGGTTACAGGCTATCCTGTTAAGCATTAACATGCCCATGTCCATTTAGAGTGCTGCCACCACCACATCTGTTTGGAGAACACCAAGATTTTTTTTCATGGGAATGAAAAAAATTGTTTCCATTAGGCAAAAGGAAGACATTTCATTTTGGGTCAGTTCACTGTTCGGAAAATTCGTCCTAACCGTTCACTTAAGTCACCAAACCAAAATTAAGCATTCACTCAGTTCTTCCAAGGGCCTCCCTGACGTGCTAGAAGGCTAATTTAAATAGTGTTGGTGAAGCAACCGGACTGCTGCAGATGGTGACTAAGATGCATCTCTGGCCATTTCTCTTTTCCTACATCCCACTTCACTGACAGGGATATGTCTGCCTTGTCGCTTCCCTGGTACTAAACCATGCACGGAAGGACACCGAGGCAACTCCCTCCCTGGCCTTCCTTGTAGCCACCTCTGGTCATGAAGGCTGACGTGATGCACAAAAAGTGCAACATAAAACCAGTAAAAATTCCTACTGGAAACCAGCTCAAATGTCATAAATTTGGCATCCGTTTGTACCTTTGCGTGTTCATCTCAAAAGCCTGAGCCCCAGATCCCTGCATACAAAAATCTGGTCTATGCAGATTCAGTTTTTAACCTGAACTAATGAACTTGCAAACCCTCCAAATGTCAGTAGAGCTGAAGGTCCCTGGGCACTGGCCGGTGCTTCAGGAAGGTTCACAGGTAGAAATAAACTTCTTAAAAAACGTGCTTGATAAAATAAATGATTTTAAAACCGCTAACGCAGAGGTGGGGATCGCTTCTGAAATGAGCCAGCTGTTTAACACTTCTCTGTGTGTACGATGATCTCTAGCAGGGGACACTCAGATTGTTGCTGCCTGAACTTCTCTCGGCATTGTGCCATTTCCTGCTCACAGAAATACCTGGTGGTCCAGTGTGTGAACCCTCCAAACAGGCCGATGCACACTTGCCTATATAGTGTTTATATCAACGTGTCAGCAGTGTAATACATTCTTCAAAAACTCTGTCTTGTACACTGTACTCCCTACAAGTATTTCTTTCAAAGCCTGGATGAACCTCCCTTTCCCTCCCTGTGGACCATCTACCAGCTGGTCAACCCAACAAAGCACTGCCCCACCACTGCATCTAAAATTGTGCAGTTTCATTTACTTATTGGCTCTTCAGGCATCCAACCTGTCACTTAAAAGCAGTGACTTGTTAACTGCTGTGCCATGTTGCTAGGAAGCAGGTGCTGCTCGGTGATGTCACGGCACCACCTTAGAACTCTCAGTCAGTTGGTCACTGCCTTCCAGCTGGCTGCCCGGTAGGACAGTCCTGCTGATAAGGTAGAGGGCTTCAGCTGAAATACCCACTCAAACTAAGAAAAAAAAGAATTTTTAAAATGGAGCTTGCCTCAGTGGAACCTTCATGTGGTTCTGTTCCAGCCAAGGCAGCTGATTGGTCAGCCTTCACTTCTGAACATCCAGGGAGTGACAAAAAAGCAGCGAGTGACACTGCTTTGGCACCTCTGGGAGAAGGAACACCTTTCCACACTTCCACTGAGCAACCCCAGTCAGAAAGCGAGCACCTCGTGTCATCTGAGGAGAGCTCCAGCAGAGGCGTGTCCTTAACACGCCTCAACTTTCTGAAGAAGCTCTGGGACATTGTCGAGACCGATCTGTTTGAGTCCATCTGGTGGGGAGACAACAGAAACTCTATAGTTATTAACGAAGATCTGTTTGAAGAGGAAGTTCTAGAAAGGAGAGGACGTCAGAAAATTTTTGACAGCGAGATCATGGAAAGCTTCACTCAGGAGCTCCATGAGCATGGATTCACCATGCTGCAGGGTTTTCCAAAGTCAGGACCAGCAGCTGGGGAGGTAGGCTGGATCCCCTGTGTGCAAACTAACTCTCAGAGTGCTCTAGGGGGACACAGTTCTGTGCCGATGAAATAAGCCTTTCTGTACTGATGAAATAAGGAAGGCAGTAAATGTTCTGATTGTCGTTTGTTTCTCAGCGCAAGTTCAAAAACTTTTGAGGCAGAATTTCTGAGTACTAGAAATGATGCTATAATTTACATTAATTTCCAATTACTTGGAACACACACAATTAAAGATATTCTCGTCATATGGCTATTTTTTTGGCACTTCCCGTGTGTCTTGCTGTACCAGATGTCATGGCAGCACACAGCAGTATTTGAGAAGCTTCCCTTGGAATGCTCAGTCAGATGGTCACCTCCTTTCAGCCGCCTGTGTGGTAGGACAGTCCTGCTGATAAGGTCGATGGCTTCAGCTGTTTTCTTGTGGCAACTGCTGAAGGCTGATGGTCAGCATCATACAGTTACACACGTGTTTCTTCCACACTAAAGTGGCTGAAAAGTTTATAGGCTCTCTGCTACCAAGTGGCAAAAAACACAAGGCCAGTCGCTACTTATTGACAGGACTGCACCATACCACAGCATTTACTCAGCCTAAACTTCAGGTTGAGAATGCCTCCGATAGTCCTTTTCAGCACCCATGTTTCTCTTTTGCAATTACAATTCTTACTTCTCCTAGCTTTGTGGTTTCCAGTCTCAAGGTGGTGGCAACTCACTCTTTTCCTTTGCATTTTTTATAGCTTCACTTCTACTGCATGGAAAATTTCCGACTTTTTCCACACCTGCTAACGAAGTTTAATAACAGATACGTCCCCAAAACACCAGCAGAGTTTTCACCAGGGATGAATTTGCATGCACGCAGTCGGAAAAGAAAAGCAGACCGTGAGCTTCTGTGGGAAACCACTTCCACGGAGGCGAGCAGTCCAGGCACAGCAGCTCCAGGGGAGAACGTGCACACCTCTAAGCTCAGGATGACCGCACCTGTCAAGCAAAGTGCGGAGGAAGCTACCTGACTCCGACGTGCCTCTACACCTGCACACACCGCTGCTCTGGCAAATTCCAACCCTGCAGCAACACCTGGCAGGGAGCAGCTCGCTCCTGTGACCCCCTTTTATTAAAATTGTTCTAGTTTCATTTCCAACTGGCAAGTCTTTTTTTCCTCTCAATTCTCCTGGCGGGGGGGGGGGGGGGGGGGGGGGGGGGGCCGGGCAAGGCGGGGGGGAAGGGAATTGAGAGCCCAATTGCTTGCTTTTAGCAGCTGAAATTGGCTGGGCTGGCGCTAAACTGTGACATCCCAAATATCTTTTTGAATATATTGGCCTTAGAATGGCCTGGTTTCACCCCTGTGTCTAGCTTTTTCCTAGAAACACCTGATTAATGCCAGCTGAAGACCAAAACTGATTCGGTCCTCTCTCAGGCAAAAATCTTGCTGGCCTCCAGGAGACTCAAACTGGCACCGGGTGTGCAGCACTGCTCCCCTGCTGTGAGACAAACCAGCCATGCTTTGCATTCGTAGTAAAATGTCATCAAACAAAAAGTCTCTAAACAAATCCAGAAGTGTTTTCAACATCAGAAAAGAGCGGGATTAAATTTTGTAGCGGTATCCAGGTTTAGGGACACAGGAGATGACCACAGGCAACTTCAATCTAAAGCTTTGCTGTGAACTAAACTGATGGACTGACAGGTGGCGCTCAAAGAGTAAATGGGATTACATCAGGCTGGCAGCCGGGCATCACTGGTGGAGTTCCCTAGGGTTTAGTTTTAGAGCCAGTGCTCTTTCACGTTTTTATAAATTATCTGATGCAGATACATGAACTAAGTTTGCCGATGATACTAAACGAGGAGGAGCTGTGGACTTCCTCCAGGGCAGAGAGATTTGGATAGCGAGCTGGGCAGTCACCAACTGTATGAAATTTAACAAGAGCAAGTGCCGAATTGTGCAGCTGGGACCGGGTAATCCTGGTTATACGTACAGTTTGGGCCATGAGAGGCTGCAAAGCAGTCCCGCAGAAAGAGATCTGGGAGTCTGGGTTGATGGCAAGTTGAACATGAGTCAACAGTGTGCCCTGGCCGCCAAAAGGTACAACTGTGCCCTGCGGTGCATCAAATACAGCATGACAAGCCAGTCAAGGGAGGCGACTGTCCCACTCCACACTGTACTGTGTGCAGTTTTGGTCACCTCAATACAAGAAGGACATCAAACTATTAGAGTGTGTCCAGTAGAGGATGACAAAGAGGGCAAAAGGTCTTGAAGACAAGACCTGAGAAGCAGCTGAAGTCAAGTGGTTTGTTCAGCTTGGAGAAGAGAAGGCTGAGAAGGAACCTCATTGCAGTCCACGATTTCCGCAAGGGGGATAGCACAGGGGGAGGTGCCGATTTCCTCTCTCTGGTGACCAGCGACAGGACATGAGGAAATGGAACAAAGCTGCGTTAGGGGAAGTTCAGACTGGACATTGGGAAGAGGTTCTTCACTGAGTGGCTGGTCACTGAAACACGCTCTCCAGGGCACTGGTTATGGCAACAGGCCTGCCAGAGTTCAAGAAGCATCTGGACAATGCTCTCAGTCATATGGTTCAGGTTTAGGAAGTCCTCTGAGGAGCAGAGAGTTGGACTCAATGATCCTTATGGGCCCCTTCCAACACAAGATAGTCCATAATTCTATGAGATGACCTTGAACCAAGAGGTGTGAAATGTATCTCAATTTTATAGGCAATTTAAAGACCAAAGAGTAAGCGCAGAATTGTTCATTAAGTCCACAGTGATGGAGACTCCAGCCACGCTGCTAGTGCCCGTGCCACAGTGATGGGAGCACTAAAAGACCTGCCCAGCCGCGCTCGTGCCTTCCGCTCACATCCTTCCCGTGTCCCAGGAGCCCTGTTCAAGGCCAGCTTTGGGCTCACAGGCTCAACTGGAGCTCGCGTCAAGAGGGCTGACGTCAAGCGCAGCTGGGTCTGGATTCCCCAGCTTCAGACCTGCTCCTGACCTGCAGACTGACTTTACAGTGTGACCTCAGACCTGCTTGACCGTCGGGGACTTGTCTGATGATCTGGACTCTGGGCTGACCTTGGCCGTGCTCTCTGGGTCAGTGTCTCTCAGGTACTGTGGGGTGAGGAGTGCTGGTGAGGACCCTGTCCAGCCACCCATTATCCCTCAGCTCCCCATCCTGTATGGATCAGTCAGTCTTTGCTTTGCCCTGACACCTTCTTAGAAGGCATTTGTACCGTTGCATGGATTGGTTTATTGCTTCACGCCAGTAAAAGACTCATGTTGAGCCTTTTTTCCCATCTTACCTCATGGATGGCCAAGCTTTTACTTCCACTTCCGAGGGATGGAAATTGTATCTTCTGTACTGGTTTTGGTTCAAAACTCCAGCTTTTTACAGGTCAGAGGGCAAGGTAGGGCTGCATCTCAAGCACTAGATGGGAGACAAAAAAGACATCCAAAGTCATCTGCTTCCTATCTCCCTCTTTGAGGTAGTCAACTAATTGTTAAAAAAGAAAATACATTAGTTTATCTGTGACGAGTAAAGCTGCCCTTTCCTGTCCAGCAGCGAGTTGGCTATAACCACCCGGTCCTATGACAGCTCTTGCCTGCATTATTTTTCTTTCTTTGTGCCAGAGTAAGAAGCTCGGTCATAGCAGCTTTGATGGGGATGAAGAGATGGCAGACAGTTATGGGGTAGGACAAGCCAAGGGGAGCCTATTATGGCACTACTCTGCAGTTTCCTCCGATTACTTGCAGTCAACTCTACAACAAGGTTTTGATGGTTTTCTTCACAGGGCAAATATAGGCGGCATTTAAAAGTCTGCTCCTTGCAGAAGACACCAGGAAAAGCTGTGAGCATCCTGCATGCTGCAGCCCCGAGACTCCAGCAAGTTCTTCTTGAGAGATTAGGAACTATTTGCATGAGCGGGGAACGTTAGCTTGATTGTATCTTAATATTCAACAGTCCCTGAATTGCTGATTGATTTTAAACTTGAAGCTAGGTTAGAGAGATAAAATGACAACGTAAAATCTTGTGTTCTGTCTGGTTTAGAATGGAGCTCTCCCATATTCACTACAGCATTTTACTTTAGAGGTCTCAAATGAAGAAATTCTGCATCGTACACTGGGAATTTGTGACATCGACACACACAGAACTTCAGCCAATAACAGAAGCTTCTCATCACTAAAAAAGCTGCCAAAACCCACAAAGCTAAACGGGATATTCAGACTAGCATCAACTAAAACTTTCTCGTTCCCCACTTCCCCAGCACTGCTTTGACACTGTGCTTAACAATGTGATATTTTCATGCAAGCCTTACTGCAGTAGTAACAAGGCCAAAAACATTAACACATAACTAAAAAAGCATTGGATCCTCATCATTTACGGTGATATCAGAATAGTGGTTTGGGGTTTTTTTTATGTGCAATTATTAATCTATTCTGTCTTAGGAATAGTTCCTCGATGCTGTTAAGGCACCTTTGTAAATTTAATGGATTCACTGTGCATAATTAAACTTGAACACTACAAATGATTTTTATAAAGATTCCTTCTCGTTGGTTCTCTAATAATCTCTAATAATCTTAAAACACAATGACAAATATAACTTGGAACTTGATATCTCGGGTCACTTCTTCATACAATAGTGCTTTTGCCTAACAGCCTTGACACTGTCTGAGATGAGTCTGTTCTGCCAGCCAGCCTGCAAGACCGGAGCCAGTGGAAGTGGTCTGGCGTGTCAGAACATTTTGCATTAACAGTGGGAAGTTTTGCTAGCCCTCTATTATGTTCTGTTGCAACTTTTTGGCATATCCGCTGACTTGAAGTGGGGGAAAAAGCTTTTAACCCCAACACTGAATGCATATCAGCTCTCTTCTTCAAAGCTTGTATTTTGGGCCCTATCTACAAGCCGGGCTTCGGCATGATAACAGTTGCATTTCTCTGCACAGCAGGGACTGCTGCACAGGAAAACGGGTTTAGTCCCAGAAAGGAGAAGACCTGGAGATGCTGCTTGGATCCTGCAGGCATCAGCACTAGCAGAATCAGCCCAGCTCCCAGCTGGTTCATCCTGCTTGGCAGTCTTGCACAGGTTGGTCCTGACATTTCCAAGAGACAGGAGTTTGCCACCCTCTTTCTTCTTGGCCTGCATGAATCTACTGCCACTAGGAATCCAGCTGCACAAGACCTCCTGTGCAAATTAAAAAGCATTGCTTCTGGAACCACCATAAAACGGAATTGGTGAAAATCCTATTACTAATTCCCTTTAAAATGCTCGTAAGAGATAGGCATTTTAGTGAAATTACAGAAAGACAAAGACATGCCTTTTCACCCATTCTCAACCACTGGCAGAACCACTAGAACGCAGAGGATGCTTTGTGATTTAGTACATGTCTGTCAGCTCTCTCAGTGTGGGTTACAGGCTATCCTGTTAAGCATTAACATGCCCATGTCCATTTAGAGTGCTGCCACCACCACATCTGTTTGGAGAACACCAAGATTTTTTTTCATGGGAATGAGAAAAATTGTTTCCATTAGGCAAAAGGAAGACATTTCATTTTGGGTCAGTTCACTGTTCGGAAAATTCGTCCTAACCGTTCACTTAAGTCACCAAACCAAAATTAAGCATTCACTCAGTTCTTCCAAGGGCCTCCCTGACGTGCTAGAAGGCTAATTTAAATAGTGTTGGTGAAGCAACCGGACTGCTGCAGATGGTGACTAAGATGCATCTCTGGCCATTTCTCTTTTCCTACATCCCACTTCACTGACAGGGATATGTCTGCCTTGTCGCTTCCCTGGTACTAAACCATGCACGGAAGGACACCGAGGCAACTCCCTCCCTGGCCTTCCTTGTAGCCACCTCTGGTCATTAAGGCTGACGTGATGCACAAAAAGTGCAACATAAAACCAGTAAAAATTCCTACTGGAAACCAGCTCAAATGTCATAAATTTGGCATCTGTTTGTACCTTTGCGTGTTCATCTCAAAAGCCTGAGCCCCAGATCCCTGCATACAAAAATCTGGTCTATGCAGATTCAGTTTTTAACCTGAACTAATGAACTTGCAAACCCTCCAAATGTCAGTAGAGCTGAAGGTCCCTGGGCACTGGCCGGTGCTTCAGGAAGGTTCACAGGTAGAAATAAACTTCTTAAAAAACGTGCTTGATAAAATAAATGATTTTAAAACCGCTAACGCAGAGGTGGGGATCGCTTCTGAACTGAGCCAGCTGTTTAACACTTCTCTGTGTGTACGATGATCTCTAGCAGGGGACACTCAGATTGTTGCTGCCTGAACTTCTCTCGGCATTGTGCCATTTCCTGCTCACAGAAATACCTGGTGGTCCAGTGTGTGAACCCTCCAAACAGGCCGATGCACACTTGCCTATATAGTGTTTATATCAACGTGTCAGCAGTGTAATACATTCTTCAAAAACTCTGTCTTGTACACTTTCAAAGCCTGGATGAACCTCCCTTTCCCTCCCTGTGGACCATCTACCAGCTGGTCAACCCAACAAAGCACTGCCCCACCACTGCATCTAAAATTGTGCAGTTTCATTTACTTATTGGCTCTTCAGGCATCCAACCTGTCACTTAAAAGCAGTGACTTGTTAACTGCTGTGCCATGTTGCTAGGAAGCAGGTGCTGCTCGGTGATGTCACGGCACCACCTTAGAACTCTCAGTCAGTTGGTCACTGCCTTCCAGCTGGCTGCCCGGTAGGACAGTCCTGCTGATAAGGTAGAGGGCTTCAGCTGAAATACCCACTCAAACTAAGAAAAAAAAGAATTTTTAAAATGGAGCTTGCCTCAGTGGAACCTTCATGTGGTTCTGTTCCAGCCAAGGCAGCTGATTGGTCAGCCTTCACTTCTGAACATCCAGGGAGTGACAAAAAAGCAGCGAGTGACACTGCTTTGGCACCTCTGGGAGAAGGAACACCTTTCCACACTTCCACTGAGCAACCCCAGTCAGAAAGCGAGCACCTCGTGTCATCTGAGGAGAGCTCCAGCAGAGGCGTGTCCTTAACACGCCTCAACTTTCTGAAGAAGCTCTGGGACATTGTCGAGAGCGATCTGTTTGAGTCCATCTGGTGGGGAGACAACAGAAACTCTATAGTTATTAACGAAGATCTGTTTGAAGAGGAAGTTCTAGAAAGGAGAGGACGTCAGAAAATTTTTGACAGCGAGATCATGGAAAGCTTCACTCAGGAGCTCCATGAGCATGGATTCACCATGCTGCAGGGTTTTCCAAAGTCAGGACCAGCAGCTGGGGAGGTAGGCTGGATCCCCTGTGTGCAAACTAACTCTCAGAGTGCTCTAGGGGGACACAGTTCTGTGCCGATGAAATAAGCCTTTCTGTACTGATGAAATAAGGAAGGCAGTAAATGTTCTCATTGTCGTTTGTTTCTCAGCGCAAGTTCAAAAACTTTTGAGGCAGAATTTCTGAGTACTAGAAATGATGCTATAATTTACATTAATTTCCAATTACTTGGAACACACACAATTAAAGATATTCTCGTCATATGGCTATTTTTTTGGCATTTCCCGTGTGTCTTGCTGTACCAGATGTCATGGCAGCACACAGCAGTATTTGAGAAGCTTCCCTTGGAATGCTCAATCAGATGGTCACCTCCTTTCAGCCGCCTGTGTGGTAGGACAGTCCTGCTGATAAGGTCGATGGCTTCAGCTGTTTTCTTGTGGCAACTGCTGAAGGCTGATGGTCAGCATCATACAGTTACACACGTGTTTGTTCCACACTCAAGTGGCTGAAAAGTAATGGTATTTGGGATTCTAAATCAGTTTATAGGCTCTCTGCTACCAAGTGGCAAAAAACACAAGGCCAGTCGCTACTTATTGACAGGACTGCACCATACCACAGCATTTACTCAGCCTAAACTTCAGGTTGAGAATGCCTCCGATAGTCCTTTTCAGCACCCATGTTTCTCTTTTGCAATTACAATTCTTACTTCTCCTAGCTTTGTGGTTTCCAGTCTCAAGGTGGTGGCAACTCACTCTTTTCCTTTGCATTTTTTATAGCTTCACTTCTACTGCATGGAAAATTTCCGACTTTTTCCACACCTGCTAACGAAGTTTAATAACAGATACGTCCCCAAAACACCAGCAGAGTTTTCACCAGGGATGAATTTGCATGCACGCAGTCGGAAAAGAAAAGCAGACCGTGAGCTTCTGTGGGAAACCACTTCCACGGAGGCGAGCAGTCCAGGCACAGCAGCTCCAGGGGAGAACGTGCACACCTCTAAGCTCAGGATGACCGCACCTGTCAAGCCAAGTGCGGAGGAAGCTACCTGACTCCGACGTGCCTCTACACCTGCACACACCGCTGCTCTGGCAAATTCCAACCCTGCAGCAACACCTGGCAGGGAGCAGCTCGCTCCTGTGACCCCCTTTTATTAAAATTGTTCTAGTTTCATTTCCAACTGGCAAGTCTTTTTTTCCTCTCAATTCTTCTGGCGGGGGGGGGGGGGGGGGGGGGGGGGGGCGGGGCAAGGCAGGGGGGGAAGGGAATTGAGAGCCCAATTGCTTGCTTTTAGCAGCTGAAATTGGCTGGGCTGGCGCTAAACTGTGACATCCCAAATATCTTTTTGAATATATTGGCCTTAGAATGGCCTGGTTTCACCCCTGTGTCTAGCTTTTTCCTAGAAACACCTGATTAATGCCAGCTGAAGACCAAAACTGATTCGGTCCTCTCTCAGGCAAAAATCTTGCTGGCCTCCAGGAGACTCAAACTGGCACCGGGTGTGCAGCACTGCTCCCCTGCTGTGAGACAAACCAGCCATGCTTTGCATTCGTAGTAAAATGTCATCAAACAAAAAGTCTCTAAACAAATCCAGAAGTGTTTTCAACATCAGAAAAGAGCGGGATTAAATTTTGTAGCGGTATCCAGGTTTAGGGACACAGGAGATGACCACAGGCAACTTCAATCTAAACCTTTGCTGTGAACTAAACTGATGGACTGACAGGTGGCGCTCAAAGAGTAAATGGGATTACATCAGGCTGGCAGCCGGGCATCACTGGTGGAGTTCCCTAGGGTTTAGTTTTAGAGCCAGTGCTCTTTCACGTTTTTATAAATTATCTGATGCAGATACATGAACTAAGTTTGCCGATGATACTAAACGAGGAGGAGCTGTGGACTTCCTCCAGGGCAGAGAGATTTGGATAGCGAGCTGGGCAGTCACCAACTGTATGAAATTTAACAAGAGCAAGTGCCGAATTGTGCAGCTGGGACCAGGTAATCCTGGTTATACGTACAGTTTGGACCATGAGAGGCTGCAAAGCAGTCCCGCAGAAAGAGATCTGGGAGTCTGGGTTGATGGCAAGTTGAACATGAGTCAACAGTGTGCCCTGGCCGCCAAAAGGTACAACTGTGCCCTGCGGTGCATCAAATACAGCATGACAAGCCAGTCAAGGGAGGCGACTGTCCCACTCCACACTGTACTGTGTGCAGTTTTGGTCACCTCAATACAAGAAGGACATCAAACTATTAGAGTGTGTCCAGTAGAGGATGACAAAGAGGGCAAAAGGTCTTGAAGACAAGACCTGAGAAGCAGCTGAAGTCAAGTGGTTTGTTCAGCTTGGAGAAGAGAAGGCTGAGAAGGAACCTCATTGCAGTCCACGATTTCCGCAAGGGGGATAGCACAGGGGGAGGTGCCGATTTCCTCTCTCTGGTGACCAGCGACAGGACATGAGGAAATGGAACAAAGCTGCGTTAGGGGAAGTTCAGACTGGACATTGGGAAGAGGTTCTTCACTGAGTGGCTGGTCACTGAAACACGCTCTCCAGGGCACTGGTTATGGCAACAGGCCTGCCAGAGTTCAAGAAGCATCTGGACAATGCTCTCAGTCATATGGTTCAGGTTTAGGAAGTCCTCTGAGGAGCAGAGAGTTGGACTCAATGATCCTTATGGGCCCCTTCCAACACAAGATATTCCATAATTCTATGAGATGACCTTGAACCAAGAGGTGTGAAATGTATCTCAATTTTATAGGCAATTTAAAGACCAAAGAGTAAGCGCAGAATTGTTCATTAAGTCCACAGTGATGGAGACTCCAGCCACGCTGCTAGTGCCCGTGCCACAGTGATGGGAGCACTAAAAGACCTGTCTTGTACACTGTACTCCCTACAAGTATTTCTTTCAAAGCCTGGATGAACCTCCCTTTCCCTCCCTGTGGACCATCTACCAGCTGGTCAACCCAACAAAGCACTGCCCCACCACTGCATCTAAAATTGTGCAGTTTCATTTACTTATTGGCTCTTCAGGCATCCAACCTGTCACTTAAAAGCAGTGACTTGTTAACTGCTGTGCCATGTTGCTAGGAAGCAGGTGCTGCTCGGTGATGTCACGGCACCACCTTAGAACTCTCAGTCAGTTGGTCACTGCCTTCCAGCTGGCTGCCCGGTAGGACAGTCCTGCTGATAAGGTAGAGGGCTTCAGCTGAAATACCCACTCAAACTAAGAAAAAAAAGAATTTTTAAAATGGAGCTTGCCTCAGTGGAACCTTCATGTGGTTCTGTTCCAGCCAAGGCAGCTGATTGGTCAGCCTTCACTTCTGAACATCCAGGGAGTGACAAAAAAGCAGCGAGTGACACTGCTTTGGCACCTCTGGGAGAAGGAACACCTTTCCACACTTCCACTGAGCAACCCCAGTCAGAAAGCGAGCACCTCGTGTCATCTGAGGAGAGCTCCAGCAGAGGCGTGTCCTTAACACGCCTCAACTTTCTGAAGAAGCTCTGGGACATTGTCGAGAGCGATCTGTTTGAGTCCATCTGGTGGGGAGACAACAGAAACTCTATAGTTATTAACGAAGATCTGTTTGAAGAGGAAGTTCTAGAAAGGAGAGGACGTCAGAAAATTTTTGACAGCGAGATCATGGAAAGCTTCACTCAGGAGCTCCATGAGCATGGATTCACCATGCTGCAGGGTTTTCCAAAGTCAGGACCAGCAGCTGGGGAGGCAGGCTGGATCCCCTGTGTGCAAACTAACTCTCAGAGTGCTCTAGGGGGACACAGTTCTGTGCCGATGAAATAAGCCTTTCTGTACTGATGAAATAAGGAAGGCAGTAAATGTTCTGATTGTCGTTTGTTTCTCAGCGCAAGTTCAAAAACTTTTGAGGCAGAATTTCTGAGTACTAGAAATGATGCTATAATTTACATTAATTTCCAATTACTTGGAACACACACAATTAAAGATAGTCTCGTCATATGGCTATTTTTTTGGCACTTCCCGTGTGTCTTGCTGTACCAGATGTCATGGCAGCACACAGCAGTATTTGAGAAGCTTCCCTTGGAATGCTCAGTCAGATGGTCACCTCCTTTCAGCCGCCTGTGTGGTAGGACAGTCCTGCTGATAAGGTCGATGGCTTCAGCTGTTTTCTTGTGGCAACTGCTGAAGGCTGATGGTCAGCATCGTACAGTTACACACGTGTTTGTTCCACACTCAAGTGGCTGAAAAGTAATGGTATTTGGGATTCTAAATCAGTTTATAGGCTCTCTGCTACCAAGTGGCAAAAAACACAAGGCCAGTCGCTACTTATTGACAGGACTGCACCATACCACAGCATTTACTCAGCCTAAACTTCAGGTTGAGAATGCCTCCGATAGTCCTTTTCAGCACCCATGTTTCTCTTTTGCAATTACAATTCTTACTTCTCCTAGCTTTGTGGTTTCCAGTCTCAAGGTGGTGGCAACTCACTCTTTTCCTTTGCATTTTTTATAGCTTCACTTCTACTGCATGGAAAATTTCCGACTTTTTCCACACCTGCTAACGAAGTTTAATAACAGATACGTCCCCAAAACACCAGCAGAGTTTTCACCAGGGATGAATTTGCATGCACGCAGTCGGAAAAGAAAAGCAGACCGTGAGCTTCTGTGGGAAACCACTTCCACGGAGGCGAGCAGTCCAGGCACAGCAGCTCCAGGGGAGAACGTGCACACCTCTAAGCTCAGGATGACCGCACCTGTCAAGCAAAGTGCGGAGGAAGCTACCTGACTCCGACGTGCCTCTACACCTGCACACACCGCTGCTCTGGCAAATTCCAACCCTGCAGCAACACCTGGCAGGGAGCAGCTCGCTCCTGTGACCCCCTTTTATTAAAATTGTTCTAGTTTCATTTCCAACTGGCAAGTCTTTTTTTCCTCTCAATTCTCCTGGCGGGGGGGGGGGGGGGGGGGAGCGGGGCAAGGCAGGGGGGGAAGGGAATTGAGAGCCCAATTGCTTGCTTTTAGCAGCTGAAATTGGCTGGGCTGGCGCTAAACTGTGACATCCCAAATATCTTTTTGAATATATTGGCCTTAGAATGGCCTGGTTTCACCCCTGTGTCTAGCTTTTTCCTAGAAACACCTGATTAATGCCAGCTGAAGACCAAAACTGATTCGGTCCTCTCTCAGGCAAAAATCTTGCTGGCCTCCAGGAGACTCAAACTGGCACCGGGTGTGCAGCACTGCTCCCCTGCTGTGAGACAAACCAGCCATGCTTTGCATTCGTAGTAAAATGTCATCAAACAAAAAGTCTCTAAACAAATCCAGAAGTGTTTTCAACATCAGAAAAGAGCGGGATTAAATTTTGTAGCGGTATCCAGGTTTAGGGACACAGGAGATGACCACAGGCAACTTCAATCTAAACCTTTGCTGTGAACTAAACTGATGGACTGACAGGTGGCGCTCAAAGAGTAAATGGGATTACATCAGGCTGGCAGCCGGGCATCACTGGTGGAGTTCCCTAGGGTTTAGTTTTAGAGCCAGTGCTCTTTCACGTTTTTATAAATTATCTGATGCAGATACATGAACTAAGTTTGCCGATGATACTAAACGAGGAGGAGCTGTGGACTTCCTCCAGGGCAGAGAGATTTGGATAGCGAGCTGGGCAGTCACCAACTGTATGAAATTTAACAAGAGCAAGTGCCGAATTCTGCAGCTGGGACCGGGTAATCCTGGTTATACGTACAGTTTGGGCCATGAGAGGCTGCAAAGCAGTCCCGCAGAAAGAGATCTGGGAGTCTGGGTTGATGGCAAGTTGAACATGAGTCAACAGTGTGCCCTGGCCGCCAAAAGGTACAACTGTGCCCTGCGGTGCATCAAATACAGCATGACAAGCCAGTCAAGGGAGGCGACTGTCCCACTCCACACTGTACTGTGTGCAGTTTTGGTCACCTCAATACAAGAAGGACATCAAACTATTAGAGTGTGTCCAGTAGAGGATGACAAAGAGGGCAAAAGGTCTTGAAGACAAGACCTGAGAAGCAGCTGAAGTCAAGTGGTTTGTTCAGCTTGGAGAAGAGAAGGCTGAGAAGGAACCTCATTGCAGTCCACGATTTCCGCAAGGGGGATAGCACAGGGGGAGGTGCCGATTTCCTCTCTCTGGTGACCAGCGACAGGACATGAGGAAATGGAACAAAGCTGCGTTAGGGGAAGTTCAGACTGGACATTGGGAAGAGGTTCTTCACTGAGTGGCTGGTCACTGAAACACGCTCTCCAGGGCACTGGTTATGGCAACAGGCCTGCCAGAGTTCAAGAAGCATCTGGACAATGCTCTCAGTCATATGGTTCAGGTTTAGGAAGTCCTCTGAGGAGCAGAGAGTTGGACTCAATGATCCTTATGGGCCCCTTCCAACACAAGATAGTCCATAATTCTATGAGATGACCTTGAACCAAGAGGTGTGAAATGTATCTCAATTTTATAGGCAATTTAAAGACCAAAGAGTAAGCGCAGAATTGTTCATTAAGTCCACAGTGATGGAGACTCCAGCCACGCTGCTAGTGCCCGTGCCACAGTGATGGGAGCACTAAAAGACCTGAGTGACCCTGCCCAGCCGCGCTCGTGCCTTCCGCTCACATCCTTCCCGTGTCCCAGGAGCCCTGTTCAAGGCCAGCTTTGGGCTCACAGGCTCAACTGGAGCTCGCGTCAAGAGGGCTGACGTCAAGCGCAGCTGGGTCTGGATTCCCCAGCTTCAGACCTGCTCCTGACCTGCAGACTGACTTTACAGTGTGACCTCAGACCTGCTTGACCGTCGGGGACTTGTCTGATGATCTGGACTCTGGGCTGACCTTGGCCGTGCTCTCTGGGTCAGTGTCTCTCAGGTACTGTGGGGTGAGGAGTGCTGGTGAGGACCCTGTCCAGCCACCCATTATCCCTAAGCTCCCCATCCCGTATGGATCAGTCAGTCTTTGCTTTGCCCTGACACCTTCTTAGAAGGCATTTGTACCGTTGCATGGATTGGTTTATTGCTTCACGCCAGTAAAAGACTCATGTTGAGCCTTTTTTCCCATCTTACCTCATGGATGGCCAAGCTTTTACTTCCACTTCCGAGGGATGGAAATTGTATCTTCTGTACTGGTTTTGGTTCAAAACTCCAGCTTTTTACAGGTCAGAGGGCAAGGTAGGGCTGCATCTCAAGCACTAGATGGGAGACAAAAAAGACATCCAAAGTCATCTGCTTCCTATCTCCCTCTTTGAGGTAGTCAACTAATTGTTAAAAAAGAAAATACATTAGTTTATCTGTGACGAGTAAAGCTGCCCTTTCCTGTCCTGCAGCGAGTTGGCTATAACCACCCGGTCCTATGACAGCTCTTGCCTGCATTGTTTTTCTTTCTTTGTGCCAGAGTAAGAAGCTCGGTCATAGCAGCTTTGATGGGGATGAAGAGATGGCAGACAGTTATGGGGTAGGACAAGCCAAGGGGAGCCTATTATGGCACTGCTCTGCAGTTTCCTCCGATTACTTGCAGTCAACTCTACAACAAGGTTTTGTTGGTTTTCTTCACAGGGTAAATATAGGCGGCATTTAAAAGTCTGCTCCTTGCAGAAGACACCAGGAAAAGCTGTGAGCATCCTGCATGCTGCAGCCCCGAGACTCCAGCAAGTTCTTCTTGAGAGATTAGGAACTATTTGCATGAGCGGGGAACGTTAGCTTGATTGTATCTTAACATTCAACAGTCCCTGAATTGCTGATTGATTTTAAACTTGAAGCTAGGTTAGAGAGATAAAATGACAACGTAAAATCTTGTGTTCTGTCTGGTTTAGAATGGAGCTCTCCCATATTCACTACAGCATTTTACTTTAGAGGTCTCAAATGAAGAAATTCTGCATCGTACACTGGGAATTTGTGACATCGACACACACAGAACTTCAGCCAATAACAGAAGCTTCTCATCACTAAAAAAGCTGCCAAAACCCACAAAGCTAAACGGGATATTCAGACTAGCATCAACTAAAACTTTCTCGTTCCCCACTTCCCCAGCACTGCTTTGACACTGTGCTTAACAATGTGATATTTTCATGCAAGCCTTACTGCAGTAGTAACAAGGCCAAAAACATGAACACATAACTAAAAAAGCATTGGATCCTCATCATTTACGGCGATATCAGAATAGTGGTTTGGGGTTTTTTTTATGTGCAATTATTAATCTATTCTGTCTTAGGAATAGTTCCTCGATGCTGTTAAGGCACCTTTGTAAATTTAATGGATTCACTGTGCATAATTAAACTTGAACACTACAAATGATTTTTATAAAGATTCCTTCTCGTTGGTTCTCTAATAATCTCTAATAATCTTAAAACACAATGACAAATATAACTTGGAACTTGATATCTCGGGTCACTTCTTCATACAATAGTGCTTTTGCCTAACAGCCTTGACACTGTCTGAGATGAGTCTGTTCTGCCAGCCCGCCTGCAAGACCGGAGCCAGTGGAAGTGGTCTGGCGTGTCAGAACATTTTGCATTAACAGTGGGAAGTTTTGCTAGCCCTCTATTATGTTCTGTTGCAACTTTTTGGCATATCCGCTGACTTGAAGTGGGGGAAAAAGCTTTTAACCCCAACACTGAATGCATATCAGCTGTCTTCTTCAAAGCTTGTATTTTGGGCCCTATCTACAAGCCGGGCTCCGGCATGATAACATTTGCATTTCTCTGCACATCAGGGACTGCTGCACAGGAAAACGGGTTTAGTCCCAGAAAGGAGAAGACCTGGAGATGCTGCTTGGATCCTGCAGGCATCAGCACTAGCAGAATCAGCCCAGCTCCCAGCTGGTTCATCCTGCTTGGCAGTCTTGCACAGGTTGGTCCTGACATTTCCAAGAGACAGGAGCTTGCCACCCTCTTTCTTCTTGGCCTGCATGAATCTACTGCCACTAGGAATCCAGCTGCACAAGACCTCCTGTGCAAATTAAAAAGCATTGCTTCTGGAACCACCATAAAACGGAATTGGTGAAAATCCTATTACTAATTCCCTTTAAAATGCTCGTAAGAGATAGGCATTTTAGTGAAATTACAGAAAGACAAAGACATGCCTTTTCACCCATTCTCAACCACTGGCAGAACCACTAGAACGCAGAGGATGCTTTGTGATTTAGTACATGTCTGTCAGCTCTCTCAGTGTGGGTTACAGGCTATCCTGTTAAGCATTAACATGCCCATGTCCATTTAGAGTGCTGCCACCACCACATCTGTTTGGAGAACACCAAGATTTTTTTTCATGGGAATGAAAAAAATTGTTTCCATTAGGCAAAAGGAAGACATTTCATTTTGGGTCAGTTCACTGTTCGGAAAATTCGTCCTAACCGTTCACTTAAGTCACCAAACCAAAATTAAGCATTCACTCAGTTCTTCCAAGGGCCTCCCTGACGTGCTAGAAGGCTAATTTAAATAGTGTTGGTGAAGCAACCCGACTGCTGCAGATGGTGACTAAGATGCATCTCTGGCCATTTCTCTTTTCCTACATCCCACTTCACTGACAGGGATATGTCTGCCTTGTCGCTTCCCTGGTACTAAACCATGCACGGAAGGACACCGAGGCAACTCCCTCCCTGGCCTTCCTTGTAGCCACCTCTGGTCATTAAGGCTGACGTGATGCACAAAAAGTGCAACATAAAACCAGTAAAAATTCCTACTGGAAACCAGCTCAAATGTCATAAATTTGGCATCCGTTTGTACCTTTGCGTGTTCATCTCAAAAGCCTGAGCCCCAGATCCCTGCATACAAAAATCTGGTCTATGCAGATTCAGTTTTTAACCTGAACTAATGAACTTGCAAACCCTCCAAATGTCAGTAGAGCTGAAGGTCCCTGGGCACTGGCCGGTGCTTCAGGAAGGTTCACAGGTAGAAATAAACTTCTTAAAAAACGTGCTTGATAAAATAAATGATTTTAAAACCGCTAACGCAGAGGTGGGGATCGCTTCTGAACTGAGCCAGCTGTTTAACACTTCTCTGTGTGTACGATGATCTCTAGCAGGGGACACTCAGATTGTTGCTGCCTGAACTTCTCTCGGCATTGTGCCATTTCCTGCTCACAGAAATACCTGGTGGTCCAGTGTGTGAACCCTCCAAACAGGCCGATGCACACTTGCCTATATAGTGTTTATATCAACGTGTCAGCAGTGTAATACATTCTTCAAAAACTCTGTCTTGTACACTTTCAAAGCCTGGATGAACCTCCCTTTCCCTCCCTGTGGACCATCTACCAGCTGGTCAACCCAACAAAGCACTGCCCCACCACTGCATCTAAAATTGTGCAGTTTCATTTACTTATTGGCTCTTCAGGCATCCAACCTGTCACTTAAAAGCAGTGACTTGTTAACTGCTGTGCCATGTTGCTAGGAAGCAGGTGCTGCTCGGTGATGTCACGGCACCACCTTAGAACTCTCAGTCAGTTGGTCACTGCCTTCCAGCTGGCTGCCCGGTAGGACAGTCCTGCTGATAAGGTAGAGGGCTTCAGCTGAAATACCCACTCAAACTAAGAAAAAAAAGAATTTTTAAAATGGAGCTTGCCTCAGTGGAACCTTCATGTGGTTCTGTTCCAGCCAAGGCAGCTGATTGGTCAGCCTTCACTTCTGAACATCCAGGGAGTGACAAAAAAGCAGCGAGTGACACTGCTTTGGCACCTCTGGGAGAAGGAACACCTTTCCACACTTCCACTGAGCAACCCCAGTCAGAAAGCGAGCACCTCGTGTCATCTGAGGAGAGCTCCAGCAGAGGCGTGTCCTTAACACGCCTCAACTTTCTGAAGAAGCTCTGGGACATTGTCGAGAGCGATCTGTTTGAGTCCATCTGGTGGGGAGACAACAGAAACTCTATAGTTATTAACGAAGATCTGTTTGAAGAGGAAGTTCTAGAAAGGAGAGGACGTCAGAAAATTTTTGACAGCGAGATCATGGAAAGCTTCACTCAGGAGCTCCATGAGCATGGATTCACCATGCTGCAGGGTTTTCCAAAGTCAGGACCAGCATCTGGGGAGGTAGGCTGGATCCCCTGTGTGCAAACTAACTCTCAGAGTGCTCTAGGGGGACACAGTTCTGTGCCGATGAAATAAGCCTTTCTGTACTGATGAAATAAGGAAGGCAGTAAATGTTCTGATTGTCGTTTGTTTCTCAGCGCAAGTTCAAAAACTTTTGAGGCAGAATTTCTGAGTACTAGAAATGATGCTATAATTTACATTAATTTCCAATTACTTGGAACACACACAATTAAAGATATTCTCGTCATATGGCTATTTTTTTGGCACTTCCCGTGTGTCTTGCTGTACCAGATGTCATGGCAGCACACAGCAGTATTTGAGAAGCTTCCCTTGGAATGCTCAGTCAGATGGTCACCTCCTTTCAGCCGCCTGTGTGGTAGGACAGTCCTGCTGATAAGGTCGATGGCTTCAGCTGTTTTCTTGTGGCAACTGCTGAAGGCTGATGGTCAGCATCATACAGTTACACACGTGTTTGTTCCACACTCAAGTGGCTGAAAAGTAATGGTATTTGGGATTCTAAATCAGTTTATAGGCTCTCTGCTACCAAGTGGCAAAAAACACAAGGCCAGTCGCTACTTATTGACAGGACTGCACCATACCACAGCATTTACTCAGCCTAAACTTCAGGTTGAGAATGCCTCCGATAGTCCTTTTCAGCACCCATGTTTCTCTTTTGCAATTACAATTCTTACTTCTCCTAGCTTTGTGGTTTCCAGTCTCAAGGTGGTGGCAACTCACTCTTTTCCTTTGCATTTTTTATAGCTTCACTTCTACTGCATGGAAAATTTCCGACTTTTTCCACACCTGCTAACGAAGTTTAATAACAGATACGTCCCCAAAACACCAGCAGAGTTTTCACCAGGGATGAATTTGCATGCACGCAGTCGGAAAAGAAAAGCAGACCGTGAGCTTCTGTGGGAAACCACTTCCACGGAGGCGAGCAGTCCAGGCACAGCAGCTCCAGGGGAGAACGTGCACACCGCTAAGCTCAGGATGACCGCACCTGTCAAGCGAAGTGCGGAGGAAGCTACCTGACTCCGACGTGCCTCTACACCTGCACACACCGCTGCTCTGGCAAATTCCAACCCTGCAGCAACACCTGGCAGGGAGCAGCTCGCTCCTGTGACCCCCTTTTATTAAAATTGTTCTAGTTTCATTTCCAACTGGCAAGTCTTTTTTTCCTCTCAATTCTCCTGGCGGGGGGGGGGGGGGGGGGGGGGCGGGGCAAGGCAGGGGGGGAAGGGAATTGAGAGCCCAATTGCTTGCTTTTAGCAGCTGAAATTGGCTGGGCTGGCGCTAAACTGTGACATCCCAAATATCTTTTTGAATATATTGGCCTTAGAATGGCCTGGTTTCACCCCTGTGTCTAGCTTTTTCCTAGAAACACCTGATTAATGCCAGCTGAAGACCAAAACTGATTCGGTCCTCTCTCAGGCAAAAATCTTGCTGGCCTCCAGGAGACTCAAACTGGCACCGGGTGTGCAGCACTGCTCCCCTGCTGTGAGACAAACCAGCCATGCTTTGCATTCGTAGTAAAATGTCATCAAACAAAAAGTCTCTAAACAAATCCAGAAGTGTTTTCAACATCAGAAAAGAGCGGGATTAAATTTTGTAGCGGTATCCAGGTTTAGGGACACAGGAGATGACCACAGGCAACTTCAATCTAAACCTTTGCTGTGAACTAAACTGATGGACTGACAGGTGGCGCTCAAAGAGTAAATGGGATTACATCAGGCTGGCAGCCGGGCATCACTGGTGGAGTTCCCTAGGGTTTAGTTTTAGAGCCAGTGCTCTTTCACGTTTTTATAAATTATCTGATGCAGATACATGAACTAAGTTTGCCGATGATACTAAACGAGGAGGAGCTGTGGACTTCCTCCAGGGCAGAGAGATTTGGATAGCGAGCTGGGCAGTCACCAACTGTATGAAATTTAACAAGAGCAAGTGCCGAATTGTGCAGCTGGGACCAGGTAATCCTGGTTATACGTACAGTTTGGACCATGAGAGGCTGCAAAGCAGTCCCGCAGAAAGAGATCTGGGAGTCTGGGTTGATGGCAAGTTGAACATGAGTCAACAGTGTGCCCTGGCCGCCAAAAGGTACAACTGTGCCCTGCGGTGCATCAAATACAGCATGACAAGCCAGTCAAGGGAGGCGACTGTCCCACTCCACACTGTACTGTGTGCAGTTTTGGTCACCTCAATACAAGAAGGACATCAAACTATTAGAGTGTGTCCAGTAGAGGATGACAAAGAGGGCAAAAGGTCTTGAAGACAAGACCTGAGAAGCAGCTGAAGTCAAGTGGTTTGTTCAGCTTGGAGAAGAGAAGGCTGAGAAGGAACCTCATTGCAGTCCACGATTTCCGCAAGGGGGATAGCACAGGGGGAGGTGCCGATTTCCTCTCTCTGGTGACCAGCGACAGGACATGAGGAAATGGAACAAAGCTGCGTTAGGGGAAGTTCAGACTGGACATTGGGAAGAGGTTCTTCACTGAGTGGCTGGTCACTGAAACACGCTCTCCAGGGCACTGGTTATGGCAACAGGCCTGCCAGAGTTCAAGAAGCATCTGGACAATGCTCTCAGTCATATGGTTCAGGTTTAGGAAGTCCTCTGAGGAGCAGAGAGTTGGACTCAATGATCCTTATGGGCCCCTTCCAACACAAGATAGTCCATAATTCTATGAGATGACCTTGAACCAAGAGGTGTGAAATGTATCTCAATTTTATAGGCAATTTAAAGACCAAAGAGTAAGCGCAGAATTGTTCATTAAGTCCACAGTGATGGAGACTCCAGCCACGCTGCTAGTGCCCGTGCCACAGTGATGGGAGCACTAAAAGACCTGAGTGACCCTGCCCAGCCGCGCTCGTGCCTTCCGCTCACATCCTTCCCGTGTCCCAGGAGCCCTGTTCAAGGCCAGCTTTGGGCTCACAGGCTCAACTGGAGCTCGCGTCAAGAGGGCTGACGTCAAGCGCAGCTGGGTCTGGATTCCCCAGCTTCAGACCTGCTCCTGACCTGCAGACTGACTTTACAGTGTGACCTCAGACCTGCTTGACCGTCGGGGACTTGTCTGATGATCTGGACTCTGGGCTGACCTTGGCCGTGCTCTCTGGGTCAGTGTCTCTCAGGTACTGTGGGGTGAGGAGTGCTGGTGAGGACCCTGTCCAGCCACCCATTATCCCTCAGCTCCCCATCCCGTATGGATCAGTCAGTCTTTGCTTTGCCCTGACACCTTCTTAGAAGGCATTTGTACCGTTGCATGGATTGGTTTATTGCTTCACGCCAGTAAAAGACTCATGTTGAGCCTTTTTTCCCATCTTACCTCATGGATGGCCAAGCTTTTACTTCCACTTCCGAGGGATGGAAATTGTATCTTCTGTACTGGTTTTGGTTCAAAACTCCAGCTTTTTACAGGTCAGAGGGCAAGGTAGGGCTGCATCTCAAGCACTAGATGGGAGACAAAAAAGACATCCAAAGTCATCTGCTTCCTATCTCCCTCTTTGAGGTAGTCAACTAATTGTTAAAAAAGAAAATACATTAGTTTATCTGTGACGAGTAAAGCTGCCCTTTCCTGTCCTGCAGCGAGTTGGCTATAACCACCCGGTCCTATGACAGCTCTTGCCTGCATTGTTTTTCTTTCTTTGTGCCAGAGTAAGAAGCTCGGTCATAGCAGCTTTGATGGGGATGAAGAGATGGCAGACAGTTATGGGGTAGGACAAGCCAAGGGGAGCCTATTATGGCACTGCTCTGCAGTTTCCTCCGATTACTTGCAGTCAACTCTACAACAAGGTTTTGTTGGTTTTCTTCACAGGGCAAATATAGGCGGCATTTAAAAGTCTGCTCCTTGCAGAAGACACCAGGAAAAGCTGTGAGCATCCTGCATGCTGCAGCCCCGAGACTCCAGCAAGTTCTTCTTGAGAGATTAGGAACTATTTGCATGAGCGGGGAACGTTAGCTTGATTGTATCTTAACATTCAACAGTCCCTGAATTGCTGATTGATTTTAAACTTGAAGCTAGGTTAGAGAGATAAAATGACAACGTAAAATCTTGTGTTCTGTCTGGTTTAGAATGGAGCTCTCCCATATTCACTACAGCATTTTACTTTAGAGGTCTCAAATGAAGAAATTCTGCATCGTACACTGGGAATTTGTGACATCGACACACACAGAACTTCAGCCAATAACAGAAGCTTCTCATCACTAAAAAAGCTGCCAAAACCCACAAAGCTAAACGGGATATTCAGACTAGCATCAACTAAAACTTTCTCGTTCCCCACTTCCCCAGCACTGCTTTGACACTGTGCTTAACAATGTGATATTTTCATGCAAGCCTTACTGCAGTAGTAACAAGGCCAAAAACATTAACACATAACTAAAAAAGCATTGGATCCTCATCATTTACGGCGATATCAGAATAGTGGTTTGGGGTTTTTTTTATGTGCAATTATTAATCTATTCTGTCTTAGGAATAGTTCCTCGATGCTGTTAAGGCACCTTTGTAAATTTAATGGATTCACTGTGCATAATTAAACTTGAACACTACAAATGATTTTTATAAAGATTCCTTCTCGTTGGTTCTCTAATAATCTCTAATAATCTTAAAACACAATGACAAATATAACTTGGAACTTGATATCTCGGGTCACTTCTTCATACAATAGTGCTTTTGCCTAACAGCCTTGACACTGTCTGAGATGAGTCTGTTCTGCCAGCCCGCCTGCAAGACCGGAGCCAGTGGAAGTGGTCTGGCGTGTCAGAACATTTTGCATTAACAGTGGGAAGTTTTGCTAGCCCTCTATTATGTTCTGTTGCAACTTTTTGGCATATCCGCTGACTTGAAGTGGGGGAAAAAGCTTTTAACCCCAACACTGAATGCATATCAGCTCTCTTCTTCAGAGCTTGTATTTTGGGCCCTATCTACAAGCCGGGCTCCGGCATGATAACATTTGCATTTCTCTGCACATCAGGGACTGCTGCACAGGAAAACGGGTTTAGTCCCAGAAAGGAGAAGACCTGGAGATGCTGCTTGGATCCTGCAGGCATCAGCACTAGCAGAATCAGCCCAGCTCCCAGCTGGTTCATCCTGCTTGGCAGTCTTGCACAGGTTGGTCCTGACATTTCCAAGAGACAGGAGCTTGCCACCCTCTTTCTTCTTGGCCTGCATGAATCTACTGCCACTAGGAATCCAGCTGCACAAGACCTCCTGTGCAAATTAAAAAGCATTGCTTCTGGAACCACCATAAAACGGAATTGGTGAAAATCCTATTACTAATTCCCTTTAAAATGCTCGTAAGAGATAGGCATTTTAGTGAAATTACAGAAAGACAAAGACATGCCTTTTCACCCATTCTCAACCACTGGCAGAACCACTAGAACGCAGAGGATGCTTTGTGATTTAGTACATGTCTGTCAGCTCTCTCAGTGTGGGTTACAGGCTATCCTGTTAAGCATTAACATGCCCATGTCCATTTAGAGTGCTGCCACCACCACATCTGTTTGGAGAACACCAAGATTTTTTTTCATGGGAATGAAAAAAATTGTTTCCATTAGGCAAAAGGAAGACATTTCATTTTGGGTCAGTTCACTGTTCGGAAAATTCGTCCTAACCGTTCACTTAAGTCACCAAACCAAAATTAAGCATTCACTCAGTTCTTCCAAGGGCCTCCCTGACGTGCTAGAAGGCTAATTTAAATAGTGTTGGTGAAGCAACCCGACTGCTGCAGATGGTGACTAAGATGCATCTCTGGCCATTTCTCTTCTCCTACATCCCACTTCACTGACAGGGATATGTCTGCCTTGTCGCTTCCCTGGTACTAAACCATGCACGGAAGGACACCGAGGCAACTCCCTCCCTGGCCTTCCTTGTAGCCACCTCTGGTCATTAAGGCTGACGTGATGCACAAAAAGTGCAACATAAAACCAGTAAAAATTCCTACTGGAAACCAGCTCAAATGTCATAAATTTGGCATCCGTTTGTACCTTTGCGTGTTCATCTCAAAAGCCTGAGCCCCAGATCCCTGCATACAAAAATCTGGTCTATGCAGATTCAGTTTTTAACCTGAACTAATGAACTTGCAAACCCTCCAAATGTCAGTAGAGCTGAAGGTCCCTGGGCACTGGCCGGTGCTTCAGGAAGGTTCACAGGTAGAAATAAACTTCTTAAAAAACGTGCTTGATAAAATAAATGATTTTAAAACCGCTAACGCAGAGGTGGGGATCGCTTCTGAACTGAGCCAGCTGTTTAACACTTCTCTGTGTGTACGATGATCTCTAGCAGGGGACACTCAGATTGTTGCTGCCTGAACTTCTCTCGGCATTGTGCC
Organism: Dromococcyx pavoninus; assembly: GCA_033558185.1. Classification (NCBI taxonomy): domain Eukaryota; kingdom Metazoa; phylum Chordata; class Aves; order Cuculiformes; family Neomorphidae; genus Dromococcyx; species Dromococcyx pavoninus. The sequence continues at coordinate 75,565 of JAUMJL010000389.1, read as the reverse complement.
ATTTCCTGCTCACAGAAATACCTGGTGGTCCAGTGTGTGAACCCTCCAAACAGGCCGATGCACACTTGCCTATATAGTGTTTATATCAACGTGTCAGCAGTGTAATACATTCTTCAAAAACTCTGTCTTGTACACTTTCAAAGCCTGGATGAACCTCCCTTTCCCTCCCTGTGGACCATCTACCAGCTGGTCAACCCAACAAAGCACTGCCCCACCACTGCATCTAAAATTGTGCAGTTTCATTTACTTATTGGCTCTTCAGGCATCCAACCTGTCACTTAAAAGCAGTGACTTGTTAACTGCTGTGCCATGTTGCTAGGAAGCAGGTGCTGCTCGGTGATGTCACGGCACCACCTTAGAACTCTCAGTCAGTTGGTCACTGCCTTCCAGCTGGCTGCCCGGTAGGACAGTCCTGCTGATAAGGTAGAGGGCTTCAGCTGAAATACCCACTCAAACTAAGAAAAAAAAGAATTTTTAAAATGGAGCTTGCCTCAGTGGAACCTTCATGTGGTTCTGTTCCAGCCAAGGCAGCTGATTGGTCAGCCTTCACTTCTGAACATCCAGGGAGTGACAAAAAAGCAGCGAGTGACACTGCTTTGGCACCTCTGGGAGAAGGAACACCTTTCCACACTTCCACTGAGCAACCCCAGTCAGAAAGCGAGCACCTCGTGTCATCTGAGGAGAGCTCCAGCAGAGGCGTGTCCTTAACACGCCTCAACTTTCTGAAGAAGCTCTGGGACATTGTCGAGAGCGATCTGTTTGAGTCCATCTGGTGGGGAGACAACAGAAACTCTATAGTTATTAACGAAGATCTGTTTGAAGAGGAAGTTCTAGAAAGGAGAGGACGTCAGAAAATTTTTGACAGCGAGATCATGGAAAGCTTCACTCAGGAGCTCCATGAGCATGGATTCACCATGCTGCAGGGTTTTCCAAAGTCAGGACCAGCATCTGGGGAGGTAGGCTGGATCCCCTGTGTGCAAACTAACTCTCAGAGTGCTCTAGGGGGACACAGTTCTGTGCCGATGAAATAAGCCTTTCTGTACTGATGAAATAAGGAAGGCAGTAAATGTTCTGATTGTCGTTTGTTTCTCAGCGCAAGTTCAAAAACTTTTGAGGCAGAATTTCTGAGTACTAGAAATGATGCTATAATTTACATTAATTTCCAATTACTTGGAACACACACAATTAAAGATATTCTCGTCATATGGCTATTTTTTTGGCACTTCCCGTGTGTCTTGCTGTACCAGATGTCATGGCAGCACACAGCAGTATTTGAGAAGCTTCCCTTGGAATGCTCAGTCAGATGGTCACCTCCTTTCAGTCGCCTGTGTGGTAGGACAGTCCTGCTGATAAGGTCGATGGCTTCAGCTGTTTTCTTGTGGCAACTGCTGAAGGCTGATGGTCAGCATCATACAGTTACACACGTGTTTGTTCCACACTCAAGTGGCTGAAAAGTAATGGTATTTGGGATTCTAAATCAGTTTATAGGCTCTCTGCTACCAAGTGGCAAAAAACACAAGGCCAGTCGCTACTTATTGACAGGACTGCACCATACCACAGCATTTACTCAGCCTAAACTTCAGGTTGAGAATGCCTCCGATAGTCCTTTTCAGCACCCATGTTTCTCTTTTGCAATTACAATTCTTACTTCTCCTAGCTTTGTGGTTTCCAGTCTCAAGGTGGTGGCAACTCACTCTTTTCCTTTGCATTTTTTATAGCTTCACTTCTACTGCATGGAAAATTTCCGACTTTTTCCACACCTGCTAACGAAGTTTAATAACAGATACGTCCCCAAAACACCAGCAGAGTTTTCACCAGGGATGAATTTGCATGCACGCAGTCGGAAAAGAAAAGCAGACCGTGAGCTTCTGTGGGAAACCACTTCCACGGAGGCGAGCAGTCCAGGCACAGCAGCTCCAGGGGAGAACGTGCACACCGCTAAGCTCAGGATGACCGCACCTGTCAAGCGAAGTGCGGAGGAAGCTACCTGACTCCGACGTGCCTCTACACCTGCACACACCGCTGCTCTGGCAAATTCCAACCCTGCAGCAACACCTGGCAGGGAGCAGCTCGCTCCTGTGACCCCCTTTTATTAAAATTGTTCTAGTTTCATTTCCAACTGGCAAGTCTTTTTTTCCTCTCAATTCTCCTGGCGGGGGGGGGGGGGGGGGGGGGGCGGGGCAAGGCAGGGGGGGAAGGGAATTGAGAGCCCAATTGCTTGCTTTTAGCAGCTGAAATTGGCTGGGCTGGCGCTAAACTGTGACATCCCAAATATCTTTTTGAATATATTGGCCTTAGAATGGCCTGGTTTCACCCCTGTGTCTAGCTTTTTCCTAGAAACACCTGATTAATGCCAGCTGAAGACCAAAACTGATTCGGTCCTCTCTCAGGCAAAAATCTTGCTGGCCTCCAGGAGACTCAAACTGGCACCGGGTGTGCAGCACTGCTCCCCTGCTGTGAGACAAACCAGCCATGCTTTGCATTCGTAGTAAAATGTCATCAAACAAAAAGTCTCTAAACAAATCCAGAAGTGTTTTCAACATCAGAAAAGAGCGGGATTAAATTTTGTAGCGGTATCCAGGTTTAGGGACACAGGAGATGACCACAGGCAACTTCAATCTAAACCTTTGCTGTGAACTAAACTGATGGACTGACAGGTGGCGCTCAAAGAGTAAATGGGATTACATCAGGCTGGCAGCCGGGCATCACTGGTGGAGTTCCCTAGGGTTTAGTTTTAGAGCCAGTGCTCTTTCACGTTTTTATAAATTATCTGATGCAGATACATGAACTAAGTTTGCCGATGATACTAAACGAGGAGGAGCTGTGGACTTCCTCCAGGGCAGAGAGATTTGGATAGCGAGCTGGGCAGTCACCAACTGTATGAAATTTAACAAGAGCAAGTGCCGAATTGTGCAGCTGGGACCAGGTAATCCTGGTTATACGTACAGTTTGGACCATGAGAGGCTGCAAAGCAGTCCCGCAGAAAGAGATCTGGGAGTCTGGGTTGATGGCAAGTTGAACATGAGTCAACAGTGTGCCCTGGCCGCCAAAAGGTACAACTGTGCCCTGCGGTGCATCAAATACAGCATGACAAGCCAGTCAAGGGAGGCGACTGTCCCACTCCACACTGTACTGTGTGCAGTTTTGGTCACCTCAATACAAGAAGGACATCAAACTATTAGAGTGTGTCCAGTAGAGGATGACAAAGAGGGCAAAAGGTCTTGAAGACAAGACCTGAGAAGCAGCTGAAGTCAAGTGGTTTGTTCAGCTTGGAGAAGAGAAGGCTGAGAAGGAACCTCATTGCAGTCCACGATTTCCGCAAGGGGGATAGCACAGGGGGAGGTGCCGATTTCCTCTCTCTGGTGACCAGCGACAGGACATGAGGAAATGGAACAAAGCTGCGTTAGGGGAAGTTCAGACTGGACATTGGGAAGAGGTTCTTCACTGAGTGGCTGGTCACTGAAACACGCTCTCCAGGGCACTGGTTATGGCAACAGGCCTGCCAGAGTTCAAGAAGCATCTGGACAATGCTCTCAGTCATATGGTTCAGGTTTAGGAAGTCCTCTGAGGAGCAGAGAGTTGGACTCAATGATCCTTATGGGCCCCTTCCAACACAAGATATTCCATAATTCTATGAGATGACCTTGAACCAAGAGGTGTGAAATGTATCTCAATTTTATAGGCAATTTAAAGACCAAAGAGTAAGCGCAGAATTGTTCATTAAGTCCACAGTGATGGAGACTCCAGCCACGCTGCTAGTGCCCGTGCCACAGTGATGGGAGCACTAAAAGACCTGCCCAGCCGCGCTCGTGCCTTCCGCTCACATCCTTCCCGTGTCCCAGGAGCCCTGTTCAAGGCCAGCTTTGGGCTCACAGGCTCAACTGGAGCTCGCGTCAAGAGGGCTGACGTCAAGCGCAGCTGGGTCTGGATTCCCCAGCTTCAGACCTGCTCCTGACCTGCAGACTGACTTTACAGTGTGACCTCAGACCTGCTTGACCGTCGGGGACTTGTCTGATGATCTGGACTCTGGGCTGACCTTGGCCGTGCTCTCTGGGTCAGTGTCTCTCAGGTACTGTGGGGTGAGGAGTGCTGGTGAGGACCCTGTCCAGCCACCCATTATCCCTCAGCTCCCCATCCTGTATGGATCAGTCAGTCTTTGCTTTGCCCTGACACCTTCTTAGAAGGCATTTGTACCGTTGCATGGATTGGTTTATTGCTTCACGCCAGTAAAAGACTCATGTTGAGCCTTTTTTCCCATCTTACCTCATGGATGGCCAAGCTTTTACTTCCACTTCCGAGGGATGGAAATTGTATCTTCTGTACTGGTTTAGGTTCAAAACTCCAGCTTTTTACAGGTCAGAGGGCAAGGTAGGGCTGCATCTCAAGCACTAGATGGGAGACAAAAAAGACATCCAAAGTCATCTGCTTCCTATCTCCCTCTTTGAGGTAGTCAACTAATTGTTAAAAAAGAAAATACATTAGTTTATCTGTGACGAGTAAAGCTGCCCTTTCCTGTCCTGCAGCGAGTTGGCTATAACCACCCGGTCCTATGACAGCTCTTGCCTGCATTGTTTTTCTTTCTTTGTGCCAGAGTAAGAAGCTCGGTCATAGCAGCTTTGATGGGGATGAAGAGATGGCAGACAGTTATGGGGTAGGACAAGCCAAGGGGAGCCTATTATGGCACTGCTCTGCAGTTTCCTCCGATTACTTGCAGTCAACTCTACAACAAGGTTTTGTTGGTTTTCTTCACAGGGTAAATATAGGCGGCATTTAAAAGTCTGCTCCTTGCAGAAGACACCAGGAAAAGCTGTGAGCATCCTGCATGCTGCAGCCCCGAGACTCCAGCAAGTTCTTCTTGAGAGATTAGGAACTATTTGCATGAGCGGGGAACGTTAGCTTGATTGTATCTTAACATTCAACAGTCCCTGAATTGCTGATTGATTTTAAACTTGAAGCTAGGTTAGAGAGATAAAATGACAACGTAAAATCTTGTGTTCTGTCTGGTTTAGAATGGAGCTCTCCCATATTCACTACAGCATTTTACTTTAGAGGTCTCAAATGAAGAAATTCTGCATCGTACACTGGGAATTTGTGACATCGACACACACAGAACTTCAGCCAATAACAGAAGCTTCTCATCACTAAAAAAGCTGCCAAAACCCACAAAGCTAAACGGGATATTCAGACTAGCATCAACTAAAACTTTCTCGTTCCCCACTTCCCCAGCACTGCTTTGACACTGTGCTTAACAATGTGATATTTTCATGCAAGCCTTACTGCAGTAGTAACAAGGCCAAAAACATTAACACATAACTAAAAAAGCATTGGATCCTCATCATTTACGGTGATATCAGAATAGTGGTTTGGGGTTTTTTTTATGTGCAATTATTAATCTATTCTGTCTTAGGAATAGTTCCTCGATGCTGTTAAGGCACCTTTGTAAATTTAATGGATTCACTGTGCATAATTAAACTTGAACACTACAAATGATTTTTATAAAGATTCCTTCTCGTTGGTTCTCTAATAATCTCTAATAATCTTAAAACACAATGACAAATATAACTTGGAACTTGATATCTCGGGTCACTTCTTCATACAATAGTGCTTTTGCCTAACAGCCTTGACACTGTCTGAGATGAGTCTGTTCTGCCAGCCCGCCTGCAAGACCGGAGCCAGTGGAAGTGGTCTGGCGTGTCAGAACATTTTGCATTAACAGTGGGAAGTTTTGCTAGCCCTCTATTATGTTCTGTTGCAACTTTTTGGCATATCCGCTGACTTGAAGTGGGGGAAAAAGCTTTTAACCCCAACACTGAATGCATATCAGCTCTCTTCTTCAGAGCTTGTATTTTGGGCCCTATCTACAAGCCGGGCTCCGGCATGATAACATTTGCATTTCTCTGCACATCAGGGACTGCTGCACAGGAAAACGGGTTTAGTCCCAGAAAGGAGAAGACCTGGAGATGCTGCTTGGATCCTGCAGGCATCATCACTAGCAGAATCAGCCCAGCTCCCAGCTGGTTCATCCTGCTTGGCAGTCTTGCACAGGTTGGTCCTGACATTTCCAAGAGACAGGAGCTTGCCACCCTCTTTCTTCTTGGCCTGCATGAATCTACTGCCACTAGGAATCCAGCTGCACAAGACCTCCTGTGCAAATTAAAAAGCATTGCTTCTGGAACCACCATAAAACGGAATTGGTGAAAATCCTATTACTAATTCCCTTTAAAATGCTCGTAAGAGATAGGCATTTTAGTGAAATTACAGAAAGACAAAGACATGCCTTTTCACCCATTCTCAACCACTGGCAGAACCACTAGAACGCAGAGGATGCTTTGTGATTTAGTACATGTCTGTCAGCTCTCTCAGTGTGGGTTACAGGCTATCCTGTTAAGCATTAACATGCCCATGTCCATTTAGAGTGCTGCCACCACCACATCTGTTTGGAGAACACCAAGATTTTTTTTCATGGGAATGAAAAAAATTGTTTCCATTAGGCAAAAGGAAGACATTTCATTTTGGGTCAGTTCACTGTTCGGAAAATTCGTCCTAACCGTTCACTTAAGTCACCAAACCAAAATTAAGCATTCACTCAGTTCTTCCAAGGGCCTCCCTGACGTGCTAGAAGGCTAATTTAAATAGTGTTGGTGAAGCAACCCGACTGCTGCAGATGGTGACTAAGATGCATCTCTGGCCATTTCTCTTTTCCTACATCCCACTTCACTGACAGGGATATGTCTGCCTTGTCGCTTCCCTGGTACTAAACCATGCACGGAAGGACACCGAGGCAACTCCCTCCCTGGCCTTCCTTGTAGCCACCTCTGGTCATTAAGGCTGACGTGATGCACAAAAAGTGCAACATAAAACCAGTAAAAATTCCTACTGGAAACCAGCTCAAATGTCATAAATTTGGCATCCGTTTGTACCTTTGCGTGTTCATCTCAAAAGCCTGAGCCCCAGATCCCTGCATACAAAAATCTGGTCTATGCAGATTCAGTTTTTAACCTGAACTAATGAACTTGCAAACCCTCCAAATGTCAGTAGAGCTGAAGGTCCCTGGGCACTGGCCGGTGCTTCAGGAAGGTTCACAGGTAGAAATAAACTTCTTAAAAAACGTGCTTGATAAAATAAATGATTTTAAAACCGCTAACGCAGAGGTGGGGATCGCTTCTGAACTGAGCCAGCTGTTTAACACTTCTCTGTGTGTACGATGATCTCTAGCAGGGGACACTCAGATTGTTGCTGCCTGAACTTCTCTCGGCATTGTGCCATTTCCTGCTCACAGAAATACCTGGTGGTCCAGTGTGTGAACCCTCCAAACAGGCCGATGCACACTTGCCTATATAGTGTTTATATCAACGTGTCAGCAGTGTAATACATTCTTCAAAAACTCTGTCTTGTACACTTTCAAAGCCTGGATGAACCTCCCTTTCCCTCCCTGTGGACCATCTACCAGCTGGTCAACCCAACAAAGCACTGCCCCACCACTGCATCTAAAATTGTGCAGTTTCATTTACTTATTGGCTCTTCAGGCATCCAACCTGTCACTTAAAAGCAGTGACTTGTTAACTGCTGTGCCATGTTGCTAGGAAGCAGGTGCTGCTCGGTGATGTCACGGCACCACCTTAGAACTCTCAGTCAGTTGGTCACTGCCTTCCAGCTGGCTGCCCGGTAGGACAGTCCTGCTGATAAGGTAGAGGGCTTCAGCTGAAATACCCACTCAAACTAAGAAAAAAAAGAATTTTTAAAATGGAGCTTGCCTCAGTGGAACCTTCATGTGGTTCTGTTCCAGCCAAGGCAGCTGATTGGTCAGCCTTCACTTCTGAACATCCAGGGAGTGACAAAAAAGCAGCGAGTGACACTGCTTTGGCACCTCTGGGAGAAGGAACACCTTTCCACACTTCCACTGAGCAACCCCAGTCAGAAAGCGAGCACCTCGTGTCATCTGAGGAGAGCTCCAGCAGAGGCGTGTCCTTAACACGCCTCAACTTTCTGAAGAAGCTCTGGGACATTGTCGAGAGCGATCTGTTTGAGTCCATCTGGTGGGGAGACAACAGAAACTCTATAGTTATTAACGAAGATCTGTTTGAAGAGGAAGTTCTAGAAAGGAGAGGACGTCAGAAAATTTTTGACAGCGAGATCATGGAAAGCTTCACTCAGGAGCTCCATGAGCATGGATTCACCATGCTGCAGGGTTTTCCAAAGTCAGGACCAGCATCTGGGGAGGCAGGCTGGATCCCCTGTGTGCAAACTAACTCTCAGAGTGCTCTAGGGGGACACAGTTCTGTGCCGATGAAATAAGCCTTTCTGTACTGATGAAATAAGGAAGGCAGTAAATGTTCTGATTGTCGTTTGTTTCTCAGCGCAAGTTCAAAAACTTTTGAGGCAGAATTTCTGAGTACTAGAAATGATGCTATAATTTACATTAATTTCCAATTACTTGGAACACACACAATTAAAGATAGTCTCGTCATATGGCTATTTTTTTGGCACTTCCCGTGTGTCTTGCTGTACCAGATGTCATGGCAGCACACAGCAGTATTTGAGAAGCTTCCCTTGGAATGCTCAGTCAGATGGTCACCTCCTTTCAGCCGCCTGTGTGGTAGGACAGTCCTGCTGATAAGGTCGATGGCTTCAGCTGTTTTCTTGTGGCAACTGCTGAAGGCTGATGGTCAGCATCGTACAGTTACACACGTGTTTGTTCCACACTCAAGTGGCTGAAAAGTAATGGTATTTGGGATTCTAAATCAGTTTATAGGCTCTCTGCTACCAAGTGGCAAAAAACACAAGGCCAGTCGCTACTTATTGACAGGACTGCACCATACCACAGCATTTACTCAGCCTAAACTTCAGGTTGAGAATGCCTCCGATAGTCCTTTTCAGCACCCATGTTTCTCTTTTGCAATTACAATTCTTACTTCTCCTAGCTTTGTGGTTTCCAGTCTCAAGGTGGTGGCAACTCACTCTTTTCCTTTGCATTTTTTATAGCTTCACTTCTACTGCATGGAAAATTTCCGACTTTTTCCACACCTGCTAACGAAGTTTAATAACAGATACGTCCCCAAAACACCAGCAGAGTTTTCACCAGGGATGAATTTGCATGCACGCAGTCGGAAAAGAAAAGCAGACCGTGAGCTTCTGTGGGAAACCACTTCCACGGAGGCGAGCAGTCCAGGCACAGCAGCTCCAGGGGAGAACGTGCACACCTCTAAGCTCAGGATGACCGCACCTGTCAAGCAAAGTGCGGAGGAAGCTACCTGACTCCGACGTGCCTCTACACCTGCACACACCGCTGCTCTGGCAAATTCCAACCCTGCAGCAACACCTGGCAGGGAGCAGCTCGCTCCTGTGACCCCCTTTTATTAAAATTGTTCTAGTTTCATTTCCAACTGGCAAGTCTTTTTTTCCTCTCAATTCTCCTGGCGGGGGGGGGGGGGGGGGGGGAGCGGGGCAAGGCAGGGTGGGAAGGGAATTGAGAGCCCAATTGCTTGCTTTTAGCAGCTGAAATTGGCTGGGCTGGCGCTAAACTGTGACATCCCAAATATCTTTTTGAATATATTGGCCTTAGAATGGCCTGGTTTCACCCCTGTGTCTAGCTTTTTCCTAGAAACACCTGATTAATGCCAGCTGAAGACCAAAACTGATTCGGTCCTCTCTCAGGCAAAAATCTTGCTGGCCTCCAGGAGACTCAAACTGGCACCGGGTGTGCAGCACTGCTCCCCTGCTGTGAGACAAACCAGCCATGCTTTGCATTCGTAGTAAAATGTCATCAAACAAAAAGTCTCTAAACAAATCCAGAAGTGTTTTCAACATCAGAAAAGAGCGGGATTAAATTTTGTAGCGGTATCCAGGTTTAGGGACACAGGAGATGACCACAGGCAACTTCAATCTAAACCTTTGCTGTGAACTAAACTGATGGACTGACAGGTGGCGCTCAAAGAGTAAATGGGATTACATCAGGCTGGCAGCCGGGCATCACTGGTGGAGTTCCCTAGGGTTTAGTTTTAGAGCCAGTGCTCTTTCACGTTTTTATAAATTATCTGATGCAGATACATGAACTAAGTTTGCCGATGATACTAAACGAGGAGGAGCTGTGGACTTCCTCCAGGGCAGAGAGATTTGGATAGCGAGCTGGGCAGTCACCAACTGTATGAAATTTAACAAGAGCAAGTGCCGAATTCTGCAGCTGGGACCGGGTAATCCTGGTTATACGTACAGTTTGGGCCATGAGAGGCTGCAAAGCAGTCCCGCAGAAAGAGATCTGGGAGTCTGGGTTGATGGCAAGTTGAACATGAGTCAACAGTGTGCCCTGGCCGCCAAAAGGTACAACTGTGCCCTGCGGTGCATCAAATACAGCATGACAAGCCAGTCAAGGGAGGCGACTGTCCCACTCCACACTGTACTGTGTGCAGTTTTGGTCACCTCAATACAAGAAGGACATCAAACTATTAGAGTGTGTCCAGTAGAGGATGACAAAGAGGGCAAAAGGTCTTGAAGACAAGACCTGAGAAGCAGCTGAAGTCAAGTGGTTTGTTCAGCTTGGAGAAGAGAAGGCTGAGAAGGAACCTCATTGCAGTCCACGATTTCCGCAAGGGGGATAGCACAGGGGGAGGTGCCGATTTCCTCTCTCTGGTGACCAGCGACAGGACATGAGGAAATGGAACAAAGCTGCGTTAGGGGAAGTTCAGACTGGACATTGGGAAGAGGTTCTTCACTGAGTGGCTGGTCACTGAAACACGCTCTCCAGGGCACTGGTTATGGCAACAGGCCTGCCAGAGTTCAAGAAGCATCTGGACAATGCTCTCAGTCATATGGTTCAGGTTTAGGAAGTCCTCTGAGGAGCAGAGAGTTGGACTCAATGATCCTTATGGGCCCCTTCCAACACAAGATAGTCCATAATTCTATGAGATGACCTTGAACCAAGAGGTGTGAAATGTATCTCAATTTTATAGGCAATTTAAAGACCAAAGAGTAAGCGCAGAATTGTTCATTAAGTCCACAGTGATGGAGACTCCAGCCACGCTGCTAGTGCCCGTGCCACAGTGATGGGAGCACTAAAAGACCTGAGTGACCCTGCCCAGCCGCGCTCGTGCCTTCCGCTCACATCCTTCCCGTGTCCCAGGAGCCCTGTTCAAGGCCAGCTTTGGGCTCACAGGCTCAACTGGAGCTCGCGTCAAGAGGGCTGACGTCAAGCGCAGCTGGGTCTGGATTCCCCAGCTTCAGACCTGCTCCTGACCTGCAGACTGACTTTACAGTGTGACCTCAGACCTGCTTGACCGTCGGGGACTTGTCTGATGATCTGGACTCTGGGCTGACCTTGGCCGTGCTCTCTGGGTCAGTGTCTCTCAGGTACTGTGGGGTGAGGAGTGCTGGTGAGGACCCTGTCCAGCCACCCATTATCCCTAAGCTCCCCATCCCGTATGGATCAGTCAGTCTTTGCTTTGCCCTGACACCTTCTTAGAAGGCATTTGTACCGTTGCATGGATTGGTTTATTGCTTCACGCCAGTAAAAGACTCATGTTGAGCCTTTTTTCCCATCTTACCTCATGGATGGCCAAGCTTTTACTTCCACTTCCGAGGGATGGAAATTGTATCTTCTGTACTGGTTTTGGTTCAAAACTCCAGCTTTTTACAGGTCAGAGGGCAAGGTAGGGCTGCATCTCAAGCACTAGATGGGAGACAAAAAAGACATCCAAAGTCATCTGCTTCCTATCTCCCTCTTTGAGGTAGTCAACTAATTGTTAAAAAAGAAAATACATTAGTTTATCTGTGACGAGTAAAGCTGCCCTTTCCTGTCCTGCAGCGAGTTGGCTATAACCACCCGGTCCTATGACAGCTCTTGCCTGCATTGTTTTTCTTTCTTTGTGCCAGAGTAAGAAGCTCGGTCATAGCAGCTTTGATGGGGATGAAGAGATGGCAGACAGTTATGGGGTAGGACAAGCCAAGGGGAGCCTATTATGGCACTGCTCTGCAGTTTCCTCCGATTACTTGCAGTCAACTCTACAACAAGGTTTTGTTGGTTTTCTTCACAGGGTAAATATAGGCGGCATTTAAAAGTCTGCTCCTTGCAGAAGACACCAGGAAAAGCTGTGAGCATCCTGCATGCTGCAGCCCCGAGACTCCAGCAAGTTCTTCTTGAGAGATTAGGAACTATTTGCATGAGCGGGGAACGTTAGCTTGATTGTATCTTAACATTCAACAGTCCCTGAATTGCTGATTGATTTTAAACTTGAAGCTAGGTTAGAGAGATAAAATGACAACGTAAAATCTTGTGTTCTGTCTGGTTTAGAATGGAGCTCTCCCATATTCACTACAGCATTTTACTTTAGAGGTCTCAAATGAAGAAATTCTGCATCGTACACTGGGAATTTGTGACATCGACACACACAGAACTTCAGCCAATAACAGAAGCTTCTCATCACTAAAAAAGCTGCCAAAACCCACAAAGCTAAACGGGATATTCAGACTAGCATCAACTAAAACTTTCTCGTTCCCCACTTCCCCAGCACTGCTTTGACACTGTGCTTAACAATGTGATATTTTCATGCAAGCCTTACTGCAGTAGTAACAAGGCCAAAAACATGAACACATAACTAAAAAAGCATTGGATCCTCATCATTTACGGCGATATCAGAATAGTGGTTTGGGGTTTTTTTTATGTGCAATTATTAATCTATTCTGTCTTAGGAATAGTTCCTCGATGCTGTTAAGGCACCTTTGTAAATTTAATGGATTCACTGTGCATAATTAAACTTGAACACTACAAATGATTTTTATAAAGATTCCTTCTCGTTGGTTCTCTAATAATCTCTAATAATCTTAAAACACAATGACAAATATAACTTGGAACTTGATATCTCGGGTCACTTCTTCATACAATAGTGCTTTTGCCTAACAGCCTTGACACTGTCTGAGATGAGTCTGTTCTGCCAGCCCGCCTGCAAGACCGGAGCCAGTGGAAGTGGTCTGGCGTGTCAGAACATTTTGCATTAACAGTGGGAAGTTTTGCTAGCCCTCTATTATGTTCTGTTGCAACTTTTTGGCATATCCGCTGACTTGAAGTGGGGGAAAAAGCTTTTAACCCCAACACTGAATGCATATCAGCTGTCTTCTTCAAAGCTTGTATTTTGGGCCCTATCTACAAGCCGGGCTCCGGCATGATAACATTTGCATTTCTCTGCACATCAGGGACTGCTGCACAGGAAAACGGGTTTAGTCCCAGAAAGGAGAAGACCTGGAGATGCTGCTTGGATCCTGCAGGCATCAGCACTAGCAGAATCAGCCCAGCTCCCAGCTGGTTCATCCTGCTTGGCAGTCTTGCACAGGTTGGTCCTGACATTTCCAAGAGACAGGAGCTTGCCACCCTCTTTCTTCTTGGCCTGCATGAATCTACTGCCACTAGGAATCCAGCTGCACAAGACCTCCTGTGCAAATTAAAAAGCATTGCTTCTGGAACCACCATAAAACGGAATTGGTGAAAATCCTATTACTAATTCCCTTTAAAATGCTCGTAAGAGATAGGCATTTTAGTGAAATTACAGAAAGACAAAGACATGCCTTTTCACCCATTCTCAACCACTGGCAGAACCACTAGAACGCAGAGGATGCTTTGTGATTTAGTACATGTCTGTCAGCTCTCTCAGTGTGGGTTACAGGCTATCCTGTTAAGCATTAACATGCCCATGTCCATTTAGAGTGCTGCCACCACCACATCTGTTTGGAGAACACCAAGATTTTTTTTCATGGGAATGAAAAAAATTGTTTCCATTAGGCAAAAGGAAGACATTTCATTTTGGGTCAGTTCACTGTTCGGAAAATTCGTCCTAACCGTTCACTTAAGTCACCAAACCAAAATTAAGCATTCACTCAGTTCTTCCAAGGGCCTCCCTGACGTGCTAGAAGGCTAATTTAAATAGTGTTGGTGAAGCAACCCGACTGCTGCAGATGGTGACTAAGATGCATCTCTGGCCATTTCTCTTTTCCTACATCCCACTTCACTGACAGGGATATGTCTGCCTTGTCGCTTCCCTGGTACTAAACCATGCACGGAAGGACACCGAGGCAACTCCCTCCCTGGCCTTCCTTGTAGCCACCTCTGGTCATTAAGGCTGACGTGATGCACAAAAAGTGCAACATAAAACCAGTAAAAATTCCTACTGGAAACCAGCTCAAATGTCATAAATTTGGCATCCGTTTGTACCTTTGCGTGTTCATCTCAAAAGCCTGAGCCCCAGATCCCTGCATACAAAAATCTGGTCTATGCAGATTCAGTTTTTAACCTGAACTAATGAACTTGCAAACCCTCCAAATGTCAGTAGAGCTGAAGGTCCCTGGGCACTGGCCGGTGCTTCAGGAAGGTTCACAGGTAGAAATAAACTTCTTAAAAAACGTGCTTGATAAAATAAATGATTTTAAAACCGCTAACGCAGAGGTGGGGATCGCTTCTGAACTGAGCCAGCTGTTTAACACTTCTCTGTGTGTACGATGATCTCTAGCAGGGGACACTCAGATTGTTGCTGCCTGAACTTCTCTCGGCATTGTGCCATTTCCTGCTCACAGAAATACCTGGTGGTCCAGTGTGTGAACCCTCCAAACAGGCCGATGCACACTTGCCTATATAGTGTTTATATCAACGTGTCAGCAGTGTAATACATTCTTCAAAAACTCTGTCTTGTACACTTTCAAAGCCTGGATGAACCTCCCTTTCCCTCCCTGTGGACCATCTACCAGCTGGTCAACCCAACAAAGCACTGCCCCACCACTGCATCTAAAATTGTGCAGTTTCATTTACTTATTGGCTCTTCAGGCATCCAACCTGTCACTTAAAAGCAGTGACTTGTTAACTGCTGTGCCATGTTGCTAGGAAGCAGGTGCTGCTCGGTGATGTCACGGCACCACCTTAGAACTCTCAGTCAGTTGGTCACTGCCTTCCAGCTGGCTGCCCGGTAGGACAGTCCTGCTGATAAGGTAGAGGGCTTCAGCTGAAATACCCACTCAAACTAAGAAAAAAAAGAATTTTTAAAATGGAGCTTGCCTCAGTGGAACCTTCATGTGGTTCTGTTCCAGCCAAGGCAGCTGATTGGTCAGCCTTCACTTCTGAACATCCAGGGAGTGACAAAAAAGCAGCGAGTGACACTGCTTTGGCACCTCTGGGAGAAGGAACACCTTTCCACACTTCCACTGAGCAACCCCAGTCAGAAAGCGAGCACCTCGTGTCATCTGAGGAGAGCTCCAGCAGAGGCGTGTCCTTAACACGCCTCAACTTTCTGAAGAAGCTCTGGGACATTGTCGAGAGCGATCTGTTTGAGTCCATCTGGTGGGGAGACAACAGAAACTCTATAGTTATTAACGAAGATCTGTTTGAAGAGGAAGTTCTAGAAAGGAGAGGACGTCAGAAAATTTTTGACAGCGAGATCATGGAAAGCTTCACTCAGGAGCTCCATGAGCATGGATTCACCATGCTGCAGGGTTTTCCAAAGTCAGGACCAGCATCTGGGGAGGTAGGCTGGATCCCCTGTGTGCAAACTAACTCTCAGAGTGCTCTAGGGGGACACAGTTCTGTGCCGATGAAATAAGCCTTTCTGTACTGATGAAATAAGGAAGGCAGTAAATGTTCTGATTGTCGTTTGTTTCTCAGCGCAAGTTCAAAAACTTTTGAGGCAGAATTTCTGAGTACTAGAAATGATGCTATAATTTACATTAATTTCCAATTACTTGGAACACACACAATTAAAGATATTCTCGTCATATGGCTATTTTTTTGGCACTTCCCGTGTGTCTTGCTGTACCAGATGTCATGGCAGCACACAGCAGTATTTGAGAAGCTTCCCTTGGAATGCTCAGTCAGATGGTCACCTCCTTTCAGCCGCCTGTGTGGTAGGACAGTCCTGCTGATAAGGTCGATGGCTTCAGCTGTTTTCTTGTGGCAACTGCTGAAGGCTGATGGTCAGCATCATACAGTTACACACGTGTTTGTTCCACACTCAAGTGGCTGAAAAGTAATGGTATTTGGGATTCTAAATCAGTTTATAGGCTCTCTGCTACCAAGTGGCAAAAAACACAAGGCCAGTCGCTACTTATTGACAGGACTGCACCATACCACAGCATTTACTCAGCCTAAACTTCAGGTTGAGAATGCCTCCGATAGTCCTTTTCAGCACCCATGTTTCTCTTTTGCAATTACAATTCTTACTTCTCCTAGCTTTGTGGTTTCCAGTCTCAAGGTGGTGGCAACTCACTCTTTTCCTTTGCATTTTTTATAGCTTCACTTCTACTGCATGGAAAATTTCCGACTTTTTCCACACCTGCTAACGAAGTTTAATAACAGATACGTCCCCAAAACACCAGCAGAGTTTTCACCAGGGATGAATTTGCATGCACGCAGTCGGAAAAGAAAAGCAGACCGTGAGCTTCTGTGGGAAACCACTTCCACGGAGGCGAGCAGTCCAGGCACAGCAGCTCCAGGGGAGAACGTGCACACCGCTAAGCTCAGGATGACCGCACCTGTCAAGCGAAGTGCGGAGGAAGCTACCTGACTCCGACGTGCCTCTACACCTGCACACACCGCTGCTCTGGCAAATTCCAACCCTGCAGCAACACCTGGCAGGGAGCAGCTCGCTCCTGTGACCCCCTTTTATTAAAATTGTTCTAGTTTCATTTCCAACTGGCAAGTCTTTTTTTCCTCTCAATTCTCCTGGCGGGGGGGGGGGGGGGGGGGGGCGGGGCAAGGCAGGGGGGGAAGGGAATTGAGAGCCCAATTGCTTGCTTTTAGCAGCTGAAATTGGCTGGGCTGGCGCTAAACTGTGACATCCCAAATATCTTTTTGAATATATTGGCCTTAGAATGGCCTGGTTTCACCCCTGTGTCTAGCTTTTCCCTAGAAACACCTGATTAATGCCAGCTGAAGACCAAAACTGATTCGGTCCTCTCTCAGGCAAAAATCTTGCTGGCCTCCAGGAGACTCAAACTGGCACCGGGTGTGCAGCACTGCTCCCCTGCTGTGAGACAAACCAGCCATGCTTTGCATTCGTAGTAAAATGTCATCAAACAAAAAGTCTCTAAACAAATCCAGAAGTGTTTTCAACATCAGAAAAGAGCGGGATTAAATTTTGTAGCGGTATCCAGGTTTAGGGACACAGGAGATGACCACAGGCAACTTCAATCTAAAGCTTTGCTGTGAACTAAACTGATGGACTGACAGGTGGCGCTCAAAGAGTAAATGGGATTACATCAGGCTGGCAGCCGGGCATCACTGGTGGAGTTCCCTAGGGTTTAGTTTTAGAGCCAGTGCTGTTTCACGTTTTTATAAATTATCTGATGCAGATACATGAACTAAGTTTGCCGATGATACTAAACGAGGAGGAGCTGTGGACTTCCTCCAGGGCAGAGAGATTTGGATAGCGAGCTGGGCAGTCACCAACTGTATGAAATTTAACAAGAGCAAGTGCCGAATTGTGCAGCTGGGACCAGGTAATCCTGGTTATACGTACAGTTTGGACCATGAGAGGCTGCAAAGCAGTCCCGCAGAAAGAGATCTGGGAGTCTGGGTTGATGGCAAGTTGAACATGAGTCAACAGTGTGCCCTGGCCGCCAAAAGGTACAACTGTGCCCTGCGGTGCATCAAATACAGCATGACAAGCCAGTCAAGGGAGGCGACTGTCCCACTCCACACTGTACTGTGTGCAGTTTTGGTCACCTCAATACAAGAAGGACATCAAACTATTAGAGTGTGTCCAGTAGAGGATGACAAAGAGGGCAAAAGGTCTTGAAGACAAGACCTGAGAAGCAGCTGAAGTCAAGTGGTTTGTTCAGCTTGGAGAAGAGAAGGCTGAGAAGGAACCTCATTGCAGTCCACGATTTCCGCAAGGGGGATAGCACAGGGGGAGGTGCCGATTTCCTCTCTCTGGTGACCAGCGACAGGACATGAGGAAATGGAACAAAGCTGCGTTAGGGGAAGTTCAGACTGGACATTGGGAAGAGGTTCTTCACTGAGTGGCTGGTCACTGAAACACGCTCTCCAGGGCACTGGTTATGGCAACAGGCCTGCCAGAGTTCAAGAAGCATCTGGACAATGCTCTCAGTCATATGGTTCAGGTTTAGGAAGTCCTCTGAGGAGCAGAGAGTTGGACTCAATGATCCTTATGGGCCCCTTCCAACACAAGATATTCCATAATTCTATGAGATGACCTTGAACCAAGAGGTGTGAAATGTATCTCAATTTTATAGGCAATTTAAAGACCAAAGAGTAAGCGCAGAATTGTTCATTAAGTCCACAGTGATGGAGACTCCAGCCACGCTGCTAGTGCCCGTGCCACAGTGATGGGAGCACTAAAAGACCTGAGTGACCCTGCCCAGCCGCGCTCGTGCCTTCCGCTCACATCCTTCCCGTGTCCCAGGAGCCCTGTTCAAGGCCAGCTTTGGGCTCACAGGCTCAACTGGAGCTCGCGTCAAGAGGGCTGACGTCAAGCGCAGCTGGGTCTGGATTCCCCAGCTTCAGACCTGCTCCTGACCTGCAGACTGACTTTACAGTGTGACCTCAGACCTGCTTGACCGTCGGGGACTTGTCTGATGATCTGGACTCTGGGCTGACCTTGGCCGTGCTCTCTGGGTCAGTGTCTCTCAGGTACTGTGGGGTGAGGAGTGCTGGTGAGGACCCTGTCCAGCCACCCATTATCCCTCAGCTCCCCATCCTGTATGGATCAGTCAGTCTTTGCTTTGCCCTGACACCTTCTTAGAAGGCATTTGTACCGTTGCATGGATTGGTTTATTGCTTCACGCCAGTAAAAGACTCATGTTGAGCCTTTTTTCCCATCTTACCTCATGGATGGCCAAGCTTTTACTTCCACTTCCGAGGGATGGAAATTGTATCTTCTGTACTGGTTTTGGTTCAAAACTCCAGCTTTTTACAGGTCAGAGGGCAAGGTAGGGCTGCATCTCAAGCACTAGATGGGAGACAAAAAAGACATCCAAAGTCATCTGCTTCCTATCTCCCTCTTTGAGGTAGTCAACTAATTGTTAAAAAAGAAAATACATTAGTTTATCTGTGACGAGTAAAGCTGCCCTTTCCTGTCCTGCAGCGAGTTGGCTATAACCACCCGGTCCTATGACAGCTCTTGCCTGCATTGTTTTTCTTTCTTTGTGCCAGAGTAAGAAGCTCGGTCATAGCAGCTTTGATGGGGATGAAGAGATGGCAGACAGTTATGGGGTAGGACAAGCCAAGGGGAGCCTATTATGGCACTGCTCTGCAGTTTCCTCCGATTACTTGCAGTCAACTCTACAACAAGGTTTTGTTGGTTTTCTTCACAGGGCAAATATAGGCGGCATTTAAAAGTCTGCTCCTTGCAGAAGACACCAGGAAAAGCTGTGAGCATCCTGCATGCTGCAGCCCCGAGACTCCAGCAAGTTCTTCTTGAGAGATTAGGAACTATTTGCATGAGCGGGGAACGTTAGCTTGATTGTATCTTAACATTCAACAGTCCCTGAATTGCTGATTGATTTTAAACTTGAAGCTAGGTTAGAGAGATAAAATGACAACGTAAAATCTTGTGTTCTGTCTGGTTTAGAATGGAGCTCTCCCATATTCACTACAGCATTTTACTTTAGAGGTCTCAAATGAAGAAATTCTGCATCGTACACTGGGAATTTGTGACATCGACACACACAGAACTTCAGCCAATAACAGAAGCTTCTCATCACTAAAAAAGCTGCCAAAACCCACAAAGCTAAACGGGATATTCAGACTAGCATCAACTAAAACTTTCTCGTTCCCCACTTCCCCAGCACTGCTTTGACACTGTGCTTAACAATGTGATATTTTCATGCAAGCCTTACTGCAGTAGTAACAAGGCCAAAAACATTAACACATAACTAAAAAAGCATTGGATCCTCATCATTTACGGCGATATCAGAATAGTGGTTTGGGGTTTTTTTTATGTGCAATTATTAATCTATTCTGTCTTAGGAATAGTTCCTCGATGCTGTTAAGGCACCTTTGTAAATTTAATGGATTCACTGTGCATAATTAAACTTGAACACTACAAATGATTTTTATAAAGATTCCTTCTCGTTGGTTCTCTAATAATCTCTAATAATCTTAAAACACAATGACAAATATAACTTGGAACTTGATATCTCGGGTCACTTCTTCATACAATAGTGCTTTTGCCTAACAGCCTTGACACTGTCTGAGATGAGTCTGTTCTGCCAGCCCGCCTGCAAGACCGGAGCCAGTGGAAGTGGTCTGGCGTGTCAGAACATTTTGCATTAACAGTGGGAAGTTTTGCTAGCCCTCTATTATGTTCTGTTGCAACTTTTTGGCATATCCGCTGACTTGAAGTGGGGGAAAAAGCTTTTAACCCCAACACTGAATGCATATCAGCTCTCTTCTTCAGAGCTTGTATTTTGGGCCCTATCTACAAGCCGGGCTCCGGCATGATAACATTTGCATTTCTCTGCACATCAGGGACTGCTGCACAGGAAAACGGGTTTAGTCCCAGAAAGGAGAAGACCTGGAGATGCTGCTTGGATCCTGCAGGCATCAGCACTAGCAGAATCAGCCCAGCTCCCAGCTGGTTCATCCTGCTTGGCAGTCTTGCACAGGTTGGTCCTGACATTTCCAAGAGACAGGAGCTTGCCACCCTCTTTCTTCTTGGCCTGCATGAATCTACTGCCACTAGGAATCCAGCTGCACAAGACCTCCTGTGCAAATTAAAAAGCATTGCTTCTGGAACCACCATAAAACGGAATTGGTGAAAATCCTATTACTAATTCCCTTTAAAATGCTCGTAAGAGATAGGCATTTTAGTGAAATTACAGAAAGACAAAGACATGCCTTTTCACCCATTCTCAACCACTGGCAGAACCACTAGAACGCAGAGGATGCTTTGTGATTTAGTACATGTCTGTCAGCTCTCTCAGTGTGGGTTACAGGCTATCCTGTTAAGCATTAACATGCCCATGTCCATTTAGAGTGCTGCCACCACCACATCTGTTTGGAGAACACCAAGATTTTTTTTCATGGGAATGAGAAAAATTGTTTCCATTAGGCAAAAGGAAGACATTTCATTTTGGGTCAGTTCACTGTTCGGAAAATTCGTCCTAACCGTTCACTTAAGTCACCAAACCAAAATTAAGCATTCACTCAGTTCTTCCAAGGGCCTCCCTGACGTGCTAGAAGGCTAATTTAAATAGTGTTGGTGAAGCAACCCGACTGCTGCAGATGGTGACTAAGATGCATCTCTGGCCATTTCTCTTTTCCTACATCCCACTTCACTGACAGGGATATGTCTGCCTTGTCGCTTCCCTGGTACTAAACCATGCACGGAAGGACACCGAGGCAACTCCCTCCCTGGCCTTCCTTGTAGCCACCTCTGGTCATTAAGGCTGACGTGATGCACAAAAAGTGCAACATAAAACCAGTAAAAATTCCTACTGGAAACCAGCTCAAATGTCATAAATTTGGCATCCGTTTGTACCTTTGCGTGTTCATCTCAAAAGCCTGAGCCCCAGATCCCTGCATACAAAAATCTGGTCTATGCAGATTCAGTTTTTAACCTGAACTAATGAACTTGCAAACCCTCCAAATGTCAGTAGAGCTGAAGGTCCCTGGGCACTGGCCGGTGCTTCAGGAAGGTTCACAGGTAGAAATAAACTTCTTAAAAAACGTGCTTGATAAAATAAATGATTTTAAAACCGCTAACGCAGAGGTGGGGATCGCTTCTGAACTGAGCCAGCTGTTTAACACTTCTCTGTGTGTACGATGATCTCTAGCAGGGGACACTCAGATTGTTGCTGCCTGAACTTCTCTCGGCATTGTGCCATTTCCTGCTCACAGAAATACCTGGTGGTCCAGTGTGTGAACCCTCCAAACAGGCCGATGCACACTTGCCTATATAGTGTTTATATCAACGTGTCAGCAGTGTAATACATTCTTCAAAAACTCTGTCTTGTACACTTTCAAAGCCTGGATGAACCTCCCTTTCCCTCCCTGTGGACCATCTACCAGCTGGTCAACCCAACAAAGCACTGCCCCACCACTGCATCTAAAATTGTGCAGTTTCATTTACTTATTGGCTCTTCAGGCATCCAACCTGTCACTTAAAAGCAGTGACTTGTTAACTGCTGTGCCATGTTGCTAGGAAGCAGGTGCTGCTCGGTGATGTCACGGCACCACCTTAGAACTCTCAGTCAGTTGGTCACTGCCTTCCAGCTGGCTGCCCGGTAGGACAGTCCTGCTGATAAGGTAGAGGGCTTCAGCTGAAATACCCACTCAAACTAAGAAAAAAAAGAATTTTTAAAATGGAGCTTGCCTCAGTGGAACCTTCATGTGGTTCTGTTCCAGCCAAGGCAGCTGATTGGTCAGCCTTCACTTCTGAACATCCAGGGAGTGACAAAAAAGCAGCGAGTGACACTGCTTTGGCACCTCTGGGAGAAGGAACACCTTTCCACACTTCCACTGAGCAACCCCAGTCAGAAAGCGAGCACCTCGTGTCATCTGAGGAGAGCTCCAGCAGAGGCGTGTCCTTAACACGCCTCAACTTTCTGAAGAAGCTCTGGGACATTGTCGAGAGCGATCTGTTTGAGTCCATCTGGTGGGGAGACAACAGAAACTCTATAGTTATTAACGAAGATCTGTTTGAAGAGGAAGTTCTAGAAAGGAGAGGACGTCAGAAAATTTTTGACAGCGAGATCATGGAAAGCTTCACTCAGGAGCTCCATGAGCATGGATTCACCATGCTGCAGGGTTTTCCAAAGTCAGGACCAGCATCTGGGGAGGTAGGCTGGATCCCCTGTGTGCAAACTAACTCTCAGAGTGCTCTAGGGGGACACAGTTCTGTGCCGATGAAATAAGCCTTTCTGTACTGATGAAATAAGGAAGGCAGTAAATGTTCTGATTGTCGTTTGTTTCTCAGCGCAAGTTCAAAAACTTTTGAGGCAGAATTTCTGAGTACTAGAAATGATGCTATAATTTACATTAATTTCCAATTACTTGGAACACACACAATTAAAGATATTCTCGTCATATGGCTATTTTTTTGGCACTTCCCGTGTGTCTTGCTGTACCAGATGTCATGGCAGCACACAGCAGTATTTGAGAAGCTTCCCTTGGAATGCTCAGTCAGATGGTCACCTCCTTTCAGTCGCCTGTGTGGTAGGACAGTCCTGCTGATAAGGTCGATGGCTTCAGCTGTTTTCTTGTGGCAACTGCTGAAGGCTGATGGTCAGCATCATACAGTTACACACGTGTTTGTTCCACACTCAAGTGGCTGAAAAGTAATGGTATTTGGGATTCTAAATCAGTTTATAGGCTCTCTGCTACCAAGTGGCAAAAAACACAAGGCCAGTCGCTACTTATTGACAGGACTGCACCATACCACAGCATTTACTCAGCCTAAACTTCAGGTTGAGAATGCCTCCGATAGTCCTTTTCAGCACCCATGTTTCTCTTTTGCAATTACAATTCTTACTTCTCCTAGCTTTGTGGTTTCCAGTCTCAAGGTGGTGGCAACTCACTCTTTTCCTTTGCATTTTTTATAGCTTCACTTCTACTGCATGGAAAATTTCCGACTTTTTCCACACCTGCTAACGAAGTTTAATAACAGATACGTCCCCAAAACACCAGCAGAGTTTTCACCAGGGATGAATTTGCATGCACGCAGTCGGAAAAGAAAAGCAGACCGTGAGCTTCTGTGGGAAACCACTTCCACGGAGGCGAGCAGTCCAGGCACAGCAGCTCCAGGGGAGAACGTGCACACCGCTAAGCTCAGGATGACCGCACCTGTCAAGCGAAGTGCGGAGGAAGCTACCTGACTCCGACGTGCCTCTACACCTGCACACACCGCTGCTCTGGCAAATTCCAACCCTGCAGCAACACCTGGCAGGGAGCAGCTCGCTCCTGTGACCCCCTTTTATTAAAATTGTTCTAGTTTCATTTCCAACTGGCAAGTCTTTTTTTCCTCTCAATTCTCCTGGCGGGGGGGGGGGGGGGGGGGGGGCGGGGCAAGGCAGGGGGGGAAGGGAATTGAGAGCCCAATTGCTTGCTTTTAGCAGCTGAAATTGGCTGGGCTGGCGCTAAACTGTGACATCCCAAATATCTTTTTGAATATATTGGCCTTAGAATGGCCTGGTTTCACCCCTGTGTCTAGCTTTTTCCTAGAAACACCTGATTAATGCCA
Organism: Dromococcyx pavoninus; assembly: GCA_033558185.1. NCBI lineage: Eukaryota > Metazoa > Chordata > Aves > Cuculiformes > Neomorphidae > Dromococcyx > Dromococcyx pavoninus. Next base: position 51,398 of record JAUMJL010000389.1, on the reverse strand, counting down.
GCTGAAGACCAAAACTGATTCGGTCCTCTCTCAGGCAAAAATCTTGCTGGCCTCCAGGAGACTCAAACTGGCACCGGGTGTGCAGCACTGCTCCCCTGCTGTGAGACAAACCAGCCATGCTTTGCATTCGTAGTAAAATGTCATCAAACAAAAAGTCTCTAAACAAATCCAGAAGTGTTTTCAACATCAGAAAAGAGCGGGATTAAATTTTGTAGCGGTATCCAGGTTTAGGGACACAGGAGATGACCACAGGCAACTTCAATCTAAACCTTTGCTGTGAACTAAACTGATGGACTGACAGGTGGCGCTCAAAGAGTAAATGGGATTACATCAGGCTGGCAGCCGGGCATCACTGGTGGAGTTCCCTAGGGTTTAGTTTTAGAGCCAGTGCTCTTTCACGTTTTTATAAATTATCTGATGCAGATACATGAACTAAGTTTGCCGATGATACTAAACGAGGAGGAGCTGTGGACTTCCTCCAGGGCAGAGAGATTTGGATAGCGAGCTGGGCAGTCACCAACTGTATGAAATTTAACAAGAGCAAGTGCCGAATTGTGCAGCTGGGACCAGGTAATCCTGGTTATACGTACAGTTTGGACCATGAGAGGCTGCAAAGCAGTCCCGCAGAAAGAGATCTGGGAGTCTGGGTTGATGGCAAGTTGAACATGAGTCAACAGTGTGCCCTGGCCGCCAAAAGGTACAACTGTGCCCTGCGGTGCATCAAATACAGCATGACAAGCCAGTCAAGGGAGGCGACTGTCCCACTCCACACTGTACTGTGTGCAGTTTTGGTCACCTCAATACAAGAAGGACATCAAACTATTAGAGTGTGTCCAGTAGAGGATGACAAAGAGGGCAAAAGGTCTTGAAGACAAGACCTGAGAAGCAGCTGAAGTCAAGTGGTTTGTTCAGCTTGGAGAAGAGAAGGCTGAGAAGGAACCTCATTGCAGTCCACGATTTCCGCAAGGGGGATAGCACAGGGGGAGGTGCCGATTTCCTCTCTCTGGTGACCAGCGACAGGACATGAGGAAATGGAACAAAGCTGCGTTAGGGGAAGTTCAGACTGGACATTGGGAAGAGGTTCTTCACTGAGTGGCTGGTCACTGAAACACGCTCTCCAGGGCACTGGTTATGGCAACAGGCCTGCCAGAGTTCAAGAAGCATCTGGACAATGCTCTCAGTCATATGGTTCAGGTTTAGGAAGTCCTCTGAGGAGCAGAGAGTTGGACTCAATGATCCTTATGGGCCCCTTCCAACACAAGATATTCCATAATTCTATGAGATGACCTTGAACCAAGAGGTGTGAAATGTATCTCAATTTTATAGGCAATTTAAAGACCAAAGAGTAAGCGCAGAATTGTTCATTAAGTCCACAGTGATGGAGACTCCAGCCACGCTGCTAGTGCCCGTGCCACAGTGATGGGAGCACTAAAAGACCTGCCCAGCCGCGCTCGTGCCTTCCGCTCACATCCTTCCCGTGTCCCAGGAGCCCTGTTCAAGGCCAGCTTTGGGCTCACAGGCTCAACTGGAGCTCGCGTCAAGAGGGCTGACGTCAAGCGCAGCTGGGTCTGGATTCCCCAGCTTCAGACCTGCTCCTGACCTGCAGACTGACTTTACAGTGTGACCTCAGACCTGCTTGACCGTCGGGGACTTGTCTGATGATCTGGACTCTGGGCTGACCTTGGCCGTGCTCTCTGGGTCAGTGTCTCTCAGGTACTGTGGGGTGAGGAGTGCTGGTGAGGACCCTGTCCAGCCACCCATTATCCCTCAGCTCCCCATCCTGTATGGATCAGTCAGTCTTTGCTTTGCCCTGACACCTTCTTAGAAGGCATTTGTACCGTTGCATGGATTGGTTTATTGCTTCACGCCAGTAAAAGACTCATGTTGAGCCTTTTTTCCCATCTTACCTCATGGATGGCCAAGCTTTTACTTCCACTTCCACTTCCGAGGGATGGAAATTGTATCTTCTGTACTGGTTTAGGTTCAAAACTCCAGCTTTTTACAGGTCAGAGGGCAAGGTAGGGCTGCATCTCAAGCACTAGATGGGAGACAAAAAAGACATCCAAAGTCATCTGCTTCCTATCTCCCTCTTTGAGGTAGTCAACTAATTGTTAAAAAAGAAAATACATTAGTTTATCTGTGACGAGTAAAGCTGCCCTTTCCTGTCCTGCAGCGAGTTGGCTATAACCACCCGGTCCTATGACAGCTCTTGCCTGCATTGTTTTTCTTTCTTTGTGCCAGAGTAAGAAGCTCGGTCATAGCAGCTTTGATGGGGATGAAGAGATGGCAGACAGTTATGGGGTAGGACAAGCCAAGGGGAGCCTATTATGGCACTGCTCTGCAGTTTCCTCCGATTACTTGCAGTCAACTCTACAACAAGGTTTTGTTGGTTTTCTTCACAGGGTAAATATAGGCGGCATTTAAAAGTCTGCTCCTTGCAGAAGACACCAGGAAAAGCTGTGAGCATCCTGCATGCTGCAGCCCCGAGACTCCAGCAAGTTCTTCTTGAGAGATTAGGAACTATTTGCATGAGCGGGGAACGTTAGCTTGATTGTATCTTAACATTCAACAGTCCCTGAATTGCTGATTGATTTTAAACTTGAAGCTAGGTTAGAGAGATAAAATGACAACGTAAAATCTTGTGTTCTGTCTGGTTTAGAATGGAGCTCTCCCATATTCACTACAGCATTTTACTTTAGAGGTCTCAAATGAAGAAATTCTGCATCGTACACTGGGAATTTGTGACATCGACACACACAGAACTTCAGCCAATAACAGAAGCTTCTCATCACTAAAAAAGCTGCCAAAACCCACAAAGCTAAACGGGATATTCAGACTAGCATCAACTAAAACTTTCTCGTTCCCCACTTCCCCAGCACTGCTTTGACACTGTGCTTAACAATGTGATATTTTCATGCAAGCCTTACTGCAGTAGTAACAAGGCCAAAAACATGAACACATAACTAAAAAAGCATTGGATCCTCATCATTTACGGCGATATCAGAATAGTGGTTTGGGGTTTTTTTTATGTGCAATTATTAATCTATTCTGTCTTAGGAATAGTTCCTCGATGCTGTTAAGGCACCTTTGTAAATTTAATGGATTCACTGTGCATAATTAAACTTGAACACTACAAATGATTTTTATAAAGATTCCTTCTCGTTGGTTCTCTAATAATCTCTAATAATCTTAAAACACAATGACAAATATAACTTGGAACTTGATATCTCGGGTCACTTCTTCATACAATAGTGCTTTTGCCTAACAGCCTTGACACTGTCTGAGATGAGTCTGTTCTGCCAGCCCGCCTGCAAGACCGGAGCCAGTGGAAGTGGTCTGGCGTGTCAGAACATTTTGCATTAACAGTGGGAAGTTTTGCTAGCCCTCTATTATGTTCTGTTGCAACTTTTTGGCATATCCGCTGACTTGAAGTGGGGGAAAAAGCTTTTAACCCCAACACTGAATGCATATCAGCTGTCTTCTTCAGAGCTTGTATTTTGGGCCCTATCTACAAGCCGGGCTCCGGCATGATAACATTTGCATTTCTCTGCACATCAGGGACTGCTGCACAGGAAAACGGGTTTAGTCCCAGAAAGGAGAAGACCTGGAGATGCTGCTTGGATCCTGCAGGCATCAGCACTAGCAGAATCAGCCCAGCTCCCAGCTGGTTCATCCTGCTTGGCAGTCTTGCACAGGTTGGTCCTGACATTTCCAAGAGACAGGAGCTTGCCACCCTCTTTCTTCTTGGCCTGCATGAATCTACTGCCACTAGGAATCCAGCTGCACAAGACCTCCTGTGCAAATTAAAAAGCATTGCTTCTGGAACCACCATAAAACGGAATTGGTGAAAATCCTATTACTAATTCCCTTTAAAATGCTCGTAAGAGATAGGCATTTTAGTGAAATTACAGAAAGACAAAGACATGCCTTTTCACCCATTCTCAACCACTGGCAGAACCACTAGAACGCAGAGGATGCTTTGTGATTTAGTACATGTCTGTCAGCTCTCTCAGTGTGGGTTACAGGCTATCCTGTTAAGCATTAACATGCCCATGTCCATTTAGAGTGCTGCCACCACCACATCTGTTTGGAGAACACCAAGATTTTTTTTCATGGGAATGAAAAAAATTGTTTCCATTAGGCAAAAGGAAGACATTTCATTTTGGGTCAGTTCACTGTTCGGAAAATTCGTCCTAACCGTTCACTTAAGTCACCAAACCAAAATTAAGCATTCACTCAGTTCTTCCAAGGGCCTCCCTGACGTGCTAGAAGGCTAATTTAAATAGTGTTGGTGAAGCAACCCGACTGCTGCAGATGGTGACTAAGATGCATCTCTGGCCATTTCTCTTCTCCTACATCCCACTTCACTGACAGGGATATGTCTGCCTTGTCGCTTCCCTGGTACTAAACCATGCACGGAAGGACACCGAGGCAACTCCCTCCCTGGCCTTCCTTGTAGCCACCTCTGGTCATTAAGGCTGACGTGATGCACAAAAAGTGCAACATAAAACCAGTAAAAATTCCTACTGGAAACCAGCTCAAATGTCATAAATTTGGCATCCGTTTGTACCTTTGCGTGTTCATCTCAAAAGCCTGAGCCCCAGATCCCTGCATACAAAAATCTGGTCTATGCAGATTCAGTTTTTAACCTGAACTAATGAACTTGCAAACCCTCCAAATGTCAGTAGAGCTGAAGGTCCCTGGGCACTGGCCGGTGCTTCAGGAAGGTTCACAGGTAGAAATAAACTTCTTAAAAAACGTGCTTGATAAAATAAATGATTTTAAAACCGCTAACGCAGAGGTGGGGATCGCTTCTGAACTGAGCCAGCTGTTTAACACTTCTCTGTGTGTACGATGATCTCTAGCAGGGGACACTCAGATTGTTGCTGCCTGAACTTCTCTCGGCATTGTGCCATTTCCTGCTCACAGAAATACCTGGTGGTCCAGTGTGTGAACCCTCCAAACAGGCCGATGCACACTTGCCTATATAGTGTTTATATCAACGTGTCAGCAGTGTAATACATTCTTCAAAAACTCTGTCTTGTACACTTTCAAAGCCTGGATGAACCTCCCTTTCCCTCCCTGTGGACCATCTACCAGCTGGTCAACCCAACAAAGCACTGCCCCACCACTGCATCTAAAATTGTGCAGTTTCATTTACTTATTGGCTCTTCAGGCATCCAACCTGTCACTTAAAAGCAGTGACTTGTTAACTGCTGTGCCATGTTGCTAGGAAGCAGGTGCTGCTCGGTGATGTCACGGCACCACCTTAGAACTCTCAGTCAGTTGGTCACTGCCTTCCAGCTGGCTGCCCGGTAGGACAGTCCTGCTGATAAGGTAGAGGGCTTCAGCTGAAATACCCACTCAAACTAAGAAAAAAAAGAATTTTTAAAATGGAGCTTGCCTCAGTGGAACCTTCATGTGGTTCTGTTCCAGCCAAGGCAGCTGATTGGTCAGCCTTCACTTCTGAACATCCAGGGAGTGACAAAAAAGCAGCGAGTGACACTGCTTTGGCACCTCTGGGAGAAGGAACACCTTTCCACACTTCCACTGAGCAACCCCAGTCAGAAAGCGAGCACCTCGTGTCATCTGAGGAGAGCTCCAGCAGAGGCGTGTCCTTAACACGCCTCAACTTTCTGAAGAAGCTCTGGGACATTGTCGAGAGCGATCTGTTTGAGTCCATCTGGTGGGGAGACAACAGAAACTCTATAGTTATTAACGAAGATCTGTTTGAAGAGGAAGTTCTAGAAAGGAGAGGACGTCAGAAAATTTTTGACAGCGAGATCATGGAAAGCTTCACTCAGGAGCTCCATGAGCATGGATTCACCATGCTGCAGGGTTTTCCAAAGTCAGGACCAGCATCTGGGGAGGTAGGCTGGATCCCCTGTGTGCAAACTAACTCTCAGAGTGCTCTAGGGGGACACAGTTCTGTGCCGATGAAATAAGCCTTTCTGTACTGATGAAATAAGGAAGGCAGTAAATGTTCTGATTGTCGTTTGTTTCTCAGCGCAAGTTCAAAAACTTTTGAGGCAGAATTTCTGAGTACTAGAAATGATGCTATAATTTACATTAATTTCCAATTACTTGGAACACACACAATTAAAGATATTCTCGTCATATGGCTATTTTTTTGGCACTTCCCGTGTGTCTTGCTGTACCAGATGTCATGGCAGCACACAGCAGTATTTGAGAAGCTTCCCTTGGAATGCTCAGTCAGATGGTCACCTCCTTTCAGTCGCCTGTGTGGTAGGACAGTCCTGCTGATAAGGTCGATGGCTTCAGCTGTTTTCTTGTGGCAACTGCTGAAGGCTGATGGTCAGCATCATACAGTTACACACGTGTTTGTTCCACACTCAAGTGGCTGAAAAGTAATGGTATTTGGGATTCTAAATCAGTTTATAGGCTCTCTGCTACCAAGTGGCAAAAAACACAAGGCCAGTCGCTACTTATTGACAGGACTGCACCATACCACAGCATTTACTCAGCCTAAACTTCAGGTTGAGAATGCCTCCGATAGTCCTTTTCAGCACCCATGTTTCTCTTTTGCAATTACAATTCTTACTTCTCCTAGCTTTGTGGTTTCCAGTCTCAAGGTGGTGGCAACTCACTCTTTTCCTTTGCATTTTTTATAGCTTCACTTCTACTGCATGGAAAATTTCCGACTTTTTCCACACCTGCTAACGAAGTTTAATAACAGATACGTCCCCAAAACACCAGCAGAGTTTTCACCAGGGATGAATTTGCATGCACGCAGTCGGAAAAGAAAAGCAGACCGTGAGCTTCTGTGGGAAACCACTTCCACGGAGGCGAGCAGTCCAGGCACAGCAGCTCCAGGGGAGAACGTGCACACCGCTAAGCTCAGGATGACCGCACCTGTCAAGCGAAGTGCGGAGGAAGCTACCTGACTCCGACGTGCCTCTACACCTGCACACACCGCTGCTCTGGCAAATTCCAACCCTGCAGCAACACCTGGCAGGGAGCAGCTCGCTCCTGTGACCCCCTTTTATTAAAATTGTTCTAGTTTCATTTCCAACTGGCAAGTCTTTTTTTCCTCTCAATTCTCCTGGCGGGGGGGGGGGGGGGGGGGGGGCGGGGCAAGGCAGGGGGGGAAGGGAATTGAGAGCCCAATTGCTTGCTTTTAGCAGCTGAAATTGGCTGGGCTGGCGCTAAACTGTGACATCCCAAATATCTTTTTGAATATATTGGCCTTAGAATGGCCTGGTTTCACCCCTGTGTCTAGCTTTTTCCTAGAAACACCTGATTAATGCCAGCTGAAGACCAAAACTGATTCGGTCCTCTCTCAGGCAAAAATCTTGCTGGCCTCCAGGAGACTCAAACTGGCACCGGGTGTGCAGCACTGCTCCCCTGCTGTGAGACAAACCAGCCATGCTTTGCATTCGTAGTAAAATGTCATCAAACAAAAAGTCTCTAAACAAATCCAGAAGTGTTTTCAACATCAGAAAAGAGCGGGATTAAATTTTGTAGCGGTATCCAGGTTTAGGGACACAGGAGATGACCACAGGCAACTTCAATCTAAACCTTTGCTGTGAACTAAACTGATGGACTGACAGGTGGCGCTCAAAGAGTAAATGGGATTACATCAGGCTGGCAGCCGGGCATCACTGGTGGAGTTCCCTAGGGTTTAGTTTTAGAGCCAGTGCTCTTTCACGTTTTTATAAATTATCTGATGCAGATACATGAACTAAGTTTGCCGATGATACTAAACGAGGAGGAGCTGTGGACTTCCTCCAGGGCAGAGAGATTTGGATAGCGAGCTGGGCAGTCACCAACTGTATGAAATTTAACAAGAGCAAGTGCCGAATTGTGCAGCTGGGACCAGGTAATCCTGGTTATACGTACAGTTTGGACCATGAGAGGCTGCAAAGCAGTCCCGCAGAAAGAGATCTGGGAGTCTGGGTTGATGGCAAGTTGAACATGAGTCAACAGTGTGCCCTGGCCGCCAAAAGGTACAACTGTGCCCTGCGGTGCATCAAATACAGCATGACAAGCCAGTCAAGGGAGGCGACTGTCCCACTCCACACTGTACTGTGTGCAGTTTTGGTCACCTCAATACAAGAAGGACATCAAACTATTAGAGTGTGTCCAGTAGAGGATGACAAAGAGGGCAAAAGGTCTTGAAGACAAGACCTGAGAAGCAGCTGAAGTCAAGTGGTTTGTTCAGCTTGGAGAAGAGAAGGCTGAGAAGGAACCTCATTGCAGTCCACGATTTCCGCAAGGGGGATAGCACAGGGGGAGGTGCCGATTTCCTCTCTCTGGTGACCAGCGACAGGACATGAGGAAATGGAACAAAGCTGCGTTAGGGGAAGTTCAGACTGGACATTGGGAAGAGGTTCTTCACTGAGTGGCTGGTCACTGAAACACGCTCTCCAGGGCACTGGTTATGGCAACAGGCCTGCCAGAGTTCAAGAAGCATCTGGACAATGCTCTCAGTCATATGGTTCAGGTTTAGGAAGTCCTCTGAGGAGCAGAGAGTTGGACTCAATGATCCTTATGGGCCCCTTCCAACACAAGATATTCCATAATTCTATGAGATGACCTTGAACCAAGAGGTGTGAAATGTATCTCAATTTTATAGGCAATTTAAAGACCAAAGAGTAAGCGCAGAATTGTTCATTAAGTCCACAGTGATGGAGACTCCAGCCACGCTGCTAGTGCCCGTGCCACAGTGATGGGAGCACTAAAAGACCTGAGTGACCTGCCCAGCCGCGCTCGTGCCTTCCGCTCACATCCTTCCCGTGTCCCAGGAGCCCTGTTCAAGGCCAGCTTTGGGCTCACAGGCTCAACTGGAGCTCGCGTCAAGAGGGCTGACGTCAAGCGCAGCTGGGTCTGGATTCCCCAGCTTCAGACCTGCTCCTGACCTGCAGACTGACTTTACAGTGTGACCTCAGACCTGCTTGACCGTCGGGGACTTGTCTGATGATCTGGACTCTGGGCTGACCTTGGCCGTGCTCTCTGGGTCAGTGTCTCTCAGGTACTGTGGGGTGAGGAGTGCTGGTGAGGACCCTGTCCAGCCACCCATTATCCCTCAGCTCCCCATCCTGTATGGATCAGTCAGTCTTTGCTTTGCCCTGACACCTTCTTAGAAGGCATTTGTACCGTTGCATGGATTGGTTTATTGCTTCACGCCAGTAAAAGACTCATGTTGAGCCTTTTTTCCCATCTTACCTCATGGATGGCCAAGCTTTTACTTCCACTTCCGAGGGATGGAAATTGTATCTTCTGTACTGGTTTAGGTTCAAAACTCCAGCTTTTTACAGGTCAGAGGGCAAGGTAGGGCTGCATCTCAAGCACTAGATGGGAGACAAAAAAGACATCCAAAGTCATCTGCTTCCTATCTCCCTCTTTGAGGTAGTCAACTAATTGTTAAAAAAGAAAATACATTAGTTTATCTGTGACGAGTAAAGCTGCCCTTTCCTGTCCTGCAGCGAGTTGGCTATAACCACCCGGTCCTATGACAGCTCTTGCCTGCATTGTTTTTCTTTCTTTGTGCCAGAGTAAGAAGCTCGGTCATAGCAGCTTTGATGGGGATGAAGAGATGGCAGACAGTTATGGGGTAGGACAAGCCAAGGGGAGCCTATTATGGCACTGCTCTGCAGTTTCCTCCGATTACTTGCAGTCAACTCTACAACAAGGTTTTGTTGGTTTTCTTCACAGGGTAAATATAGGCGGCATTTAAAAGTCTGCTCCTTGCAGAAGACACCAGGAAAAGCTGTGAGCATCCTGCATGCTGCAGCCCCGAGACTCCAGCAAGTTCTTCTTGAGAGATTAGGAACTATTTGCATGAGCGGGGAACGTTAGCTTGATTGTATCTTAACATTCAACAGTCCCTGAATTGCTGATTGATTTTAAACTTGAAGCTAGGTTAGAGAGATAAAATGACAACGTAAAATCTTGTGTTCTGTCTGGTTTAGAATGGAGCTCTCCCATATTCACTACAGCATTTTACTTTAGAGGTCTCAAATGAAGAAATTCTGCATCGTACACTGGGAATTTGTGACATCGACACACACAGAACTTCAGCCAATAACAGAAGCTTCTCATCACTAAAAAAGCTGCCAAAACCCACAAAGCTAAACGGGATATTCAGACTAGCATCAACTAAAACTTTCTCGTTCCCCACTTCCCCAGCACTGCTTTGACACTGTGCTTAACAATGTGATATTTTCATGCAAGCCTTACTGCAGTAGTAACAAGGCCAAAAACATTAACACATAACTAAAAAAGCATTGGATCCTCATCATTTACGGTGATATCAGAATAGTGGTTTGGGGTTTTTTTTATGTGCAATTATTAATCTATTCTGTCTTAGGAATAGTTCCTCGATGCTGTTAAGGCACCTTTGTAAATTTAATGGATTCACTGTGCATAATTAAACTTGAACACTACAAATGATTTTTATAAAGATTCCTTCTCGTTGGTTCTCTAATAATCTCTAATAATCTTAAAACACAATGACAAATATAACTTGGAACTTGATATCTCGGGTCACTTCTTCATACAATAGTGCTTTTGCCTAACAGCCTTGACACTGTCTGAGATGAGTCTGTTCTGCCAGCCCGCCTGCAAGACCGGAGCCAGTGGAAGTGGTCTGGCGTGTCAGAACATTTTGCATTAACAGTGGGAAGTTTTGCTAGCCCTCTATTATGTTCTGTTGCAACTTTTTGGCATATCCGCTGACTTGAAGTGGGGGAAAAAGCTTTTAACCCCAACACTGAATGCATATCAGCTCTCTTCTTCAGAGCTTGTATTTTGGGCCCTATCTACAAGCCGGGCTCCGGCATGATAACATTTGCATTTCTCTGCACATCAGGGACTGCTGCACAGGAAAACGGGTTTAGTCCCAGAAAGGAGAAGACCTGGAGATGCTGCTTGGATCCTGCAGGCATCATCACTAGCAGAATCAGCCCAGCTCCCAGCTGGTTCATCCTGCTTGGCAGTCTTGCACAGGTTGGTCCTGACATTTCCAAGAGACAGGAGCTTGCCACCCTCTTTCTTCTTGGCCTGCATGAATCTACTGCCACTAGGAATCCAGCTGCACAAGACCTCCTGTGCAAATTAAAAAGCATTGCTTCTGGAACCACCATAAAACGGAATTGGTGAAAATCCTATTACTAATTCCCTTTAAAATGCTCGTAAGAGATAGGCATTTTAGTGAAATTACAGAAAGACAAAGACATGCCTTTTCACCCATTCTCAACCACTGGCAGAACCACTAGAACGCAGAGGATGCTTTGTGATTTAGTACATGTCTGTCAGCTCTCTCAGTGTGGGTTACAGGCTATCCTGTTAAGCATTAACATGCCCATGTCCATTTAGAGTGCTGCCACCACCACATCTGTTTGGAGAACACCAAGATTTTTTTTCATGGGAATGAAAAAAATTGTTTCCATTAGGCAAAAGGAAGACATTTCATTTTGGGTCAGTTCACTGTTCGGAAAATTCGTCCTAACCGTTCACTTAAGTCACCAAACCAAAATTAAGCATTCACTCAGTTCTTCCAAGGGCCTCCCTGACGTGCTAGAAGGCTAATTTAAATAGTGTTGGTGAAGCAACCCGACTGCTGCAGATGGTGACTAAGATGCATCTCTGGCCATTTCTCTTTTCCTACATCCCACTTCACTGACAGGGATATGTCTGCCTTGTCGCTTCCCTGGTACTAAACCATGCACGGAAGGACACCGAGGCAACTCCCTCCCTGGCCTTCCTTGTAGCCACCTCTGGTCATTAAGGCTGACGTGATGCACAAAAAGTGCAACATAAAACCAGTAAAAATTCCTACTGGAAACCAGCTCAAATGTCATAAATTTGGCATCCGTTTGTACCTTTGCGTGTTCATCTCAAAAGCCTGAGCCCCAGATCCCTGCATACAAAAATCTGGTCTATGCAGATTCAGTTTTTAACCTGAACTAATGAACTTGCAAACCCTCCAAATGTCAGTAGAGCTGAAGGTCCCTGGGCACTGGCCGGTGCTTCAGGAAGGTTCACAGGTAGAAATAAACTTCTTAAAAAACGTGCTTGATAAAATAAATGATTTTAAAACCGCTAACGCAGAGGTGGGGATCGCTTCTGAACTGAGCCAGCTGTTTAACACTTCTCTGTGTGTACGATGATCTCTAGCAGGGGACACTCAGATTGTTGCTGCCTGAACTTCTCTCGGCATTGTGCCATTTCCTGCTCACAGAAATACCTGGTGGTCCAGTGTGTGAACCCTCCAAACAGGCCGATGCACACTTGCCTATATAGTGTTTATATCAACGTGTCAGCAGTGTAATACATTCTTCAAAAACTCTGTCTTGTACACTTTCAAAGCCTGGATGAACCTCCCTTTCCCTCCCTGTGGACCATCTACCAGCTGGTCAACCCAACAAAGCACTGCCCCACCACTGCATCTAAAATTGTGCAGTTTCATTTACTTATTGGCTCTTCAGGCATCCAACCTGTCACTTAAAAGCAGTGACTTGTTAACTGCTGTGCCATGTTGCTAGGAAGCAGGTGCTGCTCGGTGATGTCACGGCACCACCTTAGAACTCTCAGTCAGTTGGTCACTGCCTTCCAGCTGGCTGCCCGGTAGGACAGTCCTGCTGATAAGGTAGAGGGCTTCAGCTGAAATACCCACTCAAACTAAGAAAAAAAAGAATTTTTAAAATGGAGCTTGCCTCAGTGGAACCTTCATGTGGTTCTGTTCCAGCCAAGGCAGCTGATTGGTCAGCCTTCACTTCTGAACATCCAGGGAGTGACAAAAAAGCAGCGAGTGACACTGCTTTGGCACCTCTGGGAGAAGGAACACCTTTCCACACTTCCACTGAGCAACCCCAGTCAGAAAGCGAGCACCTCGTGTCATCTGAGGAGAGCTCCAGCAGAGGCGTGTCCTTAACACGCCTCAACTTTCTGAAGAAGCTCTGGGACATTGTCGAGAGCGATCTGTTTGAGTCCATCTGGTGGGGAGACAACAGAAACTCTATAGTTATTAACGAAGATCTGTTTGAAGAGGAAGTTCTAGAAAGGAGAGGACGTCAGAAAATTTTTGACAGCGAGATCATGGAAAGCTTCACTCAGGAGCTCCATGAGCATGGATTCACCATGCTGCAGGGTTTTCCAAAGTCAGGACCAGCATCTGGGGAGGCAGGCTGGATCCCCTGTGTGCAAACTAACTCTCAGAGTGCTCTAGGGGGACACAGTTCTGTGCCGATGAAATAAGCCTTTCTGTACTGATGAAATAAGGAAGGCAGTAAATGTTCTGATTGTCGTTTGTTTCTCAGCGCAAGTTCAAAAACTTTTGAGGCAGAATTTCTGAGTACTAGAAATGATGCTATAATTTACATTAATTTCCAATTACTTGGAACACACACAATTAAAGATAGTCTCGTCATATGGCTATTTTTTTGGCACTTCCCGTGTGTCTTGCTGTACCAGATGTCATGGCAGCACACAGCAGTATTTGAGAAGCTTCCCTTGGAATGCTCAGTCAGATGGTCACCTCCTTTCAGCCGCCTGTGTGGTAGGACAGTCCTGCTGATAAGGTCGATGGCTTCAGCTGTTTTCTTGTGGCAACTGCTGAAGGCTGATGGTCAGCATCGTACAGTTACACACGTGTTTGTTCCACACTCAAGTGGCTGAAAAGTAATGGTATTTGGGATTCTAAATCAGTTTATAGGCTCTCTGCTACCAAGTGGCAAAAAACACAAGGCCAGTCGCTACTTATTGACAGGACTGCACCATACCACAGCATTTACTCAGCCTAAACTTCAGGTTGAGAATGCCTCCGATAGTCCTTTTCAGCACCCATGTTTCTCTTTTGCAATTACAATTCTTACTTCTCCTAGCTTTGTGGTTTCCAGTCTCAAGGTGGTGGCAACTCACTCTTTTCCTTTGCATTTTTTATAGCTTCACTTCTACTGCATGGAAAATTTCCGACTTTTTCCACACCTGCTAACGAAGTTTAATAACAGATACGTCCCCAAAACACCAGCAGAGTTTTCACCAGGGATGAATTTGCATGCACGCAGTCGGAAAAGAAAAGCAGACCGTGAGCTTCTGTGGGAAACCACTTCCACGGAGGCGAGCAGTCCAGGCACAGCAGCTCCAGGGGAGAACGTGCACACCTCTAAGCTCAGGATGACCGCACCTGTCAAGCAAAGTGCGGAGGAAGCTACCTGACTCCGACGTGCCTCTACACCTGCACACACCGCTGCTCTGGCAAATTCCAACCCTGCAGCAACACCTGGCAGGGAGCAGCTCGCTCCTGTGACCCCCTTTTATTAAAATTGTTCTAGTTTCATTTCCAACTGGCAAGTCTTTTTTTCCTCTCAATTCTCCTGGCGGGGGGGGGGGGGGGGGGGGAGCGGGGCAAGGCAGGGTGGGAAGGGAATTGAGAGCCCAATTGCTTGCTTTTAGCAGCTGAAATTGGCTGGGCTGGCGCTAAACTGTGACATCCCAAATATCTTTTTGAATATATTGGCCTTAGAATGGCCTGGTTTCACCCCTGTGTCTAGCTTTTTCCTAGAAACACCTGATTAATGCCAGCTGAAGACCAAAACTGATTCGGTCCTCTCTCAGGCAAAAATCTTGCTGGCCTCCAGGAGACTCAAACTGGCACCGGGTGTGCAGCACTGCTCCCCTGCTGTGAGACAAACCAGCCATGCTTTGCATTCGTAGTAAAATGTCATCAAACAAAAAGTCTCTAAACAAATCCAGAAGTGTTTTCAACATCAGAAAAGAGCGGGATTAAATTTTGTAGCGGTATCCAGGTTTAGGGACACAGGAGATGACCACAGGCAACTTCAATCTAAACCTTTGCTGTGAACTAAACTGATGGACTGACAGGTGGCGCTCAAAGAGTAAATGGGATTACATCAGGCTGGCAGCCGGGCATCACTGGTGGAGTTCCCTAGGGTTTAGTTTTAGAGCCAGTGCTCTTTCACGTTTTTATAAATTATCTGATGCAGATACATGAACTAAGTTTGCCGATGATACTAAACGAGGAGGAGCTGTGGACTTCCTCCAGGGCAGAGAGATTTGGATAGCGAGCTGGGCAGTCACCAACTGTATGAAATTTAACAAGAGCAAGTGCCGAATTCTGCAGCTGGGACCGGGTAATCCTGGTTATACGTACAGTTTGGGCCATGAGAGGCTGCAAAGCAGTCCCGCAGAAAGAGATCTGGGAGTCTGGGTTGATGGCAAGTTGAACATGAGTCAACAGTGTGCCCTGGCCGCCAAAAGGTACAACTGTGCCCTGCGGTGCATCAAATACAGCATGACAAGCCAGTCAAGGGAGGCGACTGTCCCACTCCACACTGTACTGTGTGCAGTTTTGGTCACCTCAATACAAGAAGGACATCAAACTATTAGAGTGTGTCCAGTAGAGGATGACAAAGAGGGCAAAAGGTCTTGAAGACAAGACCTGAGAAGCAGCTGAAGTCAAGTGGTTTGTTCAGCTTGGAGAAGAGAAGGCTGAGAAGGAACCTCATTGCAGTCCACGATTTCCGCAAGGGGGATAGCACAGGGGGAGGTGCCGATTTCCTCTCTCTGGTGACCAGCGACAGGACATGAGGAAATGGAACAAAGCTGCGTTAGGGGAAGTTCAGACTGGACATTGGGAAGAGGTTCTTCACTGAGTGGCTGGTCACTGAAACACGCTCTCCAGGGCACTGGTTATGGCAACAGGCCTGCCAGAGTTCAAGAAGCATCTGGACAATGCTCTCAGTCATATGGTTCAGGTTTAGGAAGTCCTCTGAGGAGCAGAGAGTTGGACTCAATGATCCTTATGGGCCCCTTCCAACACAAGATAGTCCATAATTCTATGAGATGACCTTGAACCAAGAGGTGTGAAATGTATCTCAATTTTATAGGCAATTTAAAGACCAAAGAGTAAGCGCAGAATTGTTCATTAAGTCCACAGTGATGGAGACTCCAGCCACGCTGCTAGTGCCCGTGCCACAGTGATGGGAGCACTAAAAGACCTGAGTGACCCTGCCCAGCCGCGCTCGTGCCTTCCGCTCACATCCTTCCCGTGTCCCAGGAGCCCTGTTCAAGGCCAGCTTTGGGCTCACAGGCTCAACTGGAGCTCGCGTCAAGAGGGCTGACGTCAAGCGCAGCTGGGTCTGGATTCCCCAGCTTCAGACCTGCTCCTGACCTGCAGACTGACTTTACAGTGTGACCTCAGACCTGCTTGACCGTCGGGGACTTGTCTGATGATCTGGACTCTGGGCTGACCTTGGCCGTGCTCTCTGGGTCAGTGTCTCTCAGGTACTGTGGGGTGAGGAGTGCTGGTGAGGACCCTGTCCAGCCACCCATTATCCCTCAGCTCCCCATCCCGTATGGATCAGTCAGTCTTTGCTTTGCCCTGACACCTTCTTAGAAGGCATTTGTACCGTTGCATGGATTGGTTTATTGCTTCACGCCAGTAAAAGACTCATGTTGAGCCTTTTTTCCCATCTTACCTCATGGATGGCCAAGCTTTTACTTCCACTTCCGAGGGATGGAAATTGTATCTTCTGTACTGGTTTAGGTTCAAAACTCCAGCTTTTTACAGGTCAGAGGGCAAGGTAGGGCTGCATCTCAAGCACTAGATGGGAGACAAAAAAGACATCCAAAGTCATCTGCTTCCTATCTCCCTCTTTGAGGTAGTCAACTAATTGTTAAAAAAGAAAATACATTAGTTTATCTGTGACGAGTAAAGCTGCCCTTTCCTGTCCTGCAGCGAGTTGGCTATAACCACCCGGTCCTATGACAGCTCTTGCCTGCATTGTTTTTCTTTCTTTGTGCCAGAGTAAGAAGCTCGGTCATAGCAGCTTTGATGGGGATGAAGAGATGGCAGACAGTTATGGGGTAGGACAAGCCAAGGGGAGCCTATTATGGCACTGCTCTGCAGTTTCCTCCGATTACTTGCAGTCAACTCTACAACAAGGTTTTGTTGGTTTTCTTCACAGGGCAAATATAGGCGGCATTTAAAAGTCTGCTCCTTGCAGAAGACACCAGGAAAAGCTGTGAGCATCCTGCATGCTGCAGCCCCGAGACTCCAGCAAGTTCTTCTTGAGAGATTAGGAACTATTTGCATGAGCGGGGAACGTTAGCTTGATTGTATCTTAACATTCAACAGTCCCTGAATTGCTGATTGATTTTAAACTTGAAGCTAGGTTAGAGAGATAAAATGACAACGTAAAATCTTGTGTTCTGTCTGGTTTAGAATGGAGCTCTCCCATATTCACTACAGCATTTTACTTTAGAGGTCTCAAATGAAGAAATTCTGCATCGTACACTGGGAATTTGTGACATCGACACACACAGAACTTCAGCCAATAACAGAAGCTTCTCATCACTAAAAAAGCTGCCAAAACCCACAAAGCTAAACGGGATATTCAGACTAGCATCAACTAAAACTTTCTCGTTCCCCACTTCCCCAGCACTGCTTTGACACTGTGCTTAACAATGTGATATTTTCATGCAAGCCTTACTGCAGTAGTAACAAGGCCAAAAACATGAACACATAACTAAAAAAGCATTGGATCCTCATCATTTACGGCGATATCAGAATAGTGGTTTGGGGTTTTTTTTATGTGCAATTATTAATCTATTCTGTCTTAGGAATAGTTCCTCGATGCTGTTAAGGCACCTTTGTAAATTTAATGGATTCACTGTGCATAATTAAACTTGAACACTACAAATGATTTTTATAAAGATTCCTTCTCGTTGGTTCTCTAATAATCTCTAATAATCTTAAAACACAATGACAAATATAACTTGGAACTTGATATCTCGGGTCACTTCTTCATACAATAGTGCTTTTGCCTAACAGCCTTGACACTGTCTGAGATGAGTCTGTTCTGCCAGCCCGCCTGCAAGACCGGAGCCAGTGGAAGTGGTCTGGCGTGTCAGAACATTTTGCATTAACAGTGGGAAGTTTTGCTAGCCCTCTATTATGTTCTGTTGCAACTTTTTGGCATATCCGCT
Source organism: Dromococcyx pavoninus (assembly GCA_033558185.1). Taxonomy (NCBI): domain Eukaryota; kingdom Metazoa; phylum Chordata; class Aves; order Cuculiformes; family Neomorphidae; genus Dromococcyx; species Dromococcyx pavoninus. Next base: position 33,428 of record JAUMJL010000389.1, on the reverse strand, counting down.
GACTTGAAGTGGGGGAAAAAGCTTTTAACCCCAACACTGAATGCATATCAGCTGTCTTCTTCAGAGCTTGTATTTTGGGCCCTATCTACAAGCCGGGCTCCGGCATGATAACATTTGCATTTCTCTGCACATCAGGGACTGCTGCACAGGAAAACGGGTTTAGTCCCAGAAAGGAGAAGACCTGGAGATGCTGCTTGGATCCTGCAGGCATCAGCACTAGCAGAATCAGCCCAGCTCCCAGCTGGTTCATCCTGCTTGGCAGTCTTGCACAGGTTGGTCCTGACATTTCCAAGAGACAGGAGCTTGCCACCCTCTTTCTTCTTGGCCTGCATGAATCTACTGCCACTAGGAATCCAGCTGCACAAGACCTCCTGTGCAAATTAAAAAGCATTGCTTCTGGAACCACCATAAAACGGAATTGGTGAAAATCCTATTACTAATTCCCTTTAAAATGCTCGTAAGAGATAGGCATTTTAGTGAAATTACAGAAAGACAAAGACATGCCTTTTCACCCATTCTCAACCACTGGCAGAACCACTAGAACGCAGAGGATGCTTTGTGATTTAGTACATGTCTGTCAGCTCTCTCAGTGTGGGTTACAGGCTATCCTGTTAAGCATTAACATGCCCATGTCCATTTAGAGTGCTGCCACCACCACATCTGTTTGGAGAACACCAAGATTTTTTTTCATGGGAATGAAAAAAATTGTTTCCATTAGGCAAAAGGAAGACATTTCATTTTGGGTCAGTTCACTGTTCGGAAAATTCGTCCTAACCGTTCACTTAAGTCACCAAACCAAAATTAAGCATTCACTCAGTTCTTCCAAGGGCCTCCCTGACGTGCTAGAAGGCTAATTTAAATAGTGTTGGTGAAGCAACCGGACTGCTGCAGATGGTGACTAAGATGCATCTCTGGCCATTTCTCTTTTCCTACATCCCACTTCACTGACAGGGATATGTCTGCCTTGTCGCTTCCCTGGTACTAAACCATGCACGGAAGGACACCGAGGCAACTCCCTCCCTGGCCTTCCTTGTAGCCACCTCTGGTCATTAAGGCTGACGTGATGCACAAAAAGTGCAACATAAAACCAGTAAAAATTCCTACTGGAAACCAGCTCAAATGTCATAAATTTGGCATCCGTTTGTACCTTTGCGTGTTCATCTCAAAAGCCTGAGCCCCAGATCCCTGCATACAAAAATCTGGTCTATGCAGATTCAGTTTTTAACCTGAACTAATGAACTTGCAAACCCTCCAAATGTCAGTAGAGCTGAAGGTCCCTGGGCACTGGCCGGTGCTTCAGGAAGGTTCACAGGTAGAAATAAACTTCTTAAAAAACGTGCTTGATAAAATAAATGATTTTAAAACCGCTAACGCAGAGGTGGGGATCGCTTCTGAACTGAGCCAGCTGTTTAACACTTCTCTGTGTGTACGATGATCTCTAGCAGGGGACACTCAGATTGTTGCTGCCTGAACTTCTCTCGGCATTGTGCCATTTCCTGCTCACAGAAATACCTGGTGGTCCAGTGTGTGAACCCTCCAAACAGGCCGATGCACACTTGCCTATATAGTGTTTATATCAACGTGTCAGCAGTGTAATACATTCTTCAAAAACTCTGTCTTGTACACTTTCAAAGCCTGGATGAACCTCCCTTTCCCTCCCTGTGGACCATCTACCAGCTGGTCAACCCAACAAAGCACTGCCCCACCACTGCATCTAAAATTGTGCAGTTTCATTTACTTATTGGCTCTTCAGGCATCCAACCTGTCACTTAAAAGCAGTGACTTGTTAACTGCTGTGCCATGTTGCTAGGAAGCAGGTGCTGCTCGGTGATGTCACGGCACCACCTTAGAACTCTCAGTCAGTTGGTCACTGCCTTCCAGCTGGCTGCCCGGTAGGACAGTCCTGCTGATAAGGTAGAGGGCTTCAGCTGAAATACCCACTCAAACTAAGAAAAAAAAGAATTTTTAAAATGGAGCTTGCCTCAGTGGAACCTTCATGTGGTTCTGTTCCAGCCAAGGCAGCTGATTGGTCAGCCTTCACTTCTGAACATCCAGGGAGTGACAAAAAAGCAGCGAGTGACACTGCTTTGGCACCTCTGGGAGAAGGAACACCTTTCCACACTTCCACTGAGCAACCCCAGTCAGAAAGCGAGCACCTCGTGTCATCTGAGGAGAGCTCCAGCAGAGGCGTGTCCTTAACACGCCTCAACTTTCTGAAGAAGCTCTGGGACATTGTCGAGAGCGATCTGTTTGAGTCCATCTGGTGGGGAGACAACAGAAACTCTATAGTTATTAACGAAGATCTGTTTGAAGAGGAAGTTCTAGAAAGGAGAGGACGTCAGAAAATTTTTGACAGCGAGATCATGGAAAGCTTCACTCAGGAGCTCCATGAGCATGGATTCACCATGCTGCAGGGTTTTCCAAAGTCAGGACCAGCATCTGGGGAGGTAGGCTGGATCCCCTGTGTGCAAACTAACTCTCAGAGTGCTCTAGGGGGACACAGTTCTGTGCCGATGAAATAAGCCTTTCTGTACTGATGAAATAAGGAAGGCAGTAAATGTTCTGATTGTCGTTTGTTTCTCAGCGCAAGTTCAAAAACTTTTGAGGCAGAATTTCTGAGTACTAGAAATGATGCTATAATTTACATTAATTTCCAATTACTTGGAACACACACAATTAAAGATATTCTCGTCATATGGCTATTTTTTTGGCACTTCCCGTGTGTCTTGCTGTACCAGATGTCATGGCAGCACACAGCAGTATTTGAGAAGCTTCCCTTGGAATGCTCAGTCAGATGGTCACCTCCTTTCAGCCGCCTGTGTGGTAGGACAGTCCTGCTGATAAGGTCGATGGCTTCAGCTGTTTTCTTGTGGCAACTGCTGAAGGCTGATGGTCAGCATCATACAGTTACACACGTGTTTGTTCCACACTCAAGTGGCTGAAAAGTAATGGTATTTGGGATTCTAAATCAGTTTATAGGCTCTCTGCTACCAAGTGGCAAAAAACACAAGGCCAGTCGCTACTTATTGACAGGACTGCACCATACCACAGCATTTACTCAGCCTAAACTTCAGGTTGAGAATGCCTCCGATAGTCCTTTTCAGCACCCATGTTTCTCTTTTGCAATTACAATTCTTACTTCTCCTAGCTTTGTGGTTTCCAGTCTCAAGGTGGTGGCAACTCACTCTTTTCCTTTGCATTTTTTATAGCTTCACTTCTACTGCATGGAAAATTTCCGACTTTTTCCACACCTGCTAACGAAGTTTAATAACAGATACGTCCCCAAAACACCAGCAGAGTTTTCACCAGGGATGAATTTGCATGCACGCAGTCGGAAAAGAAAAGCAGACCGTGAGCTTCTGTGGGAAACCACTTCCACGGAGGCGAGCAGTCCAGGCACAGCAGCTCCAGGGGAGAACGTGCACACCTCTAAGCTCAGGATGACCGCACCTGTCAAGCGAAGTGCGGAGGAAGCTACCTGACTCCGACGTGCCTCTACACCTGCACACACCGCTGCTCTGGCAAATTCCAACCCTGCAGCAACACCTGGCAGGGAGCAGCTCGCTCCTGTGACCCCCTTTTATTAAAATTGTTCTAGTTTCATTTCCAACTGGCAAGTCTTTTTTTCCTCTCAATTCTCCTGGCGGGGGGGGGGGGGGGGGAGGGGCGGGGCAAGGCAGGGGGGGAAGGGAATTGAGAGCCCAATTGCTTGCTTTTAGCAGCTGAAATTGGCTGGGCTGGCGCTAAACTGTGACATCCCAAATATCTTTTTGAATATATTGGCCTTAGAATGGCCTGGTTTCACCCCTGTGTCTAGCTTTTTCCTAGAAACACCTGATTAATGCCAGCTGAAGACCAAAACTGATTCGGTCCTCTCTCAGGCAAAAATCTTGCTGGCCTCCAGGAGACTCAAACTGGCACCGGGTGTGCAGCACTGCTCCCCTGCTGTGAGACAAACCAGCCATGCTTTGCATTCGTAGTAAAATGTCATCAAACAAAAAGTCTCTAAACAAATCCAGAAGTGTTTTCAACATCAGAAAAGAGCGGGATTAAATTTTGTAGCGGTATCCAGGTTTAGGGACACAGGAGATGACCACAGGCAACTTCAATCTAAAGCTTTGCTGTGAACTAAACTGATGGACTGACAGGTGGCGCTCAAAGAGTAAATGGGATTACATCAGGCTGGCAGCCGGGCATCACTGGTGGAGTTCCCTAGGGTTTAGTTTTAGAGCCAGTGCTGTTTCACGTTTTTATAAATTATCTGATGCAGATACATGAACTAAGTTTGCCGATGATACTAAACGAGGAGGAGCTGTGGACTTCCTCCAGGGCAGAGAGATTTGGATAGCGAGCTGGGCAGTCACCAACTGTATGAAATTTAACAAGAGCAAGTGCCGAATTGTGCAGCTGGGACCGGGTAATCCTGGTTATACGTACAGTTTGGGCCATGAGAGGCTGCAAAGCAGTCCCGCAGAAAGAGATCTGGGAGTCTGGGTTGATGGCAAGTTGAACATGAGTCAACAGTGTGCCCTGGCCGCCAAAAGGTACAACTGTGCCCTGCGGTGCATCAAATACAGCATGACAAGCCAGTCAAGGGAGGCGACTGTCCCACTCCACACTGTACTGTGTGCAGTTTTGGTCACCTCAATACAAGAAGGACATCAAACTATTAGAGTGTGTCCAGTAGAGGATGACAAAGAGGGCAAAAGGTCTTGAAGACAAGACCTGAGAAGCAGCTGAAGTCAAGTGGTTTGTTCAGCTTGGAGAAGAGAAGGCTGAGAAGGAACCTCATTGCAGTCCACGATTTCCGCAAGGGGGATAGCACAGGGGGAGGTGCCGATTTCCTCTCTCTGGTGACCAGCGACAGGACATGAGGAAATGGAACAAAGCTGCGTTAGGGGAAGTTCAGACTGGACATTGGGAAGAGGTTCTTCACTGAGTGGCTGGTCACTGAAACACGCTCTCCAGGGCACTGGTTATGGCAACAGGCCTGCCAGAGTTCAAGAAGCATCTGGACAATGCTCTCAGTCATATGGTTCAGGTTTAGGAAGTCCTCTGAGGAGCAGAGAGTTGGACTCAATGATCCTTATGGGCCCCTTCCAACACAAGATATTCCATAATTCTATGAGATGACCTTGAACCAAGAGGTGTGAAATGTATCTCAATTTTATAGGCAATTTAAAGACCAAAGAGTAAGCGCAGAATTGTTCATTAAGTCCACAGTGATGGAGACTCCAGCCACGCTGCTAGTGCCCGTGCCACAGTGATGGGAGCACTAAAAGACCTGAGTGACCCTGCCCAGCCGCGCTCGTGCCTTCCGCTCACATCCTTCCCGTGTCCCAGGAGCCCTGTTCAAGGCCAGCTTTGGGCTCACAGGCTCAACTGGAGCTCGCGTCAAGAGGGCTGACGTCAAGCGCAGCTGGGTCTGGATTCCCCAGCTTCAGACCTGCTCCTGACCTGCAGACTGACTTTACAGTGTGACCTCAGACCTGCTTGACCGTCGGGGACTTGTCTGATGATCTGGACTCTGGGCTGACCTTGGCCGTGCTCTCTGGGTCAGTGTCTCTCAGGTACTGTGGGGTGAGGAGTGCTGGTGAGGACCCTGTCCAGCCACCCATTATCCCTCAGCTCCCCATCCTGTATGGATCAGTCAGTCTTTGCTTTGCCCTGACACCTTCTTAGAAGGCATTTGTACCGTTGCATGGATTGGTTTATTGCTTCACGCCAGTAAAAGACTCATGTTGAGCCTTTTTTCCCATCTTACCTCATGGATGGCCAAGCTTTTACTTCCACTTCCGAGGGATGGAAATTGTATCTTCTGTACTGGTTTTGGTTCAAAACTCCAGCTTTTTACAGGTCAGAGGGCAAGGTAGGGCTGCATCTCAAGCACTAGATGGGAGACAAAAAAGACATCCAAAGTCATCTGCTTCCTATCTCCCTCTTTGAGGTAGTCAACTAATTGTTAAAAAAGAAAATACATTAGTTTATCTGTGACGAGTAAAGCTGCCCTTTCCTGTCCTGCAGCGAGTTGGCTATAACCACCCGGTCCTATGACAGCTCTTGCCTGCATTGTTTTTCTTTCTTTGTGCCAGAGTAAGAAGCTCGGTCATAGCAGCTTTGATGGGGATGAAGAGATGGCAGACAGTTATGGGGTAGGACAAGCCAAGGGGAGCCTATTATGGCACTGCTCTGCAGTTTCCTCCGATTACTTGCAGTCAACTCTACAACAAGGTTTTGTTGGTTTTCTTCACAGGGTAAATATAGGCGGCATTTAAAAGTCTGCTCCTTGCAGAAGACACCAGGAAAAGCTGTGAGCATCCTGCATGCTGCAGCCCCGAGACTCCAGCAAGTTCTTCTTGAGAGATTAGGAACTATTTGCATGAGCGGGGAACGTTAGCTTGATTGTATCTTAACATTCAACAGTCCCTGAATTGCTGATTGATTTTAAACTTGAAGCTAGGTTAGAGAGATAAAATGACAACGTAAAATCTTGTGTTCTGTCTGGTTTAGAATGGAGCTCTCCCATATTCACTACAGCATTTTACTTTAGAGGTCTCAAATGAAGAAATTCTGCATCGTACACTGGGAATTTGTGACATCGACACACACAGAACTTCAGCCAATAACAGAAGCTTCTCATCACTAAAAAAGCTGCCAAAACCCACAAAGCTAAACGGGATATTCAGACTAGCATCAACTAAAACTTTCTCGTTCCCCACTTCCCCAGCACTGCTTTGACACTGTGCTTAACAATGTGATATTTTCATGCAAGCCTTACTGCAGTAGTAACAAGGCCAAAAACATTAACACATAACTAAAAAAGCATTGGATCCTCATCATTTACGGCGATATCAGAATAGTGGTTTGGGGTTTTTTTTATGTGCAATTATTAATCTATTCTGTCTTAGGAATAGTTCCTCGATGCTGTTAAGGCACCTTTGTAAATTTAATGGATTCACTGTGCATAATTAAACTTGAACACTACAAATGATTTTTATAAAGATTCCTTCTCGTTGGTTCTCTAATAATCTCTAATAATCTTAAAACACAATGACAAATATAACTTGGAACTTGATATCTCGGGTCACTTCTTCATACAATAGTGCTTTTGCCTAACAGCCTTGACACTGTCTGAGATGAGTCTGTTCTGCCAGCCCGCCTGCAAGACCGGAGCCAGTGGAAGTGGTCTGGCGTGTCAGAACATTTTGCATTAACAGTGGGAAGTTTTGCTAGCCCTCTATTATGTTCTGTTGCAACTTTTTGGCATATCCGCTGACTTGAAGTGGGGGAAAAAGCTTTTAACCCCAACACTGAATGCATATCAGCTCTCTTCTTCAGAGCTTGTATTTTGGGCCCTATCTACAAGCCGGGCTCCGGCATGATAACATTTGCATTTCTCTGCACATCAGGGACTGCTGCACAGGAAAACGGGTTTAGTCCCAGAAAGGAGAAGACCTGGAGATGCTGCTTGGATCCTGCAGGCATCAGCACTAGCAGAATCAGCCCAGCTCCCAGCTGGTTCATCCTGCTTGGCAGTCTTGCACAGGTTGGTCCTGACATTTCCAAGAGACAGGAGCTTGCCACCCTCTTTCTTCTTGGCCTGCATGAATCTACTGCCACTAGGAATCCAGCTGCACAAGACCTCCTGTGCAAATTAAAAAGCATTGCTTCTGGAACCACCATAAAACGGAATTGGTGAAAATCCTATTACTAATTCCCTTTAAAATGCTCGTAAGAGATAGGCATTTTAGTGAAATTACAGAAAGACAAAGACATGCCTTTTCACCCATTCTCAACCACTGGCAGAACCACTAGAACGCAGAGGATGCTTTGTGATTTAGTACATGTCTGTCAGCTCTCTCAGTGTGGGTTACAGGCTATCCTGTTAAGCATTAACATGCCCATGTCCATTTAGAGTGCTGCCACCACCACATCTGTTTGGAGAACACCAAGATTTTTTTTCATGGGAATGAGAAAAATTGTTTCCATTAGGCAAAAGGAAGACATTTCATTTTGGGTCAGTTCACTGTTCGGAAAATTCGTCCTAACCGTTCACTTAAGTCACCAAACCAAAATTAAGCATTCACTCAGTTCTTCCAAGGGCCTCCCTGACGTGCTAGAAGGCTAATTTAAATAGTGTTGGTGAAGCAACCCGACTGCTGCAGATGGTGACTAAGATGCATCTCTGGCCATTTCTCTTTTCCTACATCCCACTTCACTGACAGGGATATGTCTGCCTTGTCGCTTCCCTGGTACTAAACCATGCACGGAAGGACACCGAGGCAACTCCCTCCCTGGCCTTCCTTGTAGCCACCTCTGGTCATTAAGGCTGACGTGATGCACAAAAAGTGCAACATAAAACCAGTAAAAATTCCTACTGGAAACCAGCTCAAATGTCATAAATTTGGCATCCGTTTGTACCTTTGCGTGTTCATCTCAAAAGCCTGAGCCCCAGATCCCTGCATACAAAAATCTGGTCTATGCAGATTCAGTTTTTAACCTGAACTAATGAACTTGCAAACCCTCCAAATGTCAGTAGAGCTGAAGGTCCCTGGGCACTGGCCGGTGCTTCAGGAAGGTTCACAGGTAGAAATAAACTTCTTAAAAAACGTGCTTGATAAAATAAATGATTTTAAAACCGCTAACGCAGAGGTGGGGATCGCTTCTGAAATGTTTAACACTTCTCTGTGTGTACGATGATCTCTAGCAGGGGACACTCAGATTGTTGCTGCCTGAACTTCTCTCGGCATTGTGCCATTTCCTGCTCACAGAAATACCTGGTGGTCCAGTGTGTGAACCCTCCAAACAGGCCGATGCACACTTGCCTATATAGTGTTTATATCAACGTGTCAGCAGTGTAATACATTCTTCAAAAACTCTGTCTTGTACACTGTACTCCCTACAAGTATTTCTTTCAAAGCCTGGATGAACCTCCCTTTCCCTCCCTGTGGACCATCTACCAGCTGGTCAACCCAACAAAGCACTGCCCCACCACTGCATCTAAAATTGTGCAGTTTCATTTACTTATTGGCTCTTCAGGCATCCAACCTGTCACTTAAAAGCAGTGACTTGTTAACTGCTGTGCCATGTTGCTAGGAAGCAGGTGCTGCTCGGTGATGTCACGGCACCACCTTAGAACTCTCAGTCAGTTGGTCACTGCCTTCCAGCTGGCTGCCCGGTAGGACAGTCCTGCTGATAAGGTAGAGGGCTTCAGCTGAAATACCCACTCAAACTAAGAAAAAAAAGAATTTTTAAAATGGAGCTTGCCTCAGTGGAACCTTCATGTGGTTCTGTTCCAGCCAAGGCAGCTGATTGGTCAGCCTTCACTTCTGAACATCCAGGGAGTGACAAAAAAGCAGCGAGTGACACTGCTTTGGCACCTCTGGGAGAAGGAACACCTTTCCACACTTCCACTGAGCAACCCCAGTCAGAAAGCGAGCACCTCGTGTCATCTGAGGAGAGCTCCAGCAGAGGCGTGTCCTTAACACGCCTCAACTTTCTGAAGAAGCTCTGGGACATTGTCGAGAGCGATCTGTTTGAGTCCATCTGGTGGGGAGACAACAGAAACTCTATAGTTATTAACGAAGATCTGTTTGAAGAGGAAGTTCTAGAAAGGAGAGGACGTCAGAAAATTTTTGACAGCGAGATCATGGAAAGCTTCACTCAGGAGCTCCATGAGCATGGATTCACCATGCTGCAGGGTTTTCCAAAGTCAGGACCAGCATCTGGGGAGGTAGGCTGGATCCCCTGTGTGCAAACTAACTCTCAGAGTGCTCTAGGGGGACACAGTTCTGTGCCGATGAAATAAGCCTTTCTGTACTGATGAAATAAGGAAGGCAGTAAATGTTCTGATTGTCGTTTGTTTCTCAGCGCAAGTTCAAAAACTTTTGAGGCAGAATTTCTGAGTACTAGAAATGATGCTATAATTTACATTAATTTCCAATTACTTGGAACACACACAATTAAAGATATTCTCGTCATATGGCTATTTTTTTGGCACTTCCCGTGTGTCTTGCTGTACCAGATGTCATGGCAGCACACAGCAGTATTTGAGAAGCTTCCCTTGGAATGCTCAGTCAGATGGTCACCTCCTTTCAGCCGCCTGTGTGGTAGGACAGTCCTGCTGATAAGGTCGATGGCTTCAGCTGTTTTCTTGTGGCAACTGCTGAAGGCTGATGGTCAGCATCATACAGTTACACACGTGTTTGTTCCACACTCAAGTGGCTGAAAAGTAATGGTATTTGGGATTCTAAATCAGTTTATAGGCTCTCTGCTACCAAGTGGCAAAAAACACAAGGCCAGTCGCTACTTATTGACAGGACTGCACCATACCACAGCATTTACTCAGCCTAAACTTCAGGTTGAGAATGCCTCCGATAGTCCTTTTCAGCACCCATGTTTCTCTTTTGCAATTACAATTCTTACTTCTCCTAGCTTTGTGGTTTCCAGTCTCAAGGTGGTGGCAACTCACTCTTTTCCTTTGCATTTTTTATAGCTTCACTTCTACTGCATGGAAAATTTCCGACTTTTTCCACACCTGCTAACGAAGTTTAATAACAGATACGTCCCCAAAACACCAGCAGAGTTTTCACCAGGGATGAATTTGCATGCACGCAGTCGGAAAAGAAAAGCAGACCGTGAGCTTCTGTGGGAAACCACTTCCACGGAGGCGAGCAGTCCAGGCACAGCAGCTCCAGGGGAGAACGTGCACACCTCTAAGCTCAGGATGACCGCACCTGTCAAGCGAAGTGCGGAGGAAGCTACCTGACTCCGACGTGCCTCTACACCTGCACACACCGCTGCTCTGGCAAATTCCAACCCTGCAGCAACACCTGGCAGGGAGCAGCTCGCTCCTGTGACCCCCTTTTATTAAAATTGTTCTAGTTTCATTTCCAACTGGCAAGTCTTTTTTTCCTCTCAATTCTCCTGGCGGGGGGGGGGGGGGGGGGGGGGGGGCGGGGCAAGGCAGGGGGGGAAGGGAATTGAGAGCCCAATTGCTTGCTTTTAGCAGCTGAAATTGGCTGGGCTGGCGCTAAACTGTGACATCCCAAATATCTTTTTGAATATATTGGCCTTAGAATGGCCTGGTTTCACCCCTGTGTCTAGCTTTTTCCTAGAAACACCTGATTAATGCCAGCTGAAGACCAAAACTGATTCGGTCCTCTCTCAGGCAAAAATCTTGCTGGCCTCCAGGAGACTCAAACTGGCACCGGGTGTGCAGCACTGCTCCCCTGCTGTGAGACAAACCAGCCATGCTTTGCATTCGTAGTAAAATGTCATCAAACAAAAAGTCTCTAAACAAATCCAGAAGTGTTTTCAACATCAGAAAAGAGCGGGATTAAATTTTGTAGCGGTATCCAGGTTTAGGGACACAGGAGATGACCACAGGCAACTTCAATCTAAACCTTTGCTGTGAACTAAACTGATGGACTGACAGGTGGCGCTCAAAGAGTAAATGGGATTACATCAGGCTGGCAGCCGGGCATCACTGGTGGAGTTCCCTAGGGTTTAGTTTTAGAGCCAGTGCTCTTTCACGTTTTTATAAATTATCTGATGCAGATACATGAACTAAGTTTGCCGATGATACTAAACGAGGAGGAGCTGTGGACTTCCTCCAGGGCAGAGAGATTTGGATAGCGAGCTGGGCAGTCACCAACTGTATGAAATTTAACAAGAGCAAGTGCCGAATTGTGCAGCTGGGACCAGGTAATCCTGGTTATACGTACAGTTTGGACCATGAGAGGCTGCAAAGCAGTCCCGCAGAAAGAGATCTGGGAGTCTGGGTTGATGGCAAGTTGAACATGAGTCAACAGTGTGCCCTGGCCGCCAAAAGGTTTGGAGAACACCAAGATTTTTTTTCATGGGAATGAAAAAAATTGTTTCCATTAGGCAAAAGGAAGACATTTCATTTTGGGTCAGTTCACTGTTCGGAAAATTCGTCCTAACCGTTCACTTAAGTCACCAAACCAAAACTAAGCATTCACTCAGTTCTTCCAAGGGCCTCCCTGACGTGCTAGAAGGCTAATTTAAATAGTGTTGGTGAAGCAACCCGACTGCTGCAGATGGTGACTAAGATGCATCTCTGGCCATTTCTCTTTTCCTACATCCCACTTCACTGACAGGGATATGTCTGCCTTGTCGCTTCCCTGGTACTAAACCATGCACGGAAGGACACCGAGGCAACTCCCTCCCTGGCCTTCCTTGTAGCCACCTCTGGTCATTAAGGCTGACGTGATGCACAAAAAGTGCAACATAAAACCAGTAAAAATTCCTACTGGAAACCAGCTCAAATGTCATAGATTTGACATGCCTTTTTTGTTTACAATTCCATAGTCCAAAAGTGTAGTCCCTCCCTCGTGTGTTGCAATAAACTGTTTGAATAAAAAGCTTTGCCAGTTGGATCCGTCCTGTTTTTACAGTGTAAGAAACCCACTCTGGTCTTAACATGAGAACACAGCTACTGGCCAAAATCAACTGAGATGCATTTCATCTGATTGAAGACAATGTGTGGGCTTGCTGAATGGGAAACAGAAATGGAAAAGGATTTAGAATTTATTGTGTCATATCAAATGTCTGGAAAAAGTCATTTGCGTTCCAGGGTCCATTGCTGACAAGCAATCCTTGAAATAAAAGATCAAGCTCTGAAAAAAAATCCTTCATTTTCTTAATGTATTCTAGAGTGAAACTATTCCATTCCATAAACGTCATACTTGGTATAAACTTGAGTGATGAGGAGGGTCAATTTCTCTTCTATGATGGCCAACATCCAGCGAGCACCTCATCTGTCTGTTTGCCCTCATCCTGATCCTGTGTGTTCCTGAATCCAGTTGCCAAAGACAAGGGAAAAATTGCACTGTCTTGTTTTTCAGCCTCTTACTCCAGATATTGAGTTATAAAACTTTCCACCTTATTAAAAGCTATTTGCTCTTCCGAGTTTTGATGATAAAATGTTCATGTACTTTCTTCAATGGTAAATTTCCCAGTATCTCCTACCATCTGCTTTACTCCAAAAGATTTTCCCCTCTATGAAGACTAAATATATAAACACAGAAATGCAGATTTCATGTCAGCAAGTTCTCTCTAGAGATTAGGAACTATTTGCATGAGCAGGGACTGTTAGCTTGATTGTATCTTAATATTGAATAGTCCCTAAATTGCTGGTTAAAGTCCGACAAGATACAGATAAACTGATTTTTATTTATATTATGTATATAATTAAGATAATACAGAATCTGAAGGAGCTGTAAGGATACAAAGCTATGTAAATAAAGAAATCAGATCTATGCAAATAACTGACTTGAGGCATGATGAAAGGAATTTCTGGTTTAATTTAATGAACTGTTTGACCTAACATCTTGTCTTGGAAGTTTTAACACTTCCTGAAACATTTGCACATGAACCAACTTTTTTAAACAAAATCAAACCCCCAAAACTTTATTGATCTATTAAAATTTCCATCCAAAATAGTTTCAGGTTGACCTGTATTTTAATTTTCCTTTTCTTCCTCCTTAGATACCACTTACTTTTCCCGACACCTAACTTATATGCTGGAAAATAATTTGCTGCAGGAATGAGAGGTGGAATAGTGTGAGCTTGGTGCATTTCACTCTAACCAAAACAGTTGAGGACTTGTGCTGCAATACGCACACGAACTGGGAGTCAATGTAGAAAGAGTAGGACAGGGAAGATGCGATTTAGTCTCAAACAGGGGTCTAACTGACAGAGACACACTGTATTTGGAGGAAATCAAGTGTTGGTCTTACCTGTAATATTTTCCAGAGTCTAAAACCTAACCAAGCATAGTTGAGGTATGCTGAACAAAAAAGAATGGTTTCAAAAGTGACCAGTCATGCTACACACCTCACCTGGGTGTCAAGAATCTTCTGTTTGCTCAGTGCCCAAGAGCAAGTATTAGATGTATTTAGTCAATAACATGAAAACTTGGAATTCAGGCCTCAATCTAGCAATGTTTCTATGATAACTTTATTCCTGTGCCTAATTATCTTGCTTGCTTTGGGATTGCTCAAGGTAGTAAACTCAAGGACACGTCTACAGAACTGAAGCTCAACAACGCAGAAAATGCATTGGCAGGAGGAAGAAATGAAGCCTGATGTTTTTACCTATGAAACTATTCAGAAATCATGTATGCTTGATGGAATATGCAATACTTAAAATGCGAGTACTGTATTGAACCTTGTTTCTCCGGAGGAAAATAACTTCTTAGTCTGAGAGACTTGACATATGGCAACCTGCTATTTACAGAACCTGTCTTCCTTTTCTACTTTGTCCTTTTGCCGAAGTGGTGACTTAAAACAGAGTTAGACAACTCATATCTCTTGATTTGAGAGTATTCCAAGTTTGATATATCGACATATACCAGGGATATGAGACAGTCATCATGGGGAAAGTTAATAAAATTTATTAGTCCATCTTTCAGGAAGACCTAAGGAATTGTTTCTGTGTGGAAGCCTGTCTGCCATTTCTGACTTAACAGTTGATTACCTGTGTTTAGAAATTTTCAAAGGTTTTCTGCCACATAGGTTACATCAAGTTGTTGGTTTTCAATATCATTAAAAGCAGAACTCACAGTGAAATTATTTGGCTTCAGTTGGTCTGTTAATAAGTACTAATAAACACTAACCAACACAGCCTACCCCTAGTATTGCACCTCTGCTGTTTTGATGCCTGACTTTGCACTGTGCTGCTTGATCTTTCACAAAGGTTGTGGACCACAGTTCCTTGCCCTTACAGGACACTCAAACTGGGAAACTGAGCTAACCTTGTTGCTGAACCTTTTTGTAGCAGTGCATTAGCCCTTTTGGAGGCTGGAGAACCAAGCTAACAAAATCCATTCTGATTAGTAAACATTTGGGATGAGAATAGATTTTCATTCTACACAAAATCATTTCCAGGGGCTCCAGAAACAGGCTGGTCACATAGGGAACCAGTAGCAAGAAACATTCTTCTTTTTCCTTCACCATGACAGACAGATGGTTTATGGGGTAGAGATCTGCATCTATCATTGCTGAAGGAATGACAAGAGACTTACTGAATGCAATATGTGTCTTAATATGATCAACATTCTACGGCCAACAAGCATGTAAAAAGGAATAAAATAATGGACAGCTCATCCAACCTGCCACTAGCCCTCCAAACCAAACTTTTCCACAGGCAAAGGGGGAGCTGCTTATGAGGATGTAAAGCAACTGAAAGAAGCTGTGTGGTTTCTGTAAACAAAGCCTACCTCTGATGAGAAGGAATGGTTGGAACATTTAAATAAAGTGCCAAATACTTCTCATTCTACACAGGTACTCAACAAAAATATGATAGTATTTTTCAGTGAAAGAAGAGACAGTGGATTAAGAAAAAGTAATAGAAGATAAGGAATGAATTAAGTAAGATTCCAGTGTTGACTTTTTGCAGAAAAAGATAAGCATCTAAGGATTTTCAGTGTTTTCTATGGGCTGTTCTAAAAACACTACATGCAGTCTTTTGTGTTTATACCAATGTCTGCAAGGAGGTATTGTTTTTCGATGAATCATGATCAGAAAATAACTGAATCTGAGAGGACTGTGAACACTGCTGTTTGATATATGAACACTGATATATTTTCCCCAGACTTTATCAGCTTTATTGCAGAAGTGATGAACCTGTGTCTTGGTTTAAAGGAAGACTAAGATGTCTATCAGGGCTTTCTCCCACAAGAAGATCACCACAACCCTTTTGCAATTAATAGACCTTAATTGGGTGAAAGGGGGGAGAACTGTATAGGAAAAGGTAACAGTTCTCATCTGCAAATATATACATATATAACCAAACACAGAACCGAACAGACAGCAATGCTGTAACCCACCCCTGCAAAAGAGTTAAGTCCTATATTTGATCCTATGGTGCAGTTATAATTCAAGGACACTAAGGGCACTACCGCACCCCGTAGGGCTGGGGGTGATGATGCCGAGGGAAAACACAACTCACGTCGGGGAGGAGCTGTGGAAATCCTTCTCCTGAGCAGCGCGAAGACCTTCCTCATCTTTCTATGCGATAAGGCCACGGGGGAGGAAGGGAAGGGAAGGGAAGGGAAGGGAAGGGAAGGGAAGGGAAGGGAAGGGAAGGGAAGGGAAGGGAAGGGAAGGGAAGGGAAGGGAAGGGAAGGGAAGGGAGGGGAGGGGAGGGGAGGGGAGGGGAGGGGAGGGGAGGGGAGGGGAGGGGAGGGGAGGGGAGGGGAGGGGAGGGGAGGGGAGGGGAGGGGAGGGGAGGGGAGGGGAGGGGAGGGGAGGGGAGGGGAGGGGAGGGGAGGGGAGGGGAGGGGAGGGGAGGGGAGGGGAGTTCAGAAAGCCCGCAGAGAAACTCGGCTGGCGCTGGGCGCTCCAAGGGAAGCGGCACCGCGCACGGAGCGGGGCTGACCGAGCCAAACGCTCCTCTCCGAAGCCACCGCACATGAGCCCGCGCTTTCCCTTTCCCGCCAAAGCGCGACAGGAAGTGCCCGCCCCGGAAGCCGCCCCCCCCTTCGCGGGGCGCCCCCGAGCGGCGCTGCCCCCCCCAGCACTCGCGGCCCCGGCGGTGCCCGTCCCGCAGCGCTCCGCGGGTCGGCAGAAAGATCTGGAACTACAGCAACCTGCGATGGAACAAGGGGAGATTTTTTTCATTTCTAGGAAAAAAGCATCTTTAATTTATAACAGTGTTTCTCAAAAAGGTCACAGATTTCTCACAGGGTAAAATCCATGTGCTTCTGTGGGAAGTCCTCAGTGTTACTGCGGTCTTGTGTGTAGCTGTTTATGGTTATATTCACTCTTCTGCGGTTTTTTTGAGAGACCGGTAATCACTGATTTAGCCTTAATGCTCATTTGCATTTATTCTGCTTTCACGGTATCTTTTTCCTATTTCCACAACCACACTATTTGAATTTTGCTATGCAACAGTGGTTTTTACTTTGGCAGGAGTATCGCTGAGGCCCAAAATAAAAAATCAGAACATTGGATGATATGGATTCTTCTCTCATTCCTGTTTTAGTAGTCTTGTTTTCTGTGCTATTTAATTGATTCTCCATGGTTTTCCACACCAATCAAACTTACTATAGAACTAATTTCAAAATACCCGAGAGCTGATTCCTGGGCTGAGCTCCTGTTGCACCACTCCCTCATGCTCTGTATTACTTCATACAAGCTGAATTAGCTCTGTTTGGGATTGGGGGATAGAATAGCAAATAAGCAGTCTATCTCATCCTTGCTAGGGGCCTGAATTTAGATTGCTCCATTTATAAAGTCTAATTCCATATAGTGATTTTTCTGAAGATGCCCATTAGCTCTTTCACATAACAAAAAAAGAAGAGGAAGGATCATATGGTGATGAACATTAGTTCTTCTCAAAGTAAATGCCAGTATGGAAGGTGTTTGTGGGGATGTTGCCATCTGTAGCTAAACAAATCCAGGTAGCTAGGGTTTCAGGTAATGTAAAGTTCAGCCATGGCAAAATGCTGTAGTAGACTAAGTAACTGAATTTCAAGCTAGAAACTAATAGTTGCTGCTGTAATACTATCTAATGCACAAAGTTATAGTGCAAAACCACATGCACTTGAAACCATAAAGGAAATGTCTTAATAGAAACAGTGGCTAACAGAATTATTTGGAGAAAACAAGGACTAGGACCTGGGGTGTGATGCCTTCAAGGAATTCAAGTTCCACCACAGACAGACCATGGAAAAAGAAAAAACTGATTCCTAACGACCACAGTTTTGTCTTACAGGAAGGATGTACTTCATTGCTTTTGCAAGCTGCTTGTCATTCCAGTGAGGTTTCTCTTAGTAATACCTTTTCAATAAATCTGCAGCTGTTACATAGTAAAAGTAACATCGATTGTGGAAAAAAAAAAAAAAAAGAGGCAGGAGAATTAACTCCTGGAGGATTTTAACAATTTAGTTTTTTCTTGACAATCAGTAAATATGTGGAGATTAAGCAACTCAATCTCATACTGCTTATGTATTATCATAACAACAGAAGAAGGCTGTAGGTTACTTGGAAGAAGATGGGAAAATACTTCAAATAATGTCCTAAATAGGTACTATCAAGGCTAGCTTTTGGCTTTCTATCTTGTAAAGCCAGATGCTAATCACACAAGCAGGTGTAAATCTTTAGTAACTTCTCTGAAATCTGCTGAAAGTATTTATCCTGATATTATTTAGAAGACTGTTTCTTGAAGTATACATTTTTCTTTCTTTCACCTGAGGAAGTTTTTCACCTACACATAGAAAGGTGCTCCTTTACTCTGAAAAGAAAAATCTATTTCTTATTTGAAGTTTCTTTGGCAGAAGTGAAACTCACTTGTAGAGTTGCTCTTAGGATCCTGTGGGAAATAAAGGAACGGAGTATGCTGAAGGGGGGGGGGGGGAAGAAAGGAAATGTCACTCTTACTCTGATCTATAGAGGCCTTCCACAGTGTAAAGCAATACAATTTATTTTAGGTGGGAGAGCACCCCCATGAGGTGCAATTCTGAACTGTCGGACGTCAAAATTGGGGGGAGGGGGCTATAAAGAGTATAGAAGGGAACTGCTGCCTCTTCTGGCACGAGTTCATATAAAATCGTTTTGGTGCTAATAACAGTAGCTTTGGAAGCACAGTGGAGAGAAGTGTGCAATAAAAGACAAAACAGTGCAGTGATTTTGGGTGCTTTATTCACACATATATGTGCATAGTCATGTTAGAAGATTACAATTCATGTAAATAATTGCTGTAAAGACTATAAGGATTAATGCTATTAAACTAAGAGTTTTTCTGACTTCCAGGGGTGTTTGAATACCAAAGCTTTCTGGTAGAAAGGGAATTAGGAAGAAGTTCTTTTCAATGATCATCTAGCTCTTCAGTGAACAATCATTAAGAAGAGATGCGCAGAGTTTAAAATTAATACCTTTGGCACTCTTTCCTTGGAGGAGACTACAATCTAGCAGGAAATTCAGAATGATACACAATTTGTATGCATAAAACTGTGGACATAAAAGCTGGATACATGTCCTTAGGTTGGATCACCCTGGAGTCCACAATGCCCCTACTGCCTCAGAAAACTGAGCTGCACATTTGGTACACATGGTGTGGTAGTCAAACAGTAAGATCTATTTAATTTTATACTTCTGAATACATTGCTACTTTCTGCCTTCTAGGACATGCTCAAGATTTCATGCAGTAGAAGATATTTTCGATTTCCAAATAAGTAAGCATTTAGTGCTTGAACCATCTCTGCATTATAGGTCAATAGGAACTCTTTAGTCAGCCTTTTCCCTTCTCTGCAAACAGGGAAAATTTCAAAACATGTCACTCAGCCCAAGAAACAAGCTGATGCTCTGACTTTTTATTTTTAAATTTGGGTCTTCAGGAACAGAATATCTAACAGACTTCTTAATTTGTTATGCCAGTCATTGGCCTCAAATCTATAGCACTATTTAGCCACAAGAACTGTTTTGCTGTCACTCTTGCTATGTGCTACGTTGTACTACTGTACCACCTGCCACCTGCAGTACATGATGACAGCCTGTATGTTTTAACCAGAACTGGCTTCAATTACAGTTTAAGCAAACTCAGTTTATTTTGGTAGAGTGGATTACCATGCTTACAGTGTACAGTGTGTACTGCAAGCTTTAAAATACTGCCAATAATTATCTGAAGGTGGAGCCTGAGACACTGAGAGCACCTTAAAACTTTGACTCCATGTGCTTCAAACTTGGCTCCAGTATGGCTTACAAACTTCAAGACGTAGATGTCAGGTTACCAGTGTCTCTGGCTACACATATCCTTCTGTTTGGAAAACGCTGAATATTGTCTTAATGAATGCTGACAACTATGTGGAAAGTATGAAGATGATTTGTAGTTTACTTTTCATTTTTCTTTCCTTATGAAATATCCTGCTTCTACTTAATGATTTCCACAGGTACCATACTCAGCTTCAAGGTCTCTTCGTGCATGCCTTGCTCTGTGAAAGACTTCCTGTTCTAGAACTGTGAAAAGTGATAAATAGGTTTTTTATTATCTGCCTCCTTTAGCAGCTCCTTTTTTTTTCACTTTCTATGCAACAGTCTTACTCAGACCTCCTACAAGTTACGGCATAAATTTGATAAATGTCAAAATTGTGTAGCTTACATTGCCTATGTCTTATACCCTTTCTCTAAAAGCATTTTTCCTTCTCATATTGTCAATAGTTTGGAGCAAGTATAAACCTACTTCTCTAACTGTGCCATGCCAACCAAGTAAGCTCTCACTCCAGGCTCTACCCAATGCAGTAAATGTAGCAAGAGGAAACTGCAGTGAAAGTCACTGAGAAGCTGGTTGCTAGACAACTGAAAGAACAAAAGAGAAAATAAAAGCAATACATTTCCAGGTAAAGTTCAAGGAAGTCTGAAACTGATTTCTTTTCTCAAAAAATAAAAATGGAATAGTAGCCCAAAGACAGCAGCAGAAATCAAGAACCTGACAAAGAGAAGTCAGGATTTTAAACTTGACATATTTGCCAAAAATGTCAAGTTCTTGCAGACATTCTCAACTCAGTCTAGTAGTGATTATTTCTATTTCTTTGATTATTCTTATTATTTTATTTCATTGGCTCTTACATTCGTCAACAAGCAGAGTCTGTCATTCTATCATAAGGTCATCTTCCTCTTTCCATGCACTCAGAAAAACAAGTTGGTATCTGGTGCAATAAAAAAGATTTTGGTGTTAGTAGCACAACAAAGGACCACCACCCACATAGCATATAATTCTTTTCCATCCCAGTCTCCTATGTACTATCCAGGAATGACAGAAAACTCCAGTCTTCAGGAAAGATCAAACACATCACCCAGTAATGCCCATAAAACAAAAGAATCTCAGATATGGATGCAGTCTGTGAAGTGAAATCTCAAATTTCATTGCACTCAAAAGTACCTGCAATGTAAACTTAGGATAAAAAGGAAGCAATCTTGATTATTTTTTTTGTTGCATAATCTAAACACAAGTAGTCTAAAAAAGCTGGCCTTTTCCAGTGTATGGTTAAACCTCAAAAATACAGGCTGACTGCAACACTGCTATTAATATAACCATTCTTGTTAGCACATTTTTACCACAGGAAGCAAGATGTTATTGTTTCTAATCTCTAACATATTGAATAATATTTTCAATAAAGTAATTCCAAACACGTTTCCTCTTGTAGCTATTATATTACATTTCCTACAGATAATGCTTATAAAATTATCTCACTTATTGTTATTACTACAGCCTCTGGTGCAGGAGCCAAACTCTATAAAAAGAAAAATTCTGTTTTACATTTTTTAGTCCTAACAGGGATAAAGCCTTCCTGTGTTTAGCCTCTATTATCAAAGCTCACAGTGGGAAGCAACCAAAAATCCATAAATTAAACCAATTTCTAAAAAAAATCCCCTAACCTCCAGGCGTCCATCACCCCTAGCCTGTCAGAGGGGACAAAATATCTTCAGCATTGCTTCTAGAGAAGTTATAAATATTCATTTCCATGTGAGTGAAAGATTAGAAAGCTCATACCATATTTTAGGGGAAAAAAAAGAAAAAATAAATTTGATAATTACTTTCTAATGCCAGGCTTTCACACCAAGATAGCAAAACCAATGTTTTTGCACTATGGTGCATCTGAAACTATGGTGTGAGAAGGGAAAAAGAGAACTAATGTCAGCTCTTCTGTTTTATAGTAATGACCCAAGAGGATATTTTGCAGCTGAAAAAACTTTTCTTTTTAGCTTTGACCAAGAATAGCTGGTCAAACAAGAACTTCTAGGAGACAGCAACCAACTGTAGCAAAATACAAATTTCCCAGAAAACCATTTGATAGTCTTCTGTATAATAACTGGAGAGTTAAAAATTAGTGCCTTTTATTAAGACTGCTATCTGATAAGCATTCAGTTTTCAAGAGACCAAAAAGACTGGTTAGGAACCAAGACTTCATGTTTTGACAGACACACTGCTGTATTTACTCAGCTTGGATAAAATCTTAATAGTGATTAATTTCACACAGATCAAATATTTTAAGTTTTAAGGGACCTCAGATTGTTATTAACATACATCTCACTAACAACCACTATTGAAGAACACCATACTGATTTTCTTCTCTCTATATAGCTCCAGATCCTACAAAAAAATCCCAAAACACCCCACCAGATTAAGTTCTGTTCTTTATGTGGTAAAGTTTGAGCATTTTCCTACCTGTTTTTCTCAGAGTCTTTCTCGTTTCCATCTAAATTGTTGGGAAATTTGCCTTCATGTCTGTGGAAACAAATAAGATCTTTAATTGTTGAAAGCTTTGAATGGCTTGCACAGCATGCGCTTGAGGCTCTAAGAGAACTGAAAAATGTCTGTTACTGGTGGACAGACCAAGAAGGATGATACTTCCCTCACTTCGTTTAGGCTAAGAACAGGCCTCACATAAGATACCTCAGTTATAGTTCCTTATTTATCTTCCTAATTCCCTAAAGAATTTTTATTTGAACAGAGATCCTCACTTTTCTCCTCAGAGAATTCTTGCTCTGTTCTTATGTACAGTTTTGTTGTCCACAGGGGCACATAAACCTTCTCCATCACCTTTTTATCATTGAACTGTATCTCTGAATGACTTATATTAATCACCTTTTCATGTTGGGAAACTGTCAAAGCTAAAATCAAATCCTGTTCAGGTAACAAACAAAACTGCTCTTGACTTTATTAGGAATCATTCTTACTTGATAATCATCTTACTAGAGTGCTTAATTAAGATTGCTGGCCTTTTATAATAGTCTTCAGAGATAAAAAAGAAAGATGCTGTGCCACACAGCCTGCCCAAATCTTTCCCATCCTCCAACAGAATCAGACTTGGTGGCTTTTCCTCCTGTCCTCTCCCATGGTCTTGCAGTCAAATGGTGGAGACATCACTCTTTTCACTGTGTTTCTTGACTTTTTCAGTTCATACAGCTTCACCATCAACCTACTGTTGGCTCAAAAGCTGTTTGCTTACCAGTAGCAATTCTCTTCTTATCCAGAATCATATATTCATCTGCTTCAGTGACAGCTCCTCCTTGGCCTTTCATCCTCTTCCTAATTACACCATTCAGAGCAGGAGTTCTTATTTTTTCTTCCTTCTCTACAAAACTCTTATTGTCATTTTGATAATAGAGTTATCTTCTCAAACACTTTAGGCCAGAGGCTGAGATTTATTTGTTCTTTGTCCAATCAATAGCACATAGTTGAGAAACTATCTGATGAGCAATATTGTTTCATATTCTCTCCTCGGGTAACCACAGACCTGTTGTTATTCCTTGGGCTTTTGCAAAAAGCATAATGGGTTTCAAATGGGCCTAAAGCTTTGCCTAGCTTTATTTTGTTCTCTTTCTTGAGTGGCCCAACTAAAGGCACTGACAGTTTACTATAGAAACATTTCCATTCATATGAAATGGTACAACAATTTGCTATTATACCATTTAGAAGCTGCTTTACATGAAACTGCCACACTACTTAGTTAAGAGAAACTTCTTCACGGTTTAACATGCCTCTCATCATAATGTTGTATAAGAACAACTGGTCTCTTGTGATTCTGATTGTGCTTGTCTCTTCCTAGGAAGTTAGACAGCTATTCCACATTTTCCTTCTATTCAGAAGCTTTTTCTCGACTGTTGGTTAACTGTGTCTTCTGTTATTTTATCCCTCCATGTTTATCAGCTACTTTTTGGCAATATCTGACATACCTATAAACCCTGTATGGTAGAATATGTGCCCACATCACAACCTTTCTGAGGTATAGTTTCCAACCCTGAGATCTGCTGCAATGCACACTGTAGCAGATAAGCTTTGACAAGGCACTGAGTCAATAAAGAAGAAAAATATTGTCTCCTAAGCTTTAGATTTAACTACAGATGTGGCATTTTAATACTTAATGAAAACTGGCCACACGGACATCACTTCTTGTTCCATCAAATAGCATGAATATCTCAACATGCTTGAAATGCAGAATTACTGCATCACTTCAGAATCACAGAACAGGCTGGAAGGCATGTCTGAAGGTCATGCAGTGCAACTCTGTTAAAGGCTGGACAACTTAGATCCTGACGACTGAAGTGGTAGATCACAGGAAGAACTGTGATATCAATGAAATCAGTAGTAAAGCTCCTGCGTACTCCTGTTCAGCAGAGCACTTCACCAAAATAAATCTTACCACAGGGCCTCAGTATTTGTGGTGTGGCTTAGTTTGTGATACAGAGTGACAAAATAACTTACGATCCTAGTGATGACTTTTTGCAAGTCACCAATCCAAGCTGTTATTTTGCATGCAGGCTAGGTGATGCCAAGTAGCCTACGCCCTCAGGCAACCAACAGGAAAAGCAGGTACCTGCAGCTGGTGAAGAGGCACAACATCTCTGCAAGAATAACCATGTCTTTCACTGAAATCTGTAACTTTCCTTCCACAGTCGAAACATTTCTTTCACCAGCTCCCAGTCAACAATGTCTGTGTTCCAAGAAATTTAGAAAGGACTCATAAAATAAATTTACATTTCTTTTTTCCATCTCTTCTAAAAAACATTATAAGTACAAAAGGAAAAATGATGCACTGAGTGAATGACATCTCTGTAAAATGCTAATCAATAATCATGTCTGACATCAAAACATTGCAGTTCTGCCAAAGCTTTTATAAAGGTATGAATTGCTAATCTAACTTAGTATAGGACTAGATGTTTTGACAAAAATGTTAACAAAAGCAGATGTATAAAGCAGGGAGACAAATGAGTTTACCTAAAACATATGCTAATCACAAGCTAAAGGACCACAAAATCGTCTATGTAGTCTCTTGATCTTTGATCTTTTTCCAAGGCCGGAGTGGGTGGGGGACAGACACCATGTTGTGTTCGTGATGTTGAATCCCTGTCACTCAAGTTGCGATGCAAGAGCCTTTTAAAAACAGAACCAATACTTGCAGGCTTTTGCCTACAGTAGAATATGTAAATACAGGAATGAATTAGCAGTAAAGTTAATTTATGTTTTCTTGTTGGTGAATATACTATATAAATTCGCAGCTGAATTCCCTTCAGGTACAATACCATCATTTATAATGGGAATATTTTTAATTACATAAATTAGGTCCAGCAGCGTTCCTGCTGGGTGTCTGTTATTTTCCATAGTGGCACAGAAAAGACCAGTCAATGGAGTCAATTACTGCCACGGGCAGGGACACCTTCCAATAGACCAGGTTGCTCAAAGCCTTATCCTGGCTGGCCTTGAACACTTTCAGGGATGGGGCATACATCAAAACAAACACGACCTGAAGTGATTGTATAATTTCACGCTCAATGGTAGGAATATTCATGATATTATAAGCAATTGTCATTTAGCCTGATAATCATTGTAAGTAGAATGTCACCTTCTTTTATAGTATTAAAATGTGTCTTACTTTCTGCGGAACTATATTTGGTTGAATCATCACACACTATTTGCACTTCTTGGTTTTTCTGAAAACTAATGGGAAGACATCCTGGGTTTATCTATGTATAAAGCCAGGGTCTTGGCTCTACAGCACATACTTTAATAATTGAGATTCACCTCTTCTGTAGTCAAAATTAGGCTATTCTAAAGGGTTACTGAAGCTAATTTTCACATATATATTTTATTCAACTAAGTGTCCTGATTTAAAATTTTCTGAACACTAAGCAGATTGTTTGATACTCCTTTTTTTTTAGATTAAATTAGAGGGGATGTTTCTTTAGCAGCCTGCCATTTATATCATCATGGTTTTGCTGTAAATTTCATTTGATTTGGTTCAGCAATACATTATTGAATTGGAGCTTTTTAAAGAGTAAAGAGTATAGCACCAAAGTCCTCCCTGTAGAATGAGAACATTTAGTTCACTTTTCATTATAATCCGAGAGAACACAACCTCACTGTTTCAGTACATAAGATTTTCTTTGAAAGTATGTGAATATGAAAAAGAACTCTAAGCTGAAATGTACAGGACCACCAAAGAATAAGAATAATCAAAGGGTTCATAAGGGAACTTCAGGAACTGACATGTACTGCATAAGTGCTTCACAGTCTGCTCAGAAGATGAAAGTAATGGAATAACAATCTAGATCATGGTATACAAGACAGTTCTCAAAATTAAAACACATTAAGCAATTATAAAAAAAATCCTTGATAAATGTTGAGATGTACCTCTAACAAAAATAATAACAAAAAGCATTATGCAATCTTAATGTGTAATTTGCTTCAAATATGGTTCCTGGTTTTATGTGAAATATTATTAATCCTAACGTAGTCTGTAATCAGTATTTAAGGAGCTCTATTCACGTCTTTTTCAAAATTACACTGAAACGTACAAGCATAACTAAATATATGGCACACCTGAGTATTCTGAGAAGTTACCGGCTCTCCATGACACGTTGTCTTTGGGTGCCCTCTTGTGGTAAGACTGCTCTATTGCACTTAAAAGCTTCATGGCGTTCAGATCAGTATCTGCCTCTGTGGCGTTCAAACTAATCTGGCTTCAAACATTTTCTGCAGTTTGTGAAACTACAAAAAATGAGAGTTAATATTAAGTAATTTTTGAAACTCACAGACAAAAAAAAAGGTAAAAGTACAATCTGTGCCAAATATGTCCAGGACATAAACCTATAAATGGTATGTCAAAGACTGATTTTCAAATTACTAAAGGATAAAATGTTATTGAGACAAAAATGAAAGGTATGTTAGCTAGGAAAAAAAAACATAAAACCAAACAGAAAGGAGGACTAAAAGACTATTATTACAGGCTGATTGCTTCCTTTGCTTTTTTTTTTTCACACTATTCACCTGTTGCCACAGTATAAGATTACAGCATTGTTTTCTATAATGATTTAGTGGAAAAATACAAATTTTTTAAGTTAGATATGCTTGTAATAGGAAGTTAAATATCACAGCCTGTCAGGATTATGACATTTTATATAGTACTTCCACAACACTTCCTGTGAGGGTCGATACAAATAATGTTAAGGCCATCCAAATGTACCCGCATATATAGCCTTTGAAATATAGACTTACAACTGACTAACATCACTGGGAATTCTGCCAGGGATTGGGAAGAGTCATGTGATTAATCTTAGCAAAATTGCAAATTGCAGTGTGTTCAATAGGCAGTAATATACCTTCATAAATCGCGATATGAGCTTCAGTATTCAAGCATCCTGCTCGAATACGTAACACGAATGCACTGCTGAAATCACAACCTGGTCATGGCTCAATTGATTTGCCATGGCTGCTAGAAAAACATGCCTGCATTCTCTGTTATGGAATTAGATGTGAAATATTCTAGAAATATCTATCTATTGTACAAATAATTTTACATTCTAGATTGACTTAGACCTTACAGCCTCACGAGTTCCATCTTTGACGTTGATGCCGATGAATACTGTCCTTTAACCAAAATACAGGAGATGGATGAAAACTCAGTAAAGGCTCAGAATGCAGAATTCATCTACGTGTAGCTGTCTTCAATGTAGCTGTCTTCATCTGAATTGTTATCTAAAGCTCTGCTTATGGTCACTGAAATGAAGGGCTGTATCTGCCTCACTCTCGAGACGGTCAAGTGATTTACTGCCCTTCTGACACCAGTAACTTCTGGGTATGATTCTTAATTCTAAGGTGAATTAACTCCTAAAGCACCAATCTTTTATAAATGGCAATATTAATGCATAACTCATGGGGATCATAGAAGATTAAGGCTTATAGCTTCCAGAGACATAAAATAAGTGCTACATGTTCAATTAACCAAAATGAAGATTACGGTACGGATTACCATACAGTATTCATATATAGCTACCTAGCATGCATATTGTAAGTGAACATCTGTATGTTTATGCTTATGAATGCTGTCCAACCACATGAAAATAACAGAACATTTCTCTTGCATTCCGTTCTAACCAGTTGTACTTCAAGACTTCTGTAATTTTTTTTCTGGTTTAATCCATCCATTTTCAAGACCCACATAATTCAGAGACTCTTTTCACTTTAATCTCAAATGCAATTTGGTTAATGATTAATAAAATGAAAATTAGCTGAATAAGCTAATGTGCAGATTCACAGATAAGTGTGTCATCTATTAACACAGACCGTTTACAATACCAATATACCATGCAGATGAAATAACATGCAGGCTTAGCATACTAATAAATGCGTTCGTGGTGTTACAATAGAAATGGTTAGGAAATAAATCAGGAGTGGGAGATGAAACTGAATAGTTAAGCAGCAAAATGCTACATGGTATGTTTCATACTTCACTGCTGATATTCAAAATGAAAAAAAAGGAAATGTGTTACTGAGAGTTCTAGTCCAACAACAGGATATACAGTTATTGTTCTGGAATAAAGCAGAAATTACTATTAATTTTAAATGAGACCCATTATTCCAACAAATAACATAACATGGAGCAAATAAGAAATAGATTACCCATGAATATTATGATTTCACAGATGAGTGACATGTCAATGAGAGTTGGGTTTTGGATGACCAAACTGAGCCAGAGGTGGGTAGTTACTAAGTAGTATTTTAAGAATATGTATTTTTAGAAGATCATATTTAAGTTATGACATGTAATGAGCTTCTGAAGCTTAGATTCCAGTGTTTACTTTTTGACTCTTCTCTGCAAGACTAGGAAGCTTCTATACTGCAGGCACAAAGTAGACTTAAATCCCTCAGGCTTCCCTCCATATTCAGGTCAGGAAGATACAGTATACTGCAGAAACTGAAAACCGCTAGTGGAAACCTATATCTACGCTAAAGTAGAATCTGTGACAAAATGAACCTGGGACGCCTATCTATTTCGTGCTTACTATGCAGAAAACTATACATTTGGAGGAGAAGGTGGAGTAATAGCTCATAAAAGAAAGAGTCAAGTTTAATCAAAGGTCAGCTTAAGTAATTACGATTAAAAAATCAATAAGAGATTATCTGGCTCTTCTCACTAATACATTTTTACAAGATCAAAGAAATTACCCACCAGTCCAATATATGTAATGAAGGATTTTATTTATAATCATTTCATTTGGTTTTGTCTTTTTGTAATGTTTATACTTTCATTGCCTCTCCATGTGAACACTACCTTTTAGAGTGTTTTATTGGGACTCCCAGATAAAGGACACATTAACTATTCAAAGAATTGAATGAACAGACAGCATCATCTGGTAACATTTGCAAATCTTCCCTAATTTAGTTCAGCTTCTCTTCACAAATTCTGGGAATACCCACTGTTCTATACTCTCATTTGGATATGTTATTTCTGAGTATCGCTTTAGTCAAGGACAAGTGAATAAAATGGCAATGCTTTGATTATATTTTGGCTTGTATGAGAAATAGTGTAGCCAGCAGCACTAGGTAAGTGACTTGCCCCCCTGTTCCCAGCACTGGTGAGGCCACACCTCAAACATCATGTTCAGTTTTGGGCTCCTCACTACAAGAAGGACATTGAGGTGCTGAAGCTTGTCCAAAGAAGGGCAATGAGGCTGGTGAAGGTTCTAGAGGACAAGTCCTGTGGGATGGAGCGCCTGAGGGAACTGTTTAGTCTGGAGAAAAGGAGGCTGAGGGAAGGCCTTATCACTCTCTACAACTCCTGAAAGGAGGCTGTAGCAGATGGGTGTCAGTCTCTCACATAACAAGTGATGGGACAAGAGGAAATGGCCTCAAGCTGCACCAGGGGAGGTTTAGAGTGGATATTAAGAAAATTTTCTTCACCAAAAGGGTTGTTGAGCACTGGCAGAGGCTGCCCAAGGAAGTGGTGGAGTCACCATCCCTGGTGGTATTTAAAAGATGTGTAGATGTGGTGCTAAAGGACATGGGTTAGTGGTGGAATAGGCAGTGTTAGGCTAAGAGTTGGATTTGACGACCTTAAAGGTCTTTTTCAACTTAAATCATTCTATGATTCTGTGATATTCAACCTTCAGCTGTTATTGATTAGTCATAAAGCAACCTTGTCTAAGAAGTTTTTCATCTTTATATCTTTATCGATTGTAACTGTTTCTTCCAATTGCTGACCTAGTTATTATAACACCACCATTTCAGTTAGATTACTGGAAGGCACTTAATATTGAGACTACATTGTAAACCAACAAAAAAACAGCATCTGACCATCTTTAAACTATTGGGATAGTCTCCTGCCCTCTGAAGCTTTCGGCTACAGCTATAAACTGTTAACAGTCTGAACTGCTTGGTCTTATTGAAATAGCTCAAAATCCTATGCATCTCAGAAGGATGCAAAATCACTTTCAGTATCAAATAAAGTGTCAGAAATAAGATATATATTGTGACTACCAGGCTTAGATGGAAATACAGAAGTCTAAGTATCACTGGTATGACATGCTGAAAGCCATACGGTAGAGGAAAAGAAGCCACTCAAGAGAGGCTTCTGTCTGAAGAGATACACAAGGAAAGCATGCAGATAAAAATTTGAAAGGTTGAATCCAAATCTCTACTGAACCATGGCAAGATGAAGCTGAAGCCCAAAATTTGTGTGTAAATAAGAAGAAAAGTATAAAATTCCATTAAGAGATTGCCATCTTTTAAAAAGAGTAAGTAACTTGTTTGTAGTCCTTGACCAAGCCTTAAGGTAATTAGGACAAGGTGGGGAAAAGATGCACTTGTTTCTCTGTTCTTACCCCAGTGTCTCTATGAAGGCTCTTTCACAAATCAATCAATGAGCATTTCATGATGCTGGGAAAGGCACTGTTTGTGTTGCTCTGAAAGTCTGGTTTCGATGGCTACACTTTAAAAGCTTAACTCCTCCAGGCTACTGAATCAAAGCTAGTAATTTGCTGATGAACATCAATGGAAGAACTGGAACACCCGAGTTACAAATCATAGGGAACAGCATTAGCTAAACTGGCACTGCTATCTACTTTAGTTTTCTGGAACGAGGACCAGATGAGAGGAAGACCTTTTTCTTATATTCTCTGCAAATATTTAAGAAAGCATCTGAGTAAATCCATTAGTGAATAAAAGTTAAGGCTGGGGCTTTTTTTTAATTATTTTGATGATGAAAAGAGATATTCCAAACACAGACTGCTTGAAATACCTCCCAGTTAGCAGATCAGCCTGCAAACTCCAAGTATTGTGTATCTGAGTAAGAAACAGAAACACTGAGTAGCTGTAGGACCAAACCTAAGGCTTGGAACAGATGAGTTGAGATTGTTGGGGACTATGAAAGAATTCGATGAGTAGAGGGATGAGGGAACTTTGGTTGAATTATAATCCCATAGCCACTGCATAGTGTAACTGAACACTAGAATTAGATATAAAAACATGAAGTCTAACATTTGAATGAAATAACACTTTACTTTCAATATTAAAAAACTTTGATGGAATTAGTGCATTTTATATTTTTACAGAAACATTTAAAAGGATCTAGTTTACAATAAATCTAGTTACTTAATTTGTGAAATTTCAGAGGGAGCGACAGTTCAGTCAGAAGATAGTTCAAAGTAAAATAGCAAAACCAACTAGTAATGTGGAAAATGAGGCAAGGTTAAGAGTCAACCAGTGGAAAAACTAGAGTAAGCTCCAGAAATCTGTAAATTCTCTCATTAAGTAGACATGGATTAAAACATTCACTAATCAGGACAAAATAAAAAAGGTTGAATTCAAGCAATGGCAAGGAACATTTAAGTTAAGCATTAGGGAAGATTATACAGTACAGCACCTTTTAGTTTAGGGAAAGTGGTGAAATTATCACTAGAAGTCAGAGCTAAATTAGACACCTTTATATTCTGCCTGCGTGACAGCAACCTATTTAATTAAGAGAACAATTATGGCAAATGATGAATGCAAAAAAAAATACTTAAGCTAATTTTATTTTAGAGCTGGGCATCATCTCTCCCAGAAGACTGTTGAGAATTTGAGTTCAAAAATTTACATAGTTTTTAGTTTTTTAAAAAGTAGTTCTATATATGAACAGGCAACAAGAGAGGTCCGCTTTAACTAAATTTCTTTATGGTGACTCTGTAAGATCTAATCTTCAATGTGTTTTCATTTATACACAAATCTTGTGTCATTGCCCCTCATCTTTAATTTTTTCCTCCTTCAGTCCTCTTGGACGCTCTGCCACCCCCAAGTAATTTAGTCCTATGATTGTGTGTTTAATGAGTACAGAAGGCTGTAAAACTGAACCATTGGATTGAATTGACCCCTCATTGTACTCAAGAAGAGTATCCAAATCTGATGAAAAGATAATCCAACACCTTCCCTTAAAGGCACATTGCATAGCATTAATTTATTTTAATTCATAATAAGCAGGTGAGCACATAGTATACAGGGATTGCCATAGGCAACTCTAAATCTCTTGCACATTTAAAAAACAAACAGTAAGCAAAAGTCTTGGTGGGTAGCAATTCCGTACACCCTTTCATAGCTTAAATATAAAATGCACCATAATGAGAAACACTAATCTGCAAGGTCTGAAACACAATTATGTAAAAAAAAAAGGAAAGATGAAAACAGTCTTACTGAATTCAAGAGTTTTTAAAATTCATCAGTATGTGCAGAATTTCACCCCATCACTTACAAAGGGAGAGCATCATACATTCAGAGAAATCAGAGCCATGCTAATACATTTCAATTGTGATTTTTGAGGGTAACAGTAGAACTTTTTTTTTCCTTTTTCATTGCAGCTAGTAAGGAGAAAAAACTATAGAGGAAGATGATTTTAATGTTCGTGTAGGTCTCACGAACAGCTGAGCTTTTGTGCCAGTATACTCTGCTCCATCACAAATAGAGCAGCTCTTTAGAATATTCACCACCAAGTTCCATCGTGAATCCAAAGCAGCATTACATTTCTTTGTCAGGAGGTTTAGGAGTTTGTGAGTGTTCAAACGTAACTAAAATAACAGCATGTATTGCACGGCGAGACCGTTTGTTGAAAAAACGTTAAGTCCCACACAGAGAAGTAGAAGGACTGGCACATCTTCCACCTCATGAGGTGTTTGGATCTGCGGCAAACCCCACAACTGCCAGGCCACTGCTTAGTGCTGAACCCCTTAAAACCTGCTACAATTCACACTTTATTTTTCGCTCCCGACCACAGCCAGGGAGGCACAGACCAACTGCGCGGCCGCCATCCCCTGAGGGACTCCAGCCCGGTCGCCACAGGCCCGGGCTTCCCATCCCAGCCGCGGCCACGCTCCCAACGCCTCTCTCGGGGCCTCCACACCACCATCGCTCTGGAAAGCCCTGTCTGAGCACCGGGGGAAGGCATGCACTGCTCCCATCCCGAATGCTCCTTCAGCCCAGTGTGAGGACACGGACTGCTCCGCTGCCCATCCCGACTCCACTCAGCGCGCGACGCAGCGCGCGATCTGATTGGCCAGAGGGGCTGTCACTCAGGCGCACGCCGGGCGGGAGGCGGGGCCTCAGCCACCGCTGACGGGTTCGGTTGCCCCTTTGCCGCTGCGGCTGCGCGCGCGGGG